>BROI01000017.1:0-724790 GCA_027923505.1 Mayamaea pseudoterrestris | reverse complement strand
CCTTGTTGTCTCTCGACATAGGCTTTCAGCCCCAACTCGGCTCGCCTTCTCTACTTGCCAATGGAACTTCAATGTTCTGTCCACTTTGTCTCGCGGTGACAAGCTGGCTCTTGGGGGTCTTGGGATCGTCCTCGAGCACTTGGGAGCTTTAGTTTTTGCCTCCACAGAGGCAATCTTGCGCTCGGCATCGAGGTAACCACCAATAGGGCATATTCGTTGGCCGTTGGAATAGAGTTTCATCTGTCTTGGGCGCTCGCTTTCTTTTTTATGATCAAGTAGGAGATGATCGTCTGCCTGTAGAACGAGGGCGATTCGGTGTACTTTGCAATGGAATGATTTGATTTAGTTGTTACCGCTTTAAGGGGGACCGTTGCCGACGTGTTAGTAACGTCGCTTGCTTCTGTAGAAGTAACTTGGTATTCACAGATACTGGATATCAGATATCGCCGCGAAGGATGAAAGGTGGCCTGAACCTTAATTGTTTCGACTCGAACAAGCCTTTCCTCTTAGCCTCGCGGCGATAATGACCTGCGAATATGTTAAAACGATATGCCGCCAATCCTCTTGTTCAAAATTATTGCTAAAGGTTCTCTGCAAAGATTACGTCAGTAGTGTCCCGTCAAGAAGTGGGCGAGTGCTCTTCGTCTCCATCATCAATCTCATGGTGAAGGTGACGCGAGTGCATCTCGCCAATGTTTCAAATCCTTAACTCTGAGTGGGAGAACCTACCGGTGCCGTTAGGTTAAGCTGGCCGGCGCGACCGCTACGACACCATCGAATCCAATCAACGGACTTTTGCCATTCGACCATGGGACGAGTCGAGTGAAACAAGCACCTCTGCAACGCTTTGAACCGTACATAGCTTCTACTGCTGCCATGCACATCAAGAAGATTCTTGTCGATGGCTTCAAGTCATACGCCAAGGAAACGGTTATTACCGGGTGAGTAAACTCCTGGAGCGATTTCCATGATCATGCACTAGCGACGCAGACCATTCAACCATTTTCTCACCAAAGCTTGATGCTATTTTCGCAGATTTGACTCTCACTTTAACGCAATCACTGGTCTCAATGGCTCAGGAAAATCAAATATTCTTGACTCTATCTGCTTTGTTCTTGGAATCACAAATCTAAGTCAGGTGCGAGCTGGAAATTTAACCGAGCTAGTCTACAAGCAGGGACAGGCTGGCGTCAACAAGGCCACTGTCACCATTACCTTTGACAATGAAGACGAATCAAACAGTCCTGCCGGCTACGAAGCATACAAGGAAATTATTGTCACGAGGCAGGTACTTCTAGGCGGCAAAAGCAAATACTACATCAATGGCCGCACTGCCGTTGCCAAAAAGGTGCAGGACCTATTCCATTCAGTCCAACTCAACGTCAACAATCCGCATTTCCTCATTATGCAAGGACGCATCACAAAGGTTCTCAACATGAAGCCTAATGAAATTCTCGGCATGGTGGAAGAAGCGGCAGGAACGCGCATGTACGAGACAAAGCGAGTAAATGCGCTCACGACCATTGACAAGAAGCAACTCAAACTCGACCAAATCAACTCCGTCTTATGCGAGGAAATTACTCCAACGCTAGAGAAACTGCGTGGTGAGAAACAAAGCTATTTGAAATGGAGCAAGATCCACGCTGATATTGAACGCCTTGAGCGCCTCGTTGTTGCTGGCGAATACCACAAGGCCTTGCTTGCGTTGGATGCGGAAGGGTACTCGGAGCTTGAAGAGCAGTTGGAGATCGTGCAAGATCGGGTCAAGCAGAGTCATGATGCTTTACATGTCAAGGACCACGAAATTGAGGAGCGGGCTGCTAACGCGGACGTTTCGGCGGAGCTAAAGCAAATCAAAAAGGAAGAAGATACACTCTCCAAGGATGTCGTCAAGGAGCTGTCGGCGTGGGAGAGCGCTCAGGAAAATGTCGCGTCTGCTCAGATTGATGTGAAGGCTGCGCAGTTCAGCTTGGACGAATGTTTGACTGCTGTTGCTTCCAAGGAACACGACATCGCGAATGATACCACCAACACGGAGCAAATGCTTATTGATGCCCAACAAGCCGAGGACCGATGCGCACAACTGACAAACGACTATCAAAACATGTGCGCCGGAATCAGCTCTTCGCAAGGGGATGACGGCCGCACGTTGCCGGAGCAAATTAGTCAGGCGCATGCCGACTCAATGGGTGCTGCCGCCAAGATTGATCAAACCGAAATGAAGATCAAACATTTGAGTAAGGAAATGAAGTCGGTGGCGAGTGATTTGGATAAACAAAAGAAATCATCCACAGATCTCACAAGCAAAAAAGAGAAGGCCGCTGCTAAAGTAGCCCAGCTGCAGGAAGAGACTGCCGGCCTAAACTTTTCATTCGATGAGTACAACGCATTAGACAAAGAGAAGTCAGATCTTGAAGGAGCCGCTGTTGAGATGATAGAGCGAATTGAAACCTTGCAAGCTCTGCTTGGAGCGCGACTCTCATTCCAGTACACGGACCCAGTGCGTGGTTTTGATAGAAGCAAAGTAAAGGGAGTCGTCGCCAAGCTAGTCAAGATGAAAGATACGGCCCATGCGACGGCACTGGAGGTAGCCGCCGGTGGAAAGCTTTTCCAAGTGGTAGTCGACGATCACATAACAAGCAAGGCCTTGATCGAGCGTGGTCAGCTGCGACAACGCGTCACTTTCATTCCTCTCGACAAAATCCAGCTCAGTAGCGTAAGCCACGCCACTCTCGACCGTGCTATCGCCATTGGCAAGAATTACAATGCGATGGTCATGCCGGCCATAGATCTCATTGAGTTTGACGAAGAGGTGCGCAATGCAATGGAGTACGCATTTGGGTCTACGATTATCGTAGATAATAGCAAAGCTGCCGATGAAATCTGCACAGCCACGAAGACCCGAACGGTCACTCTTGAAGGCGATGTGTACGAACCGGGCGGTATCATCTCTGGGGGATCTGCTGGCAACATGGGACATTCACTCTCCAATATTGCTGAAGTCGCGACGAAAACGAAGGAGCTATCGCAGATCAAAACTCGCCTAGCCACAGTTTGCGCTCGGTTCTCGTCGATGGCTGCATCAGCTTCGACATTTGACAAGATCAGTGCGAAGCTTAACCTTGCTCTCGCGGAACTAGACTCAGCTCAGAAGCACTTGTCGAATACGAGTTACGGCATGCTGACCGAGCGACTTGACGCAATCACAGCAGAACTTCAAGCGGCAGGGATTGAGCTTGACGGCATGCAGAAGAAGCGCGACGAGAAATGGAATCTTTATGAGCATCTCAAAGCGCAGGAGTCCAATCTCACCCAGCAGCGTGAAGACCGTTTGCGCGATCTGGAGATTGCCGTTAAAGCTGCCAAAGCTGAAGCCGCCGACAAGTCAAAGCGTGCGCGGGAGGTAAGTCAACTAGCTATTTTGTCCATACTAAGGGCATGCATCTCACTGATTCTTGACAGATTGGGTCGCAAGCCGAAACCTTGAAGTTGGAGCTTGATGAGCTTCGTTTAGAGGTGATTGTTGCGCGCGAATGCCTCGAGGCAGCCAACGTCGCTCTCTCTTCCGCTGTCAAAAAGGAAGAGACTCTGCAGATGAAACTCGGACAGGTTCGCGCAGATTATGACGAAGTCAAAGCAAAACTCGTATGTATGGAAGCCAAGTGGGCCGACGGACAAGCGGAGCTAGCTGGCCTAAAGGACGAGCGAGCTACCATGATGAAGGAGACGGAGAACCTTAAGCTGGAGGAGAAGAAATTGTCTATCCAACTTTCTCGCATGCAAAAGGATCGCGAGGAAGCAGAGAAGAAGATTATCGGATTAGAAACGAAATATTCGTGGGTACTAAACGAAAAGCACGCTTTCGGTATTTCTGGCGGCGATTATGACTTTGCAGCAACCAACTTGGAGGCTGTATCAAAGGATCTCCATTCAAGGAAGAAAGAACAAGAAACTCTCGTAAGATCGACATCGTCGTGGATAATCTTATTGGCTGAGCACATATTCCTCACTATTCTTTTGTTCCCCTATAGTCCAAAAAAGTGAACAAGAAGGTCATGGGAATGATCGAGAAGGCGGAAAGCGAGTACACGGAGCTTCTTCGTAAGCGAAAGGTTGTGGAAAATGACAAGAAGAAGATCCAAGCCGTCATCCAAGAACTCGATGTCAAGAAAAAAGCGGAAGTTGAGCGAACTTGGGTCAAAGTAAACCGCGATTTCGGCTCCATTTTCGCTACGTTGTTGCCTGGTACGCGGGCCAAGTTGGAGCCACCAGATGGCATGGCAGCGTGGGAAGGTCTCGAAGTGAAAGTTGCATTTGGAGACGTTTGGAAAGAGACTTTAAGCGAACTCAGTGGAGGGCAGCGCTCTCTCTTGGCTCTGTCACTCATTCTCTCGCTTCTGCTCTTCAAACCTGCACCAATGTATATTCTTGACGAAGTCGACAGCGCTTTGGATCTGAGCCACACTCAAAACATTGGTCTCATGCTCAAAACTCATTTTTCCCAAAGTCAATTTATCGTTGTTTCGCTAAAGGAAGGAATGTTCAATAATGCAAACGTGATTTTTCGCACAAAGTTTGTTGATGGCATATCCACCGTCACTCGTACCCTCGGAACCGGCTACGGTCGCAGTCCTGCCCTTACTACTTTCAATTCTCATCCAGCAGAGAGCAATGAAAAGGCTGGTCGCGGCAAGAAGAATGGCAAGGAGAACACCACAAGAGTGGGCTAGAGAGTCTGTGTTCGTTGGGCTCGCTGGCAGGGATTATTTCGTACATGGTAATGTTTGTACCTAAAAAGTTCTTTTCGTACATGCTTCATTGCTATAGGATTATTGTACATGCATCGTGTAAAGATTACACTGCCTGCTGGATGCTTCCGAAAGAGAAAGCGGTACTTGTACTGTAGCTAACGAGACGGAACTGCAGGCATGATGTGTGGGGCGGTCACTTACTTCAACTTCACGATCCGATTGTGTCCACTTTCGTTCCACCCACAATCAATCAAAATGAATAGGAACATTTTAATCAAAGCGAAACTCGTTGTTCTTGCTCTACTATTTGCATACCCATCGTTAGCCTTTCCAATTGTGAAAGCAAAGCCAATAAAAAAGTTGTCGCTACAACTTGCAGCTTCAATTAGAAACGGCGACACGATTCTCGTCGTTGGAGGCACCTCTGGTGTTGGCCAGCTCGTCTCCCAAAAACTTGCCAATTACCAAGGCCTTACACTTAACGTGCGAGTTTCAGCACGAGATCCAGAGAAGGCTCGAGAATTATTAAGGAACGACAGCATTGATGATTTTGTCCGGGTTGACTTAACGAGTGATAATTTGCAAGATCAGCTGGCTGCCGCTTTGAAAAACGTATCGGCAGTTGTGATTTCTGTTGGGACTACGGCCTTTCCGACCATGAAGTGGAAAGGAGGTAACGTACCTGCTGCCATTGATAAGGATGCTGTCACGACAATTGCAAGAGTGGTCGACAACATTGATGGATTAAAAAAGGTTGTCCTTCTTACGTCCGTCGGCGTTGAACGCACCAAAGAAATGCCATTTGTAATTCTCAATCTGTTTGGAGTGCTTGACGCGAAACGAGCAGGAGAAGGTGCGGTCAAAGCATCGGCTAAAAGAAATGGTTTTGACTACGTCATAGTTCGGCCGGGAAGACTCGTAGGTGGTCCTTGGACCAACTACGATCTTGCTAGGCTTCTGCAGGCGGAAGGTGGAGCGGAGAATGGTGTTGACGTTTCGCCAGGCGACTCGCTGCTGGGCGACTGCAAGAGAGACGCTTGTGCCGAGGCGATTCTTCAGTGTCTAACAAACGATGCATGCTCTAACGTTGAGTTCTCAATCGCCAGCAATGATGCTGCCGCTTTGAGCAAAGACGAATGGACGAATACCTTCATAAAACTAAAGTCTTACAGTTAATTAGGTAATAAATTCAAATATCATTTTTAATACCTGGCCGCTTTCGATGGTGGGAATGAACCAGAGGAGGTTGTACATTCCCTTGTTGATAAGCCTTGGCTAGTATGAATTGTCGGCCAAGGGTCCCCTACTACGATCTCGTCTTCCGGTAATTTCGAACTGGGCAACGAAAGTTCCTTTCCGAGACATGCTGCAGCATTCTTGTGCATAAAAGTAACTTTATCGAAGCGAGCCAAGAGACGATCCATGTCGATTCCTCTTAAGCTAACAATGGAGGGAAGGTTCTTTGGAACGACAGTCGCATGAATCAGTGTGGGCATTCCCAGATTGTTGCGCAGGTTGCATACCGTCGTTAATCGTTCATTCAGCAATCGAAAGGCATCACCCTGCGGCAGGCACATGAGTACGCCGTATATACTCTTTAGTAGGGGCACATGATATGCTGCTTCCACGTTCAAAAGTTGCAGTCGCAAGTGGATGAAAATTGGCGATTCAAGAAGGTGCACTAATTTGTCCATCTGCATGAGAAAGCCCACACTGACATCTTCTATTTCCGAAAAACGCTTGACCAAGGCGAATGATAAGTCATACGCACGAGCCATTAGCGAAAGTGAAAATGTTGCCACCGGATTGTGGCTCCAGCAGTGAAAAATCGTTGCAAAGACATCGCCACCTTCAGATATCGACGCCTCTCGGGCAATGTCACTGATATTCTCAGCAAAGCTGCCCGCCAAACTTGACCGCAAATCGTGCAACTCAGACGCAGTGAGCAGGATTAAATTAAGCGTCTGCACCATGGTGCTGATGAACTGAAGCGTCTCAACGTCAGCATTAACTTCTAACGACGACAGCGTATCAGATATGCGAATGTAGACACTCTTGGCGTTGAGTAAAACGCAGAGCTTGCGAATAATCAGCGATCCTCGCGTCTCAAGCAGCTGGCGATCTTGGGCAAACAAATTCAAGATAGCATTTAATACTAATTGGAATTGCGCCTCCTCCGTTTCCTTTGGCAACTGGGGCATGCCTCTAATATTGCTCGTATTACTGGCTAGGGAAATGCGCGATAGCACCTGCAGGTTAAGAAGAACAACCGCATCACTAGGATCTGATAAGGTTCGCAGCAAGACTGGCAGTAAGCTCTCTGTGTATTCTCGCATTCCAGTCGATCCCTTCTCCATGAGCATGTTGATCCAACGCAGAGCCGCCATTTTTGTCGGCACGTCTTCTTTTTCCAGCAACTCATTGGTCAACGTATTGAGCAGAGGTACCAACTCAAAAGGACTCGTTGTATCTCTCACTAGATTCGAAAAATCATTGTTTGTCTTGTCTGCCATTTGTCGAATCTCTACTTCCCCGTCAGATATGCACCACATGATCGCACCCAGTATATCCGCGTGAAAAGGCATCAATTTGTCGCCACCCTGCTTGTGGCGAATCGCTTCCGCGATCCAAGTGATTGCCGTCAAGCGATTCAAACGCTCCTTAGATTGGCACTGAAGCACGAGTATAGAAATGATCGGATCAAACGTCACCACCGCACTGTTGGACAACTCGACGAGAAAATCGGACAAAGCGCTATCGGCTGCTTGACGAATCTCGCAGTTCGAGTCACTAAGCATATTGAAGAGGCCATCTAAAAAATCGGCCAAATAGTCCAGCATGTTTATATCTGGGATCGAATCAAGCAAGGTAATCCATCCCACAATTAGCTGTCGAATAAAAGGATTGGTTCGTCGAATGTAGTTTTGTAACACTGGCAAGAAGTGTTCAATCTGGAAGTCGACTGATTCCGCGACAATATCCTTCAATAGTCGATCCAGCAATGTCGCGCCGTTCTTGACGTCAACATCCACGTCGGCGTATAATTTTGTCAGTCCCTCAAAGATTTTGTTGAAAGACTGGAGAATGGCATTGCGCGACACCTTGGCGACATTGTAGAGGGACTCGCACGCGTAGTATCGCACCCTTGCTTCAGGGTCATCAAAGCAATGCAATATCGGCGGAAGCAATACATTTAGAAAGTCCCGTGTATTGTGCATAAGTCCAATGCTGCAAGCCGCCAGTCCAACGAGTCCACCTTTCCGATAGTTGGAATTCATTGACGTACAAAAGTCCTTGGACAAAACAGCAACAATGGAATGAACCATGTGTAGATTGTTGGCTTCCTGTAACGATTTAACAAGAGCTTCAATTTCAAGAGCCGAATTTTTACGTTTCTCATTCGATCTATCGCCAAGACCTCGCTGTACCATGGGAGGAAGCGGTGACTCCAAAGACACCATGTGCATGTTTTGGTGAAACTGATGTAGCAATTGTTGCTGCTGGTGACTGGAAGCCGAAAGGATCGACGAGGTCGGCCCCAAAGCGCTACTACTATGCAGCGCTGATCTTGTTTGCGTCCGAGCGCGAGGAGGAAGCCTTGCATCGGTCGAATCCTGCCGCATAAGCTCGTCGCCACCGCCCGTCGTGGAATTGTTCATTATTTATTTGCTGCAGTGGTAACTTTGGAATTGCTGCACAGCGTCGCAATATGACGAGCAAGTAAGTATCCAGTCTGCAGAGTGTTTCAAAGCTCAAGGAGTTTCCACGACTCTATATGCCTTTATATTATTGAACTACTGGGATAAGCCACTGAATTTTGTTGCCGTTTACAAACTACTATGCCATGGTCGAGGGTCGAGCGAGAGGTCAAAATGAATCAGTTCGACAAAGATGAAGTAGTGGTGATGCGACATAGCAATTCGCATTGTTGTGATTGGCTCGCGTTATGTTCGTACCACGTCAGCAACTTCAACGCGCGAAGGCTCTCGCATTCGCAAGTTCTGCAGACGATCAGTGTTCCGACAGCACCATGGAGGTCCGTCTATTCGCTTTTCTTGCTCTTGCCGGCATCCTCAGCTATGCTAGGCCAACTAAAGGCTTTTCGAGTTTATCTGTGGCAGATAATCATGTGAAAAAGGTAGTCGTGGGGCATCATCAACGAAACTTGGTGATTGCCAATGCAAGGCGTCGCAATCGATCTTGTGACGACGCCGAAAAGGCGACCAAGTCTGGAAATATTCCTATGCTCCCTCCAATTGGAGACACAGCGTTTGGATTACTACCAATGGTAGAAAGTTCCGTTGTTGCTACTGATTCAGCTTTTGTTGGTGCAAAATTTGGTCTTCAATACACATGCTCCAAATGCGAGACTCGCAATAGCCATCTTGTATCACGAATTGCCTACAAGAAGGGTGTCGTCATTACGACTTGCAAAGGTTGTCAGTCCATGCATCTGATTGCCGACAATCTAGGCACTGCTGGGAATTATCGGCTGGAGGAGTGGCAAACGGTACATCGCGTAAGCGAGGATCAGTTTAAGATCAGTATGCTATACAACTCGTACGACACGACATCGGGAGCCATTGTTGGGCAAGACGGAAAGATGGCACTAGAATAAAATTGGAAATTAGGTTGTTAGTTAAACAGCAAATCAGCTTTAAAATGTGCCCTTTGATGCGTTTAGCAACTATTGTCGCAGCTGCTTTCGTCCGATACTTCATCGTCGCTCATTTTCATGACAACGCTTCGACAGCTGTTTGTCCTTTCCTGGTGCGTCTCGAAGGCGTCGCTGCTGGCTCTGGATGATAGCATTGGACCCAACTTGGACAAAGTAATCATGACGGCTTCTTCAGTTCGAATCGTTCTACTACCTTGATATGGGCAAATGTTGACCCACTGATCAAACATTGTGTGGCTCTTGGACCCAGGAAGCATAATAGACTCATCAGCGTCGACGCACTCTTCTATACCAGCGACACCGCCAAATACAATAATGGCGTGCTCATACGAAGGAATACTATATGCTTTGCATTCCAGAGTCTGAGTGCCACGTTCGCTGGTTCCAATCTTCAAATCATATCCACTTGAAAACGGACATTCATCAAGCACCTTTTGAATGGAAGAAGCTAATCGAGTAGAATATCCCCAATAGGTTCCATCCTCTAGACGAGGAGTCGCTGGCGACACCACGGCTCCACGTATTGGGCCAGTAGAGCTGTATGACGCAGGATCAAGTTGAACGGTGCAGCGAATACCAGGCTTAAGGCGAGTATCTATTCTGAAGACGCGATGAGAAATTGTGTGAGATATTGTTCACAAACTCCATGAGCTGGCAAGGCACACTTACTCAACGGGACGGTTGCGAATACCGCAATTCACAAGAGAATTACCATTTTGAGCGCACTTATCCAAGACAACACCCTCTCGATACTTGGTGCGATCTTCGGCTCGCACATGATGTGGAGCGTCGATAGGCGGAAGCAAGCCGGCGAACTGCAAGTCGGAATGCATGGGAAAGAAGTTCCGGCGCAAATACTGCGGACACTCGCAATACTGTAGAACGCGTGCCATGAAGACATGAGGATCATTTGACGACGGAGGCGTTGCCAAAACTTTAGTTCGCTCCTGGTTGTCAGCTGATGGCACGTCCTTCACCATGGCTACACCGGCAGGATCTCTCGCGCGATTCCGTTGGTATTGTCGACTGAAACTGCTCTGCTTGTCTACAGATAGCTTGTCATCATAAACCACAACCTCGTCGACATGATAAATGGTTGCTGCGCGAGCAATTTGCGACACCAGATACGTCTTGAGCTCCCTTGTTTGTGCATTTGAAACGATCGATCCGGGAACGGCAATAGAAAGTGTTGATTTTCTGGGCTTTCCCGGACAGGGAGTCTGATCCATGACGCGTCCAAATCGATGAACTTTTTCATCCTGCTTTCGTCGTCGCTGAAGTAATGGCTTTTGGTAATTGTTCGTCGGTCCCTTTCTCGACGTCGAATTCGGAGGGTTCGTTCTCGGTCGCTTACCGCCAGACGTTTCGATTTTTTCACGCTTTAGTCGCTTCCCTTCCTGCTTTCTTTCAAATCGTGACTTTTCGTGCTCCTCGAGACCGTGCATGGAAGGTTTCATAGTTCAACTATCGGTGTGTGTTGGTCAAACTGTAAATGAAATGGAAGATTTGTGAGCATGGCTTGATTGGTGGTCGAAGTGCCGAGCACAAGTAACGAAACGACACAGAGTCGTGGTGCGACGCGAATGGAATCTCTCGTCGTGCGTCGCATTTCCATCTCACTTTCCATCACCTGTTCAATTGTTCTTCACTTTGCACGACCAACCGCCATGGCAAATTCACGAGCGACTTTACCACTATTGACAGTGGGTCGACACATTTTGCACACTGCTAGTAGATGGCAAACGTTCTCTGCTACCGGAAGATCCCATTGTAAGTTGAGGTGATGTTGCTGTCAGGAACAAATGGATTCCAGATTCCTTGCTAACGTTTGCAATGATTTCGTAGCGACTCGAGCCGTTAAGACTACTACTTCCCAATTGCCTGATAGCATTAAACGGGTTGGAACAGCTGCTGCCTTTCCCAATGAGTATCCTGGACAAGTGTACGCTTTCAACTGGTGCTTAAACGGCGACGGCGTCACTCCTTTGCGCCGATCAGCCTTTCGCATCACCAAGCCACTGGACTTGAAAGTGGCCGGGCTTGCTCTGCCAAAGATGAATCCATTGAAGGTACGGATCTTTGACAATTGATCTACTCATTATACACCTTGCCGCAATTTAGTCATCACTGACCATTCCATTTCGCCGAAACAAAGGTTGACCTTTCCCCGGATGTGAAATTGCTCGAGGCTGGATCTGACGACTTGCCGTTTGATCAGTTCGACAAGGTTTCGCAGCGTACTCGAGATTTACTCTCGCTGTCGGACCATTTGTATTGTCCCGAGGGTCACGTGCCTGGCTCGCGGATTGCGGCCCGCATTGTGACCAACTCGGCCACGCTGGCACCGGATTTGTTGGCATTTTTGGAGCGAGCTCCACGCATGGAGCCACCGCAAAGCTTGCCCGTCACCGCATATGTTTTGGAGGGTGTGGAAGGTGAACCGTCCTTTGCTGGCTTTGCTATTGAAGAGATCGAGGTGCCAGTTGCTGCGTCGGTGGACGATGACCGAGACTGGACGACGGGATATGAAGCAGAGCCAAAAATGGAAGCCAAGTCAGTTGCTGCAGTGGTTGTTGTTGGCGACAAAATTGATATTGGGCTGGTGGTCGCTGGCTTGAAGGCTAGTCAAGAGGCATTGGCGGCGGACGAAGTTGAGCGTCAGTCTAAAACTACGAGCGGGGAGAAGGCTTGAATTAATCATAAGGCCAAAATGTGTTGATTTGGAAAATCTAATTTCTAATATTAGTAATCATATAACATGGGGTACGGCACGGCAGGAAGAGGCAGCTTACTCGTAGTAAGCTATCATGCAGCCTGGGCTCCCACTTACAGTTAGTAACGCACTTGCGCGTCATCTTTCTCTGCGGCTGACTGTGCGACACGCGCGCTGTCGAACGTCGACAAACAAAAACGAACGACATTCGAGGACGATCATACACGCTAGCCCTGCGCTTTGCTCGGAAGTGAGAAGAATATTCAAGTCTTTTGATCGACGGTTGGCAAAAAGGCATACTGAGATAGCAAGCATGGCACCGCATGATCGTTTGAAAAGGGAGGTAGATGGGACAGCCGCTGCATCTATTGTCGACCTTACAGTAAAACAGCATGTTTCGCCTTCGACGACCAAAACGATGACAGCCGGTTTTGCCGCAGATGCTGAAGGCAGCGCCAAGAATGCGAACACGACTGACGAAATAGCTGCTTGGAGTAGCATACTGGTGTGGCCCTGCGTTGTGGCAGTCCCGCTGCTTCTGTCGTCGCCGTACAGCCCAATGTCGTATCACTCAATTTTCCCAGCGGCTTGGCACACCTATGATTCAGCCTCATCAACCCCCAAGCCTTTGGGGCTTTTTCTCGGAATTTTGGCCGTCCTTGTCGGTCAAATTTCTGTATGGGTTTTCTTCTATATGTTCAAATTCGGTCTACTTGGCCGCAACAGCAAGCGACAGCAACCAAAATCCATTCAAACCTCCGGCGCGCGGCCTTACGATTTTTGGGAGGGACTTCAAACGCACATTTCGCAACCTGAAGGCTTTGTTCTACTGGTTGGATACTTGACCGTCACGTGGATGTTCCATTTCATGCCACATTCATACTATAGTTTCGAGGGAACGATTCAGTGGGACAAGACATTCGTCTGTCTCGTCCTTCAGGATGCCATCCAGTATCTCATGCATTGGCTCGAGCATGCTGCATCGCCAAAGTTTTACCAGCTTTCGCACAAACCGCATCACCGATTCACAAACCCTAGAATTTTTGATGCATTCAACGGATCTCTCGCGGATACTGTTTGCATGATCATAATTCCTTTGTTCATCACGGCCAATCTCATGCGCACATGCAACGTTTGGACGTACATGGCGTTTGGAAGTTTGTATGCCAGCTGGCTGACCTTGATTCATTCGGAATATTCGTTTGTTTGGGATGGAGCATTTCGAGCACTTGGTTTTGGAACGCCGGCGGACCACCATGTGCACCACAAGCTCTTCAAGTACAATTATGGACATTTGTTCATGTGGTGCGATCGACTATTTGGGACGTATCGGGATCCCAAGGAATTAGCTCCAAAGATATTTAATGAAGGAATATGAGTTGTATATAATTATCGCGACTTTAGTCAGATTACTACAAAATTGCTGTGTTGTCTGTTACATGGAATTTTATGTCGTGATTCCTTCCGAGATGCTCAAGGTGCAGTGTTTTGTAAAACAGGGCAAAGTCTACCGATCCATCGGAGAATAGCTTCTCGAAGTACACTGTCATCGCTACATTTGGTCGCAGATGAAAGGCGTTGTCACTAAATCGACCCTGCGCAGCGGTCGAAAGAACAATGTATAGTGCCAATGTATCGCTGATTAGATCTATGCGAACAAATCCAGACTGTACCGATGTGTGTAGACTGACGGAAATAGAAACTGGAATTATCAGTCGGTTCATATCTCGAGGCACCTTCAGCAAAAAGGCTTCAACATTTACCATCGGCTCATGCTCTGTTGAGAACTGTTCCACAAGTGTTACGTCGGCATCACTTTTGACAAAGCCAGTCGGGAGTGAAAAGAATTGCGTCGATCGACCAGCTGCATGACTGTGGGAATAATTGAAGGTACGGATTGGATGCTCCGCTCCTATCCTCCATGCTTCAAACTTCACTTTTATTAATGTGGAATTCAAACAGTCACATCGAGCAAAGCACAGTCCATCCTGCCCACAAGCGACGATGCTGTCACGAAAGGCGTACCGGCGCAGCAAAAACATGAGTGGTTTCCACCTTCCGCCCACAATCTGGCCCCCAACTCCATTCCTAGGACCGTACTCAACGCATCCCCACCCTCCTGTCGGCCAATTTTCGTTCAGCTGCCAAATGAGCGACCCAAACGAGTTACTTGCACGCACCATCTCCAGTCTTCCTTTCATCCACAATGTCTGCGCTATCATGCACTCATACAATTGCCGCTGGAATTTCACTGGACCCGCAGCATCGAGAGAAGTCTGACTTCCAAAGTATAGCTTAATTCTGTTGTCACAAGGATAGTTGCTAGCGGTAGTACAGTTGAGCTCAGTCAGATTAAGTCACTGCCATAGGCATTGCCTCGTACATGGACTTACCGCTCTGCCATTGCATTCGTGCCGTTGCATACATTTTCGTTCTCAATAACCTGTTCACAAGTGTCGGCGACCGTGCCTCCATGGACGCTCCACGCGGAATTATGCAGTGTTGCGGACAATGATTCGAACGAGGGATAACTTGTTGCACCAAACTCAGAGACAAAAGTGCTCAAGTGACCAGCTCCGCTGCTTTCGTTGTACAGTAATATTGGTGGCACAAGAGACTCGTTCGAGTTCGACGATTGTCTGCCATTAACGCCTGAATATATCTCAGAGTAGCCCCGCTGGTATGGACCATGTGATTCAATCGCATGACATGTCTCGGATCTGTTCCAATGTCTCACGCGTAGGCTTTTGCCATTCGGTCGTCCGTCTAGCATATTCACGCCGCTCGCCCAGCCATGAGGCGACGGACTGCTCACCCATATCGGTCGAGTGTCATCTATCTCAGCAACCGTCGTCATGACAAACGATTCGTACACGTCCATATCCTGCAAACGACCAGAGCACTCATTGCAACCATTCCAAACCACAATACTGGGATGGGAAGCGAGGCTGCGGACTGTGTGGCCGATCTCTTTATGAACTGTCGACGTTCTGAGCGCTCCATGATGCCCTTCTTCCACAAACATCAAGTCATGGAACAAGAGAATTCCATGCTCATCGCAAGCGTTGTAAAATGACTTTGGTAATACTAGGCCGCCACCCCAAACGCGTAACATGTTCATATTTGCACTCGCGGCTGAGCGAACTAGCTCGACATGCCCTTCGTCCGAAAATCGTCCTTCAAGCTGATCCATGGGGACAACATTCGCTCCGCGGGCCCATATAATCGCTCCGTTGACACGAAAGTACATGCCATGAATCCCAGAACCTTCCGTAGATTGCTGTATCATCGTATCAAGTACGGATGGATCTGTATCATTGGCCGTCACTAAAGCTATAGTGCGAAAACCGATCCGTTGACCCATCGATTGGCAATGGCCCTCATGATAGCATGAGCCATCATTTAAAGCAATCTCCAGCTTATACAAGTGTTGATTGCCCAGTCCATTTGGCCACCACAAGTCGACCTGATGTTTGGTAGCCGTCATGTTGATAATGAGCTTCTCCCCGTCGAATAAACTCAATGGCGTTACAATCGGTTCGTTTAAAAGGTCAGAGGTCAAGACAATCGAGTATCTATGTAATGCAGTTGGATCCAATATTTTCACAAAAACATGAACCGACACGACAAAGTCTCCCTGCGGTCCGCTCCACATGGGTGCGTCTGGGAATTCGCCTTGATAATATATCTTGGGCACAATGTGCGTCAGCAACGCTTTGCGGGCGGCGACAGCATAGATCGCTTGCGGGATGCCGAGCGACATGATGCGCGACCCACGACTGTCGTATGAGCGCGACTGTCATTATATTGATGAGAAGGGTAGTCAGATGTGACAAGAATAAGTTTTCACAGTGCATATGCGAAATGCAACGCCCGACAGAGACGTACGTATGGGGCCCAATCCCAGCCTCCGCTACAAGCCATGAATCGGCCATCAGTCAAAATGTTTGGATCAAATACTACTTTTAGTTTGTGTCGACGCAAAGCACTGCCCGAGAGAAGCTCTCCTTGCAGCAAAGCCTGCGGAATGAGTTCCCAAACGTAGCGAAGAAACTGATTTCTTGCGGTCCCAATCTTTACGCCGTTGAGTTCGACACAAGCTCCCATTTTAATGCTTTCTGCGACCAAAAGGAGAGTTGCATTGTAGCTGCTAGGCAGCGTAAATTGCGTCGAGTATATCCATGTTCGCGTTCGCTTGCTCTCATTGAAATGTTGTGCAGATGAGGTTCCCCCACCCATCCAAACATGGCGCTGGGTCAAAAAGTTTCGATTGAAATAAGGATCATCAATGATTTCAGCTCGCATTAAATCAGATAAGAGGTCTCCTGGAACCTGAGCAGATATATGGTAGTAGGTTGAATTCGTCGAACTGTTGGAAGTATCTGTTTTATTGTTGTCCGCGTTGGACAGAGTCCAATTAGTAAAACCAATGACAGTGTTTGTATCGGCAACGACTGATTGCCATGATGGAATCGTTTCAGATCTAGCGAGTCGAAAGACGTTTGTTGCAGCGCATTCGATCAGTATGATTAAAAAACAATTGTTTCTCCTCATGGCTTTGAGCCCTTCGTTCAACACGGTTGCCCTTGTTTTGCGATCTTCGCGAGCGTCGTCCGCGCCGCAAGCGTCGTACCGGTTTCAATCAGTCGTAGCGGTTATTACGGCGTTTCCATTCGTTTTCCACTTTCTCTCGTCGATGGAATCAAGCGTTTGGATCAAATCTTCGCTGCATCTTGCACTTTGCACTACAAGTACTAGCAGCTCATTTTCCAAGACCAAGAGGAAGAGAGTGTTTACATTTATTTTTGTCTCACCTGCTGCTTGACTGAACAGCAGCTTGTTCGACTATTATCGGCAGTGCAATCTGCAGTCGTCGCACACACAACCAAGTGACTACCGTGCCTACCATGTCGCGGCCAGAATTGACTGGACATGCAGCTATATTTTACAATGAGAAGGAAGCTCGCAAGTATGACTCTTCTTCGCGTATGATTGGAATTCAGCGAGAGATTACGGAGCGAGCGATTGAGCTGCTCCGACTGGATCCGAACCAGACGGCTTTCGTCTTGGACATTGGTTGCGGGTCGGGCTTATCGGGACAAGTACTTGAAGAAAAGGGGCATGTATGGGTTGGAGCTGATGTATCAAGGGATATGTTGAATGTTGCCAAGGAACGAATGCATGGAGACGGAAGCGGCAAAGTTGAGTCAGGAGATGACATTGAAAGCGAAGAAGTTGACGATGCAATGGTCGGTCCATCCATTGGGGACTTGCTACATCATGACATGGGCATTGGATTGCCGTTTAGGCCAGCTACTTTTGATGCTTGTATTTCCATTTCGGCGCTGCAGTGGCTGTGCTACTCCAACTCGGCTGCACAGAATCCTCGTAGACGCCTGACGCGCTTTTTCTCTAGTCTCTACACGGTATTAAAGCGAGGCGGTCGAGCTGTTTTGCAATTTTATCCTGAAACGGCCGAGCAAGCTGTCTTGATTAGTGAAACGGCGACCAAAGTGGGTTTTACAGGTGGTATCGTTGTCGACTATCCAAACTCGGCCAAGGCGAAGAAGCACTACCTCGTCCTTTCTTTTGATAGAGGCAACGCGCAAAAGAAACGTGGAGTAGAAACTATGGTGGGACGAACCGAGTTGCCAAATGTTCACGTCGCAGTTTCGACGTCGAGATCTAGGAGTGGAACGAAGGAGCCGCCAAGGAAGAAGAAGGGTGTCAAGACCAAGGAATGGATCGTTCATAAGAAGGATACGCAGCGGAAGAAGGGGAAGGATGTGCGGCCAGACACTAAGTATACGGCACGTCGCCGACCGCAAAAGTTTTAACTGTAAATGCGAATATGAATTCTTATAACATAAAATTTATTGAGTAATTTGTGGAAACGTAGTTTCGCTTACATGCAACAAGAACTAACCCTCCGTCTCTCCCTCTTTCCGTCACTCCACTTAAACAGCCGCACTACCTTTGGACTTATCGCCACTCAATTTCTCCGCCTGATCGGTGTCAACCTTTTTGGCGCGCTTGGTAGGCGGTAGTTGCTGACTCTCCTCTTCTTCCTCTGCGGTGTCTTCCGGTGATCGCTTCTTTTCGCTCATGGTGTCGTCGTCACTTTTTGCAATATCCTGCTTGAGCTGTGCGATGCGACCTTCCAATTCATTCGCCAAAGGCCCTGCCGCAGGAGCCGGAGGATTTTCAGTTGCTCGAGCAGCCTGCTGTTGCAATAGGGCTTGCTGCATTTGCTGTTGCTGTATCAACTGCAACTGTGCATTCCCAAAACCGGATCCCATGGGTGCCCCTAGGCCAAGCGAACCGCGCTGGCTCAACTGTCCAGCAAACATATCTAATCCAGCGGCTCCACTTTGCATCATCAATGCCAAGCCTGTGGGGTCGTTGCCCATTTCGACATTAGCTTGCGCCTGCAACTGCTGGTGCTGCTGCTGCAGCTGTTGTTGCTGATAGAGGTTCATCATGAGAGTTGTCTCTTGAATTTCATTCAACAGATTCATGTGATGAAGCTTTAACATTTCGTAGTGCCTGTCACAATGGGGTGACAAGAAGGTGATCGTTAAAATGAAGCAATTGACCACAGCTAAAAATTTTACATCAGGGTACTTACTGATTGGCACTGACCGACAAGCCCACGTTACCAATGCCTCCGTTACCACCTCCGAGACTGCCAAGACCGAGACTCGACCCACGTCGTTGCTGCTCTGACGCCTTTTGCGTAAAATGGTCATGGCGCGCCGCTTCATATGCTGCAGCAGCGCCACCACCAACTAGCGGACGATGAGGCGGCATGGTTGGATCACCCGTGTCAAGCATGACGTGGCCCAACGCAAGAGATCCTCGACCAGTGTCGTTCATGATGGAAAGACCAAGCGACGAGTTGCGACGCGCCATCATTAGGCTGTTCAGATCCGCATCTGCTCCGCCCCAGCCAATGCTACTAGTGCGTTCCATTGGCATGCTTGCAGCGGAAATATTAACTCCTTTCGTTGGCCCCTTCTTCCTCCCTTCTGATTCCGACTCGTCATCGTCTTCTCCTCCTTTGCGACCCAAACGACCAGAGACGACACGTACACCAAGTCGTTCAAGCTCCGCCATGACCCATTCACGCGTCGGCTTGGGACGCATGGTGCTCCTCCAGTTGCGTGTGAGCTGCTTGGCCTTGGCGCACTTCTCGTCGGCTTCAGCAGAAGGAAAAGTCCCTGCGAGAAGGAGATGCAAATAAAGTGAGCGACTCGACGCACGAGTCTGACATCACAACACGACACTCCAAAAGAGATTCACCCTGCGAGAAGGAGATGCAAATAAAGTGAGCGACTCGACGCATGAGTCTGGCATCACAACACGACACTCCAAAAGAGATTCATCTTCTCACCAACGCGATTGTGCGTCCAGACCACTTTTAGGGTGTTTAAAGAGTGAAGGATGCAATGCGTGTAAGTATTTGGCAAAACGTTGCAGGCTCAGCACTCGCACGAAGCCAAAAAGCAGTGACTGGACTCTAAAACGACGCCGCTTATGGGGAATCGCAGCTTTTATTCACGTTTGATAAGAGGAAACACTGTCTTGACTCTTAAAGAGTAAGATATAAGTGTTGTCATTGATTGAGGGCAAGAGCATTGAGCTCCATGCCATACCAATCTTGCAACATGCGGTAGCTAACCAGTGTCACGCAGCTGTTCTGCGGGTGACAGCTTGAGTACCGCTCTGACGCACGAGTGAAGACCCTTGGTTCGTTCGATTGGGATCCCTCGCGAAAACAACAGCCGCTCCAACGCACGATGACCGTCGGATGACCAAGAGCGACCTTTTGCCTTGGTATGACCGACCTATTGTGCCAATGACTCTTAACATCTGAAACCCCTTCGACATCAATTTTCGCAATCAATGAAACGGCGACATCAATCAACGTACCTTGACATGAACCGCTTTCTTGCCCGCATTTGCATTACTCGCGGCTGCACTGCCGGTTGCTGCTGCTGACGTTGAAGGAGCTGGAACTGATGTCGCTTTTGGACTGCTCATGATTGATGCGAATATGTCAATGCACCAAGAATGCTCAGCAAAAGTTGAAAAAATTGCTATAACTGGATCAGCCGTTGGAAGTAGATGGAACTTGAATACAAAGGGTAAACTCTTGAGAATGGATCGCAAGCTCAAGATGTGCGGCGAGATTCAAGTGAGTCTCGTCGACGAGGCAATCGATCGCCTGTTCCCTCGGTGCATATACTTAAGGCTATAAGTCACTACTCTTTTTAATATACTCCTTTGGAGTCCCTACTGTAGATGTATTCATTTCAAATTCAAGCGGCAATTTCCGCCATGCTCGGATCTCGCATTAACGCATCATAACCGCCAAAAGTACAATACCTGCTCGTGTTCCCGCGACACTGCGCAGCGAAGAGCTTTTTTAATTGACTTTAGACTTCATCAAAGTAAGACTAGGAATGGACGATCGATCACACCGTCAAAGGCAACGAGAAGACGAATCTCCAACAAAGAATTTTGATCGTCTTCGACACCATCAGCCTGGTGGCGGTTCAGCATACAATAAGGACTACCCAAAGCACCACAGCACAGAGTCTTCGCATAGACGAGCATACTCTGACTATCATGATCACCGACGACGGCAAAGAGAGCGTAGCCGATCGTCGCCACATGGCAGTCGTCGAGCCGAATTCTTTAGCAGGAGGTGCAGGCACCACCAACAGCAACACGATTATCATTGCGTGCAAGCGAAAGAGAGAGAAAGGTTTGACAAACCGCATCGCGAATTAGCTTTGGAACGGTACCAACAGTATGGTCACGACGAATGGAAAGGACGCCATCATCACAGAAGGAAGCGACAGCGTCTAGAATCGAATTCGCCGCCACTGGAGGCACCTGCCCATGCACCTGCAATTCATCGACGGAGTGGCATCGTGAGTGTTGACTATCAAGATGATCTTTATTTGAAGCATGCCAAAAACACATCCTCACGACAGCACCGGAAAAGATCCATTGAATCTCCGTCCGAGTCCAGTCGAAACGACGACTCTGGGCACTATAAGGGTGATCCAGGCAGTATGATTGGCAGGCAATATCAAGTACTAAAGGAGGTTGGAATGGGCACTTTTGGCAGAGTGCTTGACTGCTTGGATTTGAAGCGTCGGAATTGTGTGGCGGTCAAGGTTGTGCGCGCAGTGAAACGATACTACGAGTCGGCGCTCATTGAGGCAAAGATTGTACAAGATGTAAATCGACGGGGCGGACGAGGTTTGACGCACTGTGTGCGGCTGTTTGATTCGTTTACCTTTCATGGGCACTACTGCCTTGCATTTGAAAGTCTTGGTCCGTCCTTGTACGACTTTTTGAAGCGCAACGATTACTCTCCGTTTCCCATGATTGTCGTTCAAGACGTGGCCATTCAGCTTCTTCAAGCGTTGGAATTTTTGCACAGCTTTCAAATGATACACACGGATCTCAAATTGGAAAACATTTTACTGACAAATGATCGAGAGACAATCTACCAAAATCAGCGTGTTCCAGAGTCGACGCTAATCAAACTCATCGACTTTGGAAGCGCCTGCTACGACGATGACAAGCGCTGCTCCGTCATTAATACGCGACAGTATCGCGCGCCGGAAGTTATTCTCGGCACGGGTTGGAGCATGCCAAGTGATGTCTGGAGTGCTGGCTGTCTCCTTGTGGAATTGTACAAAGGCGAGCTCTTGTTTGCGACGCATGATAGTTGCGAGCATTTGGCTCTGATGGATCAAGTCATTGGCACGTTTCCGACTCGGTTAATCAAAGACGCTTTCGCGTCAAGCAAGGAAGCTATCGTGCCAAAGGTTTTTGATGAGCGTACTGGGCGAATGCTTCGTATAAACACCGTGCTACGTAGTAGTAGCGCTTCGTATGTGCGCAAGGCCGAAACATTGTCGAGCATTGTCCGAGACCCCAACGACGCATGGTTCTTTCACTTGCTTTGCCGCATGCTCGTCATTGATCCTCAAGCAAGGGCAACGGCGCACGAGTCGCTTAAATACTTGTCGCAAATACACCGAAATTCTGTGCGATGTGCATAATCAAGTAAGTGGATGCGATTGCTCGGAACTTGTTGATACTACGTAGTTACTTTAATTGATTACCGTAGCAGTGCACACATACGACTAAATGACCCAACGAAACAAACACTATTGGCGCCGTAATTGCGTTCGACAGTAATGCAGTTTAATGTGCGTCCTTATTGTTGCACTACTTGCAGGTGCTCAAACACACTACCATGCATTGTATGGATCCCTTCCCTTATTCCCAAATATTAAACAGATCCCACAAGGATGGGCGTGGTTCCGTCGTCAAACCCACCGCAATTACCGCCGGTGCAAAGCCGTAAAGAAAAAAGACTCTCGTCTTTTGGAAAATAAAATTAATATCACAGCACTTGGACAAAAGACCTGGGAGCTTTCGAACTGTCAATAATTGAGATTGTCGTCTCTTTGGGACAGCCATTTTGCTTGTTTCTATAATAGTATGTGGCTGCTGGAAGCAATGGCAGACGACGACAAAAGTGAGTGGCAAAAAGTGAAGGTTATTTGAATCTTCTGCGAGTCGACAATACACAAGTTCACCACAAAAATTGACTTACATCGATAATGTTCCGAGGCGAAACGATAACGTGCTATTGTAAGGCAGGAAAGAAGCTACAAGTACCGATAGGGAAGAATGTGCATGAAGCCTGTATAATGCAATGGTGGTGCGAATATCGGACGGAGTCAGTGAGGAAGCCGTCCGAACGGTACTCGTGAGTCAATGAGAGAAACCGAACATGTTCCACAATACTGCGACACATTCTTTTCATCACGGTGGGACTTGCAACCGCTCGCTGCTGCATCAACCCGACGGCACAACATCTGCCCTATGCCCTACCGGTTAGCATCAATTGACCATACTGTTAATCAGCAAGCATACAAGTACAAGCTCGTGACTTTTTCGCTACACGACAATGGAATATTTGAATCATGTATTGGAGTCATATCCGTCCTCAGAGGTCTTGCTCCATTTGGTGCATGTTTACGGCATTCACCTCGTCTTGCTTTGTCTCAGCGCCATGACAGTCTATCGACGCGAAATGTCATGTAACCATTGCTACGCGGAACCAGAGCATTACGTTCATAAAAACATGGAAATAACCAATGCGCATGACGACGCTGAGAATGATTGGGACGATGTTCAAACGGACGAACTTTTGGAAAGCGTTGGCTTGTATTGCTCCGGAGCGTCGCTATTGCCCGCCATGTTGCACGTTTTGGAACATTGGAACAAGCAATGCGTCAGATATGACGAGATTCTTGACGATGGTACTGCTAACATACTGCCGATAGCGACGTCAAGCGCGTTACGACCATTACAAAAGATGACAAAATTACAGCAAACAGAAGGCAACTTTTTTGGATTGCTCAATGTCGACACGCAAGTGAATGTTCTTTCGTATCTGCTTCCTCAAGAAATAACGACTTTCGAATGTGCCAGCAAGACTTGTCAAAGCATGGCCAATGAATCGGCGATTTGGAAGTCGCTATGGTACCGTGACTATGCATGGATTCTACTCGATTGGGATGTTGGACAACGTGCTGCAAGGCGTTCTGGTTGTAATCTACCAGTTCATTTTGACAAGGAGTTTTATACTCGCTTTCAGTTGAGCTGGATGAATTTTGCGATTGCTGGCGAAAGTACATACGACTCCTGCCTTGTCGGCTTGGGAGGGCATGTCTTTGACTTGAGCTTCTTTTTGAGCTCGCATCCAGGCTCTCCTGAGACGGTAATGGTGCACGCAGGTAAAGATGCGACGGACTTTTTCATGGGTGTGAGGCATTCCATGGGAGCGCGACGTTTAGCTCAGTCATTTTGCGTTGTTGTAGATTCAGTGAGATTGGCCGATGCAGAGGCGAAGCATTTTGGTTTCGGCCTGCACCCAACGGCGTACACGACAATGACAGGGGTCGACCCGTTTGCTGCTAGATCCCTCACTCTAGGAACTGGCAATCTATTAATTCCTCAGGGTGCGCAAACGCTACAAAGAGAGCAGATGAGATATTGTAATGAGGAAGCTGTCGCCAAGGAAGCTGCTATACGATATAATCATGCGTCGGTTTCTGGAGAAGCCAACGTATATTTTGACCCGCTTGCGAAGCGATGGAAGGCTTGGTATATGGATAGAGACTTGCAAATTGTCTATGTCGACCAACTTTAAAGCCAATACAAGTTACAGCTAGAAAATACTGCTAAAAACTTACATTTGTCATAAACTATCTACGAGCAACCGAGAAGTTATGAAATACATCCATGACGCGAGGAGCAATCGCTCCCAGACAGTCGTTGATCAGAGCTTTGAAATATGTTTCTGCTTGTTCATCGGTCAAGTGTAGACGGAAACGCTCCTCGACCTTGGCAATCACTCCTTCCGCATCAGCTGCCGGGTTGTTGGAAAGGTCTTGTATACCCGCATCTGTCATCAGGTGCAGGAGGTTCAATATGAGCCCAGCGGACTTTCGTAGCGCGTTATAGGCTTGACATGCCAATGAACAAAACTGACGATATTCTGTCGAATCCATTCCTCCCATGCCTTCCACCATCTCGCGCGTGAGTCTGAAAGCAGGCGGTAACGGTTTAGGATCACGTCCAAAAATAAAACCAAAATCGATGTGGAAGAAATGGCCGCTCGTCCGCAAAAGTATATTGTCGAGGTGACGATCGCCAACGCCCAGAAGATATGTGATAACACAATACCCTGCACAGCTTCTGACGTAGTGAGACATAACTTCTGGCCGTATACCATACTTCGCATCCTTGTGTGGAGCTTCGTTTTGAAAAAACTGCAGGATAGAGCCATTGTTATTGGCGAGGACCTGCGAAATGGGATGGGCATGCCCGATAAATTCGACTAAGCCAGAATGCGGCGAAGTGGCCAAGATAGAATACGGTGTCAGACATAACTCGAGCGCTGAGCGCTTTAAAAGCCCATCCATGAGCTGGATCATCATGATGATAAGTTGGTCTTGTCGGAGATCATCCCCCGTCTTGACGATCACACTCGTTAAAGACTGTATGCTCGAATCATTCTTCGTGGTCGCCACGGTTCGAAATTGAAGGACAGCAGGGTAGAGTGCCGATTTAAATATTATCGCTGTGTGAGGAACCACCGAGTCTACAAACACATAGGGGGCAGAAGGCAAGGGAACGCCTTCGTGATGGTCCACTTTGTCAACACCTTCAGTTGCAAGCATCGTGCGCAGCTGATCCTCCTTGGCATCCTTCTTTCCTCGAGAGAGTCGACATTTAGCTTGCAGCGCCAATATGCCCGTGATAAAATCGTCCTGTGCAACCAAAACATCCTGTACATGATGTAAACAAGTGAGCCAATACTGCGCCGAAAATTTATTGCTAGTCTACATTAGAAACGTACCCACATCGTCCGCTTCGCAATAATATGACTCTCCTTGTCGTGTGACCCTTCAGATCCACGAAGAGATGTGCCAATCTTCGTCGACACAGAGCCTACTATATTCTTAATTTTGTGACTGGCTGAAAAGCCGACATCATGCAGCGTAAACGGCATAAAGGGCGTTTGCGTCAATTTCTGGCGAAGAGCAATAAAAATTTCCTTGTATTTCGCCCCATGCGTCTGATTTTCTAACTCAACTTTAAGATACCTGCAATATATACGAGTGTTTGAAACTGTGAGAGGCGATGCAGAACGACTGACTTGCACAATTTCGAATTACCAATAAAAATAATTTGCTAGCTCAATGTTGCCAGCAGCGCGATTGATTAGAAACGCTGCAAGCGATGATTCATGCGCCATGGGCCCAGCCAAATCTGTCGCTTCATATCGAAGTGCTTGGACAAGCTGTAAGAGGTACAATCTCAGTTCGCTATCTGGAGCTGCACTTAGTGTTTCAATGGCGTACGAACGGACGAGACTAGTCTGGAACGCCACATGCTTCCCCAAAAGCTTCAGTGCGTCCGATACCTGAATTGGGCTGCGTTTTCTCCACTGTTCTAAGAGTTCTGCGGCTTGAACAACCTCGCTATCTACCGTCCAGTCAACCGCAAGAAGAAACTTGGTAAGTGCACGCCTGTTATCAACGAGGCTAAATCTGAACTTCCACAGCAAGTCTTTCTCCTCGCGCGTGGGATGATACGAGGGTGAAGAAATGATCGCTTCCAGCCTCTCGCGTTGACTTCGATCAGGTTTAAGAGCAGGGTCAACCATTCCTCGCAATAAATCGTGCGCTAGCGCCTGCAAACAACAAATGAGTGGTGAACCAACCACAAGCGAGAGGCACACGCTCTTACTTACTCTATATTTGTCCTCCACAGGGTTGTCGTTCTCATTCTCATAGTCCACAAATTGGACAAGCTCAAGTGCATCAAAATCCACTGTTTCCCCTCCAGCTTCTTGTTCCTTCGTCTGCCGCCGATACTCAGCAAGTTCCAGAGGAGTAACTCCTCCACATGCCCCATCCAAGGGTGTCGAATAAAATGTTTCTTCGAAGATGACTGGGATTTCAAAGCAGGGTAGCTCAACTACAAGAACTGGACCTGAATTATCCACCCACGCGTGCGCCTGTAAACGAATGAGCAACGATTATGACCAATGGCAAACCAAGTCAATAGACATCACCCTTTATGCATACCTCGTCGTAAATTGCGCTGATATCTGCCAACTCCTCCTGGCAGCGTTCCCTTGTGAGGGTATCCAGCCACGGAACGGATGGTAAATCTCCAAACTTGCGGTCGGACTTGGTCGGCGCTTGCTGAAACCGCTGCAACTGATCAAGAACTGTTGAAGCCTTCCAAACAGGATCTCCATCTTCTAAATACTTTTTGTGTCGAGGCTCCATAATTGAAGAGACGCCGCTATTTTGGTTGTGATCAGCCATATCTGGGTTTTCTAATTCAACTTTTTGCAGTTTCGTTCGAAGCTTGCCATATGTATCAAAGAGCGATAGTGTGGCACTGAAAAGCTGCGATATAGTTTTGCGATTCGCAATTTATCAAACGTCAGTATACAAACTATACTTTATGGTCCGACAAGAACACCGCTCATCCGCTCACGCATATAACCAGCAGAGAATTTCAATGCAACGAGTCAGTCAACACCACTCATAGCTTACCATAACATCTCCTTCGCCAATTACATTAAAGGAAAAGTAAGCATCCCTAGGAAGATCTCGCCAGCGAAGCGGCAGCTGGATAAAGTAATCCCACCAGCAATCATGCGTCGCGCTCATCACTGAAGGGTGTCTTGCATCTCCAGCCTTTCGAGCTTCTACTGGAGCAGCTGCCGTACGTGATGGAACGCAAGAAATCAATTCAACTCCGCCAATTGCGCATACCTGAACTCGTATCTGCCATTCCTGAGGACTTTGATGTTCCAAAGGATCGAGCGTGACGTGGGCTGATCGAATAATGAGGCAGACCTGAGACGTCTGGCTAAGCGTCGTATGTGGCATCCATGTGGCTGTGACATTAGATGGTGCTGCTATTCTCGGTGACATAGTCGCTTTTGTTAATAAGAATAGGCTACTGGGATGTATGGAATTGTTTGCGGAGAGAAAAACAGACGGATCCACATCATGGTGATATGGCGCGCTCGTCCTTCTGGGAAAATGTGAGCCGTTGCGACATTAGCGTAAAAGTAGCTACCGTAATCGTTTCTTGATGTACAAGTATGTAGACAGTTATGTCAAACATTCGGATGCGTACATGTAAGCATTAAAAATGCAGTGAGCAATTAACAGTACATCTACTCAGTCTCTCAGTGCACGTGGTAAACCATCTTGACATGTGAGTACTCGTACGCTACACTTCTTGGAGCGCCACAGCAGCTCCGTTTCAATGCGCGCCTCAGTCGGATGCTCATCGAATGAGATTGGCTTCGTTGCATCGCCCATCTAGCACGATGTAATCAGCCCTCGTATCCGGGGTATCGAAAGGGAGTTCCGCGAGTCTGTTGCGTGTGGCGCTGGTGATGCTGACTATAGTCATAGTAGCTCGCCTGACCGTAAAAAGTCGGATGAGGATACACGTGGCGG
Source organism: Mayamaea pseudoterrestris (assembly GCA_027923505.1). Classification (NCBI taxonomy): domain Eukaryota; phylum Bacillariophyta; class Bacillariophyceae; order Sellaphorales; family Sellaphoraceae; genus Mayamaea; species Mayamaea pseudoterrestris. The sequence goes on along the minus strand of BROI01000017.1, from coordinate 696,551 downwards.
GGATCGTACGCCTGATGCTGCAGGTGGGGCGGCATGGCTGCCACCATTTGCACATCGGGATGGTGTGGACCATTCATGAGGTTAAAAAAGTCAATGGCGTATCGACGATCGTCATCCGCGTGTGCATCATCCTCCTCCACTGGATTTGCATCATTGTGCTTGTCGGCTTCGCGCTCGTAAAATTGCTTTTCCTCGGGAGAAAGCCGCTTCCAAGTATCGGCAACAAGGCGAGCCACCGATCCACGTTCGGAAGGAACACCAGATTCCGTTTGTTTGAGACGGAGTACGTGAGCTGAGAAGAACATATTGTATCCCGTCTTATTACGCTTGCGGGTGGCATTCTTGTCGGGCGGCTGATACTCGGCCATTTGCTTGTCGTAGCGTCGGCGATCCGCCTGGGCACTGCATAAAACGAGTTAAATGAGCAAACACTATCGCAATTGACTGCTTTCCCTTGCAAAATGAAGGATTTTCACGTACCGCTCCTCGTACTTGTGCTTTTCGTCCGCACTCAGTTCTTTCCATTCGCTTCCAGTGGCTGCGACAAGGTTTGCTGGAGGCACGCGCTTGAGCGTCGCTTCCGAATCTTCGTTGCGGAGCGCAGCCTCATTGCTCTGGGCCAGTTCGGCAAAGCGCTCCTTAATGAAAATGTTGTAAGCCGAAAGAGCACGCGTGGGCGCTGCTTCATCCTTGCGTTTACGCTTGTAGGTTTGCTTTCGCTTGGTGACGAAGGACTTCAATTTTAAGACCTCCATAAGGAGTTTGGCAATGTGTTGCTCCTTGCGAGCAAGAACGGCGGATAAAGCTTTCTCAAGGTCTGTCATTGGTTCAGAGTTCTTGATGAGGTCCATATCTGCTACTGCTTGCGGAGTCGACTCATCTTCAATATGCGTAGCTTCTTCGTCCGTGCCCTTCTCGTCCGCAAAATTCTCCTTTTCAGAAGGAGTATGAGGAGACTTGTCGGGTGCAAAACGTAGCGCATCATCAATCGGTGGGAGAGGCACCACTTCGATGGTCGATTCATGAGGCTTCTGTTCAGTCGCTTCACCCATTATCGCGATTCTGCCAAGGGAGGTACATATAGTAAATGAGGAACGAAACAATGTGTAAACTTCGGCGCGGATAAACCTGACTGTGAACAAAGAAGCAGCCACGAAACGCGATTGTGCCTCTGCATCAATCGATCACTTGACAATTATTTGTTCGCTGTCATCTTCTGCTCTAGCGAGAATGCGTCCTTCAATGTCAGGATCAATTGTCAGTCGACGTTCCATCACGTACCTTGTCGTCGGTCTGCGATGAGCGATGTGTGTTGCTTGCAAATGTCAGATACCGAAGAAGGTGATTTTGATGGTTATCCGAAATGCTGGAGCGGCACGCTCGCACGTGAGGCGAGACTCGCATTGCACCGAGGGACCGGGGTCTGACCTGACTGCGTGGCACTTTCCATATGCACATGAAGCACCCATATGTGTGGCAAGCTTGGTACTTCATTTGCAATGTAGAAGTGTATTGATTACAAATGCTGACTGCTTGCTCCAAAAGACTACAAAGTTTTAAGTGCTTGGGGATAAACTGGGAGCTACAGAGGGTGACAAGTTGGTGCTGCACTGGGAAAGAGACTGAGTCCTGCATTAGGTGAATCACCGGGCTAGGCACTTGGATCACAACATGATGGCACACTTGATGGCAAGCTGCTGGGTTGGGTGCTGGGAGACCAACTGGGAGCTACAGAGGGTGACAAGCTTGCAGCTGCACTGGGAAGGAGACTGGGTCCTGCTCTAGTTGAGTCACTGGGCTTGCCGCTTGGACCACATGACGGCACACTTGATGGCAAGCTGCTGGGATGGCTGCTGGGAGAGCAACTGGGAGCCACAGAGGGTGACTAGCTTGCAGCTGCACTGGGAAGGAGACTGGGTCCTGCGCTAGGTGAGACTCTGGGCTTGGCGTTTGGACCACTCGATGGCACACTTGATGGCAAGCCGCTCGGTATGGTGCTGAGAGACCAACTGGGAGCTACAGAAGGTGACAAGCTTGGTATTTCACTGGAAAAGAGACTGGGCTCTGCGCTAGGTGAGTCACTGGGCTTGCCGCTTGGATCACATGATGGATCACATGATGGCACACTTGATGGCACACTTGATGGCAAGCTGCTGGGTTGAGCGCCTGGAGACAAACGGGGAGCCACAGAGGGTGACAAGCTTGGTGCTGCATTGGGAAGGAGACTGGGTCCTGCAAAAGGCATATCACTGGACTTGGTGCTTGAACTAGTTGATGGCAAGCTGCATGGTTTAGTGTTTGAAAAAAATTGCTTGAATCCAATCAATGGCACATTTGATAGCTGCTGGGGTGACTGCTGGGAAACAAAGAGCCACAGAGGGGGAGGTGCTGCACTGGGAAGGAGACTACCTGGGTCCTGCACTAAATAACGCTCTGGGCTTGGTACTTGGGTCACTGAATGGCACACTTGTTGGCAAGCTGCTGGGGCAAGTGTTGGAAGACAAACTGGAAGCCACAGAGGGGAAACATTGGTGCTGCACTAGGATGGAGACTGGGTCCTGCGCTAGGTGGCACTCTGGGCTAGGTGCTTTGATGGTAGGCTGCAGGGGTGAGTGCTGGGAGACCAACTGGGAGCTACAGAATGTGACAAGCTTGCAGCTGCACTGGGAAGGAGACTGGGTCCTGCTCTAGGTGAGTCACTGGGCTTGCCACTTGGATCATATGATGGCACACTTGATGGCAAGCTGCTTGGTCATTGCTAAAGACAGACTGGGAGCCTCAGGGGATGCCGAGCTGGTGATGAGGAGTTAAACCATACTTTATGCATTTGAAAGTAGGCGCGATAAAATGGCATGCCACTTGAGCTGCCTAACATGGTGTTTTATATGCTTATAAGACTGCTTGTTAGCTAGTATGCAATAATGTCCAGTTAGTGTGTAGCACCTGCCGTGTCGTTCCTTGCGGGAGTACCGGCGCGTCGTACTTTGTCCAATGCCGATGTAATCCGTTGACCGTTATCGAGTCCCGAGAAGCCGTGTCCGCGTAGAAATTTGTGTAGCCCTTGTACCGAAAACGTGTTTTGCGCGCCGGAATTTTCACCTTGCGGCAGGGGGAAGGGACCGATCTGACTCGAGTCAGACCGCATTACATCTCTCACTCATTTTTGGCTTCCAAACGATGGAGAAAAACGAAGGCGAAGGATGAAGGATGATGAATGCCAAGCATTGATTCTGTTGGCCTCATGCTTTACAAAAACGCTTCATGGCAGGCAAAGTCCATTTCCCTGACGCAACAAAGCCGTACGTACGGACAAACTCCATGGCCATTGTCACAAACCCCCCAGACAACCAACAACCAACCACTTGAACCAATAACGTTGAGGCAAAGTCGCAGCACAATTAGTCAAGCACGAACCTTTTGGAAGATGCGACCGACATAGCCAAAGTCTTTGGAAAGCCTGGGCGCTTTCTCAATGAACACGACGATGATGTTTCTCTCACATGGCTGCCTACCGGTATGGTGTAAAGGATGCAAATTGTGTGAGTAGTCGATACGTGCACGAAAGCGAAGTAATGTATAAAGAGCATGATGGTCTCTGCCAACTGCTACATGCCATTCACATATGCCCGATCATCGCCATGCCTTTTCAGCAACGGTCGTGAAACTCGCGACTATGCACATTCTGCATCAGCAGCATTCAAACATCACAGTCGTCGACTGCCCCGTTCATTGCGCTTTTAACCTTGCAGTTTGCAGCTAATGTCTAAATTAATTATTACGGTAACATGTGTTGTATGAGAATAACCGACCTGCGGGACGCACGCATCCAGACAACAATTCGTCGTGTCCGTTTAAAACAAACCACCTAACCGCAATTTCTAGTAAAAGTCAATCAAACTCTTTCGTAACACGCAATCAAGTACCGCGTCTATCGTTCGACCGCCCGGACAAATCCATTGGCAACTCGCTTCTTGCAGCTGTAGCTGCCTCGTCCTCTCGCGCCGACGCACGCTCCTGCTGCTGCTCAAACACATTGGTCTTGCACAAGGGACAACATCCCTGGCGCTCTGTCAGCCACGGATGAATGCAACTTCTGTGAAAGGCATGTTGACATCGAGGCAAGATCAAAAGTGTTTCGTTCAATTCAAAATCGTCAATGCAGATTGAGCAGAGTGTACAATTAGTCCGAACAAAGTTTGACGATGATCCATTTGCGCCAGCAGCAGCTTGTTCCGGCACAAATGAAGAAGAATTTGCAGCAACCGCAACGGCTGGAGCTTGCTCCAGATCATTCACAAGCCTTGTTTGTGGCATAGAAGTCGTCAACTGGTTTTCCTCCACTGCAGTTGCACCAAGGTCAATATCGGCTCTGTCGTCATCGTCATTATCCGACTTTTGACCACCAGCCGGTTGATAGGTCGTCGTCGGAAGACTATTAAATTGCTCTTCTGTCAAAATGGTGCTCACAGGCTCCGTTGGTCTTATGATGACGCCCGACGATAGCCAATGCGGCATGGGCCTGTAAATTGAATCACCAACACATCAGTTGAGATATCACGCTCTATAATGCATACGACTTGTGTGATAACACTTACGGAACAACTTGAAACCCAACAATGCGTCCACTTTCGTTTCTCCGCAAATGCACCCTTCCTCCGCCCGAGTACCAAAGATATCCAGCACGCAAACATGGCGAGATGATCAGCAGCGTAAACAAAACGATGCGAAACCAGAAAAAGTTGTTTGACCTGCCATCATAATACTGCCCTGGACCGCCGTACGGCTGAACCTGAAAGGCGTAACTCCAATCGACATTGTCGCCTAATGGATCAAAAAAGAAGGAACTCGTATTGGAGGAATTAGCCAACTGATTCATCCGCGTCAAAATATCCTTGCCAGCAAGCGGCGGTACGTAAATGACGGCAACCGCATAATTCTGAATGGGGAGTTCGTAGATGTCTGGATTGTTCCCATAAACAACTAAGCACTTGACGCGATCGCTGACCTTGTCCTGTATTTCCTGTGTCATTTTCACTTGCTGTTCGAGTGGACAATCAGTTTCATTGCCACTAACGACGAGACATATCGGGTGCGGATCAGTGATTTGAAGGCTTTCTTTTTTGGACTCTTCCATGAGATACAGCCAATTGGGAACGCTGCACAAACTTTTGGACGGCTTCGAGGATACATTATAGGATCGCGGTTGTGGTGGTTGCATGCAGTTAATCTCCACTCCATTCCCTGGAATGAGCAAGCCCTGAGCGGCCGTGATGCCTGGATACATGCTTGCATAGGTTGTATCAATTTCGCGCACAGTGACTTCCTGCTGCGCGTGCCCCACATGAACGAAAAAGGCGGACAAGAGCAACAGAATGACTGACACCGTCTTCTTAGCTGTCTCTGTCCCTCGTAATGGCCGAAGAGGAGTATAGGCGACCGTTTCGTTCATTTCGTTGCTAATTTCTCGCGTATTAGTCTAAAGCACCACTAACGATGTTCGATTGCTTCCCTCTTGATTATACACTGTTGATCTGGTTCACTGTCAAGGCCGTTTGCTCGCTGCTGTGAACCTCAACGATTGACGAATGCAGCTGGAGGTCACACCACTTGCGTGAGAGCGTCATCCAGCTTCGGGACGAACTTCGGCCCCGGAAAAGATCTCACTCTCAAAGCGATAGTCATAATGAATACGCTTGCTTCTCCGGGTTATACTTTTGTTTGACACGAATCTTCCGCTCACCATGAAGGAAGTCGTCAAAAGTCCAATCCTTGTTGCCAGCGCTCCTCCTGTCATCGCCAGTCACAATGGCTAGTTTTCAGCCAATTTGCATGGACAATCATCAAGGTGTATCGAGGTATGGAGGCCGTGATCTCATTGGATACGCAGGCAAGGGAATGCCGGGAACCTGGCCTGGAGGAGCCGTCGTTGCTCTCAACTTTGTCATCAACTACGAGGAAGGAGGTGAATCGTGTATCCTGCATGGTGACGCTCAGTCGGAGCACTTGCTGAGTGAAATAGTTGGAGCTGTTCCGCTTGGTAAGACAGTGTGGAAAGGCGTCGTTTTGTTGTGACTGCGTGAGTGCCAATTCACTCATCACGTGCGCCTGCACCCTGCACCTCTTCCATCCTTCACCAAAGAGGGTCAACGAAGCGCCAACATGGAGAGCCTTTACGATTATGGGGCTAGATCTGGATTCTGGCGCCTCCAAAGACTCTTTCGCGACAAGTGTATTCCTGTCACTGTCTTTGCCGTGGGCATGGCACTGGAACGCAACCCACAAGTCTGTCAAGCCTTAAAAGAAATGGAAACCTGGGAAACTGCTTCGCATGGATACCGGTGGATTGACTACCAAAACGTTGACGAGGAGACGGAGCGAGCCCACATCGCCAAGACAATTGAAGTACACGAGCGTTTGCTCGGGAAACGTCCTGTTGGAATGTATCAAGGGAAGGTACGCAAGTTCAAGTCGTCTCTCTTTGTGCAATGGCAAAGGTATCAAATTATCTTTCTGACTCTGGCACCGTTACGGTTTGTTTCCATTGATAACGACATTCATATAAATACTCCATCAGCCAAACGTGAATACACGCCGCCTGGTCGTCGAAGAAGGAGGCTTCAAGTACGATTCTGACTCGTATGCGGACGATTTGCCATACTGGAACACGGAATATGAAACTAAGCCGCATTTGGTCATACCCTATACTTTAAGCGAGAATGATATGCGATTTACGAGTCCAGCAAACTTTGCCAATGGTCAAGCATTTGGCTCGTACCTTAAGGACTCATTGACATATGCGGTCAAGGAAGGCAAAGATGGGCACCCCACCATGATGAGTGTTGGTTTACATTGCCGATTGGCGAGGCCTGGACGAGTGGCCGGCCTGGAAGAATTCATCGACTTTGCAAAAACGTTGGGCAGTGATGTTTGGATCACCACGCGCGAGCAAATCGGCGACTTTTGGTACGAAAATCACTATCCAAAATAAAAACAATTACATGCATTACTTATGTTGAATTACTGGAGTACATTTATGGTTCCCTGATATGATTCTTGGGAAGATCGGTGCAAGACACGATTGTTGTCTACAACAACTACCGATACGTTACGTACGGGAAAAAATTGCCTGTCGTACCGGTTCCACTAGGACACGGCCTTGCGTGTTGTCTCGGCTGCCTACTGCTTGCATAAAGTCGATATACAGCCACTACTATGTCTGATGATTCGGACGTTTCTGTATCGTCGTCGTCTGATGACGATTTTCTTACGCTAGGAGCTAAGAAGAGTACCGGTAGCGACACTTTGGATCGGGAGGCGATGGTGCGCAAGAAGCTGTTGGAAAATTTCTATGGACGCAAAGCAGTGGCGGATGCTTTACCTACTGCCAGCATGGATGTGGAGGATGACGATGAATTCTTAAATGACGACGAAGACGAGAGATGGCCTTTAAAAAATCGGTTTGACGTTACAGACGATTTAGACTCGCCGGCATTTGATGCCGACGCGCATACGAGGCAGCATGTCAAGCATTCCTCGATGCATACGTTGTTAGACACGGAGGAGCAACTTTCCCTGAGCGTCAGAACTCTTGATACGGAAATGCAGGCATTGGTTTACGAAAATTATACCAGGTTTATAGATGCGACTGATGCTATTCGGTCGATTGGGGTCAACGTCAAGGCGAACGAACCAGGCTTAGTTAGTCTGTCCAATGGCATGTCTTCGCTCGACGACAATTCGAGAATTATTGAAGAGTCTCTTGGCTCCTTACGGGATCAAGTTGCGGAAAAGATTCGCATTAAGCGACTTCTGACTCGTCTGGATACTCTGCTCAAGCTGCCTCAGACTTTGCGCGATCAAATCGCCAATGGGGAATGTCGAAGTGCCTGCAGGCAATTTCTTCAGGCATCTTCAATTTTAAAAAGACATTCAGAAGGCTTTGAAAGCTTAAAATCGATCGAGACGGAATGTAATTCAATTTTGGAAGAATTGAAAGTCAATTTAAACTGCAAGCTGAACTCTTGGAGTGGACGAACTGCCGTTGAGGAGGGTGAGGAAGAGCCGGAAGCGCCAAGAAGTGTACGGGACATATTTGAATGTTCGGGGACGCTTTATCTGCTTCGCAAAAGCAACGAAGATGCAATCGAGCTGCAACAAATGTATCTGTCGGCCAGCATGCGCCTTCTGGATCGACTACTTGATACGCACATGATCGAAGTTCAAGAACGACGCTACAATTTACAAGAAATGGAGTCGCATGTGCTGGACATCCATCTTGGAGCTTCCACAACTAATAGCACTCGAAGCTCATTAGAAGTTGATCACGCAAGTCTTGTTCCGAGAGACGTGTTGGCCAATATTCTGGACGTGGCAAAGCTATGGGCGAAAGGTTTTGGTGTGTACGTGGCTGGTAACAATGAGATTGTCAATTTTGTCTCGGAAGCGTTTGCTTCCTTTTTGATGCAAGTGCGCGCCGCCTTGTTGGATGAAAGCACAACTGATGACAGCATACCTGACGACGGCGAAGCAGAACCCGAATTGGGTGTTTCCGTGGCATTAGCGCTTCTAGTTGGCGAGGTACAAAAGCTTGCTCAAGGCTTGACGCACGTCGATGTCGGGATGAGTACTGCTTACGCATCCAGTCTTGTTGCGCAGGCACAGGTGTTGACAGATACCCTTGTTCGGCGTCGAGTGGATCAAAAGTTTATACGCTTGAGACTGAGCATTGTTGAGAAGTGCTTGGTGCCCTTCGTTCAACGGATGATACAGGAACGAAGAGACTGCATCGCATCTGGAAAGCCTCCTCTGAATGACATGGTGCAGATTGCGAATGTTGCATTGTCGGATTGTCTCCAGTTGGTGGATGACGCGATCCGAAGTACTTTCGCACCAGATGGCGTAAGCGCGAACTTGGAGTCGAACGATCTGGGAGTGATGAAGCAAGCTGTACACGCAAGCATTAATCGATTCTCTGTGTGGCTTGCAAATGCCTTCGAGATGTTGGCTGGGGGTGAATCATGCGATGCCATGCAAATTGTTGATGCGAAAGCCAAGGAAACGATTGGAGTAGATTATTTGTATGCAATCGTCACAGACAACCTTGAGTTGCAGCAGTCCTTAACGTTTGAGGAAGCAGACTCTAAGGCCGCTAGAGCCCTCGCAGTGACCTCGCTGCTCGTTAAGGCACATAAAGAGATTCTTGCTTCAAATAATATTGAGGTTGGATATGTCGACTCTGATTATATTTTGACTCTTGCTGAAACGTGTCGCTTGGCGACGAGGTCATTTTCGGATATGCTGGAGCAATCCATGTCGTTTCACTCGAGTTGCCAAAAGAAAAGGTCCAAGGGACTGTTTGAACATGGTGGAGACATAGCTGGAGAGTTTGAGGTGACGGTGCAAAGGTTTCAGATTGCTGCTTCTCGTTTACTCGTACTTTATTCCTCAAACCGTGGATCACAGGTTGCGGATAAGTTGATTGAATCATTGTGTTACCATGACGTTAAAACGACGACAGAACCGCCACAGGACTGTGTGTTGCAATCACTGCAGCTTGCACGTGACACTGGTGATGAGTGCTCTGAGTTGTTTGGTGTCAACAATTGGGCGGGTGTCATTCCTGTCGTGCAACCAGAACTCATTTTTTCACTTATTCCGACGGCTGCCATGGTCCGCAAGACAGGTTTGCATCTTGATGTGGAACGAATGTTCAAGGAAAGTATAAATATTCTGCCTTCATCGTCGACAATAATCGCACGGCATCCATCTGATGTCATGTTCCTTGTGCTCAAGGTTGCTTTCAAAGCCTTATTGGAGAATGTGCGAGTCGCAATCATTACAGGGCATGCATATCGCCAGCTCCAGGTTAACATTGACCTTCTAAAACTAATGGTTCCGCATTACGTACGGCCCGATGTTGTTGTGAATGGAAGCAACGCAAGCACTGCATTGATTAATTTATTGTCGGACGCGATGCATGCCGCGGGTGAAAGATGCCTCGAATTGGAGACAGTAGATAGTGACCAAGTCAAGCGGCAGTCTTTCGACATTCTTTCGCATCTAATGGCTTCCAAGGAATCGAATGGAGTAGTCGACAGACTTATGGTCAAGCATGCTGCCTGACTAACGTGTGCGCACAATTTCAGTTTAGTTCATCGTATGTCAGCCTTCTGCGGCGCTAGTACTCCCGCGTTTACTTTAGCTGCCGATTATATGTAATGCTTATGGGTACAACGATTGTAGTTGATATACATACTGTTGTTAGTATACGTACGGATACACTCCCGGTAGTACCGCGTACCGGTACCTACGTATGTACTGTGTGCGTCTGTCGTAGTGACGTCGTACCGGCTTCAAATCCAGCTCGAGGCGTCGAAAACATAAATCGATTCGTCCACATGAGGGCGCCCCAAACATCGCGACAATCTCTTGTATCGCATTATTATTTAACTTCCAGACATTTATCGCATATGCAAGAGCATCGGCGAGTCGCCCGTTTTGTCAGAAATTGCTCCATTGCTTTCACTTTCATCGCGGGCTCAGCGGACGCATTTTCTTACAGCGGTTCATGTCAAGTGTTTTCATTTACTCGCGAAAGGCGACGGAGCTCATGCATGCTAGATACCTACAGTGGATTTGAAGCTTTAGGTGCCTGTCATCGACCATCTGCCGCTCGGACGGATGCCTCACGATCCAGCTTTTGGTATTCCGCGGAGTCGGAACGAGATGACTTGTCGTCAAACACGACCAGTTTGCCCTGTGATTTTGACCTTGACCAAGAAGGGCAGCTTCCACCTGGTGCATATTATAAACTGTCGTCTGGCAACAGTGGAGTTGATATGAAAGAATCATGCCGAATTTCGGTAGCCTTGAACATCTTTGACGGTCGGGGAGATCAGGATGTAGAACCCTCAGAATTAGTCTCTCATATGCACGGCTTTCTCGACAGCGGTCTCACCTCCTTTAAGCTTCCGTCTCGATCGAACAATATGCACGCATCGGTTGAGGCTGATATAGTCAAGAGGTTTCGGCATGATACTCCAGCATATCAATTGGATCGTTGCCGAATCACCCTCCCGCTTGAGATACCCATACATATGAGCTCCATTTCCATGCGAAACACCGTACTCGAATCGCTTCATCGTATCGGAGGAGACGAAATTGATTGTTTGCAGCTGCAGTACAACGAAGGCTCTCTGTATCATTTGGATGCGCTTGATTACCTTCAGGATCTTGTTCGCGATGGGTTTGTGCGTTCCGTGGGCGCAGCCAACTTTCCAATTAGCATTTTAAAGCAAGCTGAAAGCCACAGGTTCACAGTCGAGTCCAATGAAATCTCTTCTAATTTACTAGATCCCTTGGGCTACCTGGCGCTTGCGAAAGAAGATACGGTGCCGCTCATACTATCGAGTCCATTGGCTGGTGGATTGTTGACTGACCGATACTTCGGAATTAAATCTCGGTCGCTGTTCCCACCAAATCTTACAAATAATATCCAGGATTGGTCCCACTTTAAGACCACTATTCTTAAGTGGAAGGAGCGCCATGACGAGTCACTGAACCGTCACTTGCATCAAGCCCGTGATCCGTACGCCGATGACGATACGAATGAGATGACGAAGGCCCTATCACTCGACGCATGGCCAACTTTTCGCACAATTATGCTGGATACAATTCAAGACATTGCTCGGAAGCATGCCGTGTCCATGGCATCTGTTGTGCTGCGTTGGACCTTACAACTCGACAAGGTAGCTGGCACGGTCGTAGCATGTCGGATTGCTCCATCATTGAATGACGTTGCGCCTAGCAAGCGCCCTAAACAATTGCGACAAGTATTTATGTTCACTCTGGACGAGCATGACATGGAACGACTACTGCGAGTGTCTGGCTGTGAACGCATCGGACAGCAAGGACAAGCGGAGGAAGGTAACGACGAACTACTGGAGCTAATGGAGCGGCAAGCAAATCGGCTCTTCGTAACACCGCATGCAACAGATAGAGCAAAGCAAAGTGAAAGCAAAAAGAGGTTATTCCTTTAGCGCCGCGCACAAGTACCGGTAGTTACAAGCTCATCGTGCAAGGTCTGTCTGTAAATTGTATTCTGTTTCAATTTCTGCTGCCTCCTTGGCTGCTTCCTGTAGCTTCTTCTTCATCTTCATAATTGTAGCATCAATCTGCAGACATGGTAGTGTTTGTAAGACAATATGGGCAAAAGAATGGAATGATGAGAGTGTACAGTGATGCGTGACATGCCCGGCATAGTCGCACAGCATGCTTACATTTTCTAAGTTTTTTACCTACTGCAACACTTCTTCAACAATGTGCTCGAACAACACTTCAATACGCTCTTCGGTTTGGATCAAGCGGTGCGAGTGTTTCCTCCACAAGCTGGTGTTTGTGATGGTCCATTTTCCGATATTTTCTGTACGAGATCTTGATGCTGTTCCTGGATGCTCACTGTACTGACGAATCGTCGTCTGCGTCGTCTTGGTAAAACGATGATGAAGACATAGTATCGCTTATACCGGTTGGCTGCCTGATTTTGGTTGTCCGACTGCTTGCGATTTCTGTGGCAGCGGCGACGACTAGGTGAGCAAAACCGATGTGATGACAAATGAGTCCTTCGCTGCGCGCGCACTTTGCAAAGCTACCTTTACAGTACATATACCTGCACCTACAAGAACTTTCGCGTAGTTCTATGTTTGCTTTAAAAGCGACGAAGCTTCATATAGCTGGAGCGGTCGGCATTCATAATTGTAGCTCTGGTAGCGAATGGATATCAGATTCATATCGTACGATCCAGTTTCTGACAGGCGACACTTCCTCAAGGCTTCTCGGCAGTCATCACTCAAGTAGGACTCCAGCAGCCCCAACAATTCGTCATCCGATTGACCAAAATCAGCAAAATACCACTCACAGATTCGAGGAAGCTCCACGACAACCTTCCGACCACTCTTTCGCGTCACCGAGGCCGACGCCAGGCATAAGCGACTCGCGGCATCGAGTTGAGCGTCGAGTGTGTCCAGGCCGTAAACAAATATGTACAAGGGATTCGAAAGCGAGCCGCAATTCAGTGCAAAGTTGATACGGAAATCTGCAGATGAGAGCGCAATATCGTAGTGTGATCGAGGGATGACCAGCCGCGATATGAACTGGGACGGTTGACTCATTTTACTCCGAAGAATGCAGTGCTCCAATTCGGCAAGCGAAAAAATATCGTCAGAAACCTCATACGCAATGCTGTTAAAGTATGATATCCACTTCAGGCTCCAGTCCGGAGGGCCGAGAATGAGGTATGCATGCATAATCATCAAATGATACAGGTTCAAGAAAAATGCACGCTTTGATTCCTCCGAAAGGTCTCGAACGTCAGCTTGCTTCAGCTTTGCCGCAGCGTCGAGAAATAGTCGACGCTGGTCCACCTCGTCAACGGTGCTGCTGAGCGGCTCCAATGCTTGCCTCAGCACATCCTCTACCTGCTCCATAGGATCAGATGAGGGCATGGAATGTCGAAAGTTAAACATGCCGCAATTAAGAATTCGTCGCCGTTGACAATTCCACATGCTACTCTTGTGCATGAACTCATCAGCAGGATTATCAATCAGAGCAAGCCGGGACGCAGTGCTCATTTCGGAATTAATGGACCCTGCAAGTCCGGCTGTGCCGCCTTCCATAACCTTTAAGTTAAAAAAGTCGCTAATGAATCGCTCTCGATGCTTCTCAGACCCAAACATTAAATACACCGATCGCCCAAGTGACCGGAAAGCGAGAAAATACTGATTGCTAAACATCGGACAATCTTCCACTGCAAGTCTGGCAACTTCAACGACGCTGGCTAGGTTTATATGGAAGGTTGGCTTTTTCTTGCCGGGATGAACAAACGCAATACGTTTTGTTGTAAGCGTGACATACTCCTGGACCCAGTGTCGATCACTCAAGGCCCTAAAGACGTTCCCAGATAGTTTGAAGTGCGACTTCTCTTTCTCTGACAATGAAGAGACAGCCCCGCCTAAAAAGTTGTTCAAAAACGTACGACGCCGTTGCCGGAAATGAGTAATTTTGCTCGCCGCGATTTCCACTTCTTGTGGATTGACAAGTGCCCAACCAATCATTCTCCTCATCCGCTCAGCCGCCGATAGACGGGGCGAAAAAGTCCGCTCCACAAGCGTTGACGCGGCACTGTCGCCGATTAACTCATTACAGTCCTCAACTGAACGCAACATGGTCACTCCATTTATATTCACAGCAAAAGCATGCGTGTAATTACCACGACTGGATACAATTTCAATCCAGGCCGGACATAAAACATCGATTGCCGAGAGTATTTCCATGCAACGCGACGGAATAATCCGCATCCGATGAAGGTCAACTCCCAATTTCGGCTGCTCAGCATCGTAAAAAAGGGATTCTGCATCAGATTCATCTTCCAATTCCTCTAAGGGCCCATCAAGCATCTGGCTTTCACTCTGGTCTACCACAGCATCTCGACCACTCCATCGAAGAATGTCCTCTTCGGCTTCATATATGTCGGACGCTGGAGTCTCTCGTCCAAGATACTTGATCTATGAGTCAAGAAAGCGAAATGTCAGCGATGATCTAAGATACATATATACCGTCTTTGTCGGCTTACCTGCATTGCAAAGACATAGCGCTTCAAGTCGGTCCGATGCTGCTTGTCCGCCCCCGATTTCTCGTACATACAGAGTTTTAAAGCGGAGTCTCCCCAAAATGTTGTCAAAGATATATCCCCAGAGACTGGCAGTCCAACTAATGACCAATTTGGCAAGTCAATATTCATCGAATAAAAGGAAAATGTGAAGGTATCAACCGTGTTCCATTTTATACTCGACTTGCCACTTCTACGACTGGCCATCGATTCTGTCGATTCCACAATATCTTCATCGAGTTTAGGCGCAATTTTTCCGGGAGGAGTTACTACAATACGTTCGAAAAAGCCCAGCGCTGGAGCCACAATATGTGCTTGTTCATTGTCGTCTCCGAACGATGAATGAACGCCGGGGATGAACCGATCCACCAACTTGAGCAACACACCAGCCAGCGCTCGCGTCACAAGACCGAGCCTCATAGGCTTTGAAATCTCGGCGCCAGCATAAACCACACCAGTCGGTTGCTTTTTAAAGGTACCTTGAACATTGATTATCAGTCGGCGCCGCTTATGAGCAAAGACTCGTTCATGCCAGAAAGGATCGTCGCTACTAGGATTCTCGGGGCGGAGGACGCATATAATCTTGCCTTTAAAGAGGTCTGTCTCAAAGCTAGCAGCCTCTCGGGCATTTAGCGAGAAGTTGTGCATATTCCCGCCCATCCCAACACATGCAGCTTGTAAAGTGCGAAACCTAGGCAGTTGAATGATTGGGGCTGCCGCCGTCGTTGACGAGAACACACTATCTGCAATCTTACTGCTATTCTCTTTATTTAAACTGTTCGTCGAGGAAATGAGCATATTTGACAACTCAATTCGTCCGAACGGCGACGTGAGTAACTGTGATGATACCAAAATCATGCGTGCCTTCGAAGGCAGAATCAGCTCGCCCAATCGCAGATTATAATCGGTGATCAGACGAATCTCTAGGCGAGCTTGTCTGTTGGATTCGGCCGCAAGCTCTATCTCTCTCCATCTTTCCTGATCTGGAATACAATACACGACAGATCCGACGGCGGAGTCATCGGACTGAACAATGAATATTACTGTTCCATCAGCACGCTTTAAAGATGCCGGAGCGTTTCGTCGTATAGCTGGACAGTCGACAAAATCGGAGAATTGGAGAATGGCTTGGAGGCAATCGGCATCTTCAGCTGGATTCGTGGAATGCAAAACGAGGACCGAGTTTGGCGTCATGGCTTTTCGGGTAATTCTTCTATCAAGCTTTTATCATCTACAAGTGCATAATGTTGGCAGATAAAAAAGAAGGTTTCTTCATAAGGAGTACTTGTACCGAAAGAAGCATCGTCAAGCCAACACCGATTGGGTGATGGAACGCCCAAAAAAAAGATGTCGTACCGGTGTTTGTGTGCCGCTACGATGTGCAATGTTGAAACCTCGCCGACCATCGCTACCACAGCTACCGGCAAAATGATTGATGTAAATTCCTTCTTGTACCCGATGGACAGTATGGTATTTGCATTCGATGCTTGCATCAGCAACAACAGAACGACTTGTTTGTTGACTCTGCCTCGTTCCGATTTGCTCGTACATGAGTCCTCGTCCTTATCCGTCGAGACAAATGCAACGCCAACAACTGATACCAAAGGCAAGAACGGTGCTCTTCTTTTGCTGCAGCTACCTTTGGGATGGACTATCTCTGATCTCAAAAGCGCCAAGTTTGTTGTTCCTGCCTTGACTGCGACACAAGCCGCGTTAGTATCAGAACACAAGCAAACGAGCTTTCACGTGCAACGCGTGGAAACCTCCAACTGCTTCATTATGGTTCCTCCTGCGCCAGCATTGACATTCGATGGAGAAGAATCCGCAACAACAACCATAACAAAAGAGATTCATCTAGTGAGCAATCGCGTCAAGATGATTCGTTCCGTTCCGGCTTGCTTGCTCAAACCTGGTGGAAATGGAGCGTCCTTTTTAGAGCTCCGTCCAAAGACTCTTTCGAAGGGCACCATTGAGCAGCTGTTTCGTCAACACAGGCTAGTGCTCGATCCATTTGACCGTGATGATCAAATGTCTATTGTCAATGGACAGGATATCAGCCAAGCGACCTGTTCGAGTGCTCAAGGCGTCACTGTCTGCGAACTTGCTAATCAGCTACAAGTTTCGGAAGCACAGGTCGCCCAGGTCATGTCGGCAGATAAGGCTCTCTTTGCGTCCGTTACCTACTATCCACTGCCAAAGTCAATACCAACTGCTTTTGTCATCTTGTCAGAGGAGGCGTATATGGAAGCCTATAAGGCTATCGTCGCTGCACTGGCCGAAATTGCCGAACTTACCGACTACGCACGTGGTGTATCGCGTAATTTACTAATACAAAGCGCAGTGGAGCGATTTTCATGTAGCGAATCGAGACAAGAAGTCATGCGCTGCTTGCCAGGAGGTAAGCGAGGCCTCGTTTCCTTTTGCGTTAATCGCCTGGCTCGAGATGACGGGAAGACTAACGCCACTGATATCGAGAAGAGCACGGAAAACGACGGGACTATTATGGACATCGATAACAAAGTAATTATTGACGTATCGAAAGTGGCTGCCATTGTAGCGCGACAACTTCTTCAGCGGCAAACACAGCCCTGGGAGCAATCGCTCTTTGTCGACCGATGGCAGGCCGAGCTCCCAGGTGTCGGACTTGAATACCAAGTCAGTACATTAATGCTGGGTGGTATTGCCATCGAAGTGCCAACCTTGAACGGCGACAGAGAAGCGTCGTACTGGCAGTATTTTCCAGCTGATGCGTTGCCTCGTGACCCGTCTTGTGGCTTTGCATCCATCTTCTCTATAAAGAGTAAATGGCAATTCGACGAAATACAGCCTTACCTTGATAAGTGGTCAGATGGAGCTGGATGCACTCACGGAGACCTATTGCTTCAATTTACAAAGATCACGACGGAAGAAAAAGATGGAGTTACGATGGAATTTATTACTCGTAAGACGTAGATAATGCTTGAGACAACATCGTATTTATTATGAAGTGAGTATCAAAGACTTTGTTTTGAAGGGGAGACGTTCCTACCGAAAGGCCTCCGCTGAACCCAGTTGCTGTTCCATGCTCCCCGTAGATGCGTTCGTTTTCTTTCGTTCCTCCAAAGTCGGTAATATCTCTAAAAAACCGCTTGGCCAACAACCAAGATATTGCAGCGTATAACGCTGAACCGACTCGTCGCAACTCACGACGCGAAGCGGATATGCGTTCTTGTCAAACAAGCTCCACTCTCGGCTTAAAAGTTTGGTATAAATAAAGTTTCCATGACCGCCGAGCCAATGAATGACATCGGCCAAAGTGTCATCGCCATCAAACCGACGGCGCAACGTTTGATCTGCGAGAATTACAGTCATAAGCGCTCCCCGACCTTCGGGTGGTTCCGTCGGACATTTCGATAAAAAGTTCGCCTGCGCAGTTGCCTCTGACTCGCTCGCGGCAGCCACCGCCAACAGATTCGAAACATCCTTACGAAACATTTGGAGCTGTTTGACCTCATTGTATTCGGGCGTAAGTTTCGTCTGCTCCAGCGCCGAGATCCCCAAATAGAGCAAGGCAGGATCCACTAAGTGACGATCCAATACCAAAGTCGATCGGTCGCGCGGCAGAAACTGCATCGCTTGGATGAAATCATCAGCACCAATTGCATTACCTATGCTTCGCTGATAGCTAGCCAGCGACTTGTCGATACTTCGGTACTTCTGATCATCAGGATTGGCTTGAATCATAGACAAAACTCGATGGAGCGTGTCAACGGCTGCTGGGAATGATTTAAGGCGATCCGCGCAACGAAGAATCTGTTCTTCCGTCGGTTTGTCCTGGAGTTTCGCGAGAACATTGACTCGCGGATGCGTCAGGGCGAGAGAAGTCGGCTTCATTGTAATAACTGGAGAATTTGTTGGTAAGACGGCAGCTTGTCCTGCCTTAATAGATGCTGCGGAACGTTTCTCTTGACGTCGGTGTTCAACACTAGCAGTTCGTCGACTTTCGTCAATGACTTGCCGCCATACTTTGGCATCGTCATCGTCTTCAATAGTAATGGGAGTGAATTGACTTCCTGTTTCTGTATTTGTTGTGTTATTCGTACTTCCACTAGTAGGACTCGCGAGCAAGAGCTCCGCAGCTCGGTCAACGTTGCCGTCGCAGGCCTGAAGTGCCTGCTGCGCAGCAACTTGTTCGAAACCGAGAGCCGTCAAGGCGGAAACTCGATTGTCCGTCAAGCCGGCAGACGCTGCCACTGCTGATGCTGCCGTGACAATACGATCAGTTATGTTGCGAAACATGAACAACTGCTGTATTATATACTTTACAAGGCCATCACCAGCGATCAAAGAGTAAGTGAAACGTTCGTTCACATTTCAAATGTGGGGTCTCGTCGCGTGAGCGTTACGGTTCGTCGGCATTCCTTGATATCGTAGCGGTTATCAAAAGTCACCTCCCCTTTTCTTGTTTCATCTACTAGCGCCGGCATTTTTCATACAGTAGTTTGCGCCAGGACGTGCGAAAGAACCATACTGCAACTTTGCGAAGACTCTATATCGGTTTGCAAAGATAAGATTGTTACGTTACGGTAGTCAAGTTCGCTTCATGTACGCAACTAGCACAGATCTAACCATTAACCGATCCATCTCGCAATACGGCAATCATTTCCTGCAAACCAAGAATCATATCTTCTTTTCGTGCAAGGATAGCTTCAAGCGCAGCTGCGTAATCATCCATTTCTTTGTCTGTGACAGTCTCCCGCTGCACCATCTGCAGCAAATGACCTTCCTCTGACAAGAGCTCGGCATTCTCCTGAATATTCTCCATATGCAGGTTCAAGATTTCCTCAGCGGCGTTTTGCACGTGCGGTTGATTTTCGGCGTCCACTTTCTCGACGACAAAATTAGAAGCATGACTCATCAACGTGGTTGATGTAGTTGCATCCTGCGACTGGCTCTTGCTCTCACCCAATTCGATAATATCGACATCTCCAGAATTACCGACAGCAATATACCTTTGCTCTTCTTTTGCGGGGTTTTGATTGCACTACAGTAATTGAAAGTTACCAGTGATTCGATGAGGAAAATGAAAGGTTAGATCTGTTGGATGTTGCAGTAAACGCGTAAACGCCGACGATGCTCGCTCACCTTTTTGGTCTTTACTATCATCAAGCCATGCCGACGCTCCTCTCGTTCAACCTCCATTTTTTCAATTTGGAGTCGACTCTGATCTTGTGTTCCCACCGTACTTGACTGTATCATATCGTCAACATTTAAAACGAATGAGCGAGCGACGAGAGACGAGACGGGACGCAAAAAACGACGAGTATCGCGGCGGTATGTACACTGTACACACACATTATGAACATACTTTGCAATTTGAAGCCATGTTGAAAGTGTAACAATGATTGTTGTAGATTCGATATGATCTGGAGGAGCGGCTGGAACATGGCCATGTTCATTTTTTTTGCGAGACGAGACGAATGTCGATGATGTCGTATCGGTATCGAAATGGCACATCGCGGCCCGCCATGGAGCAACAAATCCAAATCACATTCGAATTCTACGATTACGAGTACCTTGCAACCATGAGCACCGATCCTCTTCGTCCAATTGTCTTCTGTGGCCCCAGTGGCGTCGGAAAGGTATGTGTAGCTACATTAGAGGTAAAATTTATACTAGTAGTAGATTAAAGAGTTATCGAGAAGAAGTACATCCGACAAGCTGGAACTTCGACGACCACCATTGGATTATCATGTCGGCCTGATCCGCCCCCAGCCAATTCATGTGCCTCATCCTCTTGCAACATCTTTACTATACACAAGCAGGGAACACTCATTGAAAAGCTCCAAAAGACTTTTCCCAATGATCAGTTTGGTTTCTCCGTCTCACATACAACTCGCCAGCCTCGGCCCGGCGAGGAGAATGGCATTCACTATCACTTTACGACAGTCAAGGAGATTGAGCAAGCGATTATGGACAAGAAATTCATTGAGTATGCAGAAGTGCATGGTAAATACTACGGAACAAGGTGCGCGTTAGTAGAAAGAATGTTGAAGAGTATGCTGTTGCGTCTTGTCTGGCGATTACGGTTTGTATCGGAGTTTGAAGTGTCGGCGATGGCATGTTATAATCAAGTGATTCATTCTTCGCGTACCCCACTTCGCTGCAATGCACCTTTTCTAACTATAGCCACATCATACTTTACACAGCATTGCCGCCGTCGAATCAGTAAAACAAAGTGGAAAGATTTGTATCCTCGACATTGACATTCAGGGCGTCCAAAAGGTCAAAGAAAGCAGCCTTGACCCAATCTACGTCTTCGTTGCACCACCTTCATTGGAGGAACTGGAGCAGCGTCTGCGCGGGCGCGGCACAGAGTCGGAGGATGCCATGAAGGTACGGCTGGGCAACGCAGCCAAGGAATTGGAGTACGGACAAGCAGAAGGAAATTTTGATCGTGTCTTGGTGAACAACGATTTGGAGGAATGTTTTGCTAAACTTGTCGAAGCCATGCAGGGATGGTATCCGCAGTTGAAGACTGTCGAGTAAAATCATGGTGGTCTCACTCGAGTAGCGACGGCCGCTTCGAATTGGTGCAAATTAAGACTGACGTCCATGATGTGCCGTCACTCTGAGATTTTCAGATATAGATGATACAAACCATATTACTTCGTGCCTACTTTACTACTGTTAATATGTACAACTCGAAAATGGGCTTACAGCATGCCAGTAGGAGTACTCGACACCCATATTATTTTTTACAGCCAGCACCAAACAATGATCCTCGTACCGGTACTTAAAGTGTCGTGAATTGTCATCAATTGCTAGTGAAAACTGCGTCATGAGTGTTGAAAAGATGCATGACGTATGTTCCAGTGGATCATTCAGTTCGAAAGCGTTCGCGGCCATGGCTCAGCCGCTCAGCCTGCATCGTCCTCCTCGTCATAGAGTAAACAACATCATCATTGTGCTGCATAGTCAGAGTCATGTGTGGCTATTTAGAAAGCATGACCGCTAATGAAACGAGTCGCGAACGATCAGTTCTTTATACAATCGGCATGATCCAGAGCGCCGTTTTTTCCAGCATGTATTTTCTTGCTCCCTTCTACATGATCTCAGCGTTGGTCCTTTTGATCAAGTCGCCAACATCGCATGCCGTTTGGTTGTTCGTTTCCCCCATTGTCTTATCAATACTTGTCAAGCCAATGCACTTGCCCTGGCTCGTCCGGAGACTTTCCCCTTTATTGACGTACTTTGACTACGAGGAGATACACGAAGCCAAACCTCGCAATGTAACACAGTAGATCAACAGCGGTAAAAACTTTTTGCTTGTTTGTCAACCCCACGGCGCCGTATCGTTTTGCGGTATTTGTTCAGCCATTAATTGTCCGACGACTTCCTTGCCACCCACCGCGGTTGCTGATGCATTGCTGCACACACCAATTTTGAAACATGTTCTTGGAATCTTTGGCCTAGTTTCAGCATCGAAACAGAGTATGCTACGACAACTTGCCAAGCCGGGTGCTGAAGGGACGTTGGTTCTGTAAGTTGGTGGTATGGCGGAGCTATTCATGAGCTGCGAGAATGTCGAGCGACTATACCTTAGGAATCGCAAAGGATTTATAACGCTCGCTTTGTCAATTGGAGTTGATGTGGTTCCAGTTTATTTGTTTGGAAACACATCAGTTTTGTCTGTGTTGAAAAATGAAGTACTGGCGGATCTGTCGCGCAAGCTTCAGGTATCGTAAGTATTTTGGCGTGTTGAGTTGTCTTCTCCCGGCGACAAAGACCTTATTCGCACATTCCCCTCTCCAGTCTAACTTATATATGGGGAAAATGGGGTTTGCCGATTCCTCGTTCAGCCAAGCTTCTTTATGTGGCGGGGCAGCCGCTCGGTATGCCGCATATCGAACGACCCTCACAGGAAGAGATTGACATTTGGCACGAAAAGTATTTGGAACAAGTGCGTCGCCTCTTTGATACATACAAGGAACGCGTGCCCGAATACAAACACAAGAAGCTAATCATCGTATAGTCGCGATGTACTGAGCATCGTTGTCCTCTTGGCGATTATTTCTGTATGCTACCGCAGGTATGCTATTGACCTTCGATTTATGTGTCGTCGCCACTTCTACTCTTCATCTCACATATATCAGTCTTTGACTTCAATTTGCCTTTCTCATCCATACAGTAACAAATAGAACGGTATGCTTTGCAGGCTTGATATATTACTAGCTTACTATCATTAACTAATGTTTATGAACTAGCTAGCTAAATTATCTACATCGCCGAGGTTCAATATATGCATGATTAGCTTTGCCTTTGAGGCAATATACCGATCGCATACCGATGCATGTTGGCCGTAAATTCTTGTGCTCCAGTAAGAGGCAACTGTAAATAAAAGAACTACTGAGTAGTGTGTGTTAGCTGGGCGAGTGACGCTACGACCACGTCATGAATCTCGTTCCGCCGCGCTGGAGGGATGAGCGACAAATTGACCATCGCAAGCAAAAATTCGATCGTCCGAATTACATGACCATGAGAATCGCACCCACTCTATTTGCATTCGCGACGACACTTGCACCTCGCTCAATCATCGCTACGTCCAATAACGCGTCTGCTTTTGTGACGAGCTCAGGAACAAGTCGCATCCTTCACACTCAAACGACGACAACTGCTGCCAGCATGTCATCAATCGCATCCTCTAGTTTTGACGCCGAATCCCCTGGAACTGCCGTCGTTCGACTCGAGTCAGCGCGTCAGCGTGTGAAGGAACTCGTTGATCGCGACGAATTATCCAATGCTCCATGGGAAGACATTCGGCGCAAGTTATTGTGGGCTGGAGGGTTGAGAGATCTTCCGAATGCGACTCCTGGACAGGGGTACACGGGTCACTGCTTTAACGACTGGAATCACGTTGACTTGACTCCTATTGCTGATGATGTGTCAAACAATCAAAATGAGGGACATGTACCTGGTATTGCGAGAGGCAATTTACTGGGCCCAGGAATACGCATTGCTTCCTTGCCCGAGCTTGGCCCCGGCGGTAGCTGGACAACCTGCGCCGCTCAAGACGTTGCAGGTCTGCAGTTCAAGGCAAGGATTGCTTTTCGACTCGTATGGGTACCAAACCATGTCTTTGATGAATTTGTGTTGGTAGATGACCGAGGAAAATTATTGGCGCATGGAACGAATATCACCGAGGGATTGCCGCTGTTGATGGAACGACAAATGAACTATCGCATGGTTGCTGGCACTAAATTTGCGAAGGAAGCAGATAGAATTGCAACAGTTGCGACGGAATAATTACTCAGAAATATATATGCTCTACAGTCTGTCTTAGCTATTCCATTGAACTACTTACAAACCGGTACGCACCGGGCAACAATGGAACCTTCTACTTATGTAAGAGGAGGAGAAATAAATGTATTGCTATACAACCGTATGAGACCGTGTGTAAGGGTGATAATAATCGTGTCGCCATGTCTAATGACTTGTCTCATTGCTGGCCGGGAACGTTCCATTCCCATACACCCATCCATCAAGTTGACGATCGTACGCAAATGCTGTCACTGCATCTCTTGATAATCCATTTCCATCTATTACAATCTTCAATGGCGGTTCACTTGATCCTCCCGTCACCATGATGCGAAGAAATGATGGTTGATCCTGAAACGACGTATTGTATTCCCATCGATGCGAGTCACCATTCACGTACAACATGGGTAGTGAGTTGTTCAATTCAGATTCGATGAAATCCTCAAGTGGCTCAAAGTACGGCTTGTGTTTTGAATTGGGATTGCAGTGTCCGAACAAGACAACTCTGCCGGTATCGCCAGTAGAATCAAGTGTCGAGCGATATAATGTTATCAAATCCATCGTCCAATTGGCTTGCGAAGCGAGTCTATCGTTCCATTCACTCTCATCCAAAATATCGCCACCAACCAACTGCAGTCCAACAAACAAAGTGTTCTTCCACAGAAATGTAAAGGTTTCTGGATGATTCTCCAGCCGCGAAATGGTAAAGGGCGCAGACCAATATTTGTTTTCAAAGCCCACAAACTGATTCCGCCAATAAGTCAGTCCTTCATCTGGATTGGGACAATCGTTCCAGTCGTTATCTCCCAATAGCATAAAAACAGGAGCTCGTGACAAGTTAAACAATGCTTCCGCGTCCGTGTAGTCGGACTGTACGCAAGTCAAGTCGCGGCCAGCGTTGCGAATGTCACCAACATTAATGACAAACTCGACGTCGTCTGGAACGTCGAGCATTTGCTGACGAATTTCAATCGCTTGTTGTGAATTGTATGGAACGTCACCAATGACGTAAAAGGTGGTAATATTGTTGGTATATACTGGAGCAGCTGGAGTCGTGGGTGATGGAGTGGGAATTGGAGTCTTGATCACATCATCTGTATCTTCTTCGTCGTCATGTATCACGATAGGTATGTCGTCCTCCTCTTCGTCGTC
This sequence comes from Mayamaea pseudoterrestris, assembly GCA_027923505.1. Classification (NCBI taxonomy): domain Eukaryota; phylum Bacillariophyta; class Bacillariophyceae; order Sellaphorales; family Sellaphoraceae; genus Mayamaea; species Mayamaea pseudoterrestris. Next base: position 671,437 of record BROI01000017.1, on the reverse strand, counting down.
ATTCTTGGTAGAAGGAGAGCTTGTACTGCTGCTCGAATTGGAAAATTCGTCGGAGCTCGTTGCTGCTTCCGAAAAATCTTGATGAAACATAAGCAGGGGAACGGCGACAGCGGCCGCAATGAGCACAAGGAGTAGGCCGAGTAGAGAGCATGAAATAACAGTTCGTCGTCGATGCTTTTCTTGTCTGGGTTTGAGCCGATTCACACTGTCATTCTGCAAATGACTTTCCTTCCTTTCCTCGACGCCTTGTTGCTCCCACGCTACGATTTCCACGGCGCTGAGGCTGCTGCTGCTAGCGACTGACGCCGCTTCCGTAACCATGGTTTCATTATTACTTTGCGGTCTGATCGCGGGTATCTCGCCAACGTCGTCGTAGCTCTTGTTTACCATCTCTAACCAATGATCACAGTCGCAATCAAACCTAGACTTTTATTCGAAAGATGAGAAGAGTGATCGTCGATGTGGTGCTCGGTCCAATCATCTCAGCGCGCAGTTCGTCCGATTCATTCCTTCGGCAGGGATCGATCGCGGGAGCTCGCGTCATGCGCACGCGAGGAAGGGCTTTACATTCAGCAGTCGTGGCAGGCTCGAAGACACGCTTTGATTGGACTAATTATTTAAAATGCTGGTTGGCTGCTGGCCAAATTTCGAATCAACGAGCGAGCCGGCGCATCCCTGTGCACCTGATCGATCCAGTAATGGAGATGCTATTATGTTTATTGTGACTATGATATTACAGACGAGAAAGATCCATTCTCGGGATTGCGGGATCTCAAGAGTCTCTTGGAGGATTCGCATAGGCAGATCCGGGATCAGCTATCCCTTCTCATTGCGCTTCTTATTGAAGTCGCAGTCGTGTCGCATAGAGTCTCGATACGACAGCACCTCTTCCGGACGCTAGCTATCGTTTGTGGACCAAAGTTTTGGCAATGTGATCTCCATGGCGTCAACAACGTAACATGACATTGGCTAGGCCAACGATCGAAATGTAAAGCCTTTTCAGGTGATCATTCTATGTCTGACGTTGGCTATCTCATTCCCGCTGCTACATTTGCCTGGATAGAAGCTGAGAAACTCTCCTCCTCACAATCAGTGCCAACGACGCTGTCCATAACATCCACCACCCGATTCAATATACTTTGGAAGTAAGACAGCATCCGCGCTGGCGACGAGCTCGCTGTTCGTGTACCAACGCCGCGTGCAATGGTTGGGCGGAAGAAGGGATATCGCGCCGGAAGCATTCTGACCAAACGCAACACCCTGGCACCTTCATTCATTCGCTCTGAAATGTACTCATCACTGGTAATTATTCTGTCAATTAGTTGATGATGAAAGGCATCATATCCAAGCCAAATGTCTCCCGTGGCAACTGTTTCGATCACCTCACCGAGAACAGGTCGAGATTCAACCACGTGTCGCTTAAAGGCACGGTGGGTATTGTCGACAATGTTTTGAACTGCTGAGATACCTTCCGTTGTAACTTCACCCAAAGCAGAAATGGGAGCCTTGTCCTTACCGGCACGGAAAATTATAGGGTCGACACCCCAGTCTTTTAGCGTCTTGCGCACATTCACGACTTGCCCAACGACTCCGATGCTGCCAATAATGCTAAACGGAGCGGCAAACAGCTGACCTGGGCTGGCTGTGCAGGCAATCATGTACCCTCCTATAAAAGTAAATAAAAAACGGACGTTAAATACCAGGTCATAAAGTACACACACGGATCCCCACTGAGCAAAGACGTACCAGAAGCGGCCACTTTGTCAACACAGACGGTGACTTTGATGCCGCGATTGCGCATGCGTATGATCTGCTGTGACGCCATCGCGTACTCGCTCGGCGATCCTCCAGGAGACTCCAGCAATACAACAATTTCACATTCGGCGGCGTGGCTCTCCAGCCTTGCATCACCTGACCGAGCTTCGCCGCCCTTCATGGACAAGGGCATCTCTATAACAGCGATTCCATTCTTGTCCAAAAGAAAGGAAACGCTGTCTCGGATGCTGTCGAGCTGGCTCAGTGACGCATCAAGCCCGGTTAAGTCCAACACAATCATGGTGCCGTTATAAGGCTTGCTGATAACGTTCCCAGTAAGCAGACTCGACACTAATGTTGGGCCTGCCATCGGAGAGTGCGGTCGCGATGCGCCCATTGCTTTTTGTAAAGCCATACCATCCTTCTCAAAGCGAGCGTTCAAGCATTCAAATGTGAAGTGCTGCTGGACAGGCGGCAAATAGGCCGAGTTGGAGGGCGCGAATAACGACGATATGAGTAGCGATAATATCGGATTTCCAGCTTTTCCACTTGCCAAAAGCATCTTTGTCGCAGGTGAAGCGCCCTCACCTTTTATTGAGAGCTGTCGTACGACGGAGATGAAAAGAGCTATCTTCAGCATCGACGTTGGGTTCAAATTGAATGAAAGTTTCCTGGTTATCTCGCTTGACACAGAATTAGGCACTGACTTTGAAATGATTTGCCAGCCAACATGTTTTATCTCTCTTCGAAATGCATAAACACCTATTGTGACAAGGATCGTGCGTCTATGTCGCTTCATAAATTTGGAAACCTTGCGAAGCCGCTTTCTGCTCGAGTTTCGTTTAGCTTTTGATAACGCAGCATCTACCTTTGCCCTAGACTGTAGCTTTTCGTCGTCTCTATCAAACGATAAAGGCTCGACGTAATAAGGATTTTTCTCAACGACATCATCGCTTTTGACAACAGTGATGATGCTGGCGCCATCGTGAGATGGATGCGCTGTCGAGATCAGTAATTTCTGAGTGGCCATCACCAACAAAAGGAGCGTCTTCTGTAATGATACCATGGTCTTTTGCGTTTGTCTTGGCGTGGACGATATGGTGCTCTATATTACTTTTGCTGATGAGTTGGATATCAATTTTGCAAGCCATCTTCGGCTACCGGGTTGGATGAAGCGGAATGAACGTAGAAATGTATACCGGTACGTCACTCCGGCGATGGATCTGCCCCAGCCTACGGTACCGGTATGTCACACGGCCTCTTTGCAAGATGCTCGACAGTGGTCTTCAATCCTCTGTACAATCCTTAAGCAGACCAGAGATGTGCACTTCTCCTTTACTGCTCTCGTATTGCAAGAGGCACAATCTACAACGTCGGTAAAACAACGTGATACTATAGAAAGTGAGTTACCCGCTACAGTCTGCTAATCCTGTAGCGTCCGCTAATTTTGTATGTAACTGTCCATGTGCTCCCGTTGAATAGATCCAACAGGCGATCGTCCTTAATTAACAGGCGATTCACACACGAGCCAGGTATTGATGTATAGCTCATGTCGCATGCGACAAGAGCATTCGAGTATTCAATCATGTAATCGGCTGACACTCCGCTTAAGCAGATCGGCTGCCAGCTCCCAAATCTCCTTCAATCAAAGTCTCTCCTCTCCAGAATAACAGAGGCTTGATCAAAGGCATTGACTCAGTGTAATTCATGTACTTGGTCAGAGGGTCTGCGACGTTTTCCTTACCGTCGACCTTGACGAACTTGATTACCTTAGTCGCCACCGCCCAGCGAATCCGATGGTAGGCCAGAGCATTGTGACGCTTTGTAAGTGTTGAGCTAGGGACTGTGCTTTGAGTGATTACCGACTGGTTGTCTCCAAGCATCCAGCTGGTCTTCTCTATAGGCACACCCATCGCCTTGAGCGACGCGCGCATCCCGATGATATGGTCGGTAGCAATGCGTCCACTCATTGACTCAGATCCAAACGTTGCCGCCTCCACTGTATCTTGTAACTTGGAGAACCACTTGACGGGCGTTTGGTTAATGAAATGAAGAATGCCGCTGCAAGATTTGCCAGTTACTTTGCAGTGCATTAAATTGGCGTCTTTCCATGTCGTCAGACGCACCATTCTTCCCTTTGGTGGAGGATATAAAGCAAGCTCATCCTCCGCGGACGCTTACATCCAATCCAAACTCGGGTTGCTCTCCAATGCTGATTGCCCAGGCCAGAATCGGAAGCGAATCGCAGCGTCAGGATGATCACGCGTAGCCACGAACGCTCTATCAAGATGCCCTACAGGCTCGATCACTGCTCCGATATGAAAGGATCCGCAAGACATCTTGACTCCATCGGCGCGCAGCAATCGGCGAGCTCTGCGCTCCAGCGCGCGCTCTAAATCAGGATGGTCGTCCTTGTCGAGCGGCGAAGAATACTTCTTTGGAGGACCGCCAAACATGCGCTCGTAATTGCCGAAGCTTACCACCGGTCGCCAAGCGTGCCATCAGGATCAGCGTACCGGACGGTTGCCTCCAAGATGATACTCGGGTTGCCCGACGCCTTTCAATTTGAACTGATACTTGCTGCGCAGCGCCTCGTAAAACGCCTCTGGATCCTTCAGAATGGCAAGCAAGTCGTCAACCCAGACGCATATATACTCGTAGCAATCGCCAGTGTCTCGCAACCACAGGTCGGGATCCGCCAGCGAAGGTTTGAATCCTTCGTCACGCAGAGCATCGGCTAGACGCTCATGGAAACGAGCTCCGCTAGTTCGCAGACCGTATAGAGCTTTGACAATGAGCAGGGAATGCCCTTCAAGATGGCCGAACTCAGGACCAGCGACGAAATAAACTTTCTCTTTAGTGTACGCCTCGAGATACGCATTGCCGATGTCGCCGACCATGGGCTTGAGTCCATTCAGCTCTCCAATCACCAACGCGTAGCGCATAATCTCCAATGATACGACGCTCGAGTAAGCATCGTCTGCCTCGGGCGTCAAGTGCCCTCCAGCCACCATCCTTGCTCGATGGCGAAAGTCATGTTTGCAATCGTAGACCCAAATGGTGCGGATCTTTTGATGCCCCTTCGGTTGCTTGTCGCCTTTACCGAGGTCTTTAAACGTATCGTACTCAAATAGATTGTCAATTTCAACTTGCTCCGCATCAGTCCACTTGGTATGGCCAGCTTCCTCTTGAAAGGAACGAGCTTCACGCCAGTCGCGAGGGATACGGACGCCAAACTTGTAGCGTGGACCGCGTTTTGATTGAGCTGACTTCGCTGCTTTGATCTTGCGCTTAAGGAGCTTGTCTCGCCTCGCATGCTTCTGCAGAAACTTCCATCCATCCGTCTCAAGCAGCCCATGGTCTCGAGCATAGTCGGCGCAGCTTACGGGATCATCTTTGCCAAATTGATTCAATGGCTCCCATTTTACCTCGCCATCGTCCCATAATACCAACACGTTAAACTTGCTTCCACGCCACTCAGGGGACCGGTTTGTGTACGGACCAGCGTGGGAAAGGATTTCTTTGTAAGTCGGCCACGCTTGAGGGTTAGCTACCTCATCCAGCACAAGAGCCTCGAAGATGTCGTTCAATTTAACGTAATCAATCACCTCCTCCGCTTCTTCTTTACCAAGATGCAAAAGGAACTTAATGTTTTGATGATTCTGAGCGTCCAACGTGTCTAGCTTGCGTTTGACGACGGCTCGAAGGCGTTGCCTGTTTGGAGCGTCGTATAGAAAGGACCGATCAATCAAATCTTCAGGTGAAAAGTAAGGCAACTTGGGGCGATTGCTTGGAGAAGGATTTGCTTTAGTTTGTGATCGAGTTTGAGGACGATTAGGATTGCTCGAAGGATTGCTCGACTCGTCGCTCTCGACGGTTTCACCCGGGGAGCGCTCGCCGCTGTCTGTTACTGGAGACTCTTCGTCTTTATCACTCAAGTTAAATGCTTCAATGATGCCGTCTTGCGTGTAAACGAATGCCTCCCCATCTGCAGTAGCAGAAACAGTCGGCGTATCGAGCCGGAGATTGGGGTTTGCAGGATCGTCGCGCTTTGCAACAACAGACCGAGGAATGACCTTCATCGTCTCCTCATCAAGGATCCAATAAGTTAAATGGTCGCCCACATCCTTTGCAACGCCAACAAAACGACCAGCGCGTTGCATGCTATCAGTCATCTTGTCGGGATTGTCGTCAAGGAAAGATACACGCTCCCACCAATGGAAATTCAAGTATGGCGAAATGTCTGGGACTTGGCCAGTAGTATGCTGAAAGGCAGTCTTCCCTTGTAAAGAAGCTTGGGAAATAACGCAAAAGAGACTCGCAATGTACAGCGTACAAAGCAACCAGAATGGAGCTGGTGTCCCAGTACGATCCATGACGACATTCACTTGGCGCTCGACGTCGCCAATGGCGCGCTCCGCGGGATCTTGGTTCTGTTGGTATGGCTCGCTTCGTTTATGACGCCGAATCATCATCATACGAAGGATTTCCTCAACTTCCTTGCTGCAAGCTTCCTTAGCGCAGTCAGAGAAGAGCTCGAGTGGAGCGCCTCGTTCGCTTATGAATTTCATCAACGTGCTCGGCTGACAAGTCGCAGAGCGGCGAAGTCAAGAGCCCGAACCCTAATTAGCTTGTGTCGAGTCCGCAGCTGTCGTATGTGACATGTGAATGAAGAAAATGCGCAACCGTCGTGTGGATGCGTTGTATGAATGGAACGACCAGTTACGACTGATGGAATGTGATTGAAAGAAACGGATTGATCGGATGATCTTCCGAGTGGTCGATGTAGCGATGTAGCGATAAGCTCACAATATAGAACTACTAGTCTGCGACGAGAGTGCAGTCGTATTCGTGTAGTGGCGAGCGCAAGACTATTCGACGAGCCATCTCCATCAAGAGCTGTACAGACCGTGGCCAAGGACCCTGTATCGGAGCTTTTTGGAGGTAAGACGTTGACTGCGAAATCGTCAACGGTGTTAGATTAACATTTCAGTGCTTTGAGAGCGAGAACGAGCGAGGGAGCTATCGTGACACATTCGTCTGCAGCGAGTCCGATTCCTCTGATCAACCTCCAACATGGCGACGATTGATGTAACGACCTACAAGCGTGCCGTCGGTAAAGTCTTCGACATTCCGTGGCTCGCAGCATCCGCAACTTGGGATCCAAACGACCCTACCGCAGTGTGTTTCGAGCAAGAGGAACTCACGACTGCGGAGGCGATGGCCGAGCTGTCGGAACAAGACGTGACAAACATTAAGACCCAGTACCAGTGGTCGACGATACGAACAAGCCGATTGCGCAAGCTCATGAGTTGGATTCACGAGCAACGTCGGACGACTGCGCAATGGCAAGACTTGGAGAAAGACCAGATTACGAGCCGAGACCTCCCAGTAGCGCCGGGGTCACCGACAGCAGGCAACCGCAGTTTCGGAGACTTTAGCGTTATCGGAGGCAACGACACCACGACGAAACGACACGACATCAAGCTGGATCTGAAGACCATGCTGGAGCTCAAGAACGATCGCAAGTTCTACTCCTACTGGCGGGCCTTCAAGAACCGCATGCGAAGCGAGCGACTTGGACGTCGAGTTCCAGTGCACTCGAGCCCGGAAGCCGAGATCAGTATCAGTGTTTGTTCGGCTTTTAGCGGCCGAGTATACCTGCAAGACACCGCAGAGCAAGCTCATTGTCCGCAAGCACATCGACAGCGCGAATGCCTCAGCGTGCATTGCAGAGTTGAGGCGGCATTTCTCGACGGGATGCGCGCAAGTTGATCTCTTCGTTGGCCAAAAGACGAATGGCGCAATTTCACTCTAGCCCAAATCTCTCGTCAATTGGCTCATCCAGTGGTCCAGCAAGGAAGAGAACTACAATGACTACGCCGAGGAAACCGAGCTACTTACAGCAAGCACGAAGCGTCAGATTTTGGAACGCGCGGTTTTCCGCCATGCGGATATGGCAGCGGCGGTGAACATGGCGCTGATCGAAGAGTCCAAGACCGGCAACCCGATGGCGTACACCCAGTTTTGGAACCTCCTGAACGACGTCGCACGTCAATCTGACAATCGTCGTGGCATCAAGGAGACCGAGAAGCGTCAGGCGAACCAATCTGAGCAGACCAAGAAAGAGAAGGAGAAGACGAAGAAGGCAAGTGCGAACAATTCCCAGTCTACGCCAAGTAGCAGCAACAATCAGCAGTCCAATCAGGGGGGCGGTGGTCGCGGCGACTTGAGCACGGGACGAGGCGGCGGCGGCCGCGGTCGGGGAGATACTCGTTCGTATGTTCGCAGCTATGCCGACACGAAGACGATCGAAATTCCCAGCGACGTGAATGCGACGATACCACCAAACACGTGGCGACTCCTTACCCGCGATCAGCAACATGAAGTGTTTGAACGCCGTGGTACGAGTCGAGCGGCCAGTGCTGCAGGTGGTTCGACATCAGCAACACAGGCAGGCACCACGCAGACGACGAGTACAACACGCAACGCAAACGTCGCAGCCACTTCATCAGCGGCAACGACGGCGAGTGCGGCGACCAAGCGTGTGAACAACACCAGCCGTGGCTCAGCGATGCGAAGTTTCTTAGGTCCAGACCAGCCCACGACTACGACTCGGGGAGCGAATATCGCTCAGAGTCGCAAGTACAAAGTCGCGAGCATTGACTTGGATAAGCATTCAGCATCGACTGTCGATCGCGGCGCGAGTGGCGGAGTATGGGGAGCGGACGGCCGCATCCTTACCGAGGACAAGTTCCACAAGATTGAAGTCACTGGAGTCGGTGGTCTCAAACTTCCGGACCTGTCTACCGTCACAGCAGTCGCCAAGCTTAAGAGCACCAAGCGCCGGGGTCACCGACAGCAGGCAACCGCAGTTTCGGAGACTTTAGCGTTATCGGAGGCAACGACACCACGACGAAACGACACGACATCAAGCTGGATCTGAAGACCATGCTGGAGCTCAAGAACGATCGCAAGTTCTACTCCTACTGGCGGGCCTTCAAGAACCGCATGCGAAGCGACTTGGCTACTTTTGGGACGACGAGTTCAAGGCACCAGCTGCACTCGAGCCCGAATTCGCCGAGTATCAGTATCAGTGTTCGAAGCTTTTAGCGGCGCTCGAGTATACCTGCAAGACACCGCAGAGCAAGCTCATTGTCCGCAAGCACATCGACAGCGCGAATGCCTCAGCGTGCATTGCAGAGTTGGAGGCGACATTTCTCGACGGGATGGCGCGCAAGTTGGATCTACGTTCGGCCAAAGACGAATGGCGCAATTTCACTCTCGATGCGAGTTACGCCAAATCTCTCGTCAATTGGCTCATCCAGTGGTCCAGCAAGGAAGAGAACTACAATGACTACGCCGAGGAAACCGAGCTACTTACAGCAAGCACGAAGCGTCAGATTTTGGAACGCGCGGTTTTCCGCCATGCGGATATGGCAGCGGCGGTGAACATGGCGCTGATCGAAGAGTCCAAGACCGGCAACCCGATGGCGTACACCCAGTTTTGGAACCTCCTGAACGACGTCGCACGCCATCTATATCACAGTTAACATAGTTCAAATGACCTGAATCATCATCAACCACTATAATTTGATCATTATAATCAAGAAATATCGAAAACGACCAAGATCCCGCCAAGTTACAGCATAGGCTCATTTTGCCCGACGACAACCCGACGAAGGACAAACCTCACGTAGGAACTGTACCACGAAAAACTGACACCGGCGCACCTTCACCTCTCGTTTCACTTTTCTTCGGCCGACCGATCAACAGTATAACCAACAGCGACTACTCTCTCCACAGTATCTCCAAAGCAACCAAAGCCACCATCAACATGAAACTCTACTTCTATGAAGACCTGCTCACTTGCAATCGCAAGTTTGTCAATCCTCCGACGGTTTCCGACGCGCCCAACGCGCCCGCCAACGCGCCCGACAACTCTGCTGCTGCAGCTGTCAATCCAACCACGACTAGACGTGTTACTCTTGCGGAGAACCAGCCGACTACTCACTCGCGCAAAGTGATGCATCGCTTTCTCATTGGCGTACCGAGTCCAACATCCGAGGATTACAACACGGTGGCTCAGCGATGCAAAGTTTCTTAGGGTCCAGACCAGCTCACGACTACGACCTGGGAGCAAATATTGCCTGTGAGTCGCAAATGCCAAAGTCGCTGGCATTGACTTGATAAGCATTCAGCGTCGACTGTCGATCGCGCGCGAGTGGCGGAGTATGGGGAGCGGACGTCGCATCTCCAATGAGGACAAGTTCCACAAGATTGAAGTCACTGGAGTTGGTGGTCTCAACTTCCGGACTTGTCTACCGTCACAGCAGTCGCCAAGCTTAAGAGCACTAAGGTTGGGTCATATGAGTTCCATAATTACGCATATTCTAACCGCAAGATGATTCATTCAAGTATGCAGATGGAAGCCTTCGGACTTCAAGGCAACAACAAGCATTACAACTTTGCGTTACGAATCGAAACGCCAGATGGATACAAGTTTATGCTCGGAATGGAAAGCGCATGGCGACCTTGCCATCGTTTCCAGTGTCGGCGCATGAGCTCCATACCTTACCTGGGTCATGATGACCTTCATGGGCCTTGGGATCCGATGAGTTTGACGCTCAGCACCAAGGACGACGACTATGACTCTTCGGATGATGATGACGACGAACGACGTACCGGACTTGTTGTCGCGCCGACGAAGACGAAGACAGTGAACGAAGAGCTTCACGCGCGTGACATGCTCGTACGGAATCGCACCCATCGTCAGAGCAACGTGACTTATACGAATCTCGACACGACAATCAACCTGTTTACACCGAGAAGGAGCTGAATGTTTGTGCCGTCGTACAGTACAACGCGGATCTCGCCTATCAGCCCTACAAGTCTATCCTGCCAAAGGAACCGATATCGGCGCATTGATGCCGAACTTGCATGGTACCTGGCGCAGACGACATCATATGGTTTCTGCGCATAGCACGCGTTCAACATGCACGAGCCTACCCCCACGAAGCATCGGGAAGAGACGTACCGCCTAGTACGAGTGGCCCATGACACCATGTTCTTCTCGACGAACCTGCCATGGATGACCATATCGACGATTATGCAGTGGTGCACATGCAGCTTTCTATGGTTGTCACAGTCAGTCCCCAGCGAAAAGTGACGTACCAAAACACCGTGATTTCATCCGGCGAGTTTGAAGTCTCGCGGAAGTTTCAATGCGAAAGAAGCGATGAGTCAAAGCGCGAAGTCATATTCCGCCGCCGCCATACATCGGAGCCGTACTATCAGAATCAAAATCCAGCCGAGCGCCATTGGGCGGAAAGGAAAAGTCATACGACCGAACGGGCACTGGCATGCTTCTGGCTACGCGCTTTACTCTTCCAGACCGAGATGTACCGTCATTTGTCGCATCCTGCCTTTGACGGCAAGCTCCCATGAGTTTATCAAACGCCCCAACGGCGAGTATTTGCATTTTCGTTGGTTTGAAATTGTACTACTTTGTGTCAAGGATGTCGGTACCCGGAGCGGGCGCATCGGCTTGGTCCCAACACGACGCAGCGAGATGACCTGACGTACTTCATCTGCGATTGCAAGACACACGAGACATCATGACGGATCGGTTTGCTTACTCCCGAAACGACCCCAATTTTTGAACCTTCGCACGGCACCTGCTTCCCAGTCATGAAAGAAGGAGCCGCGTTCTATACCGCACCTGGTCTAGGTGGCTGGTGATCCTTATGCCGGAAATGATCAAGAAGATTACCGCCGACAGCAGATGATTCTTCATTCCTGACGAAGACGATAATTTCTATAGTTGAGACGGGGAATACCGAAGACATCATAACACGGGAGGAAGATTCAAACTCAAGTCGATGACGACTCATTTACAAGTCAGAAGAAGAAGAACATCAATCCGTGGCGCAACCGAAGTATGCACCCGATGAACTTATCGGCAAGTCGTTTCCTCGGAAGACGGACGACGGGCAAGTAGTTCGAGCGACCGGCCATGAGCGTTGAACAAATCAAGGACAAAGCAGAACCATCAGAACATTAAAATGATGCTGAAGCTTGGTAACGGCGAAAGCGGAGGAAGTCATGTCATATGTCGAGGTTTCCGATTCTACGAGGCCGGCGTGAACCAAGACATAAGAATCCTGAGCGTAAAATGGTTCTTCAAAGAGATTCTAGACCACTAGTCCGCTGACGAAAGCAAGTCGAAGAACTGGAAGCACTCCAAGTGGAACGTCCTTGTGCAATGGGGACGATGGATCCAAGACTTGGGAGCCTCTCAACGCGATGATCGAAAGCTTACAAAGTATCAGTGGCAGCCTACGCGCAAAAGCATAATCTTGACAAGGACGGATGGGCATCGTTGAATCAATGGGCCCAACGCCAAGAAGTGCGCGGCGTGGCGATCGCCCGAATGTGGAAGCAGCAGAAGAACGGACCGCGCTACAAGTTTGGAGTCTGCACCTCGAGATTGGAAGGAAGCGCGATGTTTGCAGGAAGCAGGGCACACAAAGTGGACGGATGCGGAAGGCGGAGAGCTTATAACCTGGACGAAAACGAGACGTTTCAAGATCTCGGTCCGAGTTCCACCACAACACCACCAACTGGTTACCAAAAGATCCGAGTTCATTTTGTGTACGATGTCAAGCACGATTTGCATACAAGGCACGTCTCGCTGCAGGCGTCACCTGACGAAAAGACAACGACGATGCCTACTCCAGTGTTATCTCATTGAAGGCAATGCGTCTTAGCTCTCGTCATTGGAGAAGCGAACGGCAAGAAGATGGTTGGTGACATTGGGAATGCTTAGAAGCCGCTCAACAAGGAGAAGGTATACTTCGTTGGAGGCCCCGATCGGGAGCGCGAAGGACACATCCTGGTCATCATCAAGGCTTTGTATGGATTGCGAACGAGCGGAGCACGATTTCACGAACGCTTAGCCAACACCCTACTTGCGGAAGGGTGGAAGCCGTCCTATTGCCATTCCGATTTGTGGATCAAGGACGCCGGCGACAGCTATGACTACCTCTGTGCTGGCTCACACTGTTGAATATTTCAGACGATCCAGCAGCGTCTTCAAGATGCTAGAGGAGAAGTACAAGTTTAAGCTCAAAGGTGTTGGACATCCCGAGTATCATCTCGGCGGTGACTTTGGACGAGATTCCCGACGAACTTCTTTACTGGTCGGCAAGACCCACGCAGAAACTCTTGGCGCAGTACGAGCGCTTGTTTGAAGGTCCTGAAGAAGCTATTCATCAACAATCGACGCACGATCATCCAGAACTTGACCAAAAGCTAATGAACGACCAAGAGAAGAAGATTTACCAGTCTCTAGTCGGCACTTCAGTGGGCAATTACTAATTTGACATTGCGTGTAGCAAGTCTGTCGCGATTCCGTGTGGAGCCGCGCAGCGACACCTGCAGTGGGTGAAGCGCGAGTATTTGCGAGAGTTACCGACGCAGCAATCCGTTTCCGCGACGAAGTGGCCAGCCAACGAGGAGCACTTCCACCATGGAGGAACAAGATTGGGAGCGCAGCGTTTACGAAGGACGGAGTTGATGAGATGTTACGCCTACCCAAGGGTGACTGTGCGAACATCAACTTTCGGTGGATGCGTGTCTCATGCATTGCATGGTGACAGGCAAGTCATTAAGCTGAGTTTTACCATTTGTCAACCAGACGCCTGTCGACTGGCACTGCAAACCCAGGCTACAGTCGAGACTGCGACCTTCTCGATCGGAATTCGGGCGTAGAAAGAGGAACGTGATATCAGCATTTCACGCGCATCGCTCATGGCTAGGCGCACTATTAAAGTCTGCCTGGATGTACGGAAAACCAAGAAAGTGAAAATCTACAATCCTGAGTTCGACATTGTCCAAGCGACACAATGCGTTGGCCTACCATCGTGTCCGTTGGGCAAAGGCTGCGGATTATCAAGTTTGTGAAGATTGACGGAAAGGAGAACATTGCGGACGACTGACGAAGTACCTGCCGCACTGTGATGCATGCTACTGCTAGCCAGTATTGTTTTCCGAACAGCGATTGTGAAAATGTGGCTACGATTGAGCAGCGTACCTGAGGGGGAGTGACAAGTCGCAGAGCGGCGAAGTCAAGAGCCCGAACCCCAATTAGCTTGTCTCGAGTCCGCAGCTGTCGTATGTGACATGTGAATGAAGAAAGTGCGCAACTCGTCGTATGCGTTGTATGAATGGAATGAGCGACATGACTGATGTAATGTGATTGAAAGAAACGATCGGATGATCTTCCGCGGTCGATGTAGCGATGTAGCGATAAGCTCACAATATAGAACTACTAGTTTATGACGAGAGCAGTCGTATTTTGTGTAGTGGCGAGCGCAAGACTGACGACGAGCCATCTCCATCAAGAGCTGTACAGACCGTGGCCAAGGACCCTGTATCGGAGCTTTTGAGGCATGACGACCACGTAAATCATCAACGTGTGTTAATGCCCTCACCCAAATACCCAATGAGTCAGGCCAAACATGTCCAGGGTGTCATTGACAGGCAGAGTCTCAAATGGTGCAAAAGGACTGCCTAGGCTGACTTCATGGGCACGGCCGCCACGGTGGGTATGGCCAACACCACAAGTTGTCGATTCTGACCTGTCAAACGCCCCATGCCCTGGCCACCCAAATACCCAATGAGTCAGGCAAAACCTGTCCAGGGTATGCCATTGACAGGCATAGTCTCAAATGGTGCAAAAGGACTGCCTGGAGGCTGACACCATGGGTACTACACGGTGGGTATGGCACCACAACTTGTCGATTGTGACCTGTCAAACGCCCATGCCCTGGCCACCCAAATACCCAATGAGTCAGGCCAAGCCACATGTCCAGGGGTATGCCATTGGACAGGTGCATAGTCTCAAATGGTGCAAAGGACTGCCTGGAGGCTGACACCATGGGTACGGCCTCCACGGTGGGTATGGCCAACACCACAAGTTGTCGATTCTGACCTGTCAAACGCCCCATGCCCTGGCCAACCAAATACCCAATGAGTGAGTCAGGCAAAACATGTCCAGGGTATGCCATTGACAGGTGCAGAGTCTCAAATGGTGCAAAAAGGACTGCCTGGAGGCTGACACCATGGGTACGGCCTCCACGGTGGGATATGGCCAACACCACAAAGTTGTCGATTCTGGGACCTGTCAAACGCCCCAGGGCCTGGACACCCAAATACCCAATGAGTCAGGCCAAATATGTCCAGGGTATGTTGACAGGTGCAGGAGTCTCAATTGGTGCAAAAAGGACTGCCTGGAGGCTGACACCCATGGGTACGGCCTCCGACGGTTGGGTATGGCCAACACCACAAGTTGTCGATTCTGACCTGTCAAACGCCCCATGTCTTGGCGACCAAATACCCAATGATCAGGCCAAACATGTCCAGGGTATGCCATTGACAGGTGCATAGTCTCAAATGTTGCAAAAAGGACTGCCTGGAGGCTGACACCATGGGTCGCGGCCTCCACGGTGTGTAGAACACCACAAGTTGTCGATTGATGTCAAACGCCTCATCCTGCACTTAAATACCCAATGAGTTGTAAAACATGTCCAGGGTATCAGCCATTGAAGGTGCAGAGTCTCAAATGGATGCAAAAAGGATTGCCTGCAGGCAGTCACCATGGGTACGGCACCACGGTGGGTATGGCCAGCACCACAAGTTAAATCGATTTGACTTGTAAACGCAGCCCTGGCCACCCAAATACCCAATGAGTCTAACGGCCAACATGTCCGGGTATGCCATTGACAGGTGCAGAGTTCAAATGGTGCAAAAAGGCCTGCCCGGAGGCTGACACGATGGGTACGGCCTCCCACGGTGGGTATGGCCAACACCAGTTGTCGGTTCTGACCTGTCAAATGCCCCATGCCTGCCCACTTCCAAAGCACCGATGAAGTCAGGCCAAACATGTCCAGGGTATGCCATTTGACAGGTGCATAGTCCCAAAAGGGAAAAAAGACTTTGCCTGGAGGCTGATACCATGGGTACGGCTTCCACGTTGGGTATGGCAAACTACCGGAGTTGTCGATTCTACAGTCCGAAACGCCCCATGCCCTGGCCACCCAAATACCCAATGAGTCAGGCAAAAAATGTCCAGGGTATGCCATTGACATGTGCATAGTCTCAACTGGTGCAGTGGTGACTCGCCTGGAGGCTGACACCATTGGTACGGCTCCATCGGTGGGTATGGCCAACACCACATGTTGTCAATTCTGACCCACAACGCTTCATGCCCGGCCATCCCAAATACCCAATGAGTCAGGCCAAACAGCGTCCAGGGTATGCCATTGACAGGTGCAGAGTCTCAAATGGTGCAAAAAGGACTGCCTGGAGGCTGACACCATGGGTACGGCCTCCACGGTGGGTATGGCCAACACCGCAAGTTGTCGATTCTGACCTGTCAAACGCCCCATGCCCTGGCCACCCAAATACCCAATGAGTCGAGGCAAACATGTCCCGGGCATGCCATTGACAGGTGCAGTCTCTTAAAGCCAGGGTGCAAAAGGACTGCCTGAGGCTGACACCATGGGTACGGCCTCCACGGTGGGTATGTGCCAACACCACAAGTTGTGTCGATTCTGACCTGTCAACGCCCATGCCCTGGCCACCCAAATACCCGATGAGTCAGGCAAAACATGGCTCCAGAGTATGCCATTAACAGGTGCAGAGCCAAATACGTCGTGCAACAAGGACTGCTGGGAGGCTGACACCATGGGTACGGGGCCTCCCACGGTGGGTTGGCGACAACACCATCGAAGTTGTCGATTCTGACCTGTCAAACGCCCCATGCCCTAACCCAAATACCCAATGAGTCAGGCCAAACATGTCCAGGGTAGCCATTGACAGGTGCATAGTCTCAAATGGAGCAAAAGGACTGCCTGGAGGGACACCATGGGTACGGCCTCCACGGTGGGTATGGCCAACACCACAAGTTGTCAATTCTGACCTGTCAAACGCCCCATGCCCTGGCCACCCAAATACCCAATGAGTCAGGCCAAACATGTCCAGGGTATGCCATTGACAGGTGCATAGTCTCAAATGGTGCAAAAAGGACCGCCTGGAGGCTGACACCATGGGTACGGCCTCCACGGTGGGTATGGCCAACACCACAAGTTGTCGATTCTGACCTGTCAAACGCCCCATGCCCACAGGCCACCCAAAATCAATAAGTCAGGTCAAACATGTCCAGGGTATGCCATTGACAGGTGCAGAGTCTCAATGGTGCAAAAAGGGATTGCCCAAGGCTGACACCATGGGTACACCCCTCCACAGGGTGGGTATGGCCAACACCACGCACACCTACACAAGTCACGTCGATTCTGACCTGGCTCAATCGCCCCATGCCCTGGCCACCCAAATACCAAATGAGTCAGGTCAAACATGTCCAGGGTATGCCATTGACAGGTGCAGAGTCTCAAATGGTGCAGTGGACTGCCTGGAGGCTGACACCATGGGTACGTCCTCCACGGTGGGTATGGCCAACCACAAGTTGTCAATTCCTGACCTGTCAAACGCCCCATGCTCTTGTCAAATACCCAATAAGTCTGGCCAAACACCTTGTCCAGGGTATGCCATTGACAGGTGCATAGTCTCAAATGGTGCAAAAGGACTGCCTGGAGGCTGAACCTGCTGGGGCCCTCCACAGTGTGGGTATGGCCAAAACACCCAAGTTGTCGATTCTGACCCAAACGACCCTATGCCCTGGCCACCCAAATAACCAATGAGTCAAACGTATTAAGGGTATGCCATTGACATGGGTGCATAGTCTCAAATGGTTAAAAAAGGACTGACTGGAGGCTGACACCATGGGTACGGCCTCCACGGTGGGTATGGCCAACACCACAAGTTGTCGATTCTGACCTGTCAAAGGCCCCATGCCCTGGCCACCCAAATACCCAATGAGTCAGGCCAAACATGTCCAGGGTATGCCATTGACAGGTGCAGAGTCTCATATGGTGCAAAAAGGACTGCCTGGAGGCTGACACCATGGGTACAGCCTCCACGGTGGGTATGGCCAACGCCACAAGTTAACGATTCTGACCTGTCAAACGCCCCATGCCATGGCCACCCAAATACCCAATGAGTCAGGCCAAACATGTCCAGGGTATGCCATTGACAGGTGCAGAGTCTCAAATGGTGCAAAAAGGACTGCCTGGAGGCTGACACCATGGGTACGGCCTCCACGGTGGGTATGGCCAACATAACAAGTTGTTGATTCTGACCTGTCAAACGCCCCATGCCCTGGCCACCCAAACACCCAATGAGTCAGGCCAAACATGTCCAGGGTATGCCATTGACAGGTGCAGAGTTTCAAATGGTGCAAAAAAGTCCTGCCTGGAGGCTG
Source organism: Mayamaea pseudoterrestris (assembly GCA_027923505.1). Lineage (NCBI taxonomy): Eukaryota > Bacillariophyta > Bacillariophyceae > Sellaphorales > Sellaphoraceae > Mayamaea > Mayamaea pseudoterrestris. The sequence continues at coordinate 653,301 of BROI01000017.1, read as the reverse complement.
ACACCATGGGTACGGCCTCCACGGTGTGTATGGCCAACACCACAAGTTGTCGATTCTGACCTGTCAAACGCCCCATGCCCTGGCCACCCAAATACCCAATGAGTCAGGCCAAACATGTCCAGGGTATGGCATTGACAGGTGCAGAGTCTCAAATGGTGCAAAAAGGACTGCCTGGAGGCTGACACCATGGGTACGGCCTCCACGGTGGGTATGGCCAACACCACAAGTTGTTGATTCTGACCTGTCAAACGCCCCATGCCCTGGCCACCCAAACACCCAATGAGTCAGGCCAAACATGTCCAGGGTATGCCATTGACAGGTGCAGAGTCTCATATGGTGCAAAAAGGACTGCCTGGAGGCTGACACCATGGGTACGGCCTCCACGGTGGGTATGGCCAGCACCACAAGTTGTCGATTCTGACCTGTCAAACGCCCCATGCCCTGGCCACCCAAATACCCAATGAGTCAGGCCAAACATGTCCAGGGTATGCCATTGACAGGTGCAGAGTGCAAAAAGGACTGCCTGGAGGCTGACACCATGGGTACGGCCTCCACGGTGGGTATGGCCAACACCACAAGTTGTCGATTCTGACCTGTCAAACGCCCCATGCCCTGGCCACCCAAATACCCAATGAGTCAGGCCAAACATGTCCAGGGTATGCCATTGACAGGTGCAGAGTCTCAAATGGTGCAAAAAGGACTGCCTGGAGGCTGACACCATGGGTACGGCCTCCACGGTGGGTATGGCCAACACCACAAGTTGTCGATTCTGACCTGTCAAACGCCCCATGCCCTGGCCACTTAAATACCCAATGAGTCAGGCAAAACATGTCCAGGGTATGCCATTGACAGGTGCAGAGTCTCAAATGGTGCAAAAAGGATTGCTGGAGGCCTGAAACCATGGTTACGGCCTCCACGGGGGGTATGGCCAACACCACAAGTTGTCGATTCTGACCTGTCAAACGCCCCATGCCCTGGCCACCCAAATACCCAATGAGTCAGGCCAAACATGTCCAGGGTATGCCATTGACAGGTGCAGAGTCTCAAATGTCGAAAAAAGAACTCGCCTGCGGCTGACACCATGGGTACGGCCTCCACGGTGGGTATGGCCAACACCACAAGTTGTCGATTCTGACCTGTCAAAGCTCCATGCCCTGGCAACCCAAATACCCAATGAGTCAGGCCAAACATGTCCAGGGTATGCCATTGACAGATGCAGAGTCTCAAATGGTGCAAAAAGGACTGCCTGGAGGCTGACACCATGGGTACGGCCTCCACGGTGGGGCGGCCAACACCAAAGTGGGATTCTGACCTGTCAACAACGCCCCATGCCCTGGCCACCCAAAACACCAATGAGTCAGGCAAAACATGTCCAGGGTATGACATTGACAGGTGCAGAGTCTCAAATGGTGCAAAAGGACCGCCTGGAGGCTGACACCGGCGGCACGGCCTCACGGGGGGAAGGGCCAACACCGTTGTCGATTCTGACCCGTCAACGCCCCCTGTGCCCTGGGGCCACCCAAATACCCGCAGGCCAAACATGTCCAGGGTATGCCATGGACAGGTGCAGAGGGGCAAAAGGGCCTGGAGGCTGACACCATGGGTACGGCCTCCACGGTGGGAGGCCAACACCACAAGTTGCCGATTCTGACCTGTCAAACGCCCCATGCCCTGGCCACCCAAATACCCAATGAGTCAGGCCAAACATGTCCAGGGCATGCGCCTACAGGTGCAGAGTCTCAAATGGTGCAAAAAGGACCGCCTAGGCTGCCACCAAGGGAGCACGGCCTCCCGGGGGGTAGGCGGCGCCAACACCACAAGTGAGCGATTCTGACCCGTCAAACGCCCCATGCCCCTGGCCACCCAAATACCCAATGAGGCAGGCCAAACATGTCCAGGGTATGCCATTGAAGGTGCAGAGTCTCAAATGGTGCAAAAAAGGACTGCCTGGAGGCTGACACCACGGGTACGGCCTCCACGGTGGGTATGGCCAACACCACAAGTTGTCCATTCTGCCCTGTCGAGCGCCCCATGCCCTGGCCACCCAAATACCCAATAAGGCAGGCCAAACATGTCCAGGGTATGCCAGTGACAGGTGCAGAGTCCAAATGGTGCAAAACTGCCGGGAGGCTGACACCATGGGTACGGCCTCCACGGTGGGGTATGGCCAACACCACAAGTTTCGACCCGGACGTCAAAACGCCCCATGCCCTGGCCACCCAATACCCGATGAGCCAGGCCAAACAGCAGGGAGCATGACAGGTGCAGAGTCAAATGGTGCAAAAGGAGCCTGGAGGCTGACCACCATGGGCACGGCCTCCACGGTGGGTACATGGCCAACACCACAAGTTGTGCCGATTCTGACCTGTCAAACGCCCCCATGCCTGGCCACCACAAAACCCAAAGAGCAGGCCAAACATGCCGGCGGGTATGCCATGACAGGTGCAGAGTCTCAAATGGTGCAAAAGGACTGTCTGGGAGGCTGACACCATGGGTACGGCCTCCACGGGGGTATGGCAACACCACAGCGATTCTGACCTGTCAAACGCCCCATGCCCTGGCCACCCAAATACCCAACGAGTCAGGCAAACATGCCCAGGGTATGCCCACAGGTGCAGAGTCTCAAATGGAGCAAAAGGACTGCCTAGGCGTGACACCATGGGTACGGCCTCCACGGTGGGTGGGCGGGCCAACACCACAAGCTGTCGATTCTGACCTGTCAAACGCCCCATGCCCCGAGCTTCACCCAAATACCCAATGAGTCAGGCCAAACATGTCCAGGGTATGGCACGACAGGTGCAGAGTCTCAAATGGTGCAAAGACTGGCCTGGAGGCTGACACCATGGGTACGGCCCAGGGGGGTAGTGGCCAACACCAAGTGCACCTGACCTGTCAAACGCCCCATGCCCCGGCCACCCAAACACCCAATGAGTCAGGCCAAACGGGTCCAGGACCATGACAGGTGCAGAGTCAAATGGTGCAAAAGGACTGCCGAGGCTGACACCAGGGTACGGCCTCCACGGTGGGTATGGCCAACACCGCAAGTTGTCGATTCGAACCGTCAAAACGCCCCCATGCCCTGGCCACCCAAATACCCAGGCCAAACATGTCCAGGGTATGCCATTGACAGGTGCAGAGTCTCAAATGGTGCAAAAAGGACTGCCTGGAGGCTGACACCATGGGTACGGCCTCCACGGTGGGTATGGCCAACACCACAAGTTGTCGATTCTGACCTGTCAAACGCCCCATGCCCTGGCCACCCAAATACCCAAGAAGTCAGGCCAAACATGTCCAGGACAGGGAGTCTCAAGGTGCAAAAAGGACCGCCTGGAGGCTGACACCAGGGCACGGCCCACGGGGGTATGGCCAACACCACAAGCTGTCGACTGACGTGTCAAAACGCCCCATGCCCTGGCCACCCAAAACCCAATGAGTCAGGCCAAACATGCCAGGGAAAGCCATTGACAGGTAGAGTCCAACGGTGCAAAAGACTGCCTCGGAGGCTGACACCAGGGACGGCCCCACGGGGGGGGGCGCAACACCACAAGTTGTCGATTCTGACCTGTCAAACGCCCCATGTCCTGGCCACCCAAATACCCAATGAGTCAGGCCAAACATGTCCAGGGTATGCCATTGACAGGTGCAGAGTCTCAAATGGTGCAAAAAGGACTGCCTGGAGGCTGACACCATGGGTACGGCCTCCACGGTGGGTATGGCAAACACCACAAGTTGTCGATTCTGACCTGTCAAACGCCCCATGCCCTGGCCACCCAAATACCCAATGAGTCAGGCCAAACATGTCCAGGGTATGCCATTGACAGGTGCAGAGTCTCAAATGGTGCAAAAAGGACTGCCTGGAGGCTGACACCATGGGTACGGCCTCCACGGTGGGTATGGCCAACACCACAAGTTGTCGATTCTGACCTGTCAAACGCCCCATGCCCTGGCCACCCAAATACCCAATGAGTCAGGCCAAACATGTCCAGGGTATGCCATTGACAGGTGCAGAGTCTCAAATGGTGCAAAAGGACTGCCTGGAGGCTGACACCATGGGTACGGCCTCCACGGTGGGTATGGCCAACACCACAAGTTGTCGATTCTGACCTGTCAAACGCCCCATGCCCTGGCCACCCAAATACCCAATGAGTCAGGCCAAACATGTCCAGGGTATGCCATTGACAGGTGCAGAGTCTCAAATGGTGCAAAAAGGACTGCCTGGAGGCTGACACCATGGGTACGGCCTCCACGGTGGGTATGGCCAACACCACAAGTTGTCGATTCTGACCTGTCAAACGCCCCATGCCCTGGCCACCCAAATACCCGATGAGTCAGGCAAAACATGTCCAGGGTATGCCATTGACAGGTGCATAGTCTCAAATGGTGCAAAAAGGACTGCCTGGAGGCTGACACCATGGGTACGGCCTCCACGGTGGGTATGGCCAACACCACAAGTTGTCGATTCTGACCTGTCAAACGCCCCATGCCCTGGCCACCCAAATACCCAATGAGTCAGGCCAAACATGTCCAGGGTATGCCATTGACAGGTGCATAGTCTCAAATGGTGCAAAAAGGACTGCCTGGAGGCTGACACCATGGGTACGGCCTCCACGGTGGGTATGGCCAACACCACAAGTTGTCGATTCTGACCTGTCAAACGCCCCATGCCCTGGCCACCCAAATACCCGATGAGTCAGGCCAAACATGTCCAGGGTATGCCATTGACAGGTGCAGAGTCTCAAATGGTGCAAAAGGACTGCCTGGAGGCTGACACCATGGGTACGGCCTCCACGGTGGGTATGGCCAACACCACAAGTTGTCGATTCTGACCTGTCAAACGCCCCATGCCCTGGCCACCCAAATACCCAATGAGTCAGGCCAAACATGTCCAGGGTATGCCATTGACAGGTGCAGAGTCTCAAATGGTGCAAAAAGGACTGCCTGGAGGCTGACACCATGGGTACGGCCTCCACGGTGGGTATGGCCAACACCACAAGTTGTCGATTCTGACCTGTAAACGCCCCATGCCCTGGCCACCCAAATACCCAATGAGTCAGGCCAAACATGTCCAGGGTATGCCATTGACAGGTGCAGAGTCTCAAATGGTGCAAAAGGACTGCCTGGAGGCTGACACCATGGGTACGGCCTCCACGGTGGGTATGGCCAACACCACAAGTTGTCGATTCTGACCTGTCAAACGCCCATGCCCTGGCCACCCAAATACCCAATGAGTCAGGCCAAACATGGCCAGGGTATGCCATTGACAGGTGCAGAGTCTCAAATGGTGCCAAAAGGACTGCCTGGAGGCTGACACCATGGGTACGGCCTCCACGGTGGGTATGGCCAACACCACAAGTTGTCGATTCTGACCTGTCAAACGCCCCATGCCCTGGCCACCCAAATACCCAATGAGTCAGGCCAAACATGTCCAGGGTATGCCATTGACAGGTGCAGAGTCTCAAATGGTGCAAAAAGACTGCCTGGAGGCTGACACCATGGGTACGGCCTCCACGGTGGGTATGGCCAACACCACAAGTTGTCGATTCTGACCTGTCAAACGCCCCATGCCCTGGCCACACCAATACCCAATGAGTCAGGCAAGACATGTCCAGGGTATGCCAGTGACAGGTGCAGAGGCTCAAATGGTGCAAAAGGACTGCCCGGAGGCTGACACCACGGGTACGCCGGGGGGCCAACAACAGTGGCGATCTGACCTGTCAAACGCCCCAGGCCTCTGGCCACCCAAATACCCAATGAGTCAGGCCAAACATGTCCAGGGTATGCCACTGACAGGTGCAGAGTCAAATGGTGCAAAAGGACTGCCTGGAGGCTGACACCATGGGACGGCCCCACGGGGGAAGGCCAACACCACAAGTTGTCGATTCTGACTGTCAAACGCCCCGGCCCCTGGCCCCAAATACCCAATGAGTCAGGCCAAACATGTCCAGGGTATGCCATTGACAGGGGCATAGTCTCAAATGGTGCAAAGAACTGCCTGAGGCTGACACCATGGGCACGGCCCCCGGTGGGTAGGCCAACACCACAAGTTGTCGATCGACGGGTCAAACGCCCCATGCCCGGCCACAAAAACCCAATGAGTCAGGGCCAAACATGTCCAGGGAGCCATTACAGGTGCAGAGTCTCAAATGGTGCAAAAAGGACCGCCTAGGCTGACACCATGGGCAGGCCTCCACGGTGGGTATGGCCAACATCATAAGTTGTCGATTCTGACCTGTCAAACGCCCCCTGCCCTGGCCACCCAAATACCCGAGTCAGGCCAAACATGTCCAGGGTAAGCCACGGACAGACAGAGCCAAAGGAAAAGGACCGCCGGGAGGCTGACACCATGGGCACGGCCCACGGGGGTGGGCCAACACCACAAGCTGTCGACTGACTGACAACGCCCCATGCCCTGGGCCACTTCAAATACCCAATGAGTCAGGCCAAACATGTCCAGGGTATGCCATTGACAGGTGCAGAGTCCAGAATGGTGCAAAAGGACTGCCCTGGAGGCTGACACCATGGACGGCCCACGGGGTGGGCGGCTAACACCACAGCAGAGGACTCAAACGCCCCATACCCCCGGCCACCAAATACCCAAAGAATGCAGACCAAACATCGTCCAGGGGCCATTGACAGGCAGAGTCTCAAATGGTGCAAAAGACTGCCTGAGGCTGACACCATGGGTACGGCCTCCACGGTGGGTATGGCCAACACCACAAGTTGTCGATTCTGACCTCGCCAAACGCCCCATGCCCTGGCCACCCAATACCCGATGAGTCAGGCAAACATGTACAGGGTATGCCATTGACGGTAGCAGAGTCTCGAAAGAAAAGGACTGCTCCTGGAGGCCGACACCATGAGGCACGGCCCCGGGGTATCGGCATTCCAACACCACAAGTTGTCGATCTGACCTGTCAAACGCCCCATGCCCTGGGCCACCCAAATACCCAATGAGTCAGGCCGAACATGTCCAGGGTATGCCATTGACAGGTGCAGAGTCTCAAATGGTGCAAAATTGACTGCTCTGGAGGCTGACACACCATGGGCACGGCCCACGGTGGGTATGGCCAACACCACAAGTTGCCGATTCTGACCCGTCAAACGCCCCATGCCCTGGGCACACCAAATACCCGGATGAGTCAGGCAAACATACCAGGGTAGCCACTAACAGGTGCAGAGTCTCAAAATGGTGCAAAAGAATGCCGGAGGCTGACACCCAGCACACGGTATGGCCACCACAAGTTGCCGACTGACCTGTCAAACGCCCCATGCTCCCGGCCACCCAAATACCCGATGAGTCAGCCAAACATGTCCAGGGTAGCGCCATTGAAAGGTGCAGAGTCTCAAAATGGGCAAAAGGACTGCTCGAGGCCGCCACCATGGGTGCGGCTCCACGGTGGGTATGGCCAACACCACAAGTTGATTACCTGTCAAAGCTCCCATGCCCTCGCTGCCACCCAAATACTCCAATGAGTCAGGCCAAAACATGTCCAGGGTATGCCAATGGACAGGTGCAGAGTCTCAAATGGTGCAAAAGGATATGCTGGAGGCTGACACCATGGGTACGGGCCCCACGGTGGGTATGGCCACCACAAGTTGTCGAGCTTGACCTGTCAAACGCCCCATGCCCTGGCCACCCAAATACCCAATGAGTCAGGCCAAACATGAACCAGGGGTATGCCATTGACAGGTGCAGAGTCTCAAATGGTAGCAAAAGGACTGCCTGGAGGCTGACACCATGGGCACGGCCTCCAAAGTGGGTACAGCCAACACCACAAGTTGTCGATTCTGACCTGTCATCCCATGCCCCGCCACCCAAATACCCGAGTGAGTCAGGTAAAACATGTCCAGGTGCCAAATACGTGCGGCAGAGTCTCAAATGGTGCAAAATGGACTGCCTGGAGGCTGACACCATGGGTACGCCTCCACGGTGGGTATGGCCAACACCACAAGTTGTCGATTCTGACCTGTCAAACGCCCCATGCCCTGGGCCACCCCAAATACCCAATGAGTCAGGCCAAATATGTCCAGGGTATGCCATTGACAGGTGCAGAGTCTCAATGGTGCAAAAAGGACTGCTCTGAGGCTGACACTATGTGCCGGCTCTCCACGGTGGGTATGGCCAACACCACAAGTTGTCGATTCTGACCTGTCAAACGCCTCTGATGCCAGGCTAACCTCAACACCACAGAGTCAGGCAAAACATGTCCAGGGTATGCCATTGACAGGTGCAGAGTCTAAATAATGGACTGCCTAGGCTGACACCATGGCACGGGCCTCCCACGTGTGGGAAAGTGGCCAACACCGCGTTGTCGCTTACCTGTCAAACGCCCCATGCCCTGGCCACAAAACGCAATGAGTCAGGCCAAACATGTCCAGGGTGCATGCCATTGACAGGTGCATAGTCTCAAATGGTGCAAAAGGACTGCCTGGAGGCTTACACCATGGGTGACGCCTCCTGGGCGTGGTCCACTACAAGCTGTCGATTCTGGACTTACAAACGCCTCTATGCCCTGGCACCAAATACCCAATGAGTCAGGCCAAACATAAACCAGGGTATGTCATTGACAGGTGCATAGTCTCAAATGGCAACGATTTGATTTACAAGTTACAATCGCTGTCTTGAGACTCATTACTCGGCATGAAGACTTTATCGACCTTGAAGAGTACTATTGATTTACGAAATGCGCGTGGACGCACGTTGGTTCTTGGCGGAAAGTTCCGCAGGTGTGCCAAGAACATTGTCACGACGACAACGATGGCGGAAACTCGCGCGCGCAGAAAGACGCGGCGTTTGCGCATGTTTACGAAAGAGAACGTGAGCGTTTTCAAATCCTCCAGTTCAAGGTTATTCGGCGAACTCCAGAGTAGAATCGCTTACGCAACTGATCGAGATGAGTACGACGATTTCGCGACGAAGTGGAACGTCACGACGACGACAACGACGACGACTGACGATGGCGACAATGTCACGCAGGAAACGAGCAGGAAGCACTCGCTAACAAGATGAAACAACGCACGATCACGAACGCGATCGAATGGTATTGGCGCAAGAGTCGCCGGACATCAAGACATGGTCGCAACTGACCACCAGAAAACGCTGGCGACGTTCGTCAAACTGCGAGCAAAGAAGCGGCGCAACATTGCGAGCGTGGGGCGGCGGAAGCGGAGCGAAACCTCCAGCGAAACGAAACGGAATCAAGAAGGACAGATCCAGGACTCCACGCTAACGAACGAAGATTGAAACTCGGCCGACAGTGCCACCGACGAGGGTGTGGACGTGGACAAAGCGATCACCGACATCCGTACTGGACCTCGGCGACGACGAAGACGACGAAGTATTCAGACCGAATTTACGAAAGTCCTATCAAGTTCTCGGCGAGTTGTAAAAAGTAAAGCTGGATTCCTCGTGAAACAGTGGATTCCGAGTTGAAAGTCATCGCTACATTGCATGACTTCCACGAAGTCTTTGACAGCGATTATGACCAGAAGGAAAACCGAAAGAACAGAGGCGTATGCAAGAAAATGTGTTTGTATACAGGATCTCTCACACTGTCGAACTCCGTCTCTGCATCACTCGCAGTACAGCAGTTCAAAGAAGACGATGGACGGACGCGAAGTCTACCAACGATTGCGGAACGCGATACGAAGAGGCGCTACTGCTCACATCGAGAAGGAACGCGCGCGAACGGAACTGCAGGGAATGCGGCTGACCGAGAAGTGGTCACGGCCGACGATCAATTTCTCGCACTGTTCTGAAAGTCATCTGGCTGCTCGAAATGGACGCCCAAGCTCTGACAGTTTACAACGATACGACATCTACGCGACGCTTTCTCCGAGCACACAGGATTCAGCGCATCACTAGCAGGTTTTGACGGAATGATTGCCATCAAAGACACATGGGGCAACACGACTCCGGAAGACAATTTCGCGCAGTTGTACGCGCACTTAGAAAGTGCTGCATCAAGTATGACAAGAAACACCCATCGACGACGAAGACTAAGCGCACAATCAATCAAGCGCAGTCTAGTGGAACGAAAGGAGGCGGCGGCGGCAATGGCGGCGCGACTCCAAGCAGCTTATCAGCGGAACGATTTGCAGCGATCATGAAAACCTCACGCGAGCGTGAAGGATGAAGTCTGGTTGGAGATGAGTTTGATCAGCGAAAGCAGTTGAAGGACAAGCGTGCGACGGCGCCAAGACACCCGAAACGGATGGCGACCGCGCAACCAGCGAGGCCTGGCTACGACGCAGACGCAAGTCAACGCGGCGCATCAATCACGCGACGGAATCTGTAGCGAACGATCACACCGAAGCGTTCCTGGCACGATTAATATTCAGCCCGGCAATAGTGGAATGTCAGTCCAAACCTGGCTGCGATCGGTTCTGCAAGCGAACAATGCGAGTATTGCACTACAACTCAGCAAGTGACAGGATCGTTGACGACTGATAACACCGGACGAGTACATTCAGCTTCAACATGCATCGTCGTATGCGCGTCAATCGCGCACACTACGAGCGGATCAACGAAGGCGCGCTCATCGACGGCGCAGGCGGAAGCTTATGCGGAGAGGCATGCTCGTCGTTTCGGAGCGAACGCCGGGTGGATGTGACTGGTATTGACGATCATATTGTCCCAGCTCAAGATTGGCACTGCAGCTGGACTGGCAAAGACCCTGCCAGTGGCGAAACCATTCTGCTTCTGTGTCACCAGTATGCTTTAAAAGCGGGAACGGACCGACGATTCATTGCCCGAATCAATTGCGCGCAATGGGACATCCCGTCGACGATATTCCGACCATGTTTGGCGGAACGCAACAGATTACGACGAACATTGGGCTACGTTTTACCATTGGCAATTCGCGATGGCCTGGTGTACTTGGACGACAGAACCCGTTCGATGATTTGGATAAGTATCCGACTGTCATCATGACGTCCGGACGTGCCAGTAAGGACTCGACTGTTTGCGATGTCGAGCACGCGCACGACGATTTCGACGAACGAGATCCCGACAGGACGCCACCGCACGCATGTGACAGAAAGTAGTAAACAACAACACGGAAGGAAACGACGACGAAACACGAGCAGAACCACGCCAAACGTACCAGCGAAGTTCTCTCAGAAGCGATGAGGAATCAGGAAGAAATGCTGGTCTTCCGCGAACCCATCGGACGACGTTCGTAAGGGAACACGGCAAAACGGAGAAAAATGAGGACTGCATGCGAAATATCGGAAGGCGATAACCGAGCCACTCGAAACGAGGCGCGTTTCAACTAAATGGGAGGAGCCAGCGAAAGACTTAATGATTACAACGAACTGTCGGATTTAATCGAACGACAGATGGACGAAGATATACGAAACGATCCGGCGACTCAGTGGGTATTCACGAAGGTAATCGGACACGAGCTTAATTTGAAACCGAACGATCCGACATACAAAGGAAGTTCAAGTAACGTTCTCGTCGAATGGACTGACGTAACGACAACGTGGAGCCTCTCGCGATCATGAAGAAGGACGATCCGATAACGATCGCAGAGTATGGACTCAAGCACGGCTTACTCGACAAGCCAGGATGGAAGCAGCTGGAGCATTACACTCGGAAGGAAAGAAGTTTCGACAGATGGTAACAGCGGCGAAACGAAAATCGAAGCAAACGGCGTACGCTACATTCGGCGTAAGGTTGCCGCGCAATTATAAAGATGCGAAAGCTCTCGACGAGATCAACGGCAACACGCTGTGGACGGATGCGATTCGAACGGAATTAAATCCAGATAAATGATTACGACACGTTCGCAGATCAAGGAGTCGGTAAGGTTAGGCGGGCGGCGTGGAAACGAATAAACGTGCACATGATGTGCGATGTGAAGTACGATTTGCGACGGAAAGCACGTCTCGTGTGAGGAGGACATATGACAGAGCCGCCGAAGGATTCAGTTTACTCGGGCGTTGTGTCATTGCGAAGTCTACGAATGGTAGCGATGTTAGCGGAACTCAACGGTCTGGAACTGTGGGCAGCTGACGTCGGCAACGCATACTTGGAAGCGAAAACGAAAGAGAAGGTTTATATCGTGGCAGGTCCGGAGTTCGGGAGCTCGAGGGTCACACGCTCACGATCGTGAAGGCATTATACGGTCTTCGCACGTCAGGCGCACGCTGGCACGAGCACTTTGCAGACACGCTCCGCGACATTGGCTTCATGCCGTGTATCGCAGAACCGGACGTGTGGATGCGCGATAAAGGCACGCACTACGAATACGTTTGTGTGTATGTCGACGATTTAGCGATAGCGATGAAGAATCCGAAGGAACTAACGAATCTTTTAATTGAGAACTACAACTACAAGTTGAAGGGCGTCGGTCCATTGGCATATCATTTGGGCGCAGACGTTTGGCGAGACGACGACGGCGTACTCTGCTTCGGAGCGAAGAAGTACGTCACAAGACTACTAGCGAACTACAAAGAAATGTTCGGCGAGGAACCGCGACCGCAGACAAGTCCACTACGCGACGGCGATCATCCGGAACTCGACGAAACGAAAGAACTTGACGACGACGGAATTGCGAAGTATCAATCGATAATTGGTGCGTTGCAATGGGCAGTAAGTTTATGTCGATTCGACATTCACTGTGCTGTCATGACTATGGGGAGATTCCGAGCTGCGCCACGAGCGGGGCACTTGGAACGGTTGAAGCATATTTGCGGATACCTACGAAGATACCCGGATGGAGCGATTCGATTCAACGTTTCGATTCCAACGGACGAGCGATACGCGACAGTTGACAAGATGGATTGGGATTACAGTGTGTACGGCAAGATCTGCGAAGAGCTTCCGTGGAACATGCCCACGCCGCGCGGCAAGGCGGTGCGAATGTCAACGTTCGAAGATGCGAACCTGTACCACGATTACACGACGGGACGGGCAGCGATGGGCATGCTACACATGTTGAATGGAACAGTCGTTGATTGGTTTTCGAAACGCCAAGCGACGGTCGAGACGGCGACGTACGGCTCGGAGTTTGTAGCAGCGAGAGTGAGCACGGAGCAGATCATGGATCTTCGCTTCACGCTACGCATGTTGGGAGTTCCGCTCGACGGACCTTCATGGATGTTTGGAGACAACAAGTCGGTAACGCAAAGCAGCAACCTACCGCACTCTAGTCTGACGAAGCGACACAATGCACTGGCATTTCACCGTGTACGCGAAGCGATTGCGGCGGGAATTATTAATTTCAACCACATCATGGGAACGACAAACCCGGCGGATGTACTTACCAAGTTTCTTCCACGGGCTACGGCAAGCAAGCACTTAAAGAACCTGCTCTTCAAGGAATCTAACTATTAGGTATGACTTGAGGGGAGTTGCAGGATGCGAACGAAAACAGCGAAAATCGGGCAAGTCACACCGAATGTCCGATAGGGTGACACAGCGGCACTCGCGGCTCACCACAGCCTCACGATCGCGTGATGCGTGGCAGCGACGGCTTCGAAGCGATTCAACAAGTATATTGCTGAAACTAGTGCGATATAGAGTAGAAACAAGCAGACTTACTAAGCTTGAAGAGTTAAGAAAGCGATTTATTCGTCTCTCGTATTGTAGCAACTGCAAGCTTGGATTGGCCATCCAAGGACAGCTACAAGCGAAAGGTGCAACGATTTGATTTACAAGTTACAATATACATACACTTGTAGCATCGAACACAGTCACCAATTAAGTCATCTACATCCACATTCAATACAAAATGTCATCCAAAGATTAATATATTCAAACACAACCACATCCATAAACCAAGCCCCCTAGACAGAATTAGACTCTCATGTAGGAATGCTACTCCTACATAGCTAAGCGGTTGACGTCGAAAAAGCACATGAACCGAATAGTGCAACCGTAGATTTCGAACCGCGCGATCTTTCGCGCTGCACACATCACATCACCTGATAGGCGCCATCTCCTTGGGCATTCTGTCAGTTAAAGTACATGATGAGATCAATAACATTGCTACAGATGCAGCTACTAGTCGCCATTGCTGGTTTGACGTCACTGGCGCATTCTCTGGCACTTTCCACCATGGATCGGCGACAAGCTTTTGCGACTGCCGTTGGTGGAAGCACTGCGTTCTTCGTTGCTCAGCATCACTTTGGAATACAATCTGCCTTTGCAGCTGGTGCTGGGCCGACCGCGGAAGAATTGGATCGAATTGTAAAGGGCTACAAGCAAATCAACTACTTGCTTGACCATTTTGATGTACGTTGTGTGATTGTCAGCTGACATGGAAAAGAAATGAGACTGACTCGTCTTTCTTCATCTTAAACGTTTAGGAAGAAACGACAGTTTGCAAAGAAGGTGGCGGAGGCAAATGCAAACGAGATTCCGACGCTATTCGAAGAGCTCTCGGTCTGGTATGTTTTCAACGTTGTCTTCTGCTCAGCGATGTCGTATGTTCGTGAAGGCAATGCTTACCAATCATCAATATTCTTTTCCAGAGAACAACGACTGATCCTCTCTTCCAGATTGATAAAGTGTTTGCCAAGATTCGATACATGGACAGCATTGATCCAGACAAGCTACCGGAGATTTTTGAAGCTGCCGAGGAATGGGAGGGAGCCATGGCCATGAGCAATAGCATGGCTTACGTGAGTCAATTTGGCGAATACAATCCAGGAGGTGGAGAAGACAATGTATTAAAGTATTTGCTAGAAGCAAAAAAGCAAGTCATATCGGCGCAAAGTGCACTCAAGACGATTGTTGAAGCGCTAAATTTGAAAATGACGTAGTTTGTAATGTACAGTATGCAGCACTACTACGGCTAGGCTAACGAAAACATTTTCCTGCTACGCCGCACTGATAGGATAGCATCACAGTAGCATAAAAGGACAGATAGCATTCACTTACTAACCGGCCCAGGTTTAACTCGTTCCTGATCTGCTGCCGCATACAATGCAAAAGCCACTTGGCTGCCAAAGCCAGCAGCGAACCGCAAAGCATACCGACAAGCGTAAGGCCCGCCTTTGGAGATGTTCAAATTGCCCAGATACTCATCCTTTTCCTGATAATTGGGTATAGGTGGCACCCTCTGCCGCATAAGCACCTCGACAGCAGCAACATCCTCAAACGAAACACCCATTGGGTGGCCTGTAAACCCCTTGGTGTTTAGAATCAGCAGCTTGGACAAGTCTTCGTCGCCAAATGCTTGTCGAAGAGCAGATATCTCGTTACCGGCGCAGCTACTGGCATCGGATGCATGCGTAGAGGTCTCGTGCGAAAAGTACACACCATGTTCAGCAATTTCGGTTTTGGATATACCATGAACCAATTCAATGTCGGCCAAGAAGCGTTGCAGTTCCGATGCAATGTGTTTCCTGTCCAAAGCAGCGCCATGAAAGGCCGAGTTAGAATATTGCGTGTGCAGCAATCGAGCCTTGATCTGGAATGCATGAGCCGGCAGCTTTTGGCGGTTCACCGAACTCGCTTCGGTCTCAAGCACCAAGCCAATGCCTCCGGCGCCTAAAAGCAAGCCAGATCGGCGTTTGTCAAACGGCATGGCGGCATCCTCGACGGCGTCCTTAGTACAGGCGGCACCCAAGGCACGAAATCCAGAACCCAGCCACGGCAGCAACGTGCTGCCACTAGCGTTGTCACCGGCGACCACGACCACTCGTTCAGCTCGGCCTGATATAAGCATGTCTTGCGCCATGGCAATAGCCTGCGTTGTTCCAGCGCATGCAGCGTTCGTTTGAGTATTTGGACCGCGGCAGCCTGTAAGCTGGGCCAGTTGCGCGTTGCCAAGCACCAGCACGCGAAACAGAAATTTGCGATCAAACTCGTAGGTTGCGGCTGCCACGTTCGGCTCAAGTTCGTGGGATCGCTTTAGCAAGCGAGCAAAAGCAGTCTCATCGTCATCCGATAGTTGTTTCTCCGGTGTCAGACTGAGGAGACGACTGCGTAGAGACGATATTAATCGCATCGAGTTCGCATCACTCGTCTGTGACTGCAGGAAACGCATCACTTCGCCGACTGCCGCATCCATAGCTGGAAAGCTGCTAGCGTATACAACGCCTGTGCTGTTTCGGAATTGTTCAGGGAGTTTCCACTCATTAGGATCATTGGACTGGCCGCTGACTAATCCTGCATCCTTCAACGCTTCCATTCCCGAAGCTACTGCTAATTGAGCTGCAATATCCATTGTTTGTGCAAGCCCAGGAGGAATACCATAGGCATCAGACAAATCAAACGTTCCAATCTTGGCGGCTAGCTTGATGATGTGTTCCTCCGAATCGACCGGCAGCTTCTGAATTAATCCATCCTTCTGCTTCACCAGCTGTACCACGTTCTTTTCCAGCATGGCCTGTTTGTCGCCTTCCGACAAGGAAGCGATACACTGCTTGCCGTCGATCAAGCGCTGAAGATTTTCACTCTTAAACACGACCCTTTCTGTCCCCGGCAATCCTGCGGCTGTCCCGGTAATGACGCATGCCACTTTTTGTGGTGCTTCGAGTGCCCGTGTGTCGACCACTTGTTCGATGGTCGCTTCGTTCTGAGCAAGTTGAAGGACACTTTGCGGTGCCAAGCTCGATCCAGGCGGATCGACGCGAGCGTCACGCGGAATTCGAAGATAAGTCCGCCTCCATTGCGCGTCAATTTCTTCCAGATAGTAAGTCCCTGGAAAGAGACGACCAAGCGTTGGATAGACGGGGGCGTAGGGCGCACCGGCGTGATGCATGCGAGCTCGTGTATCCAAAGCATGATCAAGTTCACTCGGATCAACACTCTCTCGACTAGCAAGACGTTCAGTTAGGTTCATGGCGCTTGCAATGTTAGCAATTGTAAATCTGGCTGATGCTCCTGTCGGTTCGCGACTAAGAATGAAGAAAAGGCGAGGTGAGAATTATATAAAGAAACAAGTGTGCATGTTCTTGCAATTTCGTCCTTACACTTGTATGCGATACATTGTAGCCAAAGCGCCCGATCCGTAAGAAAACATGATAATATTCTTGCCCGGAGTAAGTTCCCCCTTGCTTCCCACACGATCAATCAATGATGCGAGTCCAAAGAAAATGCTGGCAGTGTAGGTATTTCCGACAAGTTTGCTGGCCATGTTTGCATCAGCAAGTTTGGCGCAAAAAGCGTCGGACGATAGCTTCTTTAAAACATCGTCTAATTTGCGATCCGAGTGCGTCTCTTCAAGTGGCTTGTTAACCCAATCTCGCAAAGGTAAGTCTTTATCGTTGTCGTGGTGACTGACACCGTTGCTGTGCATCTTGCTGTCACCATTGCTATCGATGGTGTCTGTCTTTTGACTGGCTCCATCAACGTGTTCCGTTGATAATCTGTCGCCCGTCAATGCTGACTCTTGCAGCTTAGTACGTCTGTACTTTCGAACGGCATCCAACAAGTACAGCCGCGCAAAGCTTTTCTGCACCAACTTGTTGTATGGCGCATGGAAGCAGTAGTAGTCAGTTGACTCGACCGTAAATAAATCGTCATCACCATTGCTCAATTGCTCCGCCAATCTCATGTAAACATCATCAAGTGCCCGGTAGTAGCAAGTCTGTGAGTCAGCGCCATTTACCACGGGATATTCCACGGAATGATCGGGCTTGAAAAAGTCCCACACATGGCAAGCGTGCGTCGCTCGCTCCGGCAAGATTACGAGTGGAGCGTTTGCTCCCACCAACAGAGCCACGGCACCAACGCCGCTCGTCGGTCGCGCTGGTCCTCTGGCGTAAACGGCAATGTCAGCCGCAACGACAATGGCGAGTGGTGATTGCGTGCTAACATTAGATTTATTGGCTCCGAGTCGCTCCTTGACCCAGGCGACGGCATTCAATAGTGCAGCAGTGCCACCGTAGCAGGCATTCACAATGGTAGCTCCCTCCATGTCACGACTGCCACTGCCATTCTTGTCAAAGAGACTCATCAAAACCGTCTTGGTCGACTTGGATTTGTCGACGAGCGTTTCAGTACCAACTTCGAGGCGGCCAATGGAATCGGGGTCAATGTCATATCTGGCAGAAGAAGAATCAAAATGATCAATAGTGAGAACAAATGTTGGTAGAATGCAAAAACTTGAAGAGGAATTTGACCAAGACTCTCATCGCCAAGGAAATGTCAAGCAGTCTCCAATTCATTCACTCAATCGCAGCATGCAAACCAAACAAACATCATCAACTCCAAAATGATGATATTGTACTCACTTTTCCAAAAGACTCTGCACAACGGTCAAGCAGAGGCTGTTAATGTCTTCAGCATCGCCCGTCAACGCCAATCCTTCCTGGCCCAAGCCAATGGTATACTTGCCGGCTGGTACGCCGGAATGCTTCTCCAAGGCGGCTTGGCTGACAAAGGTGCGCGGGGTGTAAACCTCCATGGCGAGAATGCCAACGGAATCGTACTTCATGGCGTTGCTATCAGTCGTCATGGTGAAATGTCAAGATGTACTTCTACAAATAGTGTGTTTGTTGCGTGCTTGCGAGGAATGATGAGGTACGCAAATGAATCGCAAGTACCGCAAGTACAGTTGTCCTACTTGGAGGCTACTCCTTGTTCCAGTACTTTTACTGCTACGTTCTGTTCAGATGCAATACGACAAGGCGTCTCGTGTCAAGACCTTGCGGCACGTTCGGAAGAAAAATAAATGACAAACATCGCTTGCCAAGAATCAAGAGCAGCTGATGCCGCGCCTGCATTGGAGGGAGACGAATGAGGATGACGTCATCTTCAATGCCGGTATGATGAGTAGCTAAGTGGTTAGCCTCCAAGAGAGTGATCTTTAAGGCCTTCTACTACTCAAATATATATGATGTATAGCGCAATATGTATGTATCATATGACCTTTATTTACAATAGAGCGCAAAATGTAGCTATCATGCTAAACTTTAGTTTCTGGCGTCATAGGTATCCGTGCAGCTGCAAGACTTGTCGAATGGTTGCCTGTATAGACTCGACAGTCGAATCGCCTGCAGATGCGGGCGAAAGCAAGGGAGTCTCTTGTCTACGTGTATTGAGAGATGTTTTGACTTTTGGTCGCACTGTGGACTGTATAGTCATGTTTTGTAGCAACCAAAGGTCGTCTAGTGTGCCTTCGGCATAGTCGTTTGCGACAGAAGTAACATCACCCGCGTGCACTTCCATCTCGTCGTCCCAGACCTGATAATCAAGCTCGTCGCAGTCGGTAGAGTCGCTATCCTCCTTCGCATGTTCTTGCATCATTTCGTTCCATTGTTGTTCCATCATGTCGTCAATTTGTGCGTCCAACTGACACTGAATTTCCCGCTCAATTTCATCAAGCAGCGAGTTCCCAATGTCATCAAGCGAGTTATAAGAATGACAGTCTTGACTGTCATCAGAATGGCTGTCTTGGTCTTTGCTTGTGTTGTTTATTGTCGAAGAAACAGTCAAAGCAGACGCAGCATCGGCATCGCCTTCCTTTACGTTTGCGTGATCATCTCGGACCATTAGTTGGTATTGGCGAGAAAGCCTAATCGGCAAAGCACAAGAGGGATAATTAATAAACAGTGGCTTATGACAAAAATGAGAAGGAAAAGATAGAGAGACGCTCGCTTTTCAATGGAAGAATTGTCAAAACCAGTGCGACGCCTAAAAGCTGCCGCGCCCTCGCGCCGACGTTTCTCCGCCGTTCACAATGACACACGATTGGCTGCCCCGCCTTGCATCTTCCGACTTGCTGTCCAACCTTTGTTCCAAGCACTAATCGTCGTTTATCACCATGGATCCCAACAACTTGGGTGGCTTCCAAGGCGGGCCTCCGCAGCAACAGCAGCAACCGCCTCCGCAGTTTATGCAGCAGCACCAGCAGTTTCCGCCGCAAAACGTTGGACGTCCGCAGCAAATGCCGCCCCAACAGCAGCAGCAAGGTCCTCCCCACCATGGACAGCAACAAGGATCGGCTGATCAGCAGCAATTCATTGCTCAGTTGCAGCAACGCCAGCAAGTCCTTATGCAACAGCCGCAGCAGCAGCAGTCCATGCAGAATCATCAGCAACCGCAGATTTCTTCGTCATTGTATGGTGCTCCACCTCCGCAACCGCCCAATGCATCCTCCATGCAGCCAATGCCGCAGCAACACGTTGCGCCTCCGTCGAGCATGCCGAACAACATAATGGCGCAGCAGCAACAGCAGGAGGCCTTTCGCCGCCTTCCCATTCGAGCGTATTTGGATCAGACTGTGGTTCCAATTTTACTCGATGGTATGTAAAAGCTGCTTTTGAGTTGCATTTGCTAAATTCATCATTTTCTCATGTATATAACTATTTCTTGTTCTGGCAGGCATGTCGGAACTTGTCAAGGAACGTCCGCCAAAGCCAATTGAATGGCTCGCCGCCTACATGTTGCAGCATGATCCGCAGCGGCATGGATCTGGCGGGCCGGCACCGAATCGATAGGAAGAGTAAATTAGACGAAATACGATTTGCTGTGAATGAGATAATTGGAAGAGGATACATCATGGGTTGCCTGGGCAATTATACAGCTTATTTTGAGCGTATGAGAGTAATCAGTGCAATGATGACACTTAGTACAAGGAGAAAGTATATTTGTATATAGTTGGAACAAGCTTATCGACATTTTATATGTGTACGCATATATTATATTATGACAACAAATCACGTTACTTGAAAACAGACATTAGTCGCTAGCCGAGGCTCCATCGGTGAATCCCAATGGCAACCCAACCAGCAGCTACCACGAGAAAACCAGGTCTTGTCCTAGCAGCCACTCTTATCATATCGACAGATTCACGCATTGCAATCCTATGCAGTGTACCTTGTTTTATTGCTCCATCACTAGCATTCTTGGCTGTGAGCTGGTCTTCCACGGCAAGGTAGCAAAAGTAGGAGGCCAATCCAAAGCAGGTTGCGACACCGGTGTACAAGCAGCTTGCACAAGATTCTTCGTCGTACATATTTCGATAGTTCTCATGGCTGTGAGTTTTTGCTAATTGCTTTGGATATTGTTGCGGTAAATGAGGAGACAATGGAACTTGCGGCAGCGACGGTGAATGCAGCGCTGGTTGATCGTCATCGTTTTCAGCTACATGAATGGATTGACAAAGCGTTCGCGATACAAACACATCATTCCATGAATTTATCCTCCGTCTTCCAGTCTCTGGATCTCCTATCTGCTGCTCGATGGAACGAGGAAATAGACGCAAGATGCCCATGGTGATTGTGATTTGTGATGGCAAATCGAAAAGAACGTTTCGCGGTTTCGCGCGCGCGAAGGGCAAGTACCACTCCGACTTGCATCAATGACGTGGCGGAAACGGATCGGATGGCAACGGCTCTTGCAGCCGGCTGGCGTGCAAAGTCTTGGCGCCACGGGTCATCGATTGGCCGCGAGATCTTTGGCCACACACACGCTCTCTGCGCCGCATTTGTAAAGCATCTTGCTCCGAACAACCCACACTTACATACACTACAAGAAACGATACCATGTAAGTCAATGGGTATTGTAGATGACAGAGGTTTCATTTGCATGAAATTGTTTCGAGATGGAGATGGCTGCGATTGAAAATATATTTCCGTGTTACTTCGCTCGCCAACCATCGTGCACCGCCGTACGCAATTTCTCACCAGTTCTATTCTTATTAATCGCATTCAAAGGGCTGATCAACTTACCGAAGAACAAATCGCCGAGTTCAAGGAGGCTTTCAGCCTCTTTGACAAGGACGGAGATGGTACGTTCCCGAAGTAAAAAGTCGTGAGTGCAATGGATCCATGACCGCAGACCGGAGTGGATGGGTAATTCGGCCATTTATTTGCAATGATTCCTGTCTGCATTATAATTTGGAAAGATTTGTCGGGCGTTATTGACCATATTACCGCTGCTGGTACCACAATTCATCTTCGCGTTGAATCGAATATAATCTGATTCCTCACTCGCAATTTTCTATCATTGCTTTTCGCATTCCACAGGCACCATCACCACCAAGGAGCTCGGAACTGTCATGCGCTCCTTGGGACAGAACCCGACGGAAGCGGAGCTCATGGACATGATCCAGGAGGTTTGTGCATGGCTCTCGACAGAGAAGAATTGATCTGCAGTCGCTGCAATTCTTCTCACACGGTCACCCTTATTTTTTACTACTATCATTCGCAGATTGACGCTGACGGCAGTGGAACCATTGACTTCCCCGAATTCCTCACCATGATGGCGCGAAAGATGAAGGACACTGACTCGGAAGAGGAAATCTTGGAGGCGTTCAAGGTTTTTGACAAGGATGGCAATGGCTTCATTTCGGCCGCCGAGCTCCGCCACATTATGACCAACCTTGGAGAGAAGCTCACGGATGAGGAGGTTGACGAGATGATTCGTGAAGCCGACATTGATGGCGATGGTCAGATCAACTACGAAGAGTTTGTCAAGATGATGATGTCCAAGTAAACTATTGAGCTGAGTGCGATGGTTGAAGGTGCCGTCTTGTCTGTTTTGGTCGTATAGACAATGGATTTGAGAAAGAAGAGTAATAGTATATCCTAATTTGAGTAGCTGAATGGATTACATTGCAGACTTTATCATGCTATAGCGAGTTTACATGTACAGTCGTCAATATTGAGGCGCATAGATCGCCTCCGCAATCCATTCAAGACAGACCATAGCTGCCGAACAGTTCCTTCAATATAAATCTCGACATTTCATCCAAGTCGCTTGTCACTTGCGCTCGCGATACGCCGGGCTTGCCTTTTAGTTCAAGATAATATTTGAATTTGGGCTCCGTTCCGCTGCCTCTAAACTGCGCCACCAAACCATTCTTGAAAGTCAGCGAAAGCATTGGGCTTGACTTGGAGGTCGGCAGCGTTGGCTTATTGTCAACCGTGCGTGAATCATAGCCTGGCTCACCCAAATAGCGAATGGCTTCCACTTCGTACGGCCCGACGGCCTTTAACGTAGTGAAGGAACCCTTGCCGGTGAGGTCATCCATGATGCGGGGAGCCAACGATGTATCGTGCACGACAAAGTAGCCATTGTTGCTCACAAACTCTCCATACTTGTCATACAAACTCTGTATGTGTTTTTCCAGTGTAATGCCTTGAGCATACACTGCCATTGTCAGCTCGGCAAAAACTGCTGCAGCTGTTATTCCGTCCTTATCATAGATGACGTCGCCACAGCAGAATCCAATCGCTTCCTCGTAGCAGAAAATAGTATGATAAACGCCAGCATTCAACTCGGCGGCCCGACTGCCAATCCATTTAAATCCTGTTAACGTGTCTTCAAAGTAGAAGCCTTCGACGCGGGCAATCTCGCGAAGCATGCCAGATGAGACCGTTGACGCGCACATGGCAAGTGGTTTGCTGGACTTGTCTCGAAACTGCTCCCATAGCCAATGTCCCAGCATGGTTCCAATTTGATCTCCCGTAAAGACTATCCATGACTTTTTCGTCTCATCGTACTCAGCAACCGCCAAACGATCGGCGTCGGGATCATTCGCCAAAATAACTTGACAGTCATGTTCCACGGCGTAGGCTTGCGCAAGGACAAGTGCCCCCTTTTCCTCCGGATTTGGAAAGACTACAGTAGGAAAGTCAGGATCGGGCTCTTGCTGCGATGGAACGGGTACAAACGGCGCGACCTTGAGTGTTTTAAAGACTCGCTTAGCAAATGCGTGGCCGACCCCATGCATGGCAGAGTAGCAGAATCGAAGTCGTGTCGGGGCATCAACCTTTAAAGCTTGTCCTGACACCATGCCAGATTTTGCGACAGCTTCATAGTAGGCGTCAATCACTTTTCTGGTAAAGTCAGGATTGCTCAAACCAAAGCAAGGATCATTCACATGGCCCATGGAACATTGCAGCTTCTTAACAAGTGCTTGATAGTCGGTCCATGGCGAAAGGTTTTCCAAGATCGCACTCGCCATGCCTTGGTCAATGGGAGGTCGTATCTGACAACCATCTTTCCAGTAAACCTTGTAGCCGGCATCTTGTTTGGGATTATGCGACGCTGTAATCATGATACCAATCGCCTTTTCATCGGCCAGATACGATAGCGTGAAGGGCACTATTGGCGTTGCCACAAATCCATTTAGCAATAAGACGCGAAAGCCTGCTTGTTGGAAGCATAGAGTTGAATAAATGGCAAATGATCGTGACGAAAGTTTATATTCAGACCGAGAACGGTGGTCATATCCAATGACAACCGTCGAAATGGATTGCGATTCGCAGAATCGCGCCAATCCCTGCGCCGTTTGGATCACAACCAGATCATTCATGCCAAGCGGTCCAGGTTTCATTTCGGAGCGTAATCCAGCAGTTCCAAAACTGATTCTAGACTTGTCAGAGGGAAACAATCGTTCAAGCTTTGACATTGCCTCAAGATTCTTATTAGAGGTTGCTGCGTTAATCAAGTCAAGAACATGTAGCTTGGTCGCTTCGTTTGGGTCCATTGTCGCCCATTCCTTGGCAAATGCGATCGTTTCATCATGTGACATCATTCAAAGTTTACTGTTGTTGTAAAGCTGCGAGTTAATTCGTTTCGTTGATGCGTGACGCGAGGAAGCAATCCATCATGGTCGAGCATTATGCGAAGAAAGATTGCGATGCGTGACGTGTCAAGTCAGTTTCGACCCGGCCGGCTCGCACGGAAACACGATTCGGCAGTCGTGCTCCATCATGACCGGTCATTTTGCGCAGTCATCCTCGGCAGCTGCGCATGAGACAGCATGCCGCTTTGTTCGGCTGCGCGCATGATGTTGTTGGGCTCGTCTGCCTCCATCCTAAACTCATTGCGGCGCAGCATCACTCGATAGACTGATATTCTTCTTCAATAAAGCATTTTAACCATGTCATCAAAGAAGAAAGCCGCGTCATCCGTTGCATCCTCCTCCATCACGAGCAAGGCAGCTGAAGGACTTACGGAGGAACAAGTGGCAGACTTGAAGGAGGCGTTCGCCATGTTTGACATTAACGGAGATGGTTAGTACCGTGCAGAATGAAAGTATCCGGAATTTGATAATGGGAGGACTAGGAACGATCTTCGCTTGATCGTTAATCATTCCGGCTTTTTGGCGTCCCCGATCCACGTGTCGATGATCGACTGCCATTGGCTTTATGCGAAGTTTTGCCTTTGAGTTGTTTTTATTTCGCGCCATGTTTCGCCTGCTTGTCTCATAATACTTTTTTGTTATTAACAGGCACCATTGAATTGCACGAACTCCAGCAAGTCATGCGCAAATTAGGCCAGAATCCGTCGGAGAATGAACTGAAGGAAATGATCAAATCAGTCGATGACAATGGAGACTGCGAAATTGACTTTGAAGAATTTCTCATATTGATGAAGTCGCGCATCGGACACCGTGATCCGGAGCAGGAGCTGCGAGACGCCTTTGCGGTCTTTGACTCTGATGGAAGTGGTGCGATTGATCGAAAAGAACTCAAGCGTCTCATGAAGAAGTTGGGACAGGCTTTATCGGAAGCAGAGATTGATGCCATGATGAACGAGGTTGATGAGAATGGCGACGGAGAGATTAGTTTTGAGGAGTTCAAGGCATTAATGCAAAATTAGAACATGACA
Organism: Mayamaea pseudoterrestris; assembly: GCA_027923505.1. Classification (NCBI taxonomy): domain Eukaryota; phylum Bacillariophyta; class Bacillariophyceae; order Sellaphorales; family Sellaphoraceae; genus Mayamaea; species Mayamaea pseudoterrestris. The sequence continues at coordinate 627,776 of BROI01000017.1, read as the reverse complement.
ATGAGCAGCAAATTTTTCACTTAATGGCGATTGGAGGAGCAGTTTTGCCGGATTGTGGCCGGCTTGACCATCTGCAGTGCAGTCTTGTATATTTTGAAGCGTGGAGACCACAAATTGTGTCAAAGATAAATATACTGTTTCACTTTTATCTCGTCGTTCTGCATTGGTGGCAAATGATTGTACAAATATAGTCGATTATACTTTTTATAGCTATGCACACCGACAAGTTTCCAATCGCTCCTCTATGCTTCGTTGAACAGCTTCGGGTATATCACTCTTGCCATTTGGCTTGTCAAATAGCTTCATCGCCTTTGCACTCATGAGCACAATGTTGTCGCATGTTGATGGTTTATCCATGTTCCAGCGGACAAGCGCCAACGTAGTGCCAAGTCGTGCACCCGTCACGGCGCATCGATTTCGCCAGATTTCAAATAGGAAGTCAATGTCGTCCATGTCCACTTGCACGCGGCCAATCCAAGTTCCGTCCACCATACAGCCATGATTGTCGTCAGATTCCTCTGCGTCGTCGCCATTTCCGTCCGAGTCGTCAATATTAGCAGTCGGCAACGTTTCTAACCCAGCCTTTGCCAGCACGTGCTTTTGTATCTTTTCTTCTCGCATTTTCAAATGCTGCAGCATGCGATGTCTCACGCTTCGTCCAATCCGCTCCCCTGGAACTGGCTGCAACGGTTTCTGACCAAGTCGGGTCATGCAAACTGCCGCCAATGATAGTCCCATAATTGCCGGCATGGTTCCTAGCACCGGCACGACGCGGACCCGCATGTGATCCATCGCGCCAAACGTATGAGGAGCAGCTTGCTGTTCGGGTGTGAGTGCTGCGAGCTTTGTGACTGTCTTCTCGGATGAGTACAAGATTGATAGTCGATCCATGTCTTCCAAGTAAGATGATGATGATGGAGCATCGTCACCGTCGTCATTATCACCAGTCTCATTCTTCATTAATCGTTTCAGTGTTTGCCGTAGCTTGGTTGCGAGTGGATCCTTTGCAGCCGATTGCAAGTCAGAAATATGCAAGCGGGTAACGTCGGCCTTGCCACCCGCCGACATGCAGGAGACGACTGGAATCTTATGCTTCAAGCAATACTGAATGAGTTCCGCCTTGGTTGGAACATCATCAATTGCATCAATGATCATGTCCCAATGTTCGCCATCTGGCAACTCCAGTAATCTGTCCGCAGCTGCAGCATTGAAGAGTTCAACGCAAACATCCACCATCAAATACTCGTCATTTGGACAAATTTTGCGAATATATTCACGCACACATGTCACTTTTGGTATTCCAACATCCTGCAGTGTTGCGCATGCATGTCGATTCAAACTTGAAAGTGTCACTTGGTCAAAGTCAATGAGCCGCAAATAAGGACCAAGGCCAGCCCGCGCCAAGGCAACCGCCGCGTGAGAGCCGACTCCACCAAGACCTACCACGCAGACGCGAGAATGCTTTGAAAGTTTCTGCATGTTTTCTTGTCCAAAGTAGAGTGTTGATCGCGATAATTGTTCGTCGCGAATGGATGGAGGAAGGACTTGGTGTTGTTGCTGTCGTCGCCGTTGTGGTTTCTGTTGCGGCTCATTGAACGAGGAAGGCGTCTCATTTTTCCTTTCCGCAAATCTTGTGTAGACCCATGTGAGCAACAGGGTCGCAGAGGACCCAATGAGGATGCCCGTGAAAAGGGTTGAGGAGTTTGGATTCGCCATGGTTTGTCGAACAAAATGACACGGCGATTTTGAATTTGATGGATGGAGTTCAGACATTCAAAACCGCTCCGACGTCTATTTAGTACCGGTACGAATGCGTGAAAAGCGTGGTGTGCGAACCTCGGTACGTTTCACCATGGGATTTCTCCGCTAATTGTGCAAGTCATCAGACGAGGCTATTAGTATCATTCAAAGCAAGACATGATTAAAAATAAACTCTTGTCTGTTGCTTTATACAAGCTTATAATTGACCATGAATTGTTACTTCTTCTCGCCGTCGGACGCTGGTGACGACCATCATGAGGACCTTCAGCATTCGTCAAGCGACCAATTTGTACCTGCCAACCATGTACAGTCTCCTCCGTCACCTCTATGTTCCGTTTTAGCTACGGTAATCGACTACATTATGATGGATCCTACACCCTTGGAGCCGAAAGAATTTCACGAGGCGACCAAACATAGTCTACAAGGCGATGTAGATGAGTCGGTTCGCGTTGATGCATATGTCGGAATCGATCGGCAACCAGACGTGTTTGGAAAAGCGACTAGTACGAAACATACGAACAATCTACAAGTCCCAGTCTTTCGCATCTTTGGTCCCATTCTGCGCCGCGACTTTTCGTCATACGATGATAGCAACGACGATGCGCCTCGTCCTATTTTGCAGCCTCCCAAGCAGTCAGCCTGTCTCTACATTCACGGAGCCTTCCCCTACATGCTGGCCCGACCTGTCGTTGCTGGACCAGATGGGGGGCCTGGACGATATGCTTTACTTCTGCGCGGTGAGCAAGATCATACGGATTGGGACTGTCCAAAGCAGGTAGAAGGCATTTTAACTATTCTGCAGGACGCACTGGAAGCGACGCTGCAAGCAAGTGTCAGCAGCGCTAGCAGTAGTAAGAAGACGGTCCATGCGAGATTCATTCGACAATTGACTGTGGTTGTGGGACGTGGCTTTTATACGTACTGCCCGGGCATTGCTGCGCCATTTGTAAGAATCGAATACTACGATCCTTCCCAGCGGTGGCGCATCAAGCTTGCGTTGGAGAAGGGACTTGCGGATGTTCCGTACCAGTTTCATCCCAATCCAAAGCAGTATACGTATGATGACGATGGTCACTCAGCCGACAGGAAGCATGACGACGATGACGCATCCGAAATTTCAGACAATCCACCCGAAACACTGGCGTTTCATTGTTACGAGGCACACATTCCGTACTCGATGCAATTTTTCAAAGACTACAATCTGGCGGGTATGTCCTATATACACTTGGAGCAAGCATTGTTTCGACGAGAGTTGCCGTTGCGAGCGTCGATTCATCGGTCATATCCAACGCTTGGAGGAAATGATGTTTCACGCAATTATATTGAAGCGGAAAATAGCGACGAGACTCAGCTCTTTCTTCGGTCAAATACGGAATCAGTTTGGCCACCTTTGCCGCAGACCCATAATGCATTGCTGACTACGCTTCAGACGACCGACGCGAGTAATTACGATGAAGAATTGGTCGTTGATGACATGGCACTGGAAAATTTGCCCGATTTGCATCAAGCTACGCCAGAGGACTTGGAAGAGACCTCGCCATCCAATAGTCAATTAGAGAAGCAAAATCAGCGGTTGTTCCCGTCTCTGCCAACACAAGCTTCTAGCGAGGATGCATCTGTGGCATTAAGAATTGACTTACTCAACGCCAACTTGCCTGGAGGGTCTTGGTCCAGGTCGCAGACTAGTTGTCAGGTGGAACTGGATACGACGGTTGCGCACATTTTGAACGTGCACGATGTTTTGACCCAAAAGCAAGACCAAGATGACAACCAACACGTCTGTTGGCGGGCTGTCCCAAGTCTCGAGGCAATGTGGACGCAGGAGCGTCGGCGCATGCGGAGATTGCTGCCACCACAGGACGACTTCTTGAGTCAGCCAAATATGGAGCAACCAGTGACGCCGCCATTGACACTCCAGGCGCCGGATGGCGGTGGTAAGTCGGGAGCGCGCTTGGCGAAGGAAGGTATGGAGCGACTCGTGCGAGTGACTGATGGATTGTACGACGCACATCGACGAGTAGCAAAGGACATTGTTGAAAAGCATGGAGCACGGATTGATCGAATAGATGCGGACATGGCAAAGGTAAAGAGCCTGCATCTGCGAGAAAAAGACATCGCATACGTCGGCGCCGAACCAAAGGTGTCATGTGGACTGACTCCAACGGACGAGGAGGCATTGCTCGCGCTAGAGGATTTGGGCGGCGACGGAGGGGATGAGTTGAAAGACGATGGTGATGAAACAGCATCATTGTCGCCTTGGCTCGACAATCCGGCTACCGTTTGCTCAGATGATGATCAAACGGACAAAGTTGATGCATTGGACGCAAACTTTCATGTAAGCATGTCGCAGATGCCCTTATCGCAAGCTTCTTCTCCTTGTACGGATGACGAACACATGGACAAAGTAGCTGGTTTCGCCGCTAATTTGCATCCAAGTTTGTCACAGATGCCGCCATCGCGCGCTTCGTCTCGTGCCAGCGCGCTACCTGTTTCTGCTTGCGGTCGCTTTGGGCATGAATGTGATGTAGTCGACTGGCAAACACAGATGGAATTAACGCAACGAATTGACCGAGGGGATGGTTTATTACTAGACGGACCTATGGAACATGTGGATGAGTACATAGACCCAGAAACTTTACGTCCATACGAAGATCTCGATGACGATGAAACAATATATGACGACCAATGTAATGATGTAAATGAAATGTCCTCCCATCTTCAGTCGCCTCTATGCCCTTCTGGACAGATTGGTATCTCGCGGCTTGACGACAAACATTCTACACCTGATCGCTGGCAAGCTGGGCACCAAAATGTTGAAACTGTGATTGAACAAATTGATAATAATATGATTGATTCGGACGCAGAAGATTACACGTCGCACACGTCGCAGCCTTTTCATTCGCCACTTTCGTCGCCGGCGAATCCGAACGAAGCGTTCAGTTCGGACAATAAGCCAACAGACTTAAATACTGTCACGGCAGCTTTTAAGTCAATGGAAGACGATATCCTAAAGCCCCCAACTCGAGGAGAGATTTTGGAAGGACGTGGAACAACTTTGTTACCGATGGAGCGTGAAAAAGATCAGCCGTCGTGGATGTTTGCCTCGTCATATTTTCAAATGTATCCACATAAAATAAGGTCTTCTTTACCAAAAAATTCATCCGAGGGCGGTTATAGCATAACAAGAACGTGCCCGCCGCCGAATTATAAGACGGTTTTATCATGGGTGCGGCGAACACGACCGCCGATTGAGCCGACCACGCCTGTTTCTAAGAAGCGACAACGTGTTGACATACCCTTTGCAGATTGTATCGACAAAGTAGACGAACGTAATGTGGAGGAAGTGGAATGGCGTTCGAGTCAGCCGGCATTAGCATCGCAACTGGCGGACGAGAGTTGTAGCCAGTCGCAGTCCTTCAAAGAAAATTTGCAGGAAGATGAATCACTTTCAATTTCTTTGACGAAGTCAACTCCTGACGAAACAATGCCAGGTCATACTCCCAGCAATGACCCGGCCTTGAAAGGCATAGGTGCCCAAGGTGGCAAACTTCACATTGAAGGCGGAGGGAATTTAAAGGCAACCACCCGTCCGTCGCAGAGTGCGAGCCGTTCAAGCGAGATTAACAGGAAGGAATTACCGTCTCCGGTATCTTTGCTAACGGTTGAAATACATGTACAATGTCGAAAGGGCAAGGATGCTTCTTCGCGTCCCTTAGCTCTCACTCCGCAACCAGACAGAGACCGTGTGTCAGCTATTGTCTATGCGCTGGGAATAGATCCCGGTGGAGGAGAGTCACTTGAGGTAGTGGAGCGTGGGTGTCTGTTGGTGCCGCCAGACGCTGAACTTGAATTTGTCGGGAGTGGGATCAACAAAGATCCCTTGTCAACTCTTAAGGCTAGCATACATGCGAGCATGCCAGTTGCAACAATGGGGAAATGTTCCCCGCTTTCTGTCGAGTGTTTTTTGAACGAGCGGCAGCTAATTCTTCGTTTCGCCAGCCTTGTTCGCTGGAAAGATCCAGATCTTATGTGCTCGTGGGATACCCAAGGAGCTGGGCTGGGTTTTTTGATTGAGAGAAGCTCAATGATGAAAGATTCTAACAATGCGCCATGCGGAATCGATCTTGCGAAGCTTTTGGGACGCACGCCGACTGTTTCGGCACTCGCTGAAGCCAACGATCGCGATAATGTTTTTCAAATTGAAACTGGTGGCGTTGCGGACGGAAAAACACCTCTTGACGAGAAGAAAGACAAGTGGAAAGGAAGTGGAATGGGTGCCGATTGGGACGAACGCGTCGGCGCCGGCGTTGCAGCGTCATCAATCGTCGGAAGGCTTGTATTTGCGTCATGGAAGCTTGTAGCGGAAGAGGTGAAACACCCAAATGCATCTTATCTGCAGGCTGTCGTAGCTACGGTCACAGGCAAACGCATACCGTTTCATGACAATCTTAAACTCACCCAATGGTACAGCGAAAAGAAAGGAAGAGAGAGATGGCGTGTCCTTCATTACAGACTTGTTCAAGCCATGTCTACTATTGTATTGTTCGATGCAATGGATGTGATAGGAAGGGCTGGCGAAGCTGCGCGTTTAAGTGGAGTTGAGTTGAGTCAAAGTTTTCCTGGCATTAGAGGGTCGCAATACAAGGTTGAGGGTGTTTTGCTTCGCGCTTTACAGAGCTTGGACTCGGGAGAAAGGGGAACAAAAGCCGGCATGAGGCCTTCTTCTTTGGATGCATTATCAAGCTTGGGCAGCGGGAGCGTCTCACAGACCCAAAGCCCATGGAAAGAGAGGCGTGGATTAAATCGCCAAGAGAACGAGCCAGATAATAAGGACATATCAGGTCAAGGACTTCTTGGAAGGAGATACTTTTTCTACTCACCGTCGCTCCATGCCGCCGACCGTCAAGAGGCGTTGCAAGTCCAAGCCTTGACTCTCGAACCAAAATCTGGGCATTACAATGATCCAGTCGTCGTATGTGATTTTACGGCGTTATATCCGTCATTAGTCATCGCATATAATTTATGCTACTCGACAATAGGAGGTCATTTGGAATATCAAAGTACACGAAGCGAGATGCGGAGAAAGGGACGTACGTCGGGCAAGATTGGACCATTCTCATATCCGGAAGGACGGTCCGCTACGATACTCAAGCATCATCTAAAGTCTTTGTTTAGCGATAGAAGTGACAGAGCTTACATTGCACCAACTGGCGACATCTATGTATCTGAAACCGTGGTGAAAGGAGTGCTTCCACAAGTATTGGATGAGATGCTAACGACTCGCGCCATGTTGAAAAGGGCGGCTAAACTGTATAAGCGGAACGTTAAGGACTTGCCAAGTGCCGTATTGAGGCAGCTCGAAGCAAGGCAGCTTGCTCTTAAGTACGTTGCCAATGTGACTTATGGCTATACGAGCGCAACTTTTAGTGGCCGCTGCGCAATGCCCTTGCTTGCCGATACGATCGTTGAATGTGGGAGACGGACTTTAACGGACGCGATCAATCTCGCAAACAGATGGGGAAGCGAACTTAATGGTCGATGGAAAGGCTGCACCGTAATATATGGGGACACGGATTCGGTCTTCGTTCGATTGCCAGGTCGATCCGTTCATGAGGCTTTCCGGTTTGGCGAAGAGTTTTGCACAGCGGTAACTAAAAATAATCCACCGCCTGTCCAGCTTAAACTCGAAAAGGTTTATGCGGGTTCCATCATGCAGACAAAGAAGAAGTATTGCGGGATGAAATACGAGTCCATAGACCAGAGGAAGCCAGAATTCGAAGCGAAAGGTATCGAGACAATTCGCCGCGATCAATGCAATTTGACACAGAAGGTGCTGGCAAACGCTCTGAAGACGTTGTTTAGTCACGGTGTACCTGCTGTCAAGGATTATCTTGTGAGACAATGGCGGCTAATTGAGTCCGGAAAGCTCCCAGTCTCTGATTTTATTCTTACAGGACGTGTGCGAAGCAAATATCGAGCATCGTTGCCCGTCCAAGCCGCCCTTGCACGACGATTGACTGAAAACGACCCGGGTCGCGTTGTTCGACATAAGGAGAGGCTGGCTTATGTTATTGTCGCTTCTCCTGGCAAGGCAGTACGCCTCAGCGACGCTGTCCTGACACCACTTGAGCTAATGGAACATTGGGATTTATACACTGTGAATACCTCATACTACATTACGAAGCACGTCAATGCAGCTTTGCAAAGATGTCTTGGTCTCAATCCGCACAATGTAGACGTGCATGAATGGTATAAATCCTCTCCCAAGCCGCGGCGACGGATCCACTTTTGGCCAACCACTGGGAGAAACGCGATGATTTCATCTTTCTTTGGGTCGGACCTATGCTGGTTTTGTGGCAGGAAATCTAAAATTTCAGGTCGATCGCATGTGTCGATATGTTCCGAGTGTCGTTCATGCGAATCGCGGGTAGTGGAAGTGGCGACGAGGCGGATGAATCAGATACAAGCGGAGAGTCAGGTGCTCGCGCAAACATGTAGCCGATGCAACTTTTGCTTTGAAAGCTCTGAAACTTTTGCTGCTCTGGAGGAGGCGCGACCTGGTTTAAAAGGCAAACTAAAGTCAGGGAAAATTCAGACACCGATCGCGAATTGCACGTGCATTGACTGTCCTAATACATACCGTCGTCATCGTTCTCGTGAGGATGAACTTGAATTACGCGCCGTCTTTCAGGCGTTAGATATCGACTAACACATAGTTCATAGTACATAATTTATAAAACTTCTATTTCTATGTATTGTCTTTATTTGCCTTGTGTAACGAATCGTTTTTTATCGGCGAGTGAGCGCTCGACGTCTAAAAGCAAATTTTTTGTGCGCTCATTTGGGGACAAGCCAAGTTGATGCATCAATAATCGAATGCTTTCTAAACAACCAATCACGTCCGCCTTATTGCCTTCCGACCGCAAGCACGCGAGTAAGGCAAGATTTAACTCACCAATTGCTGGCAGGGCATGTACGTTTCCAAGATCACCTTGAATTACCATTTCATTCAACGTCTTTACGGCTTCTTCAACATCCCCTTGTTGAGCATGAGAGTGAACAAGAGTATTATATAGTGCTTTATCCGGGAGAGCATCTTCACAGCCTTGCCCATAAGCTCGGTGTGCGTCATCCAGCAAACGACGTATCTGAGCCGCCGCACCGGGACGCTTTCGCTTCATCCAAGCTGCGGCTGCAATTGTATAATGTGCTCTTGTCGGCATCATGTCTAGATCAGAACTGGCCAGCTGCTCCAGTTCCGAAAGAAGTTTCATAATATGCTCAGGGGCGGCTGATTGAGTGGACGACGCCCAACCTTTCATGACCTGCATGTACGACGACCTTCCAAGCTGGCAAACGGAAAGGCTCTTTTCATCATTTGATTTTTGAATACGTCGTAACAAGGACTCTCCTCGCTGAGCCGCATCCGCCTGCCCTTTTCGACTCTGTTGAAACCACAGCGCAAGAACCGTATCGACCGTAAACTTGTCGACCAGCTCATGCTCTGCATCTAGCACGTGGATCATACGCAGCAGCACTCGCTCCGCGCGCTCCGCCGACTTTGCATCATTGCTCTTGGACCAGGCAAATATAACGTCTCGATAGTGTCCTCGCTTTGGCGATATATTTTTTCGCTTTGACGCGTCTCTCTGCCGGAGCGCTTGTTTTTCAAGTCGCTGCAAGAGTGCCTCGGCCAGGTCGGGTTGCTGGAGTTTACTGTACACGATAATCATGGCACGTGTCGTAAACAACTCATCGGGAGAAAACCGTGCATCCCTGGTTTCCTGGTGAAGCCGCTGCAACACTTGGTACAATTCACGCGCGCGAATGTGGTTCTGTCGTTCCTTACTCTTGGCCAAGATGGAAATGAGTTTGGAGAAAAAGGTAGCATCCAATTGAACGTCCGTGCTGCCAGTTTGATATAACTGGACCATTTCATGCAGCAACGAGCAAGCCTTATCCATGACCTGAATCGAGGCCCAGCCAGTAATCATGATGCGGTAACTAATTGTATTGGGCGCCACTTGCGGATAGGGACTTGAGCGCATATCACAAAATAAATTATGCGCTCGCTGCATCACATCTCGCTGCGTCGACCGACACATGGCGTCCAAAACAGTATTGTAGGTGACTGTATTGGGCGGATCTTGAAGTAGATTGCTGTCATACAAGTTGACGAGTTCCAGAAACATTTGCTCGGCTCGCTCTGCTGCTTCGGGACGGCTTGACTTGCCCCACGCTCGAATAGCAGTTGTAAACGCAACGGTATCAGGCATGGTATGAGGGTTTTGCAGCATGTAATTGAGAAGCTGTTCACAGACAATGGGAGTATCCTTGTGAAAGTGCTTGTCGCAAAGCGACGCTTGCATGATGATGGAGTATACTCGACAATTCATCGTGACGCCGCGTTTAGCATAATGCTCAACCCTATCAACGACTCGATATGGATTCAAAAGCGTATGAGTAGATTCTTCCATACGCTTTTTGTCTTGCAATTCAAACTGTATTCTCCAAGCATCAAGTACGGCATTCAAAAGATGCGTCGCCCTCGGATAATTGCCAGTGTAGAAATACGACAAGTCGCGTGTCTTGAGCAATTCTGGGCGGTCATGCAGCTGCTGGATCATGAGATCAAACAACTTGAAGCAATTGTTGACTGCTTCAGGTGTCCGCTGCGTTGTCCAGTAGCGAATGGTTTGTTCCATGTTAATAATAGTGCGAGGTGTGACAGCATCAGCTTCCTCTTGCGCCCGAGCCGATTGGAGGAGTTGCTCGGTCCTTTCCCGCCATTCCGTGTCGGAGATCGAAGGATCAAAATGCGGCATAACTGAACGATTCTGCTCTTGAAACGTTGGTTCATGTCGTTCTTTTGAGGAAATCAAGGGGGCAGAAGCATACCAACGTAGGTAGTCGAGGGATGAACCGACTGCTGCGGGTCTTCCTGCCGCTCGACTTTCTGCACTTTGTCGAAAAACAAACGAAGATAGTGTATGATGTGTCTTACTTATGACTCTCTTCATTGTCGAATTACAATAGCGGTAATAGCCGTGGCTTTTGCACCCCTGTCATGGCCGCAACGATGCAGGTTGCACCTTCATCGACTAAAAGTCACACCGGTTATCAAGAACGTCCAAAAAAGGAGGTTGGCTGCATGAGATGCTATACATTTGCCTATCTTTTAGTAAGCTTCAACCATTAAGAGCATACTTTAAAGTGACTCGCGTCCACCAGTTGTATGCCAAACACTTCTTCGAGTGCCTCCTGAACGAATACTGCAAACTCGCGGACTGTGATCGGCTCATCCAGAAACTGGTTCAAGGACCCCACCTTGCGTCCCTCAAGTCCGCAAGGAACAATGCCATCAAAACCACGCAGACTAGTCTCCTCCACATTGACGGCGAGTCCATGCTGCGTGATCCATCGACTGCACTTGACGCCCATGGCGGCAATCTTGTAATTGTCGATCCAAATGCCCGTTGTATCATCTTGTCGCACTGCCGGTCTTGACAGTTGTAATTTTTGGCAGGCCAATAAAACAACCTGCTCGAGGGCACGCATGTACCAGTGAATGTCTTGCCGGTAGCTTCGCAAATCAAGTATTGGGTACACGACGAGCTGGCCGGGTCCGTGGTAGGTGACTTCGCCGCCGCGGTCCATGCGAACGATTGGAATGTCGGAAGTGGCAAGAGTATCAGCGGGTGCTTGAGTATCGCCTGATGATTTATTTGTTGATGATGTGGAGGACTGTTGACTAAGAATATAACGTTCGTCTGAAGCCGTTCCCAACGTGTATACGGGCGCATGTTGCAGCATGAGTATGCGATCGCACCCCCGTGAAGAGTCAATGTTACTGGTAGAGACAAAGGAGTTTGATTGCAAATCTCGTTTAATGCGATCCACTTGGTCCTGTAGAAGCTCCTTTTGTCGTCGCCATGCATCACTAAATGGAACGAGTGCGTCGTCTTCGAGGTAGCTTTCCAGCAAGACACGACGTTGATCACCCGTTTCGTCAAGTAGGAGAGATTCAAAGGAACCAAGCTGTTGATCCGCAACCGCTTGACGTTTGTGAATACTCCATATTGATCGAAAGCTTATATGACTTTTCCTTTGGTGTGACAGCCATGCCGCGACGAGCGTGACGTTTGCTTGTGCGATAATCCAAGCGAGACCACAAAGAGAAAGTCGCATCACCATGTCCTTTGAATTCTTTCTATTTTTACCCCTTCATTGCCGTCGTACAGTTAATTGGGAGCGATATAAGCACAGTGCAGCCTCATCGATTCCGTCATGGTGCCGGCCATCGTTTCGTCCGGCGAGATGTCGTCGTGAGTACCGTTACGATGTGACGTCATTTGTGTGTGGCGCGAAACCCCCGCGCCAGCCTCGCCGAGGCGTTTCGCGGGCTCGGAGGTTGGATGCAGAGCTTCCTTGCTTCTTTGCTGCTGCCATGGATGCACACTTTGGCGTGCACGAGAACTCACATCCGTCGCTCATCCTTATTCCCTCTCACGGTATATCATACCATCACATAAAAAACACGAGGAACAAGACAATCAAGCCAGCATCATGACGTCCAGCGGACCGGACCAGGCTACACTCCGCGTGATTGCACCGGCCTATCTCAAGGAAGTGGCTCGCAGCAAGCCCGATTTGCTTCGCCGGCTTGACAAGCTTGTGCACTTTTTGCAAACGGACGAGCGTCTTGAGCCCGATCACTTGACGGCGACGGCATCCTCCTTGCTGGATTATTTCAATCACAAGGACAAGCAAGTGCGACTGCTGGCGCTCTTGGCGTCGCTTGAAATTCTAGCAATCTTTGCTCCTGACTGTCCCTACGATGAAGCGGAAGTGTTGCAAGTCTTTCGACAATTAATTCCGCAGCTTGCCTCACTAGCGACTGTCACGGATCCGAATCACGACTACTTTGCGCAGTATGAGCGAATATTGATACTGCTGGCGCAAGTCAAGATTGGAGTTGTTCTCGTGGAAGTTGCCAAGCATTGTGCAGCGGCGGATGCTAGTCGCGACGATTTAGACGAAGCTGATTGTATTCCAAGCGGAAAGGAAGCGATGGAACTCTTGGCGGAATTTGTTCAAGCATTACTGCACTGCCTCCGACATGATCATCCGCCCATTGTTTTGGAGTTGGCGCAAAAGGCGATTGTCGCGGTTCTGGATGAATATGATCCGCAAAATGTTCCCATTGCCGTCTTGGATGAATTGCTTCTGTGCATTGGTCAAGGACCTAGCATTACCATTACGGAGAATGCAGCTGCTCAAGGAAATGGTAGTGCAAGTGTCGGCGGAAGCAGCAAGAAGGTTCGAAGTGCCAAGAAGGGTACTCCATCTTCACAGGCTTCTCTGTTGATTCAAAGGAAGGTTCCCAATCCCAGTTACGTTTGCGCCGCAAAGGTCATACAAAGCACGCTCAACAGACTCAGTACTCCTATTGCGACCTTGCTGAATGGACTTTTGAATGGCGACTCGCAAACGATCGAACGAAGCAACATTTCCATTGAGCCGCCCGTTACATTTGCCAATACAGCGGACGCTGCGGCGTCTACGAATCACCAAGACAGTGTCTACACAATAATACGTCAATTGTTCGTTCTCGCTCCATCCATTTTAACGACTGTCATTGGAACAGTCTCACATGGGCTTGTTGTGCATGATGAAGTGACGCGACTTGCTGCGACAAAATTGCTTGGTGATTTATTTGCAGCGAGTCACAAGAAAGGCACAAACAGCAATCTGGCGGCTGATTTTCGACTTGTCTTCAAGGAATGGCTCGGTCGACGCAACGATGTTTCCGTTTCGATTCGGCGCTGCATGGTGGACTGCCTTGTCAAGATTTTGGCTGCTCAGGCGGGAGAGACGAGTGCGTCTGGCGAAGTTGTTGTAACGACGGGAAGCAATGCAACAACGAGTCACTGGACGACGCGCGACGATGTTACCATGACATTAGTTGGTATGATTAAGGAAGATCCCGATGTTAGCGTGCGAATGGAAGCAATTTTTGCTGTTTGTGATTGGGTCTATCGGAGTCCAAGCCCAGTGGCGATTCGCGCCTCGCCAGGGCTGCTCCATGCTGTCGGGACGCGCGTGAGCAGTAAGCACAAGGAGGAGCGCAAGAATGCCATGACGGGCTTAGCGCAAATATACTTTCGACAGTATTTGCGCGAAAAGGTGGCATCCTTAGTGCCTATCGACGGGGACGCTACTCGTGACATTCTTGACGTTTCTCGCGTTTTGGAGGTGCTTCATGAGGCATGTCATCTACGACCAGGACACCGAGGCAGTCGGCAAACCAAGAAGCGGCGCCACAATAACAATAACAAAAAATTGGATTTTGGCGACGATGATGTTGATGATGGCGACGGGTACAAGGATATTGATGACGAGACATTTGGCTGGATACCCTCAAAAATTTTCGAATGTGCCTATTTTACCGATGCAATGGACTCGGATATGCGCAGCCGCGTTGTTCAAGTTCTCGATGAGGTCCTACTGGGCAGTGATACGTCGTCGACTAGCTATAAGCACTTGTCTGTCACGGCTCGAGCCGTCGGTTTCACCATGATTCTTAACACAATATCGGAAGGCGACTTCCTGATGCATTACAATGAGGCGACGCAAACTAACGCCTTTAAATACATGAGGCAATTGTTTGGACAGCGAGCTGCTTTGCAGAAAAGCTTGTTCAAGTACTTGGAAGCTCGCATGGCCATGAAGGATTTAGAACACGGATCGGAAGACTTTTATACGGCACAAGCTAATACGCTGGATCTGCTCGAAAAGGTGGCGACATTGGCGCCACCGGCGCCCGGCAACGACCAAGCCAAGGTGCTTGAAGACTTCCACAAGGCTCGCGACAAGCATATATTTCGGCAGCTTGCTTTGGTTGTGGATCCAAAGCAAAGCAATAAGGTTCGCTTCAAGGCACTTGACGACCTTCCGAAGCGCATGAAGTCGGCAGCCAGTGACAATGCGTCGATATGGATTAAGAATCTGGTCCGGCGTTGCTGCATGGGAGATTTTATGAATGCCAGTGTTGCCGCCGAATGCGCCCGGCTCGCGCACGAAAGTTTCAATGAAGAGGACATTACGGCGTGCGCCGCCTTTCTTTCTTCCATCAAGACTATTATAGATATCTTTCCGACGTTGGGTGGAGTGTCCGAAACCTTTTCAAATCTGACGGATTTGTTTAGTAGTTGCCGTGCGATCGACGACAAGGACAGGAAGAAGGATCTTGCTGAAAATGGAATTCTTACGACTTTGAGCTCCATCCTCGCGGTGGCAGCTCCCGCGCCGAAAGCTTCGGATAACATGGATATTGAAGATGATGTCAACACGACGCAATTACAAGAGGAGTTGATGCAACTATGCACACGAGATGGAACGCCAGAACAAGCGCGGCATGCGATGTACACGTTGGCCAGAGTATTACTTCCTAAAGCCGCTGCTGACGAAGCGCATTCGTCACAGTCCGCAAAAGCGAAGAAGCAGACGCTTTCACACGTGATCAGCGTGCTGACCGCACCAAATAAGCTTGTGATAGCAAGTTCCGAAAAATCCTTGAACCTGGTTCGTACAATGTCTGCACTATCCGCACTGTCGGACTGTGCATCCGAAGTCTTGCTCTCAAGCGACCGTGGACAGAAAGCGATGAAGTTCGCTTTGGAAACGTTGCTAATGGGCCGGAACCGTTCAGACGAAGCGGGCGAAGATGAGTCGACTGCTGCTTCGACAGCGGAAGCGAAAACTCCGAGCTCTGGTCGCAAGCAACGAAGTGTTGGGTCTTCACGTAAACACATAACACCGGAAATGGCGTCCAGCCTTCTTGAGGACGAAAACCTGTCAATAACTTGTCGGACAGTGTGCGCCGCGATTGATTTCTTGGTCTGTACAATTCGCTCAGCACTTCTGTATTCTTTTCAGAACAAATCGGACGGTCTACGCGAACAAATAACGCCGTTTATTGGCAAAGTGTTCCAGCAACTGATTCAAATGCTGCGTGATCAAGGTCTTCCACCGTCTGAATCCGACCGTCGGCGCTGTAATGCGCGACAAGATCGCGCTGCCCTCCGGCAATGTGCTAGCGTGCACCTATTTCGTCTATGCGACCCTCGCCTTGGCCTCGAAAGCAGATACCTCGATTTGACCGGTTGGAAATGCCTTGCCGACATGTTGCTGGGCGAAGAACGTGTTGTACGAGAAGCGTGCATCGAGGAATTGTCGCAAATGATAACCGGTAAAGGGGTCTACTCCAGTCCCAACAGTCGACCAGCATCTCCAGCTCTCCGCTTTGTGTCACTGGTTGTCTTTTGCAGCGAAGGCGATGCTAGCGCTGCATGTGGCAATGCTGCTAAAATTGGTAAGGTATCGGTTACCATAAAGCATTCTGCTTTGGCTTGTGTTGCGAATCTGCGCAAGGTGTGTGATTCTTACTACAACCAATGCAAGGCCAATGGACGCGAAAGGGAATTTGACACAACCAAGACTGGACTAATGCCTGAATATATGGTGCCCTATGCAATACATTTGTTGACACACCGCCGAGAAACTCCTTACGCCGGAGGAGTAGTCGATGCTGACGCTGACCCAGATAATCATAAACTTGCAGATGACGAAGCTCAAAACAAAGTTCTACGAAAGCGTCTGAGAATCCTGCTTGAACCGCTGATTTTGAGCCTGGGGGAGAATGCGGACAATATTTCATTCTTGCTTCGAATGACGGAGATGCTTGGAAAGAACTTTCGCCCAGTAGACATTGCACCCGGTTTTCACAGGGGAAGCGGCAATTGTACATCGCTTCACTTGATTGATTTAAAAACTTCTGAGGCAGAGACTGCTGAGAACAAGCGCGACATTGTATTGGAAGCTAAGCTGAAATCTGTAGCAACCGCCGCCAGAGAAGTACTGCTAGGCTTTGTCAAGAAAGACACGAACTTGAATCAATATCCCGGCAGCATCCTGCTACCAAGCTTTCTCTTTAAGAAAATACACAGCAAATCACGACGATCAGACCGGCGCACTGAATCCGTCACATTGTCAAGTCAAGACACAGCGTCCAGCCATAGCCATTCTATGAAGACGACAAGCCCATTACAAACAAAACGGAAAAGGGATCTCTCTCCCGCTGCACGTACGTCTACAAATGAAAAGTCTCCGAGCCAAGCTCTCGAGAGCGTACCCGACGAGTCAATGGGCATCAATGATGCCTCTCCTTTGAGTTCTAAAAAGAGGAATGTGCACTTCTCACCAGATGTGCAGTTTAAACCAGGCAGCGCAGCTCATCAATCAATGCTCAGTGCCGAGACAGGCAGCGAACATTTCGGAGATATGAGTCCAATTGCACAGTCTGGATCACCCGCATCTTCCAATACAGAGTCGCCAAGCCATGGCAGTCGTAGAAGCACCCGGTTGAGCTGCTCCATTCCCACACTTGGGACTACGCCGCCTTCTATATTGCGTGGC
The DNA here is from genome assembly GCA_027923505.1 of Mayamaea pseudoterrestris. Lineage (NCBI taxonomy): Eukaryota > Bacillariophyta > Bacillariophyceae > Sellaphorales > Sellaphoraceae > Mayamaea > Mayamaea pseudoterrestris. The sequence goes on along the minus strand of BROI01000017.1, from coordinate 610,538 downwards.
TCAACCATGCCATCCACGACTCCCCGTACATCGAGCAGTCGCAAGTCATTGCTTGAAGGAACTAGTGGTGTTCAAGAGCAGTCGCAAGTGCTTCCGCCTCATAGTTTACCGCCGAAAATTAGTTCTGAGGATACAGCATCCGCGGAGGATGAAGACATTGCATTGTCATTTGGCCAACCTGATTTGGCGATATCGCAAGAGGGAAACAAGAAGAGAAAGGTTATTGCAGGGGAAAAGCCGCCTCGTGACAACCGTCGTGCGCCCACCCGAGTTTCGAAGCCCGCGACGCTATCGCAAGACGACTCTTTCCAGGAAGAGATTGCGACAAGAAAACGTGGCACGTTGAAATCTCGAAAAACTACCAAGGGAGTCCCGACTCAAATCAAAATAAATCATGCTGAAATGCTGCCTTCGTCCATGGATTCCGATCAACCAACTGGTGCCAGGAAAATTGCCAAGAAGCGCGGGAGTCGATCATCCAAGTCAGATTACTCTGACCTTGACTTTGACTTTGAAAACACTGGGAACCGCACGAGCAAGCCTACCATTGTCAAGAAACCAAAGACTAATAGTGCTGCATCGTCACGCACGACAAAGTCTCGCCGCTAGTCGCTGTGCTTTTATGGTGTCTGTCGCTTGATAGCTTAGATTACCTCCCTTTTCCTATTTTGTGTTGTTGTTTTCATTTTTCTTGTCGAGCCCAGCAGCATAGAATGAGCTATGGTAGGCCACGCGTTGTACAGGTATGTTACTACTAGTACAAAACATCATCATATCGTCTTATTTATGATTATTGAACTATACGACACCAAGAGGATCGGTGGTCTCACTTGGTGGACCAACGCCTCATCCGTTGTATTGATGACTCAAAAGGCGGAAAGGTAGCGTCTTTAAAAGAGACTACCTATGACAACGCAAAACGAGTGGCGGCGAAGGAACTTGATGAATCAACGATTACCTTTCTTCCGCTACTTGTCAACTTTTGCAATACGGTCTCCCCACCAGGGAGTTCCAGCCTTGGCTCGCACGCCTCCAAACAATATTGCATGCGCCTGCAAACCAATCGGCTCGGCCGGCACACAACATTGCGCAACGGCATGATCCATGATTTCCTCGGACATTTCCAAACTGTCTAACGTAATGCCTGCCATTGGCCCATAGAGTGAATCACGTATAATGGGACTTCCCAAAGCTGCCAATTGCGCTCGCACTTGATGCTTGCGTCCCGTCACGAGTCGAATTGTACTTTGATAGTGCTGCTGCTCTCCAGGTTCGTAGCCATGTCCATCGCTTGCGTATATGTCAATTGGTTCGCACTTGACAACCTCCAGCACACACCGATTCCAAAACTGACGCGCCTTTCGTCGCGACTCTGGCGGCGATGTTCGCACCAGCTGACACGGCGGTCCGCCGGATTGTCCACGCACCGTTTGCGGCGACCACATCCACTGAATGTGCATGCCGACTGGCACTGGCGAAGTAGTGACAGCCAGGTACACCTTGCGCAGCTTGCGGTCCTGCTGCCAGTCCTGGAAAACCTTTTGGCCATTGCGGTCCTTGCTAAGTACGACGCAGCCACCAACGCACGAGTCGACGCGATGACACAAGACCAATCGCTTGACTGGATTGTTGCGAATATCGACAAAGGGTTTCATGTGTGTTTCCACGCAACCAGGACAGCACTCAAAGTAGTTGGATGCATCCGGCTGCGTGGGCAGCATGGGAGGCTTGTCAACTACAACAAAGGTTGTGTCCTCGTACAAGAGTCGCGACGGATCTTGAAACTGCGCGCAGGCTGGAAATTTGCGCGGCTCTGGATAGACGCGAACGTCGGTGCCCGCCTCCATCCAACCGGGCGTCAGCACGCGTCGGTAGCGGAGTGACTCCATTTGCTCCACGTAAACATCCAAGTCTCCCTCCTCGTGGCTGTCATCATTCGCCGACGATTCGTCGTTATACGAAATGGCAACGTCGGCGTACCGGACGCGACTGCTGGCGCGCGAGCCCATGGAAGGATCGTACTGGTTGAGCACATCGGTTTGATCCAGCGTTTCCATGCGAGCCCAGACAGCTCCAATGGCAATCAAATCATTCGCTTGCTGCAGCAAATCTGCCTCGGTCATGGTGTTTTCATTGTTTGCATCTGCTTGGTCTGACGGATTGATAATTGCGAGAATGTGTGCTACTGCTTGATTCAATGGACCAGCCCGAGGAACAACTCCAGTGATACACTTTGTTCGAGTGACTTGGAGCTGGGAAGCTCTAGATGTAGTCTCTAGCGATGAACTTTCCAAGGATGTAGCGTCAATAAGACTTAATGGCGTCGTTTCATGGAGTGGAAGGAATGATGGCGAGGAGGATAGCCTTTTGGAGCTCGTTGAATGCGTCACAAAGGCAGTTGCTAGATCAAATAAGCAGCATTTTACTATGAATAATGTTACTGATATAGAATGATGCATGTTAACTATGCCAACGACGGGAACAAGTGGCTTAGCTGATGCTTGACATGAGATGCGATCGAACATGGCGATAATCGAGTGATAATTGGTGCTCGAGTAAGTCGTACCGGTATAGCCTTGTCAGTCGCGCTACGACACAAAGTAAGTGCTTCTCTGCAAAGCGAAGCGCATTGACTGGAAAAGATTTTGTTGTCATAAAGATTGCAGCAAAGAAGGAGCTGCTTTGCAACTTATCCATCAAAAAGTTTTAAAGGCAGCATTTTCTCAGATCAGTAAAGCGCTGGCTCTTTCTCCTCTTTCTTTGCTGACGCAAGACGCAAGGACAAAGAACAAAGACTTCGCCGCTTCTCGTTTCAAGTTCGAAAAGTGACGGACGCAAAACAAAACTCTGTTGCAATTATGTCGCCAACAAATTTTAATGAGTCGTTTCTCAAAATAAAGTTTACTGTTGCTGATCTCGTTTCACAGCACACAACCAACCCCGAGACAGCAATTGTCTATCACGTCATGGACAGTGGATTCGCTGCTTTTTCGGCCGTTGGAAATCTATTGGGAGTAGCTGCATATGCAGTTCGAAGAAGACCTTCATTGTTGGTATCCATGGGAACGGCGTCATTGGCGCTCGGCGCTTTCGGTGCAGTCTTTGGATACGTCGGCTTGCAGGAGGCCAAGAAAAAGAATGATCCAAACTTTCCAGCCTGGGATGAGGAAGGCATTGAATTGCGTGCCAATGGCATTTTGCACAATGAGCGCATCCGCGTCATGGATGCCTTGCACTGGACAGGCATGGGTGTGGCGGCAGGTGCCTTGATGCTGGCGCGATTGTCACCGTCTCGACTTGGATACAGCGCAGGAGCGCTAGGCGTGGCGCAAGTGCTGAGCCATGGTTCGGCAATCGGAACGACGCTTGCCCTTGGTGCCATTGCAGCGGATATGCAAAAGGAGAAGAAGTTGAATAAGGAGTTGGAGCTTGATGATGAGTGAACATGGCACCTTACATATATATCTAAAAGAATTGACGTGACTCCATGATGCTGTCAGAGATTGTTCATTAAGTTTGATACTTTACTCTATATTAGCAGCTGAGTGTGATAAGTTGGTGTACAGAAATGTAACGTAGCTCGGCGACGGATTGGATAACGTGTCGGTACATAGCTAAATACCTACGTAGTAAGTGGATGTCCGATGGAAAACGCTACGACATAGATGGACCCGGCACGCATCGCCTTCGCCCTCGACAGAATTGTTTCATTGTCCAACAAACCTCACAAATAAACCAGTAGCTTTTACAAACTGAACCAAAGTTTAACGTATTGCACCAAATCATGCTTGAAATCGCCTCTGACGCTGCGATTCCGGTGATTCGCATGGACGAGTTTGTCGCCAATCGGATGGCGACTGTCCAGCGCCTTCGCGATGCCTGCATCAACGTTGGATTCTTCTACTTACAAGGTCATTCCATTGACCCGTCACTAATTAATTCTGTCTTTGAGCAATCAAAAAAGCTATTTGCTCTATCAGAATCTTCCAAACGTTTGCTCTCGGACCATGTACTTTCACGCGGCTACACTGCCATGGAGGAGGAAACACTTGATCCAGAGGTTCAAGTGTCGCGTGGCGATACCAAGGAAGGCTTTTACATTGGACGACATATTCCAAAGGATGACGATCGATATGATTTGACAAAGCTACGAGGTCCGAACCAATATCCGACTCCAGTGACAACGCCATGGTCGGAGCTAGAGTGTCTCGAGTTCAAGCGTGTCATGAATACATACCATGCATCCATGAGCGAGCTTGCCGTTCAAGTGGTACAAATGCTAGCGTTCGCAGTTGGACTGGAGGATGATCACTATTTCGACGCGGCGTTTATAGAGCCGATGGCGTCCCTTCGCCTTCTTCATTATCCCCCAGTGGCATCAAACCCCACCGAAGGATTGTTTGCCTGCGGAGCGCATTCGGATTACGGCATGATTACTCTGCTCCTCGTCGAACAAAACCAGAAACAACCTTCTGCCGGTGGTTTGCAAATCCAATCCCTCAATGGCGAATGGATGGATGCTCCTCCGCCTCGCGACGCCACCACGATGATTGTCAATTTGGGTGACATGCTGGAGCGATGGACCAATGGGCAATTTCGTTCCACTCGACATCGGGTCGTCATGACGGCCAATCAAGTTGATCGTTACTCGATTCCCTTCTTTTTCGAACCCTCCTTTGAGACACTTGTGGAATGTTTGGACGTTTGCTGCAGTCCGGAGCAGCCGGCGAGGTATCCACCCACGACGGCGGGCGATCATTTGATCGGCAAGTACAGGGAGACGCACAAGGATTTCAAGCCGGTTTAAAAGAGCGTAATGGACCATCATGGATGTGTTATAAACAAACGACATCGATGCTGCAAAACTTGTGACAGTATGCGCAAAGTTAAACTTTACTTCTTCTATCTGACACAAGAATTGAGGATGAGTAAACAATTCTTAGCACTAATGCTTATGGCTTAAAGTTTTGTCTGCTTGGTCATACAAGTAGTTTACTCCTCTTAACGAATTTGCCGCTCTACTCGGCACCGTCGTCAGCTAGGGCTCTTTGCGTGCGATATTGTCGCAAGCCAGCATTTTCCAAACGTGTTAATCATGCCCCAGTTTGATCACTGTCGATTCGCAAGCAATCATTAATTAGTTTGCCTTAAAAAGGATTAACACGGTATGCTTGTCAATGGAATACTGGGGCCTCAACGTCCTTCTTGCAGAGCAATCATACAAGCAGTCTTCCAAGCCAGTCTTCAATTAGGATCGGGCGGCGTAAACATTGCATAGAATTCAGATGCGTCCACCTTGTTTGCATTCTTGGTCGACGTATGAGCAATGACGGTCTCGGCCTGTCGCTCGGAAAAGGATTGTCCCACGTCACTGGCAAGCTTTTGAACATCGCAAGCATTAATGTATCCCTTATTGTCCGTATCGACAAGCTGAAAGCTTTGCTGCATGAATGTCTCGCGATCAATCTGGCGTGGATACTGTAAGCGTTATAACAGTGCAATAATGCATTATTGAGCAGTTCACAATTCGAACGATGAGGTAAGACACATCAACTCCTGCCATGTTCCATGCACCCCAAATCAAGACCGCACTTACATATCTGCGAATAATACCGAGTACAGTCTCAATATCAATGCTTGAATTATTGCTTGCTCCTATGGCAACTTCGCTCAGTTGGCGCTCCAGCGTCAGTGAGTCGACGCGGTCGGCAAATCCAAGTCCCAAAAGAATCGTCTCCAGATCCGCCAAGGTAATGACTTCGTCCTTCTCAGCGTCCAAGACATCAAAGGCTTGTCGAATGTCGTACTCGTCAATAGCAGTCAACATGTTGGAATTGGTAAGTGGGAAAAAATGATGCAGTTCCCGTTCAGATCCTTTCCATGGTGGAAAAGTGAAAGGCTCGCGCCGCGAAGGTTGCTTCATGTCGTTCCGGTTTCGTTTGCCGAGCTATTACACATCTCCCTTGGAGCGACCGCGGGGTCTTACCTGGCTGCGTGGCAGTTCCAATGGAACAACAAAATGCAGCTGAAATGTTGGCAAATGCGTTCAGCATGCAGGAATTTTTACTTTGCACCAGGGGAAGGGACCAATCTGACTCTGGATGAATCATGTTAGGTCTGCAAGCAGTGCACCTCAAGTAGCAAGCCAGACTGCCGGAATGGCCCGCTGACCCCAGAATACAGTGAACATGGAGTTTAACATTGAATGGGACTGACAGTCTTGTCATTTTGGGTGTGGAACCCATCACCATGCCGGAAAACTACGCACATTCAACCAATGGTTGAATGTGCCAGCAGTGCCCCTTTTTTGGCTACAGGAATCATCAGCATTGCCTGCTGAGCCCCTCAATCACTTTCAATCCATGTTTGTTGACATGATGGGCTAGACATTTGGCCACTTGCACCTCGTTATCCATCATTATGGATGCTATTGGTGATACTTGGCAGATCCAACAACTTGTTGGATCTGTGAGTAATGCACCTCAGGTGGCAAGTCCAACTGCCTGTATTGCCCACAGACCCTGGAATACAACAAACATGGAGTAGAACATTGAATGGGGTTGATAGTCTTGTCATGTTGGGTGTGGAACCCATCACCATGCCGGAAAACTCCGCACATTCAACCAATGGTTGAATGTGCCAGCAGTGCCCCCTTTTTGGCTACAGGAATCATCAGCATTGCCTGCTGAGCCCCTCAATCCCTTTCAATTCAGGTTTGTTGACATGATGAGCAAGGCATTTGGTCACATGCACCTCATTATCCATCACCATGGATGCTATTGGTGATACTTGGCAGATCCAACAAGTTGTTGGATCTGCGAGCAATGCACCTCATGTGGCAAGTCCAACTGCCTGAATGGCCCACAGACCCTAGATACAACAAACATGGAGTATAACATTGAATGGGACTGACAGTCTTGTCATTTTGGGTGTGGAACCCATCACCATGCCGGAAAACTCCGCACATTCAACCAATGGTTGAATGTGCCAGCAGTGCCCCCTTTTTGGCTACAGGGATCATCAGCATTGCCTGCTGAGCCCCTCAATCCCTTTCAATTCATGTTTGTTGACATGATGAGAGAGGCATTTGGTCACATGCACCTCATTATCCATCACCATGGATGCTATTGGTGATACTTGGCAGATCCAACAACTTGTTGGATCTGCGAGCAATGCACCTCAAGTGGCAAGTCCAACTGCCTGAATGGCCCACAGACCCTAGATACAACAAACATGGAGTATAACATTGAATGGGACTGACAGTCTTGTCATTTTGGGTGTGGAACCCATCACCATGCCGGAAAACTCCATGGTTGAATGTGCCAGCAGTGCCCCCTTTTTGGCTACAGGGATCATCAGCATTGCCTGCTGAGCCCCTCAATCCCTTTCAATTCAGGTTTGTTGACATGATGAATGAGGCATTTGGTCACATGCACCTCATTATCCATCACCATGGATGCTATTGGTGATGCTTGGCAGATCCAACAACTTGTTGGATCTGCGAGCAATGCACCTCAAGGGGCAAGTCCAACTGCCTGAATGGCCCACAGACCCTAGATACAACAAACATGGAGTATAGCATTGAATGGGACTGATAGTCTTGTCATTTAGGGTGTGGAACCCATCACCATGCCGGAAAACTCCGCACATTCAACCAATGGTTGAATGTGCCAGCAGTGCCCCCTTTTTGGCTACAGGGATCATCAGCATTGCCTGCTGAGCCCCTCAATCCCTTTCAATTCATGTTTGTTGACATGATGGGCGAGGAATTTGGTCACATGCACCTCATTATCCATCACCATGGATGCTATTGGTGATGCTTGGCAGATCCAACAACTTGTTGGATCTGCGAGCAATGCACCTCATGTGGCAAGTCCAACTGCCTGAATGGCCCACAGACCCTAGATACAACAAACATGGAGTATAACATTGAATGGGACTGACAGTCTTGTCATTTTGGGTGTGGAACCCATCACCATGCCGGAAAACTCCGCACATTCAACCAATGGTTGAATGTGCCAGCAGTGCACCCTTTTTGGCTACAGGGATCATCAGCATTGCCTGCTGAGCCCTCCAATCCCTTTCAATTCATGTTTGTTGACATGATGGGCTAGGAATGTGGTCACATGCACCTCATTATCCATCACCATGGATGCCACTGGTGATACTTGGCAGATCCAACAACTTGGATCTGTGAGCCATGCACCTCAAGTGGCAAGTCCAACTGCCCGAATGGCCCACAGACCCTAGCATACAACAAACATGGAGTTTAACATAGAATGGGATGGATAGTCTTGTCATTTTGGGTGTGGAACCCATCACCATGCCAAGAGATTCCGCACATTCAATGAATGGTTGAATGTGCCAGCAGTGCACCCTTTTTGGCTACAGGGATCATCAGCATTGCCTGCTGAGCCCTCCAATCCCTTTCAATTCATGTTTGTTGACATGATGGGCTAGGAATTTGGTCACATGCACCTCATTATCCATCACCATGGATACCACTGGTGATACTTGGCAGATCCAACTACTTGTTGGATCTGTGAGCAGAGCACCTCAAGTGGCAAGCCAGACTGTTGGAATGGCCAACCAACCCTAGAATACAACAAACATGGAGTATAACATTGAATGGGACTGACAGTCTTGTCATTTTGGGTGTGGAACCCATCACCATGCCGGAAAACTCCGCACATTCAACAAATGGTTGAATGTGCCAGCAGTGCCCCCTTTTTGGCTACAGGGATCATCAGCATTGCCTGCTGAGCCCCTCAATCCCTTTCAATTCATGTTTGTTGACATGATGGGCTAGGAATTTGGTCACATGCACCTCATTATCCATCACCATGGATGCCACTGGTGATACTTGGCAGATCCAACAACTTGGATCTGCAAGCCATGCACCTCAAGTGGCAAGTCCAACTGCCTGAATTGCCCAAAGACCCTAGAATACAACAAATATGGAGTTTAACATAGAATGGGATGGATAATTTTGTCATTTTGGGTGTGGAACCCATCACCATGCCAAGAGATTCCGCACATTCAACAAATGGTTGAATGTGCCAGCAGTGCACCCTTTTTGGCTACAGGGATCATCAGCATTGCCTGCTGAGCCCCTCAATCCCTTTCAATTCAGGTTTGTTGACATGATGAGCGAGGCATTTGGTCACATGCACCTCATTATCCATCACCATGGATGCTATTGGTGATACTTGGCAGATCCAACAACTTGTTGGATCTGCAAGCAAAGCACCTCAAGTAGCAAGTCCAACTGCTTGAATGGCCCACAGACACTAGAATACAACAAACATGGAGTATAAGATTGAATGGGACTGTCAGTTTTGTCATTTCGGGTGTGGAACCCATCACCATGCCGGAAATTGGTTGAATGTGCCAGCAGTGCCCCCTTTTTGGCTACAGGAATCATCAGCATTGCCTACTGAGCCCCTCAATCCCTTTCAATTCAGGTTTGTTGACATGATGGGCTAGGAATTTGGTCACATGCACCTCATTATCCATCACCATGGATGCCACTGGTGATACTTGGCAGATCCAACAACTTGGATCTGCGAGCCATGCACCTCAAGTGGCAAGTCCAACTGCCTGAATGGCCCACAGACCCTAGATACAACAAACATGGAGTATAGCATTGAATGGGACTGATAGTCTTGTCATTTAGGGTGTGGAACCCATCACCATGCCAGAAAACTCCGCACATTCAACCAATGGTTGAATGTGCCAGCAGTGCCCCCTTTTTGGCTACAGGGATCATCAGCATTGCCTGCTGAGCCCCTCAATCCCTTTCAATTCATGTTTAAAGACATGATGGGCGAGGAATTTGGTCACATGCACCTCATTATCCATCACCATGGATGCTATTGGTGATGCTTGGCAGATCCAACAACTTGTTGGATCTGCGAGCAGTGCACCTCAAGTGGCAAGCCAGACAGACTGACTGAATGGCCCACAGACCCTAGAATACAACAAACATGGAGTTTAACATAGAATGGGATGGATAGTCTTGTCATTTTGGGTGTGGAACCCATCACCATGCCAAGAGATTCTGCACATTCAATGAATGGTTGAATGTGCCAGCAGTGCACCCTTTTTGGCTACAGGGATCATCAGCATTGCCTGCTGAGCCCTCCAATCCCTTTCAATTCATGTTTGTTGACATGATGGGCTAGGAATGTGGTCACATGCACCTCATTATCCATCACCATGGATACTACTGGTGATACTTGGCAGATCCAACAACTTGGATCTGTGAGCCATGCACCTCAAGTGGCTAGTCCAACTGCCTGAATGGCCCACAGACCCTAGATACAACAAACAAGAAAGTAAACATTGAATGGGACTGATAATCTTGTCATTTAGGTTGTGGAACCCATCACCATACCGGAAAACTTCGCTATTCAACCAATGGTTGAATGTGCCAGCAGTGCCCCCTTTTTGGCTACAGGGATCATCAGCATTGCCCGCTGAGCCCTCCAATCCCTTGCAATTCATGTTTGTTGACATGATGGGCTAGAAGTTTGGTCACATGCACTTTATTATCCATCACCATGGATACCACTGGTGATACTTGGCAGATCCAACAACTTAAATCTAAGAGCCGTGCACCTCAAAGGGCAAGTCCAACTGCCTGAATGGACCGCCAGCCCTAGAAAACAACAAACATGGAGTTTAACATAGAATGGGATGGATAGTCTTGTCATTTTGGGTGTGGAACCCATGACCATGCCAGGAGACGCCGCACATTCAACAAATGGTTGAATGTGCCAGCAGTGCACTCTTTTTGGCTACAGGGATCATCAGCATTGCCTGCTGAGCCCTCCAATTCCTTTTCAATTCATGTTTGTTGATATGATGGGCTAGGAATGTGGTCACATGCACATCATTATCCATCACCATGGATGCTATTGGTGATGCTTGGCAGATCCAACAAGTTGTTGGATCTGCGAGCAATGCACCTCATGTGGCAAGTCCAACTGCCTGAATGGCCCACAGACCCTAGATACAACAAACATGGAGTATAACATTGAATGGGACTGACAGTCTTGTCATTTTGGGTGTGGAACCCATCACCATGCCAGAAAACTCCGCACATTCAACCAATGGTTGAATGTGCCAGCAGTGCCCCCTTTTTGGCTACAGGGATCATCAGCATTGCCTGCTGAGCCCCTCAATCCCTTTCAATTCATGTTTGTTGACATGATGGGCGAGGAATTTGGTCACATGCACCTCATTATCCATCACCATGGATGCTATTGGTGATACTTGGCAGATCCAACAACTTGTTGGATCTGCAAGCAAGGCACCTCATGTGGCAAGTCCAACTGCCTGAATGGCCCACAGGCCCTAGATACAACAAACATGGAGTATAACATCGAATGGGACTGACAGTCTTGTCATTTTGGGTGTGGAACCCTTCACCATGCCGGAAAACTCCGCACATTCAACCAATGGTTGAATGTGCCAGCAGTGTCCCCTTTTTGGCTACAGGGATCATCAGCATTGCCTCCTGAGCCCTTTAATCCCTTTCCATTCATGTTTGTTGACATGATGGGCTAGGAATTTGGTCACATGCACCTCATTATCCATCACCATGGATGCTATTGGTGATACTTGGCAGATCCAACAACTTGTTGGATCTGCGAGCAATGCACCTCAAGGGGCAAGTCCAACTGCCTGAATGGCCCACAGACCCTAGATACAACAAACATGGAGTATAACATTTAAAGGGACTGACAGTCTTGTCATTTTGGGTGTGGAACCCATCACCATGCCGGAAAACTCCGCACATTCAATCAATGGTTGAATGTGCCAGCAGTGCCCCCTTTTTGGCTACAGGGATCATCAGCATCACCTCCTGAGCCTCTCAATCCCTTTCAATTCATGTTTGTTGACATGATGAGTGAGGCATTTGGTCACATGCACCTCAATATCCATCACCATGGATGCTATTGGCGATACTTGGCAGATCCAACAACTTGTTGGATCTGGGAGTAATGCACCTCAAGGGGCAAGTCCAACTGCCTGAATGGCCCGCAGACCCTAGATACAACAAACATGGAGTATAATATTGAATGGGACTGACAATCTTGTCATTTAGGGTGTGGAACCCATCACCATGCCAGAAAACTCCGCACATTCAACCAATGGTTGAATGTGCCAGCAGTGCCCCCTTTTTGGCTACAGGAATCATCAGCATTGCCTGCTGAGCCCCTCAATCCCTTTCAATTCAGGTTTGTTTACATGATGAGCAAGGAATTTGATCACATGGACTTAATTATCCATCACCATGGATGCTATTGGTGATGCTTGGCAGATCCAACAAGTTGTTGGATCTGCGAGCAATGCACCTCAAGTGGCAAGTCCAACTGCCTGAATGGCCCACAGACCCTAGATACAACAAACATGGAGTATATCATTAAATGTGACTGACAGTCTTGTCATTTTGGGTGTGGAACCCATCACCATGCCGGAAAACTCCGCACATTCAACCAATGGTTGATTGTGCCAGCAGTGCCCCCTTTCTGGCTACAGGGATCATCAGCATCACCTCCTGAGCCTCTCAATCCCTTTCACTTCATGTTTAAAGACATGATGGGCGAGGAATTTGGTCACATGCACCTCATTATCCATCACCATGGATGCTATTGGTGATGCTTGGCAGATCCAACAACTTGTTGGATCTGCGAGCAATGCACCTCAAGGGGCAATTCCAACTGCCTGAATGGCCCACAGACCCTAGATACAACAAACATGGAGTATAGCATTGAATGGGACTGACAGTCTTGTCATTTTGGGTGTGGAACCCATCACCATGCCGGAAAACTCCGCACATTCAACCAATGGTTGAATGTGCCAGCAGTGCCCCCTTTTTGGCTACAGGAATCATCAGCATTGCCTGCTGAGCCCCTCAATCCCTTTCAATTCAGGTTTGTTGACATGATGAGTGAGGCATTTGGTCACATGCACCTCATTATCCATCACCATGGATGCTATTGGTGATACTTGGCAGATCCAACAACTTGTTGGATCTGCGAGCAATGCACCTCAAGGGGCAAGTCCAACTGCCTGAATGGCCCACAGACCCTAGATACAACAAACATGGAGTATAGCATTGAATGGGACTGATAGTCTTGTCATATTGGGTGTGGAACCCATCACCATGCCGGAAAACTCCGCACATTCAACCAATGGTTGAATGTGCCAGCAGTGCCCCCTTTTTGGCTACGGGGGTCATCAGCATTGCATGCTGAGCCCCTTAATTCCTTTCAATTCAGGTTTGTTGACATGATGAGCGAGGAATTTGGTCACATGGACCTCATTATCCATCACCATGGATGCTTTTGGCGATGCTTGGCAGATCCAACAACTTGTTGGATCTGCAAGCAATGACATGATGGGCTAGAAGTTTGGTCACATGCACTTTATTATCCATCACCATGGATACCACTGGTGATACTTGGCAGATCCAACAACTTAAATCTAAGAGCCGTGCACCTCAAAGGGCAAGTCCAACTGCCTGAATGGACCGCCAGCCCTAGAAAACAACAAACATGGAGTTTAACATAGAATGGGATGGATAGTCTTGTCATTTTGGGTGTGGAACCCATGACCATGCCAGGAGACGCCGCACATTCAACAAATGGTTGAATGTGCCAGCAGTGCACTCTTTTTGGCTACAGGGATCATCAGCATTGCCTGCTGAGCCCTCCAATTCCTTTTCAATTCATGTTTGTTGATATGATGGGCTAGGAATGTGGTCACATGCACATCATTATCCATCACCATGGATGCTATTGGTGATGCTTGGCAGATCCAACAAGTTGTTGGATCTGCGAGCAATGCACCTCATGTGGCAAGTCCAACTGCCTGAATGGCCCACAGACCCTAGATACAACAAACATGGAGTATAACATTGAATGGGACTGACAGTCTTGTCATTTTGGGTGTGGAACCCATCACCATGCCAGAAAACTCCGCACATTCAACCAATGGTTGAATGTGCCAGCAGTGCCCCCTTTTTGGCTACAGGGATCATCAGCATTGCCTGCTGAGCCCCTCAATCCCTTTCAATTCATGTTTGTTGACATGATGGGCGAGGAATTTGGTCACATGCACCTCATTATCCATCACCATGGATGCTATTGGTGATACTTGGCAGATCCAACAACTTGTTGGATCTGCAAGCAAGGCACCTCATGTGGCAAGTCCAACTGCCTGAATGGCCCACAGGCCCTAGATACAACAAACATGGAGTATAACATCGAATGGGACTGACAGTCTTGTCATTTTGGGTGTGGAACCCTTCACCATGCCGGAAAACTCCGCACATTCAACCAATGGTTGAATGTGCCAGCAGTGTCCCCTTTTTGGCTACAGGGATCATCAGCATTGCCTCCTGAGCCCTTTAATCCCTTTCCATTCATGTTTGTTGACATGATGGGCTAGGAATTTGGTCACATGCACCTCATTATCCATCACCATGGATGCTATTGGTGATACTTGGCAGATCCAACAACTTGTTGGATCTGCGAGCAATGCACCTCAAGGGGCAAGTCCAACTGCCTGAATGGCCCACAGACCCTAGATACAACAAACATGGAGTATAACATTTAAAGGGACTGACAGTCTTGTCATTTTGGGTGTGGAACCCATCACCATGCCGGAAAACTCCGCACATTCAATCAATGGTTGAATGTGCCAGCAGTGCCCCCTTTTTGGCTACAGGGATCATCAGCATCACCTCCTGAGCCTCTCAATCCCTTTCAATTCATGTTTGTTGACATGATGAGTGAGGCATTTGGTCACATGCACCTCAATATCCATCACCATGGATGCTATTGGCGATACTTGGCAGATCCAACAACTTGTTGGATCTGGGAGTAATGCACCTCAAGGGGCAAGTCCAACTGCCTGAATGGCCCGCAGACCCTAGATACAACAAACATGGAGTATAATATTGAATGGGACTGACAATCTTGTCATTTAGGGTGTGGAACCCATCACCATGCCAGAAAACTCCGCACATTCAACCAATGGTTGAATGTGCCAGCAGTGCCCCCTTTTTGGCTACAGGAATCATCAGCATTGCCTGCTGAGCCCCTCAATCCCTTTCAATTCAGGTTTGTTTACATGATGAGCAAGGAATTTGATCACATGGACTTAATTATCCATCACCATGGATGCTATTGGTGATGCTTGGCAGATCCAACAAGTTGTTGGATCTGCGAGCAATGCACCTCAAGTGGCAAGTCCAACTGCCTGAATGGCCCACAGACCCTAGATACAACAAACATGGAGTATATCATTAAATGTGACTGACAGTCTTGTCATTTTGGGTGTGGAACCCATCACCATGCCGGAAAACTCCGCACATTCAACCAATGGTTGATTGTGCCAGCAGTGCCCCCTTTCTGGCTACAGGGATCATCAGCATCACCTCCTGAGCCTCTCAATCCCTTTCACTTCATGTTTAAAGACATGATGGGCGAGGAATTTGGTCACATGCACCTCATTATCCATCACCATGGATGCTATTGGTGATGCTTGGCAGATCCAACAACTTGTTGGATCTGCGAGCAATGCACCTCAAGGGGCAATTCCAACTGCCTGAATGGCCCACAGACCCTAGATACAACAAACATGGAGTATAGCATTGAATGGGACTGACAGTCTTGTCATTTTGGGTGTGGAACCCATCACCATGCCGGAAAACTCCGCACATTCAACCAATGGTTGAATGTGCCAGCAGTGCCCCCTTTTTGGCTACAGGAATCATCAGCATTGCCTGCTGAGCCCCTCAATCCCTTTCAATTCAGGTTTGTTGACATGATGAGTGAGGCATTTGGTCACATGCACCTCATTATCCATCACCATGGATGCTATTGGTGATACTTGGCAGATCCAACAACTTGTTGGATCTGCGAGCAATGCACCTCAAGGGGCAAGTCCAACTGCCTGAATGGCCCACAGACCCTAGATACAACAAACATGGAGTATAGCATTGAATGGGACTGATAGTCTTGTCATATTGGGTGTGGAACCCATCACCATGCCGGAAAACTCCGCACATTCAACCAATGGTTGAATGTGCCAGCAGTGCCCCCTTTTTGGCTACGGGGGTCATCAGCATTGCATGCTGAGCCCCTTAATTCCTTTCAATTCAGGTTTGTTGACATGATGAGCGAGGAATTTGGTCACATGGACCTCATTATCCATCACCATGGATGCTTTTGGCGATGCTTGGCAGATCCAACAACTTGTTGGATCTGCAAGCAATGCACCTAAAGGGGCAAGTCCAACTGCCTGAATGGCCCACAGCCCTAGATACAACAAACATGGAGTATAACATTGAATGGGACTGACAGTCTTGTCATTTTGGGTGTGGAACCCATCACCATGCCGGAAAACTCCGCACATTCAACCAATGGTTGAATGTGCCAGCAGTGCCCCTTTTTGGCTACGGGGGTCATCAGCATCACCTCCTGAGCCCCTCAATCCCTTTTAATTCAGGTTTGTTGACATGATGAGCAAGGCATTTGATCACATGCACCTCATTATCCATCACAATGGATGCTATTGGTGATGCTTGGCAGATCCAACAACTTGTTGGATCTGCGAGCCATGCACCTCAAGGGGCAAGTCCAACTGCCTGAATGGCCCACAGACCCTAGATACAACAAACACGGATTATAGCATTGAATGGGACTGACAGTCTTGTCATATTGGGTGTGGAACCCATCACCATGCCGGAAAACTCCGCACATTCAACAAATGGTTGAATGTGCCAGCCATGCCCCCTTTTTGGCTACAGGGATCATCAGCATTGCCTGCTGAGCCCCTCAATCACTTTCAATTCAGGTTGGTTGACATGATGAGAGAGGCATTTGGTCACATGCACCTCATTATCCATCACCATGGATGCTGTTGGTGATGCTTGGAAGATCCAACATTTGTTGGATCTGGGAGTAATGCACCTCAAGGGGCAAGTCCAACTGCCTGAATGGCCCACAGACCCTAGATACAACACACATGGAGTATAACATTGAATGGGACTGACAGTCTTGTCATTTTGGGTAAGGAACCCATCACCATGCCGGAAAACTCCGCACATTCAACAAATGGTTGAATGTGCCAGCCGTGCCCCCTTTTTGGCTACAGGGATCATCAGCATTGCCTGCTGAGCCCCTCAATCACTTTCAATTCAGGTTGGTTGACATGATGAGAGAGGCATTTGGTCACATGCACCTAATTATCCATCACCATGGATGCTGTTGGTGATGCTTGGCAGATCCAACAAGTTCTTGGATCTGCGAGCAATGCACCTCAAGGGGCAAGTCCAACTGCCTGAATGGCCCACAGACCCTAGATACAACACACATGGAGTATAACATTGAATGGGACTGACAGTCTTGTCATTTTGGGTGTGGAACCAATCACCATGCCAGAAAACTCCGCACATTCAACCAATGATTGAATGTGCCAGCAGTGCCCCCTTTTTGGCTACAGGAATCATCACCATTGCCTACTGAGCCCCTCAATCCCTTTCACTTCATGTTTAAAGACATGATGGGCAAGGAATTTGGTCACATGCACCTCATTATCCATCACCATGGATGGCCCACAGACCCTAGATACAACAAACATGGAGTATAGCATTGAATGGGACTGACAGTCTTGTCATTTTTGACACGATAATATCAGACGAACCTTTATTCCAGCGACTACAATGGACTCGGAGCGATCAACCTCTTCGTCCAGCGTAAAGCAAACAAACAAACTCAATTGCTAGAATAGTGCATGTTACTCGCTACTCTACTCGTGCGCTTCTTTCTCGTTCTCACTGGGTTCACGGTCGAGGTTCACGCCTCGATCGTCAGCGATTTCACTCATGTATGTGAGGATTCGGTCACAAGTGTGACTCAACCCTGCACAGGATTAAATGCATACAAAACACAGGTAGCTAACCGTCTTGTCATGAGACGCAGGTCAACTCAACTCAATAATATTGTGTCATCCCCCTTGATCTAGGCTTGTGACAACGATCGGTTTGCCGTATCACCCTTCCAGAAAAGAATCGGAATGATCAGGGGTCGGAACGTGGCGTGCGGCAAGAACTTAGTAAGAACGTCGGCAACGTTCTGCTTGCCGAAGATGTGCTCAAAGTACAGAACATTGCTTGCAATGGCCTCGCGAACTCGGTGGTAGGCGAGCGCATTGTGTCGCTTAGAAAGTGTGGAGTGCGGGATCGTTGACGACTTCTTGACACTTTCGTTGTCGCCGAACATCCAGGCTGGTCCACTCAAAGGAAACTCCCAACATGCGTAGGGGTATCGGAATCCATAATCTGTTGCGTTGCGGTCTTGGCTACGACGAACTCGCTGTTCATGATTGTTTTTTCTGACGCTTGCAGAACCATTCGACGGGCGTCTGGTTCAGGATCGCAGGACTCCCATTGCCGAACGCGTCAGCGGCTTGCGGCGTGGCCGTCGCTTCTTCGCCAAACACATGGTTACCCGTAGGTTCGAGCATCGCGACCCACGAGGTTGGCGCTCATGCAGAGGGTTTCCATCGGGATCACACGATAGAATGGGCTCCAAGGTGGTACCAATTGATGCCGGCCTGCTCTGTGCTTGTACTTGTCTCATGACGAGGTCGTTGAGGTGAAGGCTTGTGGGATCTTTCTGTGGCCATTAGCCAGATCGTCGACGAACACGCCCGTGTACGCATTTGGAGTGCCGCGTCGTCTTTCCGCATCCAGACGTCAGGTCCCGCGTGAATGAGGTAGAATCCAATGTCGCGGAGTGTGGTTGGCAAAGTGCTCATGCCAACGCGCGCCAGAAGTGCGCAATCTCGTATTGACAAGGTGCCTGAGAAACTAAGTTCAATATCTGTCAACGCGACCGGAACAAAATAGACCTTTTTCCTTGGTCTTTAGGCCTAGGTGGCTTACCTCCGGCAGCCCAAAACTTGAGGTCAGATTCAATTCAGCTGAACAGTGCTATGGTTCGGATGCTTCGCATAGATACAACGCCCGGAGTAGGCGAGTCCCTTGGGCGGAGCGGTCAAATTCCCCGCGCGAGCCACGGGTTGGGCGCCGTGTAGATCATTCTTGCAGTCGAAAAACAAGATGCCGCGTTGATGCGCTTCAGTCACTTTCTCATGAAAGGCAATCCGATGCCCGGAAAAGGTGTGACGTGGTCGGTCCTCTGTCTGCTCCTCTCAGTCTTGGACGCTGCGGCCAGTCCACAGGGTGTTTCCATTAGCAGCGCCGAGCGTCAGGCCTTCCTTCATGAAGACCGCAATAAACGCGTAACGAACGCTTCTTGGACACGGTTCTTCTTTGCAGCCTTGCACATGCGGTTAAACAGTTTAGTGCGTCCTGCCATGCGGCTTTCACGCGCTTCCATCCATCCTTGTCCAGCATGCCCTTGCGCTTGCCGCATACTCCGGCGGTCACACGGGGGACGTTGATGATCAATGTTGTCGAGTGGCTCCCAGGTCTTCTCACCATTTGCCCATTGGATGAGCAAGTTGTAGGATGAGCCGCGATACGAAGGGGCCGTGGCTTGTGTCAGTGGACCTTCATGTCCGTCAATGAAGTCTTCTTAGTACTGGTCGTCGTTGTCATCGTCCCCCCACGTCGTAAAGAAATCTTTGCTGCTCGCACAGAGGAAGGCAGCTAGTTCGTTGTGCAGGTAGTAAGCTGGTCGACGTCGCCGTCGCCGAGACTCAATCGTTGATAATCTTGTGGTTGGCTTCGCATCGCGATCGTTTCAGTTTGCTCGATAACCTTTGTAACGCGTGGGCGGTGCGTCTGTCAAGAAGGACGGTCAATCCATCAGTTCAGCCGGAGTAAAGGACGGCATGGGTCCGTCGGGATCCAAACCGGCTAACTTGCAGCGCTTTCCAACGTGGAATGTGTCATCTCCACGGTTCCCCAGAATCAGGCGCTGGGGGTCGGTGTAAGGTCGTGTTCAAACACGACCGATCAGGTCATACTATTCAAAACTCGTCGACGCTCTCGACTTGACTCGTCTCCACGCCATGGGCGCGCTGCCGAAGATAGCAGGTCGAACAGAGTTCGGACTCAGGTTCAGGAGAGAGCTCAGCGCGCAGGTTACGTCCTTCAGAGAAGGGATCGAACGTTGGAAAACCGATCGATCGAATCTTGGTACGTGAGGATGTCACCCTTTTTCTCTGCAATGCTGACTCAGCGTCCTGCTGAGCTCGTGTGAGGAAATGTCAGCGGTTCGGTCGGCTCCAGCTTCGTACAGGACTCAAGTTCCCAGAACTTGAACTGCAGGAACGCGAATGTCGGGTACCGGTTGCTGGCGGCTTGTAGGGGCTTCCAACTGAGGGACTGGTCGCAGATTGTTGAAAAGGCGATTAGTACAGCGCATAGGAGCTTCACCGTGGCCCGCACGGTCTATGATGTTCTGACTGATCTTGACTTCTTATGCGACGCGGCAGGGTTCTGTTCTATCCGCTCGCTCTGTTGGTCACGAATCGCACAGAATCGCAACAAGGTTTCAACTTGCTTCCCGAGCCGTGTACCCTCGCAAGTTATCGCACGAGCAAGTGAGCGCCAATGTCTTGAATGAAGTCTAGCGCTATGGGCATGTCACTGCTCTCAGTGGTATCCTCATCAGCAAGATCCCTGGAAAGGCGACAAACAGTTGCATTTTGGGTGTAACCACCGCATGCGCAATTCCGCATTACCACCACGCTTGAATGTGCCGACAGTGCCCCTTTGGCTACAGGAAATCATCAGCATCGCCTGCTGAGCCCCTCAATCCCTTTCAATCCACTTGCGTTGACATGATGAGAGGCATTTGGTCACATGGCACCTCATTATCCACCACCATGGATGCTATTGGTGATGCGCAGATCAACAACTTGTTGGATCTGCACCTCATGGCAAGTCCAACTGCCTGAATGGCCCACAGACCCAAGATACAACAAACATGGAGTATAGCATTGAATGGGACTGACAGTCTTGTCATTTTGGGTGTGGAACCCATCACCATGCTGGAACTCCACATTCAACCAATGGTTGAATGTGCCAGCAGTGTCCCCTTTTTGGCTACAGGAATCATCAGCATTGCCTGCTGAGCCCCTCAATCCTTTCAATTCAGGTTTGTTGACATGATGAGTGAGGTTTGGTCACATGCACCTCATTATCCATCACAATGGATGCTATTGGGTGATACTTGGCAGATCCAACAACATTGCCGGATCTGCGAGCAATGCACCTCAAGGGGCAATTCCAACTGCCTGAATGGCCCACAGACCCTAGATACAATAAACATGGAGTATACATTGAATGGGACGACAGTCTTGTCATTTTGGGGGGGGAACCCATCACCATGCCGGAAAACTCCGCACATTCAACAATGGTTGAATGTGCCAGCAGTGCCCCTTTTTGGCTACAGGGAATCATCAGCATTGCTGCGCTGGCCCATCAATCCCTTTCAATTCATGATTGTTGACATGATGAGGCGGAATTTGGTCACATACACCTCATTATCCATCACCATGGATGCTATTGGTGATGCTTGGCAGATCCAACAACTTGTTGGATCTGCAAGCAAGGCACCTCATGTGGCAAGTCCACTGAATGGCCCACAGACACTAGATACAACAAACATGGAATAACATTGAATGGGACTGACAGTCTTGTCATTTTGGGTGGAACCCATCACCATGCCGGAAAAACTCCGCACATTCAACCAATGGTTGAATGTGCCAGCAGTGCCTCTTTTTGGCTGCAGGATCATCAGCATCACCTCCTGAGCCCCCTCAATCCCTTTCAATTCCAGGTTTGTTGACATGATGAGGTAGGAATTTGGCATGCACCTCATTATCCATCACCATGGATGCTATTGGTGATGCTTGGCAGATCCAACAAGTTGTTGGATCTCGAGTTGCACCTCATGTGCACTGCCTGAATGGCCCACAGACCCCTAGATACAACAAACATGGAGTATAACATTGAATGGGACTGACAGTCTTGTCATTTTGGGTGTGGAACCCATCACCATGCCAGGAAACCCCGCACATTCAACCAATGGTTGAAGCCAGTAGTGCTCCTCTTTTGGCTGGGTCTCGCATTACAGGGGACCACTCAGATTCTTCTGAGCCCCAACCCTTCACAGCTGATTGGAATGGGCGATACAGACCATCCATCACCAATGCTCGTTGACAAACGAGGGCCAGAATGGCCCACGACAAAAACGATGGAGAATGATGAGGCTGACGGGGGAACCCACCCATCACCAGCGAAAACTCCGCATCATTCCCTGAATGTGCCACTGTAAGCCGCACAGGGAATCCTTTGCGCCTGGCCCCTCAATCCCTTTCAATTCATGTTTAAAGACATGATGGGCGAGGAATTTGGTCACATACACCTCATTATCCATCAGCATGGATGCTATTGGTGATGCTTGGCAGATCCAACAACTTGTTGGATCTGCAAGCAAGGCACCTCATGTGGCAAGTCCAACTGCCTGAATGGCCCACAGACCCTAGATACAACAAACTTGGAGTATAACATCGAATGGGACTGATAGTCTTGTCATTTAGGGTGTGGAACCCATCACCATGCCGGAAAACTCCGCACATTCAACCAATGGTTGAATGTGCCAGCAGTGCCCCCTTTTTGGCTACAGGAATCATCAGCATTGCCTGCTGAGCCCATTAATCCCTTTCCATTCATGTTTGTTGACATGATGGGCTAGGAATTTGGTCACATGCACCTCTTTATCCATCACCGTGGATGCTATTGGTGATACTTGGCAGATCCAACAACTTGTTGGATCTGCAAGCAAGGCAACTCATGTGGCAAGTCCAACTGCCTGGATGGCCCACAGGCCCTAGATACAACAAACATGGAGTATAACATCGAATGGGACTGACAGTCTTGTCATTTTGGGTGTGGAACCCTTCACCATGCCAGAAAACTCCGCACATTCAACCAATGGTTGAATGTGCCAGCAGTGTCCCCTTTTTGGCTACAGGGATCATCAGCATCGCCTCCAGAGCCCCTCAATCCCTTTCCATTCATGTTTGTTGACATGTTGGGCTAAGAATTTGGTCACATGCACCTCTTTATCCATCACCGTGTGCTGGGTTCACGGTCGAGGTTCACGCCTCGATCGTCAGCGATTTCACTCATGTATGTGAGGATTCGGTCACAAGTGTGACTCAACCCTGCACAGGATTAAATGCATACAAAACACAGGTAGCTAACCGTCTTGTCATGAGACGCAGGTCAACTCAACTCAATAATATTGTGTCAATTTTGGGTGTGGAACCCATCACCATGCCGGAAAACTCCGCACATTCATCCAATGGTTGAATGTGCCAGCAGTGCCCCCTTTTTGGCTACAGGAATCATCAGCATTGCCTGCTGAGCCCCTCAATCCCTTTCCATTCATGATTGTTGACATGATGAGTGAGGCATTTGGTCACATGCACCTCTTTATCCATCACCATGGATGCTATTGGTGATACTTGGCAGATCCAACAACTTGTTGGATCTGCGAGCAATGCACCTCAAGGGGCAAGTCCAACTGCCTGAATGGCCCACAGACCCTAGATACAACAAACATGGAGTATAACATTGAATGGGACTGATAGTCTTGTCATATTGGGTGTGGAACCCATCACCATGCCGGAAAACTCCGCACATTCAACAAATGGTTGAATGTGCTAGCAGTGCCCCCTTTTTGGCTACAGGAATCATCAGCATTGCCTGCTGAGCCCCTCAATCCCTTTCAATTCAGGTTTGTTGACATGATGAGTGAGGCATTTGGTCACATGCACCTCATTATCCATCACCATGGATGCTATTGGTGATACTTGGCAGATCAAACATTTGTTGGATCTGGGAGTAATGCACCTCAAGGGGCAAGTCCAACTGCCTGAATGGCCCGCAGACCCTAGATACAACAAACATGGAGTATAACATTGAATGGGACTGACAGTCTTGTCATTTAGGGTGTGGAACCCATCACCATGCCGGAAAACTCCGCACATTCAACCAATGGTTGAATGTGCCAGCAGTGCCCCCTTTTTGGCTACAGGGATCATCAGCATCACCTCCTGAGCCCCTCAATCCCTTTCAATTCAGGTTTGTTGACATGATGAGCAAGGCATTTGGTCACATGCACCTCATTATCCATCACAATGGATGCTATTGGTGATACTTGGCAGATCCAACAACTTGTTGGATCTGCGAGCAATGCACCTCAAGGGGCAAGTCCAACTGCCTGAATGGCCCACAGACCCTAGATACAACAAACACGGATTATAGCATTGAATGGGACTGACAGTCTTGTCATATTGGGTGTGGAACCCATCACCATGCCGGAAAACTCCGCACATTCAACCAAGCAGTGCCCCCTTTTTGGCAACAGGGATAATCAGCATTGCCTGCCAACCCCTCAATCCCTTTCAATTCATGTTGGTTGACATGATGGGCGAGGAATTTGGTCACATGCACCTCATTATCCATCACCATGGATGCTATTGGTGATGCTTGGCAGATCCAACAAGTTGTTGGATCTGCGAGCAATGCACCTCATGTGGCAAGTCCAACTGCCTGAATGGCCCACAGACCCTAGATACAACAAACATGGAGTATAACATTGAATGGGACTGACAGTCTTGTCATTTTGGGTGTGGAACCCATCACCATGCCGGAAAACTCCGCACATTCAACCAATGGTTGAATGTGCCAGCAGTGCCCCCTTTTTGGCTACATTGCCTACTGAGCCCCTCAATCCCTTTCAATTCAGGTTTGTTGACATGATGAGCAAGCATTTGGTCACATGCACCTCATTATCCATCACCATGGATGCTATTGGTGATACTTGGCAGATCCAACAACTTGTTGGATCTGCAAGTAATGCACCTCATGGGGCAAGTCCAACTGCCTGAATGGCCCACAGACCCTAGATACAACAAACATGGAGTATAGCATTGAATGGGACTGATAGTCTTGTCATTTAGGGTGTGGAAATATCACCATGCCAGAAAACTCCGCACATTCAACCAATAGTTGAATGTGCCAGCAGTGCCCCCTTTTTGGCTACAGGAATCATCAGCATTGCCTACTGATCCCACCAATCCCTTTCAATTCATGTTTGTTGACATGATGGAACCTTTGTGTGGTCAGTGGCACCTCATTATCCATCACCATGGATGCCATAGTGTGACTGCTATCAGCTTTGACAGCTAGTACCGGTACGACGCTTATGTGACGAGGCCATTTTGCTGCGAGAATCAATTTTTGATGGGCCGAGAAAGCATCAGGGAATATCACTGACCCGGAACGGGCTCAGTGAGTTAAAAGTTTTTCGTGTGCGTGCGTGTGTGAGTGAGTAACACCAGTAGGACATATTTATGTCGGATAGCTACCCAACCACTGCGCAACCGCTGCACCAAGAAGCTCTTGCGAACAGATCCCGCCAGTTCGTGTAGGCAATAGTTGGATAGCTACTCAACCACTGCCTGAGCACTGCACCCTTGACTCTCTTGGAACCGGATGCTCTCTCATGCGAACAGTACACGACTGCCTACGGTACCGGTACATATCCATTGCAACTGCCCACTGATCGACCTACCTGCCATCCAAATCCAAAGGCTGGGTCAGTGCCAACGGCGGCAGCCGACCTTGTTACGACCAAGCTATTGAAATGAAGTAGATTTAGCTTCCAAATCAAGTGTCTATTAATAAATTTGAAGTTTGAAGAATAGTATTAAATCGCATTTACAGCGGCGCTGACGACCACGGAGCTTTAGAAATCGGACGCGGCACGCGGCACGACACTATTCTTTGGGTCCGTAGAGATTGCAGAGAATCATGATGAACGGAGGTGTACCGGTATCGCAGGAGGCTTCGACGCCTATTATCTCAAACAGGATCCAATCAACTTCTTTGCTTCCATCGATTGAACTCCCAAAGAGTGCCGCCGCGAACTTGTCGCCGCAGCAACCCCGGATAGCTCGCTTTTCAAATTCCAACCAAGCACCCATCGTCATGACGAGAAGTATTCCAACCAGTGCCATGATGAAGCGGGAAGCTCAACATCAGCGACTTATTATGGGATTTGATGACAAAGTTGACGACGATGTTGACGACGACGAAAGTAATGACGATGGAGTTTCAGCGCCAACGAAGACTTTGAACGAGTCTCGTTGGAACGAGCCTGGTGCGATGGCGGCAAGCAACAATCATCTGCTAACAACTGATAGTATCTGGTTCCTTTTTAAACTGCCTTCTTTCTGTCTCATTCAATACTCGAGAAAAAGAGTGAATCGGTTCCGATATCTCATAATTCAATATTGCCGCTCATACTTGAATACGCTGATGGATGAGTCATTACTGCTGCAGCATGAAGTGGCGCGACAATTGGGACGCTCTCAACACCGACTTGCATTGCAAAAGCAGCAAAGTAAACAGCAATCTACAAAAAGATTGCGTGATAGCCAATCCTCTGCAAGCAGTTCTCATATTTTGACAGTCAAGGGGCTACCAAACTTTGGTCAGACTTGCTTTTTAAATTCAGTTCTACAATGTTTGGCCGCGCTTGATCCATTTTTAACCTATTTGCTCCATATTTCGTGTCTAATCGATGAACAGGACGACTTGAGTAGCGAGTTTGATGACAACGATACAATCAGTGGTTGGCAACCTCAGCGCCGTCATTTTCCTCAAGACCAGTTACCGGCCTCCTTTTTACCGACTCAACTGCTTGAATTGTTGATCGCCGTTAATGGAAAACAGCGAGAGTCACAGACATTCATCGATCCGCGGCCAATTCTAGTTGCCGTCAGTCGCGATCATCCTCAATTTCGCAATCTCTCGGTCTTGCGCAGCCACGACGCCACATTGGAGCAGCAGGACGCACAGGAACTGTTGCAGGCTTTGCTCGGAATGGTGGTCCAAGCGGCTAAACTGGATGAGTCAAGTAGTGCCGTGCCGTACTTTGCGAATTTGGAGTCGATTGCTGATGATCGTTATATAGATGAATTGCATGCCGGCAGTGGGGAGGTGGCGTCGGCATGGGGATCCACGACGGAAATGAGACTCGAAAATATAGAAGCTGTCAAATTAGGTACAGATGCAGTCCATACAGCACAGGACTGCAACGGCGAGTGCTACTACGACTGCAATGTTTCCAATGAAAGCGTACTGTGTCGTCAACCTCAAAACGGATTCGGTCAGTCGGCGGATTCGAGCCAGTCCGATAGCGACGATGATTATATGTCAACGAACCAAGATGAGAAAAAGGACGAGTATCATCCTCATATTCCTCATGTATCGTCGGAGGAATCGTTGCTTTCGCAGCGACGGCCACTTGAGCATTTCGACGTGCTGCTAGACGATATAAGCATATCGCCTCTTCCAGGCGAGTCGATGAGCAGTTCTGCGGCGTCACGAGAACAAAAGCGAACGGCAGCCATGCGAATGATGATGGCTTCGACTTCGTCCATTACTCCCTCGCCTTTTTGTGGCTGGCTGGGATCATCACTACGATGCAGCGTGTGCAAGCATGTCCGACCCATCCAGAACGCTCCCTTTTTCGATATTCCAGTCATCCCGACAGCAGTTGCCGGGTACTTGTCTGGATCTGTGCGAAGTCATCGACACAAGGGAATAGAGCCAGTCAAATACTCGCCGACAAACGGTGGTCCGCCGTGTTCATTGGAGGAAATGTTGCTCCAATTTACGGAAGTGGAACGGGTGCATGATGTAGAATGCCGCAATTGTACACTGCAGCGAGAGATAAGAAACTGGGAGGAGGAGATACTGCTTTTGGAGGAGGGAATAAAAGCCAAGTTGACTCGAGCGAAGAGAGCTGCGGAGGGTATGCCAGGGATGCCAGGGATCGATGAAGATCCGGCGAAACAGTTTCGCGATGACTTAATTATTGCTCAGCAAAAATTAGAAGATCTTTTATCGACAAGTCCCGACGAAGACGGAGCACTTGAGCGAGTTGTCGCATCAGGAAATTACCTTGTTGATGAATCATTTCCGGCCTCATACTTGTCTATCGAACGTGAGGATGCATACAAACGTCTACTCTTGACACGTCTTCCTTCGATTCTTGCGATTCATGTACAGCGTCGCTTCTACGACCCAGCAACTAATCGAATGTCCAAAACAGCGCAACATGTTGTTTTCCCAGAGTATTTGGATGTCGCACCTTTCTGTGTCTACGGTGGAGGATCGAACAACCAGGCTCAGTGGGCTGGAAGTGCCACGTCCAACTTAAAAGGTTTTGGCACACAGTCGACTATCATCTTTCAACTGCAAGCTTTAATAGAGCACCATGGAGGAGCCTTTTCTGGTCACTACATTTCTTATCGACGTCATCCAGTGGATAAATCCTGGTTTCGCATATCAGACGACGCTGTAAGAGCCGTTTCTTGGGAACAAGTCCGAGCAACACAGGCATACATGCTGTTTTATGAAGCTGTATAAATAACTTGTATAAATTAATGATTTGTTGCTTCCAAACTCGTTATAAAAATGTCTTTGGCTGCCTTGCATAACGGTATTAAACGCCGGAGAGCGATCTTTTTCGATTGCGCGTACTCAGCCGAAATCCGCCTTTGAATCTCAAAAGCGAAACGCCGGGAGTATGCTTTAGCAAAGAGTAAGTTGTGCTTAGAGGCAAGGACCGATTACTGGCAGCCATCATGAATGGGCACAGGCCCGTCACAGGGTCACAAATTTGAACTGAGTCTGGGTGAAAGTCAACTAATAGCTCGATTATATTTGTCATGGCAATGATCACAGGCTGAGTCCAGCGTTCATCCGCGCATGATGGACAAAGTTGCAACAATGCGTAGTGGAGAGGAAGACGTCCAAAGTTATCCTTCACGTGACATGTTAACGGATCTCGTTCGATGATACTTTTTACCCATTCGGTCCATTCTGATGCCACAGTTGACTGATTTTCGTCCAACCGCGTAAGACTCGCCGCGAAAGCGGGAGATGCATTCGCAGCCGCTCCAAAACAGTAGTGAAGAGGTAAACGGCCAAGATGATCGCGTCGCTGAAGCTCCTCCGGATATTGCCATAGGATCAACTCCCCGATTGGTCGCGGCAGCGACGGAACTGTTGGTGTTATCAAAGTCGTCGCCAAATGCAGTATATCGCCAGACAAATCAACTGGGTATGTAGAGAATGAATCGCGAAAGGCTGTACGTATAATGAGAAAGATACGATGGAGAAGCAAGCCGAAGGATCGATTCTCACGAGAGGTCCAGTCCACCCGCGCTGCAAGATGGGCTGCAACGGAGGTACCCAAATTCGTGTTAATGTTATTAATCTCATTCGCAAGTTCTCCATCGTTCGATATGATTTGATCCACGGCCTGTCTTAGCAATGTCTGATACATGTCATTGGCACGATTAGAGGGAAGCTTGCGAATACCACGCGTGTCCAGTGGATAGAATGACCGATGCGAGAAAAAGCCATTGCCTACTTCAATGTGTCGAATCCACTCCAAATCCACTGGAGTATAACCAGCAAGGTTTCTGCTCCAAATGAGTTTGTGTGGGCCGTCGCCTCGAGAAGAATTCGTGTCGCCGCTTGCCGTTTCCTCCGATGCAAGCAAAGTTCTGGCGAGTATCAAATGCAATATATCCATGGGAACACCAACGGCACAAGCGACGTGAAGCGGTAGGTCACCGTAAACGTTACGATGCTGCATGATACATTGGCAGTCGTCTTGATGCAGAAGCAGTTCTCGAATCAAGCGATCAAAGTTGCCGTAGTTGCGAATGGCCACATGAAGCGGGGTGCATCCAGTGACAGACGATTTGGCATGCAGAAGCGATGGTCGCCACAGCAATAAGCGGTGAGTAATTTCAAGCATACGTTCCAATCGACCCGACTCGTCAACCTGGAGCGGCGATGACAGATTTGCGAGCATACGCGGCGCACCAAGCGACGGAGGAGAGTAGCCAAAGGAGGTTCCCAGTGAGAAGAGACGCACCAGGACAGCCAAGTCGTGATCTTGAGTCGCTAGCATAGGTGAATGAAATTCCATTAAGAGTTGAAGAATCCCCATAGCCTTGTCTATCGTCAATGTTCCAATATGAACTGAAGACACAACATAATCAAGCACATCGAAACCACTAGAATCGCGCTGGTTGACGGCCGGCCATAATGAAGCGCTGCTGAGTATGTTACTATCTGCGTCAACGTCGTTGCAATTTTCAGGTTCAGTGTTCATACAAGCAATATGGGCTTGACTCCCCTCCAGATCTTCATCCGCCTGTAAGAGCATCGACAACAGATCCAGCGTCACAAAATCGCTGTGGGCATATTGAAGCAGTTGTCGCAGGGGCGTACCTCCCACTACTTCCTGTGGACACCGAAGTTGCCAGGGGCAAGCTTTAATAAGCAACTTGATAAGAGTGGCGTTCGCCGTTTCTCCTTCCGCCGTTGATGGACCCAAGTACGTCTGTTGTACGGAATGGGAATGGAACAACTGCTGGAGCGCAACTCCCAAAGCAGTTGGATGATATAGTTGTATTGACACCTTTCTTGTTCGCCGATCGTTGATCGAACTGTCATAACTTCTCCAACGACTTGACGGAGAACTGGAAAGAATCTGCGGGTGGATGGGAACTGGTCTTGCTTGACTTGGATCCGACGTGCAAATACTTAGTGCGTCGTCATGACGACCTTGTCGAATCAGCTGCACCAGAACCGACTCTGTAAACATCACCGACATCGGAGATGTAGGTGCAGAAGGTGAAGAGGAAGGTGTCACCCCTTGCTGCCTCAACCGGCGAGGGCTGGTACTTGGGGTGCGTGTTTGTGCATTTGTTCTGTGGGAAGCATCATCCCTCGGCCCCTGCTGATCGTCAATATGAAAATGAATCCAACTAGGAAGCCTCGACTCAACCGTCGCCATCATTACTCCGCCTTGATGAAGATTAGCTCAGCGTTCTGACAATGTATCAGTCCGGTATAGCGGATTAGTTGGATCGCCGCCTCTCGTCTGATGTTCGAAGCAAAATTCCGGCGAGGCCGACTCGCTCGAGAAACGCCATCAAGTTTGAAGTCTGACCTGTATTTATACCGAAGGTCGTAGGGTGACTTGAAAGTGACGTGTTACACGTATGCCGCATGACGTAGTTTTCACTGGCACTCGTTTCATACTATTGCCTATTGACGTAGTTTTCACTGGCACTCGTTTCACACTATTGCCTCGTGACGTAATTTTCACTGGCACTCGTTTCATAATATTGCCTCATGACGTAGTTTTCACTGGCACTCGTTTCATACTATTGCCTCATGACGTAGTTTTCATTGGCACTATGCTTTCGCGCGATCTTTCGCACGCAGTGGCACAATCATCTCACCATGGGAATGAGCATACAAAAGTGCCGCTTCGTTTGTCTCATGCTTCTATTGCTACGCTCCTCATTATCGTTCACACATTATCCAATCGCAACTCGCGCGAAACTCCCAATTTTCAAGTGTATTCTTCGAACAATGAGTTCCTCGACTTTCGACCAACATGGTCCTTCATCTTTCGTCAACTGCCCCAGTTTGAAGCTTCGAGACGGCACGAAACATCCCATTATCGGGTTTGGAACATACAAGGTCGGATACATTCCACCTAGTGCTTCAGCAGCAGCTTCTTCGACTGCACCGACGAGATCGGCGGAAGAAATTATCAAGGACGCTCTTGAAGTCGGATACAGATTCTTGGAATGCGCGCAATTTTACAATAATGAGCGAGAGATTGGAAATGCTATCACGCAATCCGGTATTCCGCGAGACGAATTATTTTTATGCAGCAAGGTTTGGACGTCTACAATTGAGCAAGGTCCCGATGCGGTGTGCAAGCAACTTGAGCAAACGCTTTCTGACCTTCGGACCGACTATCTTGACTTGTATCTCATTCACTGGCCAGTTCCCAAGCATCACGTGACTGCCTACAAGACGTTGATTGAACTCAAGCGCCAAGGCAAGATTCGAAACATTGGGGTTTCCAACTACGCGTGGGAAGACTTTTTGGAGCTAAAGCAAGACGAGTCGATTCACGCCGAAGATTTACCTGCCGTGAATCAAATTGAAATTAATCCCTTTCTATATCGCAGCAAGACGATTGAATTGTTTCAGCAGGAAGGCGTCGTGATGCAATCGTATCGCAGTCTCCGCGACGGCAAGGCATTTGACCACCCAGTCGTTCAATCAATTGCCAAGCGTCAAGACAAGACACCTGCCCAGATTCTTGGGCGCTGGTGCGTGCAAAAAGGGTTTGCATATGTGCCAAAGTCGGCGCGGAAGGAACGCATGGTGGAGAACGGCAGCGTTTTCGATTTTCAGCTGAGTGAAGACGATGTGCAAGCGCTGGACGAACTGACAACCCCGGAGGCCAAAACAGCATTTTTGGATCTATATAGAAAGTGTGTTAATCGAGACACTAGCAAGGATGGGACTATGGAGGGAGTCAAGATGGAAATTACGGTTGATTAAATTATGTGAGCGCATCCTATGCACGATTAAATCTTAAATAAAATGGAGCACTAGATTAGATATCCAATGAATGCAAAAATGAAATGGTTCCACTCCACTTCAAAACACATCATCTCTTATAGATGATCTTGGGAATCAAAGATGTAAACCACAAAAATGAGTCGCCTCTGCATGGCTCATGTGATAATTTCAACACCACCGCTACCGACCGAGTCGTACGAGTAGGAGCTGCCTTGCCGAACAATGCGCCGGAAACCATCCAGTTTGCCATTCGCTGGCAGCAACCTTTTCGTATTCTTGCTCTTGAACCAGCGCAACAAGAGCAACGATGCAACCATCAACGTTATACCGACCAGCAGTTCCAACGGATGATGCTGATGATGCTCATCAAAATTCAACAATGATCCTTGATGACGACTCGCACAGTTAAAGTCCGCGGGCGGATCGTCACTGTACTCGCAAACAACGGCATCGATCCACTCGCTCGCCAAGCTCGTCCGCGAATTGACGCCCGGAAAATCTTCGTCGGCGCACTCCTCGCCCCAACTGACAGTTCCCACCAAGACTTGCTTGCCCGTCTTGCTATCTTTGGCCAAAATGGGACTCCCAGAATCATATGCGCACGCATCACGCTCATTGTGCTTTCCACCGCTCGTGCACAAATGCCAGTCTTGAATCTTGTGGCGGTAGGAAATGCCTCGTCCGGACGATCGAGCGCACTGATCGCTTGGCAAATAGTCGAGTTGCACCGTTTGAAGAACCTTTGGGAAAACATCGGGCCAGTCTGGCTCAATCCAGCCCATGCCAGTCACCGTGAGCGAATCGCCGGGTTGAGGAAAGGAGGGATCGCGATTAATGGTGACAACCGGAGCGCTGGATCGGCCGTCGAGCTTCAACAGTAGATAGTCGTGATGAAAGACATCTTCGTCATCTTCATGTTCCTCGATGCGAAATAGAGGATGCTGGATAGCTCTGGCGACGCGAAAGGTTTCAACGGCTGAAGTATCGTCGTCTCGGTGACGCCGGCTGCCTCCGTGCCTGTCATCATCGTCGTTTCTATAGTACTTTCCCACCTGGACCTTCATTTTTCGCAGCGTCTTTTGGTCGTCGGGCAAGCAATGTCCCGCCGTAAGGACGAGGTCAGGAGCGATCAATGCACCTCCGCCCCAACCAATGTAGGCAAAAAATGGAAAGGCGTCGGGGTCGGCGTCAACGCCGTTAATGATAAGAGTGCGATGTTCATGAATGGCATCGTGTTGAAGAACCTGCATGTTTTTTGTTTCGAGTAAGACACGCAGTAAAGTTTGTAGAATTGCGCTTGGAGCGTGTTGCTTCTTCGCTTGATTGCCGTAACCGAGTCGTCCCGACGCGACCCGCTCGTGCCTTGTTCCTTCCCAAAATTTTAACAGCAGTCTTCTTTCTTAATAGCTAATGCACCCAAAGGTGAGGATGTTGTTGGTGTTCCTACGAGGAGCTGAATTGGATCATAGGTGTCGAAGTCGAGATTTCGGTGAAAATTGAAAGGCCGGCGGAAGTTTTCGTCCTCGAATTCGATGTGTGGCGCGCTCGCGCGATCAGTACACATTGATTGATAGTAAAACATCAGGTACGCACCATTGAAACGATTGGTTCGTTCATGCCATTTAGCTATTGTGTTTCTATCATACAAGCGACTACTAGTAGTAAAGAACGAAACTAAGAACTGGTTGAAGAAATGATTACCTAGCCGCATACAAGTTTAGCAAAATCATAGCAAGGCATTGACTACGGTAGCAAGTTCTTTACTCGTCTGTATACTCACACTGTTGCGCCTCATCATCGTAAACCTATTCGGCATCTAGGTAGAAAGCCTTCAAATTAGCACGGTAACAGCGGCACGATTCGCGAGTTGTCGCATGACAAGTGCAGCGAAGGTAATTGTCCAATTGCTGGCCAAAAAATTAGCATGGTGATCAGTCTTTTTTTGAGAACGGCCAGCCTCGTCCGCGCGCTATCGCATCAGCACAAGGAAGCAGGCCCTAAAAATTGCAAAGATCCAGTCAATACGTTTAGCCAAGCAGTCAAAATTCAAACTCCCCGTGCTTTACGTGCACCAGAAAGAGTCCTTGAGCGGGTGCCATGCTGGGAGCAAGATTACGATCACGAGCACCTAGCAGCTGTCGCGTGCGTTCTTCAACTTGCATTTGCGTAGTATCATCATGCTGTCCAACGTGAACAAGATAGCCGACAAGGTTTCGAACCATGCGATATAAGAAGGAGTTCGCACGGACTGCAATAGTAATCAGCTGCGCACCTTGCGATGCTCCCAATCCCAACAAACCACCATTACTTCCTTGTACAAAAGGCAGACCATAGGGCTGCGAGTACACCGATATATCGCGCAATTGAATGACAGGACTGGTTTGCTGGCAGCCCTTGGCTCGAAAGCTTGAAAAGTCGTGTTCGCCGACCAATGCGGCTGCAGCCCATTGCATAGCTTGAAGATCAAGCACTCGCTGATTACGGCTAGGTTTGAGAAGCCAAGATCTGTCATATTCAAATGGAATGCCTATACTCACATGATTTTGAGATGATGGCTGAAGAATGCGGTAAACGTAGAGTCGTTCCGTCGCACTGAATCTAGCGTTCCAATCTTCCTCCTCTTCCGTTCGTCCGTTTTGCATTCTGAGTGTGGCCTGGACCGCATTAAGAATGTTAATATCTTTTCCAGGTCCAGCTCGAATGTAGTCGTCGCCTTGTTTATAAAGACTAGCGTTCTTAATTCGTTGTGCTCTCGCTGCTATTGGAGAATGCGGGGCAGTATAATGGTAAAACTCATCGCGCATCAAGTGGTACTGCCATCCATGTAGAAGTTGTTTCGGTGTGACGATTCCCGAGGGTAGATCGACGTGCAGTGTATTTCCCAATGCATGGACTCCGCGGTCGGTCCGACTAGAAACCTGCAGTTGGAAATCTTCGTCATGCGACGGAACAAGTTTGTGGAGGGCTCGTCGGAGTCGAGTTTCGACGGATGTGTGTCCCCTCAAATCAGTACCATCTGGCATTATGCAGTCTTCTTGCTTTTGTTGAGAGAACCCTAGGAACGGTCCACCATGATACTGAAAGCGAACGGCATAGCGCGTGAATCCAGGACGCAACGCCATGGTCAATTTCATGGTGGCTAGCCTCGACGATCAACATCTTCATGAATGGATGTTGAATTCACTTCTATCATGACGTAATTGACACTGGCACTCGTTTCCTAGTATTGCCTTGTGACGTTATTGACACTGGCACCTGTTTCATATTATTGCCTTATGACGTCATTGACACTGGCACTCGTTTCATACTATTGCCTTGTGACGTAAACACGTGGCTTTGCGCGTTCACGGCATACTATGTGAGCGCTTGCTTTGCGACGTATCGAAGCCGACCACTCGTTGATAGAATGCCAAGCTCTTATCTTCCCTACAAGTGCACATAGTAGTTGCACAAAACATATAATGCTTTCGTCTATCTATTCACAAGCTTGATGATCAAGCCTGTGGACGCGCACGTCAACCACATCCAAATTCAAAGTCTCCCGCATATCGCTCAGCTCATTTACCAAGTTCATAATCTCATCATGACTCATGTGTCGACATGAAACGCAGTCAGCTTGTACAACAAAGTCTACGCCGTGAGTCTTGCTACTTTGGAGTTCAGTCATAACATTCTCGACGGACAATCCATGGTCTCGAAGAGACTCGGAAATGGCGGCAAGCATGCCAACTCTTTTGGAAGGTTTGAATAAGAAGAAAGGTTAGAAAATTGCATAAACCTTATGAACACCATTTGCATGCAGTATATAACTCACTTATCTTCTCCCACACAGCGTACATGAAAGCTCATTTGTGGAGCTTCAAAGGAACCTGTTCCTCGTCGAGCAATTGAGTTGGATCGAATGTCGAGCCCCTTCAGTTGCGGGTTCCGCCGCAATGACTTGAGAAATTGGCGTGACTTTTCCGGCGGGACACTGACATGCATCTGAATGATGAATTCATGTCCCAGTCGCACCATCTTGGAGTGTGTCACGTTGCCTCCTTCATTGGCAACCGCCCGCGAGAGTGCAGCCACCCAACCGGTCTTGTCGCGCCCGGTTGCCGTCAAAACCACGTGTGACTTGTCTCGCTCCAAGTCTCCAGCTGGCGAGGTAAGTATACTTCCCAGTCCCTCCTTCATAATCATAAGAGTTGCTCCCGTGATGGCTCCTCCCGCCATGTCCTCGCCATGCGCAAGATCGCCACCTCGCATTGCGGAGAGTATACATGTCCAGACGAGAGACGTGGTGGCGACGCATGGAATACGCATGTACATTGGCATGCTGCGTACGTAGTTCAGAATGTGAGTTCATATAGTGCAGATCGAGTTAAATGAGCCACTTTCGCATACGTACAAGGCAAAGTTAAGTATTTGAGCAGGAACCCAGATTTTCCATAAAGCTTTCCAGTCCTCGAACATGTTCCCTCGATAAACTTCCAGTGCTTTCCAAATATCTGGTTGCGGGTTCATGACGAGTTCTTTAGTTATGTAAAAGCATGGAAAGTAAGCGATTGGATGGTGAATAAACTGATCAATAAAGACTTGTGCCACGAGTTGAAATGCGCCGACGCGATCCTTTATTTTGGCTCGCAAGTCCTTCTTGGCAAAGGCAGCTGCCTGTGGAAACATTCTACCAAAGACTGGGACATACAAGACATATTGGATTCCTCCCAAATATATAAATCCAAATGCTGCGAAAGCTCCATTGCGTTTCCAGTTGACTTCTTTCCATTCCTTCTGCTCAACAACCGTTTGCACAAGCAAGTCGCTGAAGGAGGTCTTGAAGCCGGAAAAGGCGACGCCAAAGGCAAATGGATACTTTGCTGGGACGGAAGAAAGCTTGTTCCATATACTTCGACTTGCTAGAGCCGATGCTGTTGAAGCCATGGTCGCAAATGGGCGAGGAACCAAGGACAATGAAGTTGACGAGGCACGTGACGAAAAGGCCGAAAGTTGCCGAGGCCAAAAAGCGTCGCAGCAACACTAAAATGTCTTTTCATTCCCGCTTGTGAAAACGCATTGGATGCTGCCAGCGCGCGCAAGCCTCGTCTCATCTCCGCCGCGCCACATGCCAGTGACCGATCATTGATTTTCTGTCACAGCATTGACGAGTAGACTATCTTTCCATCATGGGGCCAACCAACCAAGTGTTTGGGCAGGCCATGCAGAAGCGCAAGGGCGGCAATGGAAACAAGAAATCCAACTACCAGCGTCAGTTTGGTGGAGGAGGAGCAACGTCCTATCGACAGGCTCCAAAATCATCATCAACCGACGACAATGCTGAAACTAAGGCGGAGTGGAGACGACGCAAGCAACATGCTGGAGAAGTAGTCGATGAAAGCTTTGGCGTCGAGAGATTTTCGTATCAAAATGTCAAGTCGACGGAACCTGAAGATTTGCGGAAACGAGGATGGCTCTACAACGTTTTGCCGACGACTGTAAGTGACGAATAGCGCATTGTGACGATTCGACAGCGCTATGTACTAGATAGAGAAGATCTAATGCTCATTCACCTCTTCCATTGCGCAATTAGGTTTCAGTGGCATCTGCAGACGACGGAGGAGCCGAACGATCGGGCCTTGATCTTTACTTTTGCACGGAATCAAGACATATTTTCAAGTCCACAGTACTCTTTCGGCCCTACTTTTATCTCATGCCAGATCTGTCTTTGATTCAAGATAGTTCGCAGATTGACGTGGTTTTGGAACTTTTGCTATCCAACTTGAATCGACTTCTCGAAGGAACCTTGTCGTCGTGTCGAGTCGTCCACAAGCTCGATCTTGACCAGCCAAACCACTTGTCACCTAACAATCACAAGGGACGGCCAATGCTTCAGCTCTTATTTGACAACGTATCGCAGTTGACCGAGGCTAGAGAACAGCTTCGAAGCATTGTCAAGTCGGCTCAAACGAAGCGCTCGCAGTACACCTTCTCCATGGATCCTCATCAACACATGCAAGACATCTGGAAGGAGCCTCTTCAATTACTAACGGACATGCGCGAGTACGATGTTCCATACGTAGTTCGTGTCTGCACCGACTTGGATATTCGATGCGGAACATGGTACACGGTGCAAGTCTCGGATACCATGCTCAGTGAAAACGAGAATGAGCAATCAACAGGCGGTGTCACGCTGCTTGAGGCTGACCGCGAAAGCAAAGCAGAGCCAACGTTCCTGGCATTTGACATTGAGTGCACCAAGGCGCCGCTCAAGTTTCCTTCCGCTGATGTGGACGAAATTTTCATGATTTCATACATGGTTTCAACGCCAAGTGGTGGCCAGGGCTACCTGATTACGAGTCGATCGGTTGTTTCGCAGGATGTTGGCGACTTTGAATATACTCCGAAACCAAACTATCCCGGACCCTTTCATATTTTCAACGAAGTTGACGAAAAGGCTTTGTTGGAGCGATTCTTTGACGAGTATCGTAAACACCGACCGCACATTGTAGTCACCTATAACGGCGACTTTTTCGATTGGCCATTTGTTGACACTAGAGCTAAGCATCATGGGATCAGCATGTTTGAGCGCACTGGAGTAGAAGAGATTAACGGCCAGTATTGCGGTCGTTCCAGCGTTCACTTGGATGCTTTTCACTGGGTGCAGCGCGACTCATACTTGCCGCAAGGAGCTCAAGGCTTGAAGGCTGTCACCAAGTACAAGCTTGGCTATGATCCAGTCGAAGTAGATCCTGAGGATATGGTCCGCTATGCGCAAGAAAAACCAGTGCACATGGCGACGTATTCTGTATCAGATGCCGTCTCGACATACTATCTTCACGAAAAATACGTCCACCTCTTTATATTTTCCCTCTGCACGATTATTCCAATGGGACCTGAAGACGTGCTGCGCAAAGGATCAGGCACTCTATGCGAGGCGCTACTAATGGTCCAGGCTTGTCAAAAGGGCATCATCTGCCCAAATAAGCAAACTGATTCACTCGCCGACTTTCATCAAGGACACTTGCTAGAAAGCGAAACCTACATTGGCGGCAAGGTTGAGTGTCTCGAAGCTGGTGTCTACCGAAGCGACCTGGAATATGACTTCGACCTGAAGCCGGCGGCATTTGATCAGCTAATTGGGAACGTTGACCGAGATTTGTGTTTCGCAATTGAAGTGGAAGGCGACAAGCGCAGGGAAGACGTTGTCAACTATGACGAGGTAAATGAACAAAGAGCTGAAGATTGGGCCACCATCACAATTCAAATTCTTACTCATCTACCATTCGCCTTGACACCTTAAAGATTCGAAGAACAATTATCAAAGAGCTCGAAGAACTCCGTGAAAGACCGAAACGAAAGGAGCGCCCTTACGTGTACCATTTGTAAGAGATTCTTCCGCTTGAATGTCTATGTCAATCATGAGCTGCATCTCACTTACAGACTGCGATACTATATTTTTTCAGGGATGTGGGTGCTATGTATCCGAACATCATATTAACAAACCGATTGCAACCAAGTGCCATTGTCGATGATGCGACTTGTGCGGCTTGCGACTTTAACCAGACGAAGAACGGCTGCAAACGTAAAATGGAATGGATATGGAGAGGAGACTACAACCCGGCGTCCAAGAACGATTACGATCGCACCCGAGATCAGCTTTCTCGCGAAATCATAGACGGTACATTGTTCAGTCAGCTGCCTGAGAAGGACCAGGCTGCCATTGTCGCCAAGCGATTGAAAGATTACAGTCGCAACGTTTACAAAAAAACCAAAATTACGGAAGAAATTACCCGCGAGGACGTCGTTTGTATGCGAGAGAATGATTTCTATGTGGATACGGTTCGGCAATTTCGTGACCGTCGCTACGAATACAAGAGCGCAAATAAGTCTTGGAAGAAAAAGGTTGCATCCGCCAAAGATGCGGCGACCAAGAAGTTTTGCGAGGACAAAGTACTTGTTTACGACTCTCTCCAAGTGGCTCACAAATGTATTCTCAACAGGTAAGAAATGCGCAGTTTCCTGGATTTGCTGACGCCACTATCTACCTTTTTGCTCACGTGTTTTTGCTTGATAGTTTTTACGGGTACGTCATGCGCAAAGGGGCTCGCTGGCGGTCGATGGAGATGGCGGGAATCGTTACAAAAACGGGCGCCGATATTATCACCCAAGCACGAATTTTGGTCGAGCAAATTGGCCGGCCGATTGAATTGGATACCGATGGTATCTGGTGTATCCTTCCGATTAGTTTTCCCGATGTGTATACGTTCGAACTCGCAGATGGTTCCAAGATGAAGCTTGAATATCCATGCGTGATGCTTAACGCTGCTGTCCACGATACCTTCACGAATCATCAGTATCAGACACTGGAAGATCCTGAACGCGGCGTCTATAACACTCGCAGTGAGTGCTCAATCTTCTTTGAAGTTGACGGGCCATATCGATGCATGTTTCTCCCGGCCAGTACTGAGGAGGGCAAGCTTTTGAAGAAGCGATACGCCGTCTTTAATTTCGACAAATCGCTAGCGGAACTGAAGGGTTTTGAATTAAAGCGACGAGGCGAGCTCGAGCTTATCAAGACATTCCAATCCCAAGTGTTCGAGTAAGTGGGAAACTGCAAATATTCTGTGCTAGAGGCGAAAAGGAAGCCATTGTTAATAATCAGTTTCGTATTGTTGCTCAGACGCTTTTTGGATGGTGAGACCCTCGAACAGTGTTACGCAGCTGCTGCCGATGTCGCGAACCATTGGATCGACGTGATAGATACTCGAGGAGAAAGTCTTGGCGATGAAGAGCTCGTTGAACTAATTTGCGAGAACAAAAATATGAGTCGACAACTTGATAATTATGGAGCCGATCAAAAAGGAACAGCTCTAACTACAGCTCGTCGACTTGGAGAGTTCCTTGGTGCAGATGTCATCAAGGATAAGGGGTTAAGCTGTCGATTTATTATTGCTGAACAACCTTACGGCGCCCCTGTCACTGATAGAGCGATTCCAATTGCTATTTGGAGCGCGGGAAGCGAGGCTGTAACCAAACATTATCTGCGAAAATGGCTTAAAGATCCAGGACTTGACGGTAACGCGCTTGACATACGCAACATCTTGGATTGGGATTACTATCGAGAACGCTTATCGAATACTATTCGAAAGATTATTACCATCCCTGCAGCTTTGCAGAAGATCGCGAATCCGGTTCCTCGAGTCGCGCATCCTGGCTGGCTGGAGTCAAAAGTTAACACTTTGAACGATCGTTTCAAACAGAAAAATCTAGGAGAAATGTTCCAAAAGTTTGCTAATGATACCAAAGCGACTAGGCTTGGAGATATCGAAGATTTCGGAACCTCCAGCAGTGGCGGCAAACGGCCGGTGGTGCACTCCCACCGCCGAGCTCTTACCATTCAAGCGGAAACAGAAGCAGAGCCTGCGGCTGAGCCAAAGACAGAAGAGCGTGTGCAGCTCTCAGTAGATAACTTTCCCGCGTGGCTCCGTCAAAAGAAGACGTCTTGGCGGCGAACTAGAAGCGAGAAGAGGATGGAAACGTTGACTGGTAGCCGAGGACACGAAAAGCGGGCAAGAACGGCAGTGACCATTGACAGATTCGTCCAGGACGCAGCAAACAACATGTCGTCAAAAGAATGGCATATCGTCGAGATTAGAGGAATGACAGGCTTTGACGCTGTAGGTCAACTGTCTAAAACTTCAACTTCGGGTGATCTTGCAGTGTTCGTCATGGTGGGCAACCAACTGCAACGGATCAAAGTATCAGTGCCCCGAGTATTTTTCATCTCGTCTCGCTTCGAACTCCAATCTAGCGCTCTGGATCTCAAGAGAGTAGAGAAGCATTTGCCGCACAATAAAGCAGCCCTGTTCGTATACGAAGTCACTATGCCGGAGTATGAATTCCAGAAACAAGAGTGGATCAAAAATATCCGCCCATTTAATCCAAGCTTTGTTGGCAAGGATGGAAGTGTATTCGAAACAATGTTTGAAACTGGGGTGCCTTTGTTACAGGCCGCTGTTAACCACATAGGATGTATTTCTAAGCTGTCTTCCTCAGCTTCTGGAGCGAAAGGATCGAAAACTTATGCACTCACGGATTTGTCTCGCGTGGAGCGTCCGTCGGATGGAGAGTATCTCAGCCAATTTGATGCATTCAAGCGACTCTATCTGTATGTGAGGATACACCCTCGCTTGAAGACCGGTCTGGTGTGCCTGTTCACCATTGATGGACCGAATGAAGCAGTTGATGCCGCTCGTCCGTCCGCTGCTGGCCCCAATTCATTCGATGTTGGCGCCACATGTCATATTTGGGTTGTCAAGCCTGGAGCTCAAAAGAATGTCTCGTCTAAACAGTGTCAGCGAACGATCCAAGAGTTGATGGAAACAATTGAGGGAACAGGCAACGATACGGAATACGCGTGCGTTTCATCGATGAGCAACATTCAAATCGGGTCCATTCGCTTTGTTGAGAGTGAGCCCCTTGCATTAGCAGGTGCCAATGAAGCTATAAGCGCTGTGTCAAAATCCAACCATGGCCCAACTTTTGTTATGTGTACCAGCAGCAAGGCGACATCACTTCTGCGCCGCTATGTGTCGTCGCTGGGTTCACTCCCCATTGTGCCGCTCCCTTTCCCACCAGGACCACTTCACAATCCCGCGATATCAAGCCTTCCGCCTCTAAATTGGGAGCTGCCGTCTATTCAGTTGGGTCTCGAAGCATATCTGTTTTCCGTCGTAATTGCTTTTCCCAAACGTATCAGCTACGCTCGGTACGGTCAGATACCGCTGGGCAATCTCGGGGATGATGAAATTTTGGAGACCTATGACACCACCCTGTCCAGAATGCTACAAAAGAATCGAGCTTTGTCTTGGGCTAGTGTTGTTCCTGGTCGTCCGAATCTCGGGATTAACTTTCTGCCATCTGCCGGAGGCGGCATATTCCCCTTAGTTGACGTCGACGCTCATACATATAGTCAGGACGAGATTTGGGGAGACGATGACATGCTCAGTCCGGTTGTGCGCCGCCCAGGATGCTATAGATTCGTTTGTGTTGACATTGACCTACAAGATCTGGCGATCGCGGCGATTACTGACACTGTTTCGAGCATGCCGACTCTCAACATAATGTCGGCTGGACAGGGCGCTGTGGACTCGCCGACCAGTGTGGCTCAGTTTGACTTCGCTGTCAACGCAGCCAAGAGCGCTTTATGCAGCCCACTCGGCGATGAACAAGCTACGTCTGTCTCGCTCTCTTTAGTTCGAGGTCTCATCTGCGGCTGGTTAAAAGATGCATTCACACTAAACAGTCTGGTGGCCGATGAACTACTTCATCACATCTACCGCCTCTTCTCAAATCCTGATTCGCTGCTGCATGATCCAGCGTTGCACCGGGTTTTGCACGGTTTAATGAAAGCTACTTTTCTTCGTTTGCTGGGCGAGCTACAGCGCCTGGGTTGTTCAGTCGTCTTCGCGTCGTTCACGAAGATCACGATCGCCACCAACAAGGTGCATCTTTCGGAAGCGGAGGAGTATGTCGATTTTGTTGTATCGACAATTCGCAAACGTGCATCTGACAACCCTGGACTAGGTGATGCGTTGGCCAGAATTTCTCTTCGTCCAACGCTGTTTCACTCGCAGCTCGTCTTTTTGGATGAATACAACCTGAGCTCCATGATCCTTCGACGCGTGGCGAGCGATGAAGTAGAGGATTTGAAAGCTATTGTCGTTCCAGATGATAGCGTTGAAGAAGGCACTGTAGTAATAGCCATGGGTGACTTTGACTGGTCGCTCCTTAACTATCTTGGCAGTGACATCGCGCAGGAATACTTTAAAC
Source organism: Mayamaea pseudoterrestris (assembly GCA_027923505.1). NCBI lineage: Eukaryota > Bacillariophyta > Bacillariophyceae > Sellaphorales > Sellaphoraceae > Mayamaea > Mayamaea pseudoterrestris. The sequence continues at coordinate 566,176 of BROI01000017.1, read as the reverse complement.
TGGTTATCAGTCGCTTCAGCAAGTCGGTGCTGGAGCGTCAGATTAGCTTGGAAGGAGCAGACGTGTTGAGCACGTTTTCGACGCAACAAGCTCGAACACAGCAGTTATTGGAATATCGAAAGAAGATGGTATCAAAACATTTTGCTTCGCTTTGCACTCGCGCCGTCGACGACATTTTGAAGGATGGCGAGGAAAATCGAGTTGAACCGCCGCTCGCTTCTAGCCATGGTGGACCAATCGTCCCGGCACTTGAATTCATCAAAAATGTCGTTGCCATCCTGGAGCTTGATACCGACTTAGAAATTGAAGTGCAGTCGCTGAAGAGGAGTCTACTTGCTCAGGTTGGCGTAGCTGAATACGCCAAGGCTGCTCAGTGGAAAAATCCTTGTCCAAGCTTCATTTTGCCCGACGTCTTCTGCTTAGAGTGCAACGAGACGAAGGACTTAAACCTTTGCTACGTCCCGCCTCGTGATGCCGACGATGAAGAGTATCGCAAGGCTTGGATATGCGATTGCGAAACGCCTTACGACGTGACGACGATTGAAAAGCGGCTCATTAATTTAGTGCAACGAAAGGTGGCGCGCTATCAACTCCAAGACTTGCGATGCGTTAAGACCAATCGAGTGTCGACGCGAGCACTCGCCCCGTTCTCCGACTGCTCGGCAGGTTTAAAGCTCGATATCACCAAGGAGGAAATGCATTCCGAGTTAGAGTTGTTGCGCAGTTTGTCGAATTTGCACGAGCTTGAAAATTTAAGGGCGACGACTAATGGTCTATTGGCAAGCTTTTTGTATATCTAACCGTTTTTATAATAATAAAATGAGCATTATTCGCATGTTATTCCTTTACATGTAAAAAAGTGCCCGACTGTAACACGTCGCCCACCAGTAAAAACGTTGAACGAAGCGCTCTGAAGCCCGGAACGAAGCGGTATGCCTCCAATACAAAGGTCCAAGCAACCCTTGAGAAACATGTATGATTTCAGGGTCTCAACCGACACCCCTGGTCTTCTGCAATTTAACTTTAGAGCCTGGCAACGAGCGGGGAACTCTGGTGGGGCTCTCGTCATCTGATAGTATTACGCAGGCTAGTACGAGGACTGCTGCAAGTAATTGATTACAAAATGAGCGATTTAGAAATATACCGTTCAGCGAAATTTCCGACAGAGTCTTTTGGCATTAAAACACTCTGCTAGAGAGCTCATACTTGAATGCAATCGAGTGTCAAGCTATAAACGTGGTATTTCCCACTTGTCATTTTGTGCGAAGTTACTCCGCATTGCCCAGAAACGATCTATCGGGCCCGTCTCTCGCGTTCGTAATCTTCAATCGTTCTTCGATCTCGCTTATGCGTATTCAACGCTTCCAATTCGTCAGCTTCATCGCTGATATGTTGTTTGTGAGCTTGATTCTGCGTAAACTTTTGCTGCTGCATCTGTTGGCGCTCCAACTGCCGCTGCCTTTCTTGTGCAATCGCACGCTCCTGTCCTCGCACTTCTTCTGGCAATTCGGCTCGGTTGGTTTCCTCCAATACTTCTGGTGGCGCCGCTCCCTCCTTGTAGACTGTAATGACGCACTCGTCCATAAACTCGCTCGGCTCCTTGTAGGCGATCCATTCTTCGTCAACTTCCTCGGCAGCTTCATATACCATATACTTGAGCACATCCATGGTGACGCGAGGCTTTTCATCATCGTTAAGACCAGCAATGTATTCTGGCAATGAGAGTTCAATCCTGGTGCATTCGTCCGGAGCGAGTTCAAAGTCCAGCATTCTTTGTTGCATAGACTCTCGAAACTCTGCCAGTACTTGCTGCGCAGTACGAGTAAGTGCTTCAGATGCATTGGAAGCCGCGATTGCGGTGTCAGAATTCGTTACTTGGTTGTCGTTAATGCTGGCAGTAGGAATTGGCTGTACATTCGACTTGGCCGTCGCAAGCATGGATTGTTGCGTCCGTTGCGCTCCGCTCACCAACTTTCCCAGTAAACCAGTCTTCTTTCCTACAGTCGCTGTAGCTAACGAGGGTCGAATAGCAGCAGCTTGTTGTTGCTGTTGCGCAGCTGCTGGCATTGGTTTCAGTTCACAGTTGGGAAGATCCGCAAAGTCCATCGTGATGGTGCAGTCCATCCTATCGGTTTCCTTGGATGACTGAATGTAAGATACAATCAAGACACCTCTTGTAGGAAATCTTCCATATGCAGACTTTTGTCGCTGCTTCAAATATCCTACAAATCCAGGTAGTTTGTTCCGTCCGTCAGTTGACTTGACGCTCATTGCTTGCAGTTTAGAATTTGGTTTCCACGCCCAAGCGTCGCGAGTATAGGCTGAAAATGAACGATATAGGTCAGAATGTCATCTTTCGCTGATAGAGATTTACTTGCATCCTTTTAAGAGGAATTTGTCTTCGTTGTCGTACCTTCCAAAACAATCTTTGAAGGTAAAGTCTGCCACTGCTTGAGAGCGATGGGCGCCGGATCTATTGGAATGACAGTCGCTAAAAACTCTGGCTTTTTACCAGGTTCTGGCACCAGAAATAGTTGTATTTCCTTCATATGAGCACTTTCGAGATATTCCCACTTCCAAGATATACCAAATGAGCCGTAATGGTTGTTGCGATGGCGACTACTTCCGCGCGCCATGGCCGTCCCGCGTTGCGTCGCGGGTGGCGATCTTCGTGTCGTTAAAATGTCGTACCGTTAACGAAGCTTGTCGTCATGTCGTACCGGTAGTCAAAGTCTAGCGTCATCGACGACGACGGTGCGAGACGATAAGCACCCCAATTGCCAAACAAGAGCAAACAGCGCGTCTTCTATAGTCGGCACAAGTATCTTCACTTTCAGATAATTATGTCTTTTATTGCGGATCTTGCGCGCAGGGGGATGGAGACTCAGTCTGGACTGGATGAGACGATGGGAGCTCGCGTCTCATTGTACGTTGCTTGGATGGAGCTTTTGAGGCTGCCGCTGCGTTCTGGGTCAATGTTTCTTAACTTTTATGTCTACTCTTTCTTTGTTTAGAACATCACGTGGCGCGATACAATTTAGAAATGAAAGAGCAAAGCCAACTCTTAGCTTGAAGCAAATGCTTGGCGGAGACTACCTCATTACGGACCGCGTACGTTGTCATCAGAATTTGTTCGGTTTGTTTCAAAACTGCTTCTTTGTTGATTACATTCGTTTGCAATCTATTTCGCTCACTCATTGTTCTTTATTGGTAACATATAGCCCATGTACGGCTGCGCCCATCCGGACCTCAAAGCGAGCGACCAAGGCATCAACGGCACCTTTATGGCGGCTCAGGCGTATGCGCAAGAGGCAAAGAATCGTCGCGATGAACTCTTGGCCAAGTATGGCAAATAACTATATAGCGAAATTGTTAACTTTTTATATGTAATTTATCGGTCTTGTCGGCAAAAGCTCATTCTTACATATCGTTTCACGTGGTGCATTGTGCATTAATCGGATCATCAAATAGGCCAGTTGACTTTTCCTTATGCAAAAAGTGGAGACCGCTACCTTCGCTTTACACATCGTTGGTTTGTCTTGCCTTCAGTCGCCTTCAGTCATGCTGTCTGCGTCTTGTATGATTAAGAGATGCGAAGCTGCTCATGCCGCGGCTTCAATTACTCGTCGTGCTGTTGCTTCAGTTGTGCCTGCTGGCGGACACGTATCTCGGCAATCTTGGCTTCCAAGGCGGCGGAAATTTGAGCATTGCGATGCTTAATGATAGTCGGTGCTATTGTACGTTGTTGGTTGTAGTGCTCCCCCGAGTCCAGATACCACCCACCCATTGATGCAAAAAGGCGACTTGCAAACCAACGCAACTGATCCGTGATAGATGGCCGAGCGCTTGCATACCTTCTCCTCGGTCGCAGTAGACTCGACAGGCGCGATGGGGCATCTTCCTGCCGAGTTTTGGGTACCCTGACATCATTCAAATGCTGATACTGAAAGCGGTCGAGGATAGCTGGATCCAGAGCCTGAAGGGCATACGACCTGGAAGGCTCCTTCATCGTCCAATACATGTCGTCCCGTTCTCCCAGCTTCTGTAGTGCTTGTATCAAACTTTGCTGGGGATGCGGTGGAATATCATCCTTGACGAAAACTCGGGCCTCCTTGGTATAATACCGAAATATAGGTTTGGCAGGCTTGCCAGAGCACTCGCTTATGATGCGGACAAGCTGCTGCGGATACAGAACCAAGTCTTCGTACCGAATCAACAATCGTGGAAAGCTCGCGTTAAGATAAGCCCAATGCCAGTCGGTCCACATGTCGGCCAGCGTGTCGTAGTAGTCGGTATACTTGAACCCCGTCTGATGCGTCCTGACATGAACCTTGTTTTTTATTTCGCTGCTACCAAACCGTCGAAACAAGTTGGGACAATTTCGCTTGGGTCGAGTCATCCACTTGGCATCATAACCTTCTCTACACATGCTGCGCATCCAATCGAGCGGATGGCGGACGACGACAATGGGTAATACATGCTCGGGCATTTCGGAATTATCGGGCGGAAACTTGTTCATGCTGCGGTACTGAACAGGAACGTGTTTACCCCACTGAAAAATGGAAGACAGAATTGAGTAAGATAAGACGAAGACAAATTGATGGTATATTGTTTGCAATTTCTGTCAGCGAAGGAACAAGATACAAGCATTACGTACCGGTACTTCGTAAGGATTATACTCGCTAGTATAACGCATCATTCCCAAGTTAGCCTCGAGTGTTTTGGAGAGTGCATTGGTGCCAGAATGGTACAGTCCAGCCACCCTTGGCATTGGGTCCATGAGCGGATGCACCGAATCTTGGTACGCCCGACAAGTTTCCAAACCAACCACAAAAGGTCCTTTGCCGTAAATGCTGGTTATTTGAGAGAATTTCGGAAGTATTCGACACGTTTTCTGTGCAAGTTTGCTTGATAAAAGGTCCGAACTGTCGGACTGGTGCGAGTCAATGATAATGTCGAGAAGCCGTTCCTTGTCACGACACTCTACATGTTCTCGAGCCAGAGCCTTAGCGCGAAGAGCTGGTTGATAGCAATCAGTCTCATTTAAAGTTGTATTCCTTTTTGTTATGTCAGCAAGAGCCATGCCTTTCATGACAAAAGCTGATGTGTCCCATGCCTGCAGGTTTCGGGTGGAGAGTCCAAAGAGGATGCCAATCGTCCAGATAATCAGAAAGGCAAGCAGAAGCAAGAGACAGCTAAAATGTCGCGTTAAAGGCATCTTGGCAGGATTTCGTTTCTCGAGCAGTGTCAGCCATTGTAGTTTTCGATTCGTTTGGCCACATATAGAGCATCACATCATGCATGATGGAATCATAGTCGTAATTGCTGGTTGTTTGGCAAAAATGTGTCTCATCGGTTAAGATGTAGTCGTAGCGTTACTGCTGTGACAGATTGGCGCGCCATTTCGCGTCCATCACCTCCACTTTTTCATCCTCTCCATTCACGCACTTGTACTAGAATAAAGGAAAGACATCGGACGCAGATCAAGTCGGCCCATAGCATGACTCGCATAAATGCAGAGGGTAGACGTGTACTCACCGCACAAAATTGTCGGCGACGCTGCTTTAATCATTTATGTCGCAGCTCCCTTCTCCTATTCATGCTGCCAATTCTTCTGTCTTTTGCAATTTTGCCCTCCAAGGTCTATTCTTGGTCTTTACCTGGATCATCAAACGCAGTAAACCGAGCTATTGGGCATTATTCTCAAAATAGCTGCAGCGTTCACAGCAAGAGCTCATGTCACTTTGCAACAGGAAGAATCAGCTTGGGCAAAAGACGAGACTTTTCTCTTGTTCAAGTATACCAGGATGAACCGGAATCTCCAGTTTGGTATCCGCGAACGTCGGTTGACTGCGACTTTGTACAGGAACATGGTGTCAAGCTTGCTGCAAGACTTGTAAAGAGACAAATGCGCATGCAGCAGCAACCAAAATTGTTGCAGGAAGTTCAAGGTGACAGCGTTCCTTATCACGTGCAAGGCCGCTTTCGAGACATGACCTGCGAAACGAGAGGCGAGGAACTACTCGAGTCAATTTTTATAGATTATGAATCTCTACTTATACTAGAAGGTGTGGACGTGGACGAGCGACTTGAGCAAAAGATTTGCGAGCTAAAAGACGATGTGCTAGCAGCAGCCGTCATGGTCGTCCAATCGCTGTTGGTACTAGCGACCCAGGTTGGACTTACCGGGCATCCGGAGCAGCTTCGAAAGCTTGTCGCACATTTGGATGATAGATTCGATACTAGTCTAGCAATGCAGGATTTGGAATCGTGGAACAGCGATAGCATACGGCGTCTCAAGTATCGAGTAGACCGGACGCCGGCAATCGAGCTCCTTGGTACACTTTTATACAAGCGCACACCGCAGGGTGCCTTCGATCTACTTTTGGAGATGCGTGTGTTTACAAAGCATGAAGACCTTGCTCTTCTTCGGAGCGGCTTTCCAATCCATTTCTCACGACGAGAGATACAAGCGGCGGAGATCGCTGCCAAAAATCCCAAGGAGGATGTTGACGCGCTTTTGGGTATCCGACGAGATTTGCGTCATCTCAAAATGTTTACAATAGATGGCGCTTCCACATCCGAAATTGATGACGGTGTCTCGGTTGAAATCATACGACGCGATGGAGGAGCAACGAAGCAAAGGTACTGGATTCACATCGCTGACGCCGAACGCCACATGACGACGGAGTTGTGGGACAATGTAGCGAGAAAGCGTTTCACATCATTGTACCTGCCTACAGGAACTTTTCCTATGCTTCCTTCGACAATGAGTTCCGATGCCATGTCGCTTATTGCGGGACAAGACGCGTGCGCGTTATCCATGGGAGTGGAGCTGAATGAGGATGGATCGATAGATCCTAGCAGCGTGCTCATAACCCCATCGTTGATAAGAGTTGACTATCGACTCACTTATGAGGATGCAGACGAAATGCTTTCCGAGGGTGTTGCATACCAGGAGGAATGGGAATTGGGTGCATTGTTCGACATGGCAACGAGACGGAGAAATTATCGCGTCAGAAATGGGTCGATTGAAGGAGTCGTTCGCAAACCAATTCCGTTCTCAACAATCACAGCATACAAAGACAGAGCGTCACCAGATGGTATCGGAATCTCACTTTCGGTTGACGTCTCTCATAATGCGGGAAGGAATCAGACTGTCGTTGACGAAACCGACGACTCAAACGATGATTGTACCCATGTCTCCGACGCGACTCTGCTAGTGACAGAGTCGATGATTGTTGCTGGAGAAGGCATTGGAATTTGGAAGGAGAACTTGGAAAATGGTCGAAAAAGAACACTTGCCAAGAAGTTTCCAAACAGTCTTTCTTTACCTTATCGAACGCAACCTAGTCCTGATTTCAAATCTCGCGCTCGGGAGCATGGAGTCGCGAGAGATCTTTTGAAATATAACGTGGGTGGTGGCTACTGCTATACCTGGTATGCACGTCGGTTTTTACAATCGCTAAAAATTGCTGACGAACCTGGCCCGCATTCTGGTCTAGGATTGAGAAGTTACGTCCAATGGACGTCACCAATTAGGCGTTACAGTGATCTTTTGACGCATCGAACCATCAAACGGTGCCTTCGACGCGAACGCGCATACGTTCTTATTGAGCAAGAGCAGTTGCTTCCGGTTCAGCTGCGGGACAGCGATTTTGGCTTCCCGGATGGCACCTTAACTGTTGGCGTCTTAGCGAACATGTCTTTTAGTAGGCATGATCTGGATCAAGACACAAACCCTCTCGAAGGATTGGGCTTGCAGGGCGCAGCGCGCACACTTCAGCGCCAATCCCAGCAATACTGGCTGTACGAATACCTGCGACGCCTTTCTACGCAGGAACCTGACCGGACGTACATGGCGCTCGTACTTGGTGCGGTCGATCCAGAGCGAAGAAGATACGCCATTTTTGTGGAAGAGCTGGGTCTCGAACATCGTTACACGTCCCCAGCAGCACGTCTTGACCCGGGTGCGAAGCTGCGACTAAGAATCGATACCGTGAATCCGCGGTTTGGTGTCTTGACGTTTGTGCGCGAAATCTGAGTATGTGGACCTTGCCTTGGGCCGTACGTCTAGCCGATGGGTGTGAAAAATGTCTTTTGAGCAAAACAACGCAGCTGTTAAGTGTGACGAGACGCATGCCATCTTGTCGAAGCGTCTCAGGCGGCGCTTTCCAATGCTGTGATGTTGTTTGTTTACATCTGGAGACCGCGATGAATCTGTAATATCTACATGGATCCGTTGGAGACATAGCAGTTTACTTCCGACTGCCTTTTGCCGATCAATTTTAAACTTGAGCCTGAGCTGGCTGCTGCCTCCTGACCGAAACCATACGGAAGAAGTTTGCGCCATGCTTCAGTTATAGAATAAATTGATCATGAGAGTAGGTGAACCTAACAAAAACCAACTAAAAGTAACAGGATCATCTTCTAAAATTATGCGCCATGGCAGTCATTGTACTTCATTGATGATGGGTCGAAGCCAGGCATGGGGAAAGAGCTAGCAAATTCGTGCACCTTCTTTTGCAAAGCATCAACTTCTTCATTTTTCTCAAGCAGCGCGAGGAAATCCTTCAACTTTGGTCCACTTTGCTCCTGCAGCTTCTTAGCGATAAGAATGGCCTCATGCAAAAAATCGCCAATCTGCTCAAAATCCGACTCTACCATCTTTCGAGTTGTAAGCGCTGGCGTTCCAATGCGGACACCGCCGGGAGTGATAGCCGAGACATCGCCTGGTACGCAGTTCTTGTTCAATGTAATAGAGACAGCATCGCACAATTTCTCAAACTTGCTTCCCGTCAAGCCTTGCGGCTTAAGATCCCACAAGACCAAATGATTATCTGTGCCTCCAGTTGCCATGGCATAGCCCAAAGACGTCAACTTCTTGGACAACGCTTGCGCATTCTTGATCACTTGCTCCGAGTAAACCTTAAACTCCGGAGTGGCAACCTCCTTGAGTTGCGTGGCAACACCGGCAATTTGATGCTCATGCGGACCTCCCTGGAGAGCCGGAAAGACAGCTTGATTAATCTTGCCTTCAAAGCCACGCGCGTCCTTGCGGAAAAAGATCATTCCCGAGCGTGGACCACGAAGCGACTTGTGAGTCGTTGTGGTGACAATGTCAGCGTACTCAAATGGACTTGCGAGCAAGCCCGTGGCAACCAACCCACTGGTGTGTGCCATGTCCATCATCAACAATGCTCCATTCGCATCAGCAATTTCACGGAAACGCTTGTAATCATAGTCACGCGGGTACGCTGATCCTCCGCAGATGACCATGGCAGGCTTAAACAATCCAGCGTCACGGTCAAGCTGGTCGTAGTCAATCAAACCAGACTCGGGATGCACACGATAAGGAAGACTCTCAAAGTACAACGACGTGGCTGAGACGGCCTTACGTGTTCCTTCCTTTTTGTTCAAGGTATAGAATCCATGCGTCAAGTGTCCACCAGATGGAAGATCCAAACCCATGATGCGATCATGCGGCTTGAGCAATCCAGTGTAGACGGCAAAGTTGGCCGGCGAACCAGAGTAGGGCTGAACGTTCACTCCCCACTGCTCAGGGTCAAGTCCATACGCTGCCAAGGCTCGCGTCTGGCAGAGAATTTCAACCTGATCGACCACTTCATTACCTCCATAGTAGCGCGCATGCGGCAAGCCTTCCGCGTATTTGTTGGTAAGCGCCGACCCAAGGCACTCCATGACGGCGCGGCTCGTAAAATTTTCGCTCGCAATCAGCTCCAAGGACCGCCATTGGCGACGCTTCTCCTGCTCAATCAAGTCGTAGAGCTCGGGATCGTGGTCTTCGAGAGAGACAAGCCCGCGGAATTCCTGTTAATAATGGGTGGGAGCAACGAGGGAGCAAATCGGATTAGGAATCACTCAATAAAGAACACTCCATCACACAGCACACATCTGTTGACATACCGAATCTTTAAAGGACGACATGATGGAGCAACTAAAACCTTGAATGAGTAGGAGGATACAATGAGGAAGAAATAATAGGCAACGCTCGGCTTGCAATCAACGGAGAACGTTCCGCGTCGCGATGATTCACGTTCATTTGCGCGACGGATCGTTTCGTGGCGCTCGTCGGCGTCTGCTCGTCGTACGGAATTAAGAATCGCTACGACACACATCAGAACCACTAAGACTCTTGCTACCTTTTGTCCACCAGGGATGGTCGAAATAAATAATGATGATGCAAGTCCTGCATGTTCCATTAAAGTGCTTGGATCGCAGCTGGGGATCCTGGGATGCTTACCAGACTCGCTATTACTACAAGCAAACAATTTGTTGGAACCATGCTGTCACCACGTAAAGACTCCTCCCTGCGCGGAGTCGCTGGTAATGGCACTTTTGTACAAGATAAAGCTCTATCATAATTTAAGATCTATCTCAGCTTCTAGTCGCTTGAGTACAGACAGGTGAACGCCATCTTGCGGCAGAACCGTGAAGCCTGCCTGCATATCCTTCCGAAAATCGATTGGATCAGAGCCATTGCCGCTCAACCGATTGTCTACAAACTTGTATTTGCAAATAAGCTGCGACAAAAATACTCGCAGAATCACATGTGCCAACGGCTGTCCCAGGCAGTTCCGCGGTCCAAGCGCAAAGGGCATATAGGCGCCGTTATATATTCCCTCGTCACGTTGATTGGGATCTGTTTCAAGCCATCGCTCAGGTCGAAAGTCGTCGGGGCTTTTCCAAAACTTTGGGTGATGATGCATGCCGTAGATCCAAACACAAACGAATGATTGCGAGGGCAAGGTTATCGAACAATTTGTCTCGTCAAGGACGATTAGGTCTGACGGAAGTTTGCGGACAACAAAGGGTGCTACTGGATATAATCTCATTGACTCTTTAATGACGGCATCCAAGTATGGCATGCTGGAAATTTGTTTCTTGGTCACATGCGCATTTTCTTCCTGCGTATCCAGCACAGAACGGACTTCTCGAGCGAGCTTGTCTTGTATTGACGGATAGAGGCTAAGCAAATGGAGCGTCCATGAAAGTGTTGCCGCGCTAGTGTCCTGACCCGCAAACAGTAGCGTTATTGCTTCGTCTAAAATGTTTTTGGATAATGATTGCAAGGCAGGAGCCGCATAAATCGGTCGCTCTTGAAGCATGGCGAGCGGTGATCCAGGCAATGCATTTCGACATGCTTGCGCTGAAACAATGCGTATTGACTCCATGGTTCGCTCTTCTTCCCGATACATTGACGAGAATAGTCGATAGCACCACCTTGGTAGGAGAAACCATATGGATCGTGACTGTGCAAGAATAATCATTCGGATCCGAGTAATTGACTGCAAATATGATGCAATCAGTCGATCCGGCGCTGTTTGTTCCATCCCTTTTGTTGCATTGCTCGGCGATAAAGGTTCATCTATCCTTGCATCCAAATCGCTGTGCGTTATATATCGATAGATGAGTCCAATCGTCGCTCTCTGAAGCAGCGGGACAATGTTGATTTTTTTGTCACTGTTCGAAGCCAGGTCCAAAATTTTTAATACTCTCTGCAAAGCAAGATGCGACTCCTTTTCTATGGCAGCTTCGTATCCTCCATTTACTCTCAGCAAAGCATGTGTGACGGCCGCGCGCTTGGCCTTCCAATCGTCGCCATCGGCCGTAAATACTCCATCACCACAGAAGTTTTTGAAGTGATTGTAGGCTGGAGCTTTGGTCGCGCCACTAGAGTTTTGTATGACGGAGTGTGTCTTGTTGTTGCTGCTCTTGTCAATGTTTGTTGTCGACGAAAGTACTGCTCGTGCAGGAACTGGATGCGCAATGTGAATGACTGGCGTGTTCCATCCGTAAACGGTCCCATACATGCCGTAAGGTCCTTTGAGTCGCTCCATTCGCGGCAAAATGTTGGTAATCGTCGAGCTAGGTAGCTTGCTGATCGAGTCGCCGGCGTTGGATGGATTGAAGGTGCCAAACTTTGGTCGCCAGTAAACAGTGGGTAGGCCGCAAGCAGTGAGACGCTTGTATATTCTACGCCGTTGAATATATATTGCAAGCAAACCAGCGATCGGAAAGACTATAATTGTACATAGCGCCGTATCCAAGAAAGTTACACTGCGCCAAAGATTCTGGAGAGTAATAATGATCGGAACGATCAGCTCTCCATCCATCGTTGTCGCTCGAGGAGCTGCGGCTACGACAAGCAAGTCTTTGACGGTCCACGCAAATTTTCTGCCTCCTCTGTCAGTATAGACAGTATAGAATTGATTGAAGAATATTGCGACGATAGAGGCAGGAGATGCATGATGATGGCGATGATGTGCAAATGAAAGTGCGACGTCCGTCACTACTTTCGTTTGAAAAATCGTACCGGTTCTGATGCGATACCGATGCGACATGAGTCTTGCCGCGCCGGCGCGGTTACCGTGTGGATGCAGCGCATGCTTTTTTGCGCCTTGCGCAAGATTCTGTTTTAAAATCGTAGATAGCCACCATCGATAGATATTGTATCGAAGTTTCAGTTCCTAGTCATCATTCACAAGTATGCAGGACAGTCAATGGCCGCTTGGTATATCGCACGCCAATGATTACGTTTGCTTTTCCGTCGTCTGCGGCAATTCCCATTTGCACTGGGCGTTTCACGAAATGTTCGAGGCGGAAGGAAGCGTCGTGATTGAGCCAACTCTGCTATGGAAGTAAGAAAATTTTGCGCACTTGTTGTTATAATCGTTGCATACATGCTCACTGACAAGAGAAGAGAGAAATTGGCCTCTAGCTGCTTCACAGTCAAGCGTCGCTCACCTTTTACATTTCTCATTTCACTCTCGTTCAAAGAACAATCTACATGACACAGAACGATTTGAAAATGGATTCTACAGAGTTGCTCGCCCGGTCTCTTCCTACCATTGTAGAGGAGTGGTTATTCGGGAGTGACTTCAAAAAGCAAAAGAAACCCTTTACGCCACTCCGCGTCGCTGCCCTGGCGGCTCGGCGAAAACAACCCACTATTCATGTTTATTTACTGTCAACAACGACGCCACAACAAGTACAAACTGTCCAATATATGTTTCAAAAGTTGCCTGCTCGTATTTGGGACTTGCAGCGCAAGGACTTTATGGATGGCGATGGTATATTGCGTGGCGCCTATGATACGCTTGGACTGGATCGAATGGCAGCGACCCGAGCGGCAGCTGAACTGCATGGAACTCCCACATTGGTGATTGATGGGGGCACGGCGCTCACGTATACGGCGCTTGATCGAAAGGGAGCCTTCTGGGGAGGAGGCATTTTGCCTGGTGTCAATATGCGTTTTGTGGCGCTGCATGAGCAGACGGGGCAGCTGCCACTGATTAGTCCAGAGGAGCTAAAAGAGGCAGTCGAACAACGAGTCAAAAGTAATCATCCTTTGCCGCCGCTGCAACGCTTCGTTAAGAGCAATACCAAGGACTGCATTACCGCCGGAATATTGCATGAGCTTGCCGATTGCCTCGTTGGCATTATACATCGATGGAGAAGCGATATGAATAACGACAATTTCGTGCAGGATGACGAAAATTTACTGCCCGACAAGCGGGAAGCGAATTTGAAGGATGACAATGCTTATGCAGCGGATGCTCCTGTTCCTGTCGAGCAAAAGCAGCGTGCCATTGCCAACATCAACAAGGATTTGTGCATCTATGTGGCTGGCGGCGATGCTACGTTACTGAGTCAGCTTCTCAATCCTGACCACAGCGGTATCATCGAGCCGCCTGTACGAGGAGCCAGCATGCTAAAAGATGTTCAAGTTATGAATGTATCAAATGTGAGTAGCTGTGGGCGATGAAATGGTTTTGGATGCTCGCTTTGACAGTAGTGCCCTGGAAAGGGAAATTCCGTGCAACGTCAACTCACCACCTCACTTTATAATCACTCCTACACGCAGCGCCTATGCCACGTAGCCATTAGTAACCTCATTAGCCGGAAGCGTAACGAATGGAAGTTTCCGGGGATTCGCGACAAACTTGTTGGTCAGCGCATTGCTCGATCGTTTCCGGATGTGCCAGATGCAGACGGTGACATTTTCCACCGAGCAACCATTGTAGGCTTACAATACGTTGAGAAAAACAATCCTGACGGAGATTGGTGGCTTATCTTGTTTGATGACGGCCAAGTGGAAGAATTACAGGTGACGTCTACTGAGAACGTCTGAATGTGAGACCGTAACTCCAAAAATATCTAACGCTTTATCCATTTTTGCTTTACAGATCGTCGAAGTTTACCGTAAGTATTCACACGTTCGGAAAACTATGACTTTATATATAGTCATCCTCACCTGTCCACTTTTGTTCAGACGCCTTAATTGCTTACTATGAGAAAGGCGAGAAGCAAAGCTACTACGCGATCAAGGGTAGTGATAACGATGCTGCACTGTGGGCTAGTAAAAGGGAAGCCGTCAAGGAATGCGCGACATTACTAGAAACATGTAGCGATGTTATCAAAGCTTTGCAGAAGAAAGAAAGTAATGACGCCGACGAGATCATGGACGGAGATGACGCAACCCCATTGAAAGCTGAGCCTGCAGCACACGCAGCATCCGTTTTTGGAAAGCAATCCAACGCCGAGACACCACAAGTCTTACAACAGAAAAGAGAAAATGTTGGCGTGGCTGCAGGAACTGTGGTTGCGGCTGAATCGTCCGAGTCCCCAGCCAAAAAGCACAAGTCCATGCCAGCCAGCGCCGCCAAGTCTGATCTCTCTTCGCCGCCAACAACTTTGGCCGACTGTGAAAGCTATTTGAACACCCGGGTTTGCAAGTACTTTGAAAAATTATTGTACTTTGGAACGGTTGCCGAGTACTTGCCGCCTATTCCAACGGATCCTACGGACGAGCCTTTTTGGCATATTGTCTATGACGATGGCGACCAGGAGGACTACACGTATGATGAATTAGTAAAGTGTCGTAGGTTGTACGCAAAGAAGGGCCTACTGGATCCAACGCCACAGAGGATGACATGAGGTACCGAGGAGCGATGCTACGTACGATAGTTATGGAAGGGCTCATTAATATAGCCACGTAGATGCAATGTTTTGGATTAGTTGGCCATCTTATAGACACGTGTTGTGTACTTGTGTATGCACAGAAATCTTGCTGGATTGCTTGAGCAGACGATAGCTGACTGGGTAGCTAAACGCAAACCGCGTCGCATCGTGACGCGCTAGTACCGGTACGACAGCTACGTCAGTCACAACAGTTGCTCGTCGACTTTTACACGCATCACGATGATGATTCAGCGTGGCTTGCAGACAACGCTTTTCTCGTCAGAGACCGTCCAAGATCAATAATCCCTCCACGAAACAGCTCACCCATCACGTCTGTGATGAGGCAGACGCAATAGTCAGCTTGTTGCTTTCACTGTGCCATAATATATTAGATCGTCGTCAAATTTGCCGCCATACTTTCCAAGCGCTCTACTATGAAACGTCCCTTATGCATTGCCGTGACGAGCATTGTCTCTGTATGCTACATATCTTCGACGCCATGTTTTGGATTCACAGTGCCTCTTGCTCCGTCGCGACTATGGAGTCGATCCGATCCTTCGGCACTCCATGCCGGCGCAACTCAATCAGCTTATAACAAGCCAGCTAGCCGCAGCAGCAGAATACCTTCTTTGACTCGACCAACGGAACGATTATCACATGAAGAACAGCAAGAACTACTGAAACAAGCCGTTCAATTACGTACCATTAAACGAATACAGCAAGAAGTTGCCTTGAAGACACCCAGTCGAACAAATAGTCAACTTGTCTTGGCACGAGCCTGCGGGTACGGCGACGACATTTATGCCTACCAAGACGCCATAACCCTTGGTCAAGCTGCCCGCGATCAATTAGTGACAAATAATCTTGGTCTAGTGCACTACGCTGTCAATGACATTATGAAGACTCGTCGACAAGGACTGAACTTGAGTCGAGACGATTTGGTGCAGGAAGGATGCATTGGCTTGTCGCGAGCGATTGACAAGTGGAACATGGAGATTGGCGGTCGCTTTAGCACTTACGCCATGTATTGGGTGCGAGCGGCTGTCTTGAGATGCATTGCCGAGCGCGACGACGTTGTGCGAGTGCCGGAGCATGTTTCTGCCGCAGTGCGTAAAATGTCGCGGGCAGCCAAGACTCTGGGTATTGAAATTAATGGGGAATCTATTTTATGGTCCGTATCGTCGCCCGATCGGTGGAGAGAGGCGCAAGCTGCCAAGGCATTGGCCGAGGAAGCTGGTTTGACGGAGCGGCAGTTGGCAGAAGCCATCAAGGTGAGACGACGACGCAGTCAAGGAATCATGTCATTCGACTCGTGGATGCAAAAGGGACGCGATATGCAGACGGATACTGCCATGCATGCTGCAGCAAGTCGGGCACCCACGGACGACGTCGAACACTTGACCAAGACCTTGTCGCGGTTCCTAAGACCAAAGGAGATGGAAGCCTTGAGCTGGCGCTACGGATTGATCAGCGAAAGCCACAAGCTTGCAGAGCCCATTGACTACCTGGCCGAAGCCGAGGAAGCGCTCTTTGGCAAACCGCCACAACAGACACGCGCACCAGAGATTCCCATCAAAGGAAAGCAAGGCGAAGCCATGTCTTTTGTTGAAGTTGGGAAGAAAATGCAAGTCTCTGCTGAATACACGCGACGTCTAGTGCACACGGCACTGGATAAGTTGCGTCGAGCGGCAGACGAAGGGCATTTGGAACCTGCTTTGATTAGCTAATTTTGGGCAAGCATTGAATGTTGGAATTGCATTTATCAATAGCCGCAGTTGCATTTGCTTCTTGTACAGAAATACGGAATGAAGTGCCTGTCATCGCTGGCAACGCTACGATTATATTTACAGCAATAGATCAAATCTTATAAAGAGCACTATATTGACAAAGACTTGATAATTATTTAGTAGATTGCCAAAAAGTGCGTTGTTCGATCAAGCTTCGCGTTGCACCGCAATAAGGTCGTTTTGATAGCAATTCACATTCAATTACTGAGCGGAAAGATGGCATTCATAAACTCATCCTGCGCCGCTGCAGCACGCTTCCAGTATCCTCGCGCTTGCTGCCGCGGTCGGCATTCCCGCATGGACTGCACTACCTCCAGCCGAAAGCCAGTTGGACCTCGTGTCGCCGGTTGGCTCTCCAAGGAACGCAAAAGCAAAAAGACGACGCCGCGGCTCGTAGCTTCCTGAGTGTCATCGTCGAAAATTACCGACAAGCCAGTGCAGTCACTAATCATTTGCCGCCATAAATTGTTGGCTTCAAGTGCTTGGCCACTGGCGAGTATGCGCGGCGGCTGAATGCTGCCATCATTCAATTGTTGCGATGATGCAATCGCCGATTGTATCAAAGTCACAATCGCACTCAATCGTAGTGTAACTCCCTCCAAGCAAGCCTTGACCATATGAGCAGGAGTGGTCTCGCGCGTGAGTCCCAGCATCGCTCCAGTCGCCCTGCTCCGATACCCCGTCGATCGTTCACCGCTCAGAAACGGAAGAATCGTTAGCGAAGTTTTCTTGTCGGTGCCCGCAAGGCTTACTGCCTCCAAGTCTTCCTTGACCAGTTCCTCCACTTCCGTCATGCAATCCTCAAACGCTTGGCTTCCTCTGGGCAAGTTGAGCAACTGCGAGAGCCACTCAACGACGCTCCCGCCGTCCGTCAATGCGCCTCCTAGCAAGCAGTAGTCGCGGTTAATCCGATAACAAAAAAGTCCCTGTGGAATTTTCATTGCAGTAGCATTGTCGTTCAATGTTTCTTCCGGCATTTTGGGCATCGATAGTGTCACACGCGCCGCTGCCGACGTTCCGACCGTGCAGGCTATGCGCGCGGGAATGGAACACTTGCTTCCAAGGTTGGCGCATGCCCCGTCGCCCACGCCGAGAAACCACTTCGTCGCCCGCAGCTCCGGCCACTTTATAAAGTAGGCTGAATCGCTCGAAAGGCCCTCGGGAATGTCGAGATTGTCAAAATCAACGAGTCGGGGCAGCGCCTTCACGCACTCGTCCGGCAGCAAGCTCAACACCGTTTCATCATATGTACACGTATGAACATTCATCAAGCCTGTCCAAGAAGCTTCACTATAAGAAATAGGTAAATGATTTTGCCCGGTCCATCGCGAAATGAGTAGACTGGAAAGCGTCGTAAACTGTGTAATCGTCGATCTTCGATTTGCGGCTCCAGGACTTGTCGTCGTGGTGGCTGCTGTTCCGTTGTCATACATGACGCGCAGCTGCGCGAGCGCATAGGCTGCATGAACGGGAGCGCCCGTGCGTTGGTACATGTCAGCCAATGATTCGGCACCAAAATCTGCTTGCAGCTGCGCCACTTCCTGCACGACGGCGTCAGTGTGGCAAGCGTAGGATAGCGTCGCGTCATCCGATGCGCAACTGTGCTGCGCGTTCAAACCAATGAGATTCATGGCGAATGAGCTAATGCCAACAGCAATCACTTTGTATTGATTGGGCTGAGATACTTGTTCATCATTGTCATTGTTTGAAGCATCGGTAGAACATTTTCGTAGCTGCTGTATGCATTCGTCGACGCAAGCATCGACTGCTTTGCAAATGGCATCGACACGAACCTTGCCAGTCTGTGGCTGAATGGCTCGCAACTTTCGCGAAGCAAAATATAAAGACTCGACTTCCGGGACTTGGTATGCAGAGCAACGCACGGAACTGGAACCAATGTCGAGAGATAAAATGACATTGCAAGTGCTTGGTGCAGAAGGATCGACGTTGCGATCCTCCAAGGACGACATGCTGCGATTCATGGTAGGTTCGTCCTCCTCCTCCAAAAGTGCATCACCTTGTCGTTTCGAGCCGAATTGTGAGCATGGCTTCTCCGCTGTGACCTCGAGGCCTTCGCTTTGTTCGTCGGCAGACTGCATTGCATCCAGGTGGCTGCGTCGTTGTGGGTTGTGTCCGACCACTCGGAGTCCATGGTTCGTTCGCTTCCGCAGTGAGTCATGAGTCAGTCGGTCGTGCAGCAAAATGCGTCGCACCGTTACTTTTCAGTCGTACCGGTAATCATTCGACGCCGATCGCAGCCATGAAAGGCTTCGGACACATCCAAGTCTCGTCGCTAACTCTCATTTCCAATTACTGTATTGCGTAAGACCGTACTGTGTGCTGTTAGATTTATAAACAAGCTGCTGATAATGTCTCAATTGACGAGCAACACGAAACACGAATCAGCAGCCTTTGAAGTCTACGTTTCCAAGGATACCTTCAAGTTCAACGCCGCTCACTTTGTGGCATTCAAAGGATATCGGGAAAGGCTGCATGGACACAACTATCGCGTTGGCGTTCGATTGTTTGGCGACCGCAAGATTGGAGCAGATGGATATGTGATTGATTTCGGATGCATCAAGGATGTATGCAAAAAGATTTGCAAGCAGCTTAATGAACACTTTCTCTGTCCGATGCATTCCGATGTTTTGACAATCGCAGTGGACAATGATAGCGTCAAGATTCAATGCGAAGACGGATCACAATTCCAGTTTCCAAAAGGCGACTGCGCTTTGCTTCCAATTGTTCATGCAACCACGGAAGAGCTGGCAATCTATCTGTATGCAGAGATTTTGAACGGACTTGACGCAGCCTATCTTGTGCAGCGGGGTTTGCATACAATGGAGATTACCGTCGCAGAGGCACCAGGGCAGGAAGCAACCTTTCGTCTGGCTATTCCTGTGGAGCTAGATACAATGTTTAAACTTGATGTCCGCGAGTTTATTGTGAAGGGTGATATAATCCCGATTCCCTGTGTCAAGGACAGTCAACAAGGTTCCTGTCCAAACTGCAGACAGTCTCAATTGAGCTTCACTTCGCAATTAGAGTAATATGCGAATGCTATTTTTAGTTTTTAAACTATTCACTGTGTTCGAGTTAGGATACATGTCGCGATGGCGGGAAACATTGCGAGCTTGCGTACTTCTGTTTCCATTATGATTACGTCCGCCACCGATGCCTTGGATGTGAGCGAGTATACAAAAATGTCACCAACAGTAAAAGGTGATCCAAGAACATGGCGTCATTACTCGGCACAAGGTTGTTGACGGACGCATATTCCCATGCTTGGCCAAGAGCAGCGTTCCACGCGGCCGGCGTAGTTATTGAGGATGACTTTTGGTAAGATGGAAGTTAAAGTAGAAAAAGAACTATATGCAGTCAGGTAAGGTATCATTTCTATTCTTGTAAAGCTTCATCATCTTGTGTTGACTGTATGCTTTCAATGGCATCCTGTGGCGTGATCAGTTCCAAACCCATGAGCATGTGCCGCATCTCTGTACCCTCAACCACCTCACTCAACCATCGCTTCCAGCCGCTCGGTGCGCTGCTTCTAAAGGTCCGCGAGACTTCCGATAACTTTGCCGTTAACCGAGCGGCCCGGTCCGGTGTGCGCAAGCGAAGCTGCACACTGAGAAGCTGGACGTATGTTGTAAGAACGTTTAATAGACCAACCGATACTCCGCAAGTGAAGAGCACATTTGAAGGCACTGTCGTCAGAGCATCCAATAGAGCGAGCCATAATACTTCCGTGTAGGCGTACCCCCAATGTCGGACCTTTACTATGACCGTGCGGCTATCAAATAAAGCTTCGCGACTGTCTTGCAGTCCTTCGCCTTGGACTCGTCCATCACGAACGGTGCCGCGATGTGGATGAACCGACGCGTCGGCCTTCAGCAGATAAACCATGGCGGAACACTTCGCTAATAAGAGGAGAGGATACTTCCGCGCCAGCTCCAGCAATCCTCGACCGGATCGAACGCCACCATCGCTGGCCAGTGAGCATAACGAGTTGTTAAATGTGCCACTCGTCGTTGAAGACGCCCATTCCGTATACTCGGGATACATACTCACAGCTTTAATTAGCTTCATTTGCGTTGATGGGACATCAACGTTTACCCAGTTTGGGCAGTAGACATACAAGCTAAGCAGAACACCGTGCAACACTCGCTGGTGGCATTCAGTGGCCGTGGGTATTCTTTCCAAAACGTTATTCGAAATATTTTGCTCTCGGTTTTGGCTGGAACTTGCTAACAAGCGAAGGAGAATTAGCCATGGACAATTCGACTTGAAGTTGTCGGCTTTAATAGCAGTACCAAGCGCCAGGTTCACCAGCCCGTGGAAAAGGCCGTAATCAACATTTAGTGCCGTTTTCGAGGCGAGGACGGAAAAGCGTGGTGGCGTGGGATAGAGGTCGCCACAACCGGCACTTGCCACAACGAAAGTTACCATGCGTTCAAAGCAGCTCTTGCTCGGTTGACTTACGGCAGAAGCAATCCACTTTAAACAAGCCTGGATCTGACCTTTATCCCAGTAGATAGCACACTTCTCTGCCAACAAATCGAGCAACTCAGTCGTTTCGTCATTGTCTGATGACCGAAACAGTTCAACCCAAAGTTCGGGGCAATTGGTCGCTATTGGAAGCAGAGGTAACCATTTCTGTGCAAGAGCTTTCTCGCTTCCCTTTTCGGTGCATGAAGAGCGAGTAAATTGGATCGCCTTAGCTAGTGCAGCTTCTCGGTCGGATGATTTAACCAACTCCTCGAGTTGCTCATCAGCGGAAGCTAACTTGTCCAGGTTGACTCGATCGTTAGCACATTGCTCCCACGCGTTAGGCAGTTTAAATTTGATCGATGGCTCAAGCATCGCTTTTGAGGCAAATAGCTCGTACTCTATATCCTCTGGTGTGGATGTCTTGGTAAGATTTGCTAGTATTTGTGAAACTTCGCTTCGTCCGATTTGTGTACCAGCTTTTTGTAATTTCTTTTGCTTCACCTTGCTCGGCGTCGGAACACGAGTGGCGCAATGATTATCCAGCCATTTCAAAAACGTTGTGGAAAATGGTACAAGAAACCCATCATTGAGAGGTAAGAGTCTGATATACGCGGATATTCGACTGTGTAAATTGAAAGTCAAGCTTCTTCTTTCTCCGAGTTGACCAATACCCCGTTCACTTGACGCTATAGATTCGAGTAGTTTCAAGTATGTCTCCTCTTTGTCGTCACTTGAGTCTCCTAGTTGGCCAAGGCGATCAATCATGGTGGCAAGAGATGCTTTCGAAAGACCTGACGAAAGCATTAACCGCGGAAGAATAGCTACGGGCGCAGAGAGCGCTGCTAGCCTGGCGATAACATCACTGCGCGCTTTTGCGAGCATGATCCACTGATGAACGTAATACGGATTAGTACAGTTGACAGTCAGCCGATTACTCGCATTCAAAATAAACTTACGATTTCAGTTGGCATTCTATATTCCGCAGTCGGTAAAAGTGAAACGTCAGCAGAGCGTTCGCTGGGTCTTCCCAAGAGAGCATTGATAAGTCTGTCGATGATGGCTCGATCGACAGATAATGTTGTGTTGTATTCTTCTTTCCAGACACTTAATAAAATGGAAACACCCTGAAGAGTCCTTAGTGTGAGACAGGTGTCAGAACCTGTTGCGACTTTCAAATGACCTCGGCCTTGTTCGTTCTCTGCAGCCTTGCCGCGCTTAACTTCCTCGTCGAACTGGAAAATAATCATGCGTAAAGTCCACGAGCGTAGCTCGGAAAACGAGTCCATCGCCTCCGCGACCACACCGGGCTTGGTGGTCATAAGTTCGATCGCTAATTGGGGGAGACGGACTACAGGATCAATCAAATTAGCTTGAGCGAATTCAACGAACCGCTCTAATGCCAGCAGCAAGGATCTTAAATTTCGCCCTCGTTCCAAAGCAGCCGCGGATGCCTGATTGAGTACAAATTTCAAAACCAGATTAGAAGACGACGTCAAACGCACTCAGGGAAAAGCGATTTATATTGCTTACCATTAACTGGATTGATTCTTGGATGACACTGGAGGCGTGCTTTAACTCCAATATTTCAAGTAGCCACGAGTCAGGATCGTTGTTCGACTCAGACTCGTGGCGCTTTAAAGACGCTTGAAGGACGCGTCTTGCGCATCTCCGTTTCTCGGGTTCTGTGCTAGCCAGGTCTTGTAAAAGTAAGCGTAAAGCTTTGACCGCTTCGTCGCCTCCAAATGCCCCCCTCAAGCAGGCAATGACATGATGTAGTAATGGAGAAGAAAGCACTTTCAGCTCTGTCTGACCGTTAGAACCGTAGGCCCGTAGAAGCAAGAAACATGATGCACTGGAAGGCAAGCGACTAATGGTGGTTGGAATTTTCGATATAATTGGCAGAAGCCAATCGTATGCTCTCTCAATTGCTCCGCGATCTGTCCCGCCAAGTGTCATTAACAAAAAGTCTGGTTGAGTGGAGCTCTGGAAAGTGGCCGACAAATCAAACAACTTTTCCACCGATAGCAAAAGCTCTGCTGCTTCTTTTGGTGGCTTTCTTGCCGGCCCGACAGGATCCCAAAGCATGATCGACTTCTGTGCAGTTCGTAGCAACGCTTTTCTCCGCTTTCGCTCAGAAACTTCGCGAGCTAATCGAGTTTCCACTTCCTTCTTACGCAGACGCGTAGAAGTCCTGGAGCCCATTTGTTTCTCCTCTGAGACTGCAATTGTTTCGGCAGGCGGAAGAAAAATACTTTCAGCAATGGAAGCTTCCAGATCTCGCGCATGTTGCTCTGCCGTCTTCGTCTCAACGCGGGTCACCTCGTCACAATCGATCGTGGGAAATCGAAATCGATACGATGTCACCATCTTTATTATACATCTCAATGTCGGATTCTCTTTCCACATTATTGTACCAATGCTTTCAGTTGAGGAAGCACACATGACTAGCGAAAGAATGGTCGATCGCCACCACATACTAGACAGCGCCAGTTGCGGCTTACTGTCTGTAGCAGATAAATTCGGCAAGTCATACTGTGCAAGATTGTAAAGCTCCCAAACAAGCATGGGATTGGTCAAATGCAGCGAGCTTACGCGTCTCCGGCCACAGTTTTCAAATAAGTGCTCCAGCATTTGAATCCCTATTTCCCTTGATAATCCTCCTCTCGATAAAGAACAAGACCGCACGACGATCCAAACCATCTCATCATTCACTGGGGAAAGCAGTGCACAACATTTTCGAACAGCTTCCAGATCCCTGTCGTCTTTGTAAGTCGCTGTATGAAATTGCCTCATCGATCTTGACGCAGCGTCTTCCAAAAATAAAATGCAGCGCATGGCACTGAAGAATGCCGGTAGCTGGTCATTCGCAGCGGAGTCAAAAATAGTTCGGTAATTTGGGGCAGGAAGCATTTGCCCCCCAAATTCCGTTGCACAGTCCAAGACTTTCATTTTTCGCAGCATCTTCGTATTAAAACCTGGTCCGTACCTTGTGCAGCACCAAAACAGCAGCTTTGTTTTGGTATTTACATAAAGTTTATGGTGCGTCGAAGGGCTATACCTCGCATGCATGACAAGACAATGGCACATCACGCGCGCCTTATTCTCGTCTTCGACGGAAGAGGTAGCAACGTTATCTCGGTTGACTGACATCAGAGAGTCGAACAGTGTACATCCATTAAATGCAGGCCCCAATTCTGCTGCGAAGGAACGTATAGTGGCGCACAGCTGTTCCAACATTGAATTTTCTTTAAAAGCAATCAGTGGAGGCGTACCACTGTCTGGTACAAGTAGACGGGAAATGGAAGCTGCAAGACATTCGTAGGACATTTGCTCAGGTACATTTCTGTGTATTGCTACAATCATTTTCAACTGGTCGGCATTTCCGCGGTCAATATCCTCGGCCCGATCGATAAAACCAGCAAGAAGCTTTGAATACATTGCACGTACTATCGCGACGTTGGGGACACCTTTAACAGCAGCGACTACATTCTCTACATGTGAACCGAGCTGAGGAAACGCGACTCATCGTCAGGTTCAAGTTTGTGGTACGCGCGACGACCGAATATGCTTTACGTACCTGATTAGATTTTAGTTGCATCGTGACAATGCTTTCTACAGCTTCCAAATCGGCTGGCAAAGGAGGATCAACGTTCTTCATGCTCGTCACGACTGAATTAAACAAAGTCCGGCCAAGCCCGGCCAGCTAAACAGGAAGGTGAGACAAGCACAGCATTCAGGTACAAACCAGATAACGCTACCTCTGGACTTACTGCAGGTGACTGGAGCCATCGTTCCAAATTCTTGGCTGCAAGTCTCCGCACACCAGGAATGCATACAAACGACGGTAGAGCCAACAGCAGACCCGAGCTTTGCTTTGATTTTGCATCCAACCGATCCGATAACGATTGAACGACCAGTTCATGAGCTAAATCTTGGTTTGACCCAAAATATCTTTGACGAACAGCTTCAAAATTTCTAATCGGATGGCGTTCGGGGTAATACACCAGCCCTTCCAACTGATTTGCCTTCTTGTCTCTTTTCGAAGGCGTACGTTCCATCTCCTGCTCGTTTTCTTCCTCGCCCGATGACGAGTCACTGTCTTCCATCACTTCCTTACTCTCAGTCGGCGCTGGAAGGGCATTGGAATTGGAACCCGTCGACGATGAAGTGCTATTTTGCCGTCGCATAGTAGATGTTGCGCTCGTATAACGACTTTCCGAAATCTTTTGATAAGCTGCGGCTACTGCGTCTGCTTCTTTGGCGTTAAAAGACAACTTGTCGCCATTATGCTCCGTGATTGGCGAGTGCACGAGTGCTAAATTCTGCACTAGCAACTGACACTCCTTCAAATCGACCCACTTACGTCCCGCAAAACAGTCGTCGCAGTATGCCTTTACTAGCGGAGCCGGCCAATGATCCAAATGCCGCAAGGCGGCGTAGAGTATTGTCGTTACCAATACTTGAGTATTCATTGCGGGTTTGGGAGAATTGTTGACAGCGTCAAGCTTGACGCGGTTTGGTACAGGCGACAGGTTTGAAGACTTCATGGCTTTGTTGTATGGTGGACCGTTATGACTTTCCCCTCCAATCGACAGAGTCCGCTTTCTGCTGCCGGGTAGGTTTGTCGGCTCGGTGTTGCCGTTACCATGGCCGTCTGCTTCTGGTGTGGTGGATAGGCACTGCAGAAGGGTTTGAAAAAGTGAAGCATTCTGTAAAATTGCAGCTATAGCTGGTATATCTTCAAACGGAGGTGGTTTGAGAACATCTACCTCGTCGTCGTGAGTGTTTCTAAAAATGCAAAATTTGAGTGAGAGCTTGCTTAGATACCGATAGCTAGCGACATCATGCAAATCATACACATCCACTTAAGGATTCGAGCTTACAAAATGGCCTGGATCCGAGCACTGTCGTTTTGGAGGTGAAATAGAAGGGCAAGTCCCGCGAGATATAACTTTCCCGTATTATTAGCTGTTAATACAGTACTGTTAACATTAAGGAGTTCAAGGATCGAATCAATGGCGTCGCCGAGAGGTAGAATTGGCACCATGATGGCGTCGTCGCGTCGTTCACGCAGGCTCGCGGCCAGTCGAAAGACTGCGTTCCCTACGAAGCGCTTGCGTAGAAAAGCACGTAGAAAGTGTGTTCTCGCATCGGTACTCGAAGAAACGACGCTCACAAAATCTCCATCAACGCAAATTCCATATCGGTTTCGTTTACTGTTAGCTCAATCGGTACCTGTCAGCTTCACACCACCATGCTGCTGTTGAAAAGATCCAAGAGAGTTCTAAAGCAGAAGATTCTGCTGATACTGTCGCTAAGTCTCACTTCCGCGTCGTGCCTCGTCCTACCGTCGAGGTCCTTGCCTCCTCCTCATTCATCCTGCCATCACATCAAGTCCCATGTACCAAAAGTGGATCAGATTGATCGCCGCCACATGATCGCAAGCATGTTAGGAGTTGCTTCTGCTTCGCTTGCTTCTACGTCTCTAGCAGCGCCTGTACTTAATGAAATGGTCACGCAATCTGACCTTGGCATCTCCGTTCGTCGGTCCGTCGTTCGAGCCGCTCAATTCATCGATCGAGTCGATGGTTCCTGGGAAAAGCTTTCGGACCAGTATAGGCTTGGCGATGCACGAAAGCAGCAAGCTGGTCGTCCCAAACCCAAGATGATTCCGCCGTTGCAGCCACTTGACAGTCAATTGGCCATGCAACTTTTGGAGAGTGCCGATCGAGCATTCCTGCAGAGTCTACCAGGTGTATCTGCTTCCGATTTGAATCGACAAGTACAAGCTGTGCAATCTTTGGTGCGGCCGTCATTCGAACGATCTGGACTAAGATTGGCCACTGAGTCACTGTCGCGTCCGACGACGGCCGAGGAATTTAACTTTGTTGCATATTGTCGCTACAAGACATACATTGAAATCTTTTCCGAGCAGCAATCATCCGCTACGTTCAAGCAATTTCAGCGTGACTTGGAGACGTCAATCGGAAGTTCTGTGATCAATCTGTTGCTACCCGCAGAAACCATGAAGCACTTGCAAATTCCACGTCAACAAGGAACGAAAGTAACGCGGTCATGTACCGATCAATGGCAACAAGCCATCGAATCATTGGAGCAACTAACCTCGGCAATGGTTGCACGAGGATTTGCGGCTGAGGTGGATTCACCAGCTGTGGATGCTGATGCATTGGCCGAGTGGTGTTTGGACGGTGGCGAGCTAACCGTCAGCTTGGCACTGGACGGGGAAGCGACGCTTAGCGCGCAAGTGTTGTTGCAGGAGCAAGGGTATCGACTGTATCCAAATTTTTGTCGACTTGGCATCCAAGCTGTGCTTGAGAAGTGTTTGAGCGGAGTCAGTGTCACTATTGATGGTGAGTATTGGTCCATTTGGTTACACATGAGCTACTTCACGCATCCATTATTGCTGACACAACCCTCTGCATAAATTACAGACTATTACATGGATACGGACTATAATTCGGACCCTGACAGATTTCAAGTCAAGGAATTACTCTTAAATATTGTGTTAGACCGCAGTGATTAACAAAAATGACGGGCGACAGCGTCTTAAACAACATGCTTTGGAGGCATGCACACGCCAACCATTTCGTCAGTTTCAAGGTCAAGAAGCTTGACAACCTCTTTTGGACACTTTTCCAGGCAATCTGCGAGCGTATCGATAAAGTTAATGCACTTGTCCTTGCGAATTTTCCATTCACTGCGCATACTGTTGATGCGAATCTTGGTCCGACGTGGACACTGCTCGCGGGCAATTTGCGCCGCACTCTTGGGAACAACGCGTCCCAAAATTCGTAAAGGTACGGCTGGTGGCTGCTGCTGGCTGCGAATGCGATCCTTTATGCCATCCAGCTGATTGATAATGTCCTTAAGCTGCGACTCTTGCGCAAGAACTTGTTGCTTCAAGTCGTCATTGGAAGCCGTTTCCGAAACAGCGGCAAGCTCACGGTGAAGTGCGGCGTTCTGACTGTTGAATTGGTTAAGTTCGTGTTTGGTCACTTGCATTTCATCGATAGTTGCTTTTTTTGGCACCGTTGAAAGCTCCTTGGCCGTAACACCGTGATTAGCCCAATACAAAGTCTTGGTATTGCTGCCGTTCGCAGATACAAAGTCCTTTTTAATGACCAAACCCTTGTCAATCATAGTTAGCATGGAAAAGTTAACGATTGTGTCTGTAGTTTTAAGTTCTTGCGCAAGCGTCTTCAACGTGAATGGCTTGAAAGCAAGAAGCATGTGCGAAAGCACTTGCTCATCAAAAGTCTGCTTCTTCTTTCGAGGTTTACTGCTGCTGGAGGATGCAGACGTTGCAACAGATTTTGTTTTCGTTCCAGATGGTGTAGTAGCAGGGTTTGACGTATAATTGGGGACGCCCTTGGCACTTGTCGCGATTGGAGCTGGCTTTGCTGCTGCTATAGGTGCCGCGGCAGCAATTGCTTGTGTGGGTCCCTTCTGCGTTGTACTTTCGTCTTCCACAGCTTGCGGTCTTGAAGGGTGAGGCTTGTCTGGAACATTACAGGCTGCATGAACTTTCGTTTGGGGAGGTACGGTCACTAGAGTTGTCTCCTGTGTGCTGGCGTGTGGCCTTGCAGCTACCGCTGCAGTAGCAACGTTCGCTAAAGTCTGTAGAGCTTGAGGTTTCGCTACGGCTTCAGTAATTCTTGCTGCAGCGTTCTCCATCTGAACCGGCTTATCGTCTTCAGTCGAGGCGATCTTACTGCATGGCGCACTTTCCTTCTTAACATTGTCACCTGTTCGCTGCGCCACAAGGCGCTGCCGTGCTGCGGCAATCTCCTGCTGAACTCGCCGTTGCTCTGCTTCGACTCCTTCAAGCGGAGTACGGCGAACACGCCGTGGTGGATGCAAGGCTGCCTCATGCAGCTGCTGCAACTCAGAGCGCTCATTTTTGTCATGAGCCTTGGTTTTGCGCTTGCGAGCTGCTTGTGGTTTCTTTGCTGCATCTGTACGTTCAACTTTTTCATTTTTCTTCATGTTGTTTTCAGATGCTAACAGTGGCTCGGCCGGTAATTGTTTCGTGTTGTTCTGCGTCACGGCAAAGTTGGAGGGTGCCTTTGTCAATGTGAATACGCCGTTTCTCGGTTCGATGTTGATATTCTCCTTCAGTGTCCGAGGCACGACGACGTTGGTCTTGGAAACAGGAGACGACTCTGGAGAGCTTACAGAAGTCGAGGATCCCAAGGTGGAGTCATCGTCACTGTCACTGCTACCGGTACTGCTACAATCGTCCATCTCCGAGGCTGATGACGAGTGCACCGAGACGACTTCGTTTTCGCCAGGTCTTGCTGCTTCGGAATCCATAATTAGTACGGCTATGAATAGATTCTTCCTCTCTACTTCCTCTACTACAATATTCGCCTTTCTTGTCTGCTTTAACTTGCAGGTTAAAAGGTTGCCGAATGGAAGGATGAACGAGGCATCAATGCGAAATGCCGCGCATGCCGATCATCGAAGCAACGGCTCATCCGATTCTTCGTGTTTGTCGTTGCGGCACTAAAAAACCCGGCAAGTCCTTTGGTGAATTTGGCAGCCAAATGACATCACGGCTTGGTTGTAAACGTTAGTGAATGGTCATTTTAGCAACAACGTTCTCTAAGCTTCACATTTTGGCAGCATGGTTTTCGCAGCAGTGCGGACGAGTCGGGACCGCGGCGACAATGAGAAGGACGCTGTCCTTGGCGTCCACAAATGAATCTTACCGCCACAGGCTTCGCAATTACTTCTTACTCTTGGTGTACGCCTCTCGTCTTCTCCCAATGTGTACGAATGGCTCAAATCGGAATCAATGTCAAAGCACAGCGAGGCCAGTGTCATTGGAATCGGATCGGATATTGGCCCACCTACAACGATGGTTGCCGCAGGTATCGACGAATAGCTAGAACAGTACTAGCGACTTCAACAAACATACCCGAAAGTCTTGTGTCTTAACTCACTGTAGCTTTGATGGCGTGATTCCCCGCAAGGGCAAATGAGAAGCTGCACTCGATACGGGACGAATTTGCAAGCGGGAAAAGCACTCCCGATGCGACGAGTATTGCCGCGAAACCACGATTCGTCGGAGAATCATGACGTCATCAAATTCGTTTCCGTGTCTGGATGAGGCTCCACGGACCACAAAGATTCACTTCGCGAAAGCGCTTCGGGTTGCAAGCGGACTGAACGAGAAGGTCTTGCTGGTCGGCCATATTGATCGCCTTGTCTCTGCAATTTGACTGGCAAGATGGATGCTAATGATGCGAATCAGAATATGGAGATATTGAGAGCATTCTTCTCACAATCTCGCTCGACGCTATTGAACAACGACGACGCTTGTTTCGATCAAGCGCATCAGGAATCCCAGCAACAACAGCAGGTGCATCAGCAACTTCAACAACAACAATTCCAGCAACACTTTTTCGACAAGACTCCACATCTTGATCTTTTATCCGAAACCATCTCTTCGTTCGGTGCTCCGTCCGATACTTCGTCCACTACAACCTTGAACATGTGCGCACCGTCACTCTCCAATTTTTCCCTTCAGACGGTTCCAAGCTTTTCGCTACCAAGCACTATGCTGCATAACATGGATAATCGACTGCAAGTTCGTCGACAACGCGACCTAACAGAGCAGGAGCGCTTTCTTATTTTTATAAAAATATTGTTTAAATGTTTGGACAAGAGTGACGACCCTCGCCTCAAGCCGCGCGCCAAGGCGGTTGTCAGGGAATGCACCCGAGGCAACCGCATGGGCGATGCCAATTACTCGCCGCTGCAGGAGGCGGTGGAGCAACGGCTGAGACGACATGTTGGTGATTTGTACTGGACAAGGGCGAAGCTATACTATGACCAGTACATGATACGTCGGGGTTTCGTGTCGCCACATGCGGAGAGTATGGAGCCGGTGCCGATTTCAACCTTTGTCTAGCATGGAAGCAGCATGCCATTTTTTACTACATTTCCCACTAAATCACACTCTTTGTGGACTTACTTGTAGCGGGAAGAGTCTGAATGTATAAACACGTTTAAACAAGATAATACCAATCATTGCTTATAGTTAGTACATACCAAATTGCCTTTTACTACAATACGCCGGAAACTTGGCTCACGACAGTCCCATCGCATTTGTTCATGTTAGTTAGCTACTGTCCCGCACGAAGGGTAGTTCGTTGATGACAAATCAGACCTACCGGTATCGGTATCACAATCACTCTCCCACGCGATGCTTGCAAATTGGACACGATGCATTGGTGCGCAACCACTTGTTCGCGCACGCTTCATGAAATCCATGCAAGCAAGGTAGTGTCTTGCGCTTGTCGCCAGCCTTGAACTCGTCCAAGCAAATGGAACACTCCTTGCCGTCCTCCCCGAGTTTATCAATGTCTTGAATCGTCTGGACTGGCAGCTCGCGGAGCTGAACGTCCGATGCTCCGCGATTCTCGGAACCGTCTCCAAACCGCGCCAAAAGTTCTTCGTAGGACATGCGCGAAACATCCACATGTCGCCCTTGCTGCCGCGCTTGCATTTCCTGCAACGCCATTGCCAGTTCTGCACTCGGGTCCATCAATGCAGCAGGATGTCGTCGACGGCGATCTCGTCCATAGAGCGCATGCCCTCTGTTGAATTCCTGTTGCATGAACTGCATCATGAACATGTCATCCAAGGCAGTTTGCTCCACGTCGCGGCGTCGACGAGAATTATTCTCCATCGCACGCGACGAAGAATGTCCAACACTTTGAGCACGACTTTCAAATCCACCGCTGCTTCGATCCACTTGTTGCGCGATTCCGTTGAGAAAGACGCTTCCTACAGCTCCGTTCAAAGCGCCATCCAAGGCCGCTCCAGCCACTGGACGTCCTCGCGCCATGGCACTCGCCGCACCCAAAACTCCTCCAAGCACCGCTCCACCAATGGCAACATTTTGAGTCGTGCGCATGGGCTGGTGCGACGATCGTGGTTGTTGTTGCTGCTGCTGTTGTGAACGATGAATGTATTGTCGTTCTTGTGCGCGTGGACAATCATTTTGCAATGGAGCATCCTTCTTGTGGCGACAAGCGTCACAAGTCGTCCGACTGATAGGATTAAGTAGCGTGCATTGCGGACAAGGCCACATAGCGCCTTCTTCATCGCTCGTCAAGTCAATAGGAGAGCGGCTAGGAGCTGCGTGATGGGTAGTATTGCCATTAGTTCGTCGACGAGCTCCAGGATAATGTGTGACAGGAGGCGATGAGTTTCGGCCACTAGCAAACGCGGCAGTCGCGCCGGGACCAGGGCAAATGACATGCGAAAACCCGCTCGCAAGGCGCTGCCAAGGACTTGAGGGACTGTTGCCGTTTGTACTTGCATTCAAATTCGATCCGCTTTGGGCATGTAACGATGGCGACGTTGAGTCTGGCCGATCCACCACGACATAGCCATTCACTACTGGAAGCGCAGCAGCAGCCGCCGCATTATTGTCGCTATACGCTGCTTGCGCCCGCATTACTGACCGAGTCGTATCGTTTGGAGACATTGGCGGACTCATGTAACGCACCGAGTCGTCCGTGTCAGTGTCGTAAATCTCCAGCGGAGCCGACGCATGCGCCGCCGCAGCCGTCGACGCAGGCGGCATCATCATCGTTATGTCTTGCTCCTCTTCATCCATTTCGTAGCTATTGTCGATATCCATAAAATGCTGGTCCTCTTGAGCTTGCTGCGCAGGCAATTTGCGATTGGGACACCGTCGTTCGTGAAGCAACAAATTTGCCGTCGGAACCATCTTGCCACAGCAATCACAATTAGACATTTCCTGGACTTCGGGAGACGAAGGCTCGTCTCTGCTCATAATTGTATGTTTATAGCGATGAAGAAGAGCAAGTTTTTTAGAGGCTGACGACGGAGGACTATGGAATCGTGAGCGGCTGCAAGCGGAAGTGACGCGTGGATTACGTATCGAGATGCGGAGTCAATTTTGATCCACGCTGAAGGATCCGACACTTGGTAAATCTAACCGTCTCCCTTTTAAGAAGTCTTGCAGTAAGTTGTCGAAACGTGAAGCGATGAAAGGATTGTCAGTTTATGGCGTGAGTGATGACGAGTCGTCCATGGTCGTGGCTGATGTTGTTCTCGGCCGTCTTCGATTTATGCGCAGAAAAGCCGTACCGGTACTAAAAAGTTCGTGCATACGACGTACTCTTCGTACCACAGGCTATGCGACGCTTCTTTAGCTTAGCACAAATGCTATGGTTAAATTAGCTCTGTAAGACTTACCGTGATACTATATATTTTCTCTTGAGCAGGTCAATTCGATCATGGCATCGGCAAGTGGCAGCCAAAATACACGAGCAGCACGCGCATCTCGAGTGGATACGGAACTGTCGACGGTAGGCAAACCATATCTGAGCACCGCAATGCCCATCGCTACGAAAACGACAATTCCTCCGACAGAAGGCTGTGTGTTATGCAAGCAAGACAACAATTACGAGGAAATGCTCATTTGCGATAAATGCAATGCGGAGTATCACATGGGGTGCCTTGTTCCGCCATTGGCAAGCGTGCCACAGAACAATTGGTACTGTTGTACGTGAACAAATGAAAATGTGTCTGACCTAATATTCATCTGCTTACGGTCCACTCTTGTTTCACTAAATCAGCTAACTGTACCAGTTACGGAGATGAGCTGGACGAGATGGTTGCCGCCTTGCCGCCACAGTTCTCGTCTCTCTTTGGTTCCATTGTGTGGGCTCAAGGTGGTGGTGGGTATGGTTGGTGGCCGAGTATTGTATACGATCCGCGATACACGCTTGGGACAACCCGGGCGGAAGCTCGCAAATGTAAGTAAACAGCCATGTCGGCTTGAAGCTACATGGCTTGTTTTCAACTAACATGTGTCCTCGCAGATCTTGGAAAGCGTCATCTTTGCTATTTCTTTCATTGTCACGACGTTCCTTTTGCGGTATTAATTCCCAGCAAGGTGGCAGCTTGGGAAGAAGGTCTAGCGAGAGATTACCACCTTGGAAAGGGAATCACAGCCAAGGGTGGCAGCCGCCGTTCCGACTTCGTCAAGGCCCTCCAAATTGCAAATCTAGAAGCCCACATTCCAGTTGACAAGCGCATCGAGTCCGTGGAGGCTCCAGCTTCCAAAGATGAATTCAATCAAGCTATGGTGTCGTCCAAGCTGATAAAGAAAACTACGGCCAAGCGTTCGCTCCCTAAAGGTGGATCAGTGCGGAGGACCCTGGCGAAAAGGCCATCGCTGTCATCGCAAGCGACTTTGTCAACAGAGAACACCGCTTCTGGTCTTGATGTCACGTCTCCTACCAAACGTCGGAAGACGCAGTTGATAGAGTCAGCCGCTGCCACGACCGCTCAAAGCACAAGCTCTGATGGGGACGATGTGGCATGCCAGATTTTTGTAACGAATAAGCAAGATGAAGTTGGAACAAGACGTGGATTCTTGTTTGTCAAACCCGATATCACGTTTGAAAAACTTCGCGTAGCAATAAATGAAACTCAGGAGACGGAGCTACTTCCAATGGAATGGCGCTTTGTTCATGCCGAGCTTGGTCCATTGAGCATGAAAATGGAGGCTGCCATGCCAGTTGTGCCCTTGATAAAGAATGCATCATCTCGGCTACATGGTGCCGGTAGTGGAGATTTGAAAAAGCTTGAAGTCTCTCTCATTGCTTTCGCGGATCTTGGGGCTCTGTAGAATCGCTAGATGATTGGTTCATGCCAGCGCATTTCGTTTACTGCAACTCAGGTTTATCCAGTATATGCCATGTCATTCAATACAGGTTAATCTTCCTTTCTATTTAACTATAGCGATAAAAAGATGCTCCGTCCAAAAGATGACAATGAGATATAGCACGCGCAGAATGGGGGGGACGAATCCAATGTATACGATCGTGGCTGGCACCCAAAGTTTCCAGTTAGCAATAAGTGTGTCTTTATAATCCTTGTCAAGTTGCTTTTGTATTGCATCAACAGGCTTCCCTTCAAGTAGACCGAGGAATACACATATGAGAATTGTAAGATGGGTGCCTGTGTACAAGCTGGTCGATGATAACCTTGACTCCATTTGTTGCCGAATGGTTCTGTTGCTGGAGGAATGGCGCTGTCTACCGTAGTTGCTCGTAGTAAAAGTGCTTCCATGGTGCTAGTAATACGAGACCAAAGAATGCTATTCGAGCTGCTCTAGCCCAGTGCCCAGTCCGTACTTGTTTCGTCGTCCGCGTTGCCTTGTAACTTTTGTTCAAGCACCTGGCCGGTCAATCAGCGGCTCCGAGCAGCACACATGCCGTGACACTTTTGACTGCCAATGGCGAAGCTTGGAGTGCATCATTGTAAGCATCCCATGCGTCAATTGGATTAAATCTCAAAGCAGTAGCTTGTCGTGCTTGTTGGCTTTCTCGCGAGTACGAAAAAAAAATACGTCGGTGCCGTCGAGGCGCTCTAGCTGGCAACTGAAAGGCCGAACACGCAACTAAAAGCACAAGGAGTTGTCATGTCGATATCAATGCGATTTACTGTTAATCAAGACACATGGGTCGATATTATAAACGTCGAAGGCAACAACATGAATGTTCTGACGACGCGCGCGATCTTTTGTGTTGCGCGCCGGGCGAGCCGCTGACGAAACGGAGAGGTTTTTATGACGTCGCAGCGGCAGAAAATCCATCGGCTTCTTTCGACGCGAGGCGTCAAGCCTCACAAAAACCAGCGCCACCGTGCTCCTTACTAGCCAATCTCCATGATCCCTAGAATGACAATCTCTGCAGCAACGTCTACGACGTCGTCTCTGTTACAGAATGGCGTGAGCCCGTTTCTTGACTTCGCTCAGGTGGCCGCACCTTTATCGAGCATCATTCTCTGCTTGTCGCCCATTCCAACCATGCAGCAAATTTCCAAGGACAAGTCGGTTGGGACGCTACCCCTCTTGCCATACAGCAGCATGCTGGCAAATGCTTTCGTATGGACTTGCTACGGCGTTATGAAGAGGGAGCCAAAAATCTGGATTGCCAACGGACCAGGCATTTTTCTCGGTCTCTTTTACATGTTAAAGTTTATCAAGCATTCACCAAAATCTGCTCCAACATTGCCCGGATCTGTTCAGCAACATTTTCAAGTCGCATTGTCAATTATAGTAGCAACCTTGCTGGTTGCAATTTCGCCGCTCAGACACAAGAGTGAGATTGTTGGACGTGCTGCCGTAGCCATTTGCATTGCCTTGTTTGCGTCACCTTTGGCCTCACTAAAGACAGTTATTGATATTAAATCAGCGGCGTCCATTGCACTTCCGCTATCGATTGCCATGACAGTTAATGGTTTTCTTTGGACATCAGTGGGGGCATTGCGCTTGAATGATTACAACGTTGTGATTCCAAGCTTCCTTGGCTTTGTTTCGGGGCTGACACAGATATTATTAAAACTGATGTACGGCAATGGTAAAATCAAGGTCCAGGATCTCCCGATCTAATATGGACAGGTGTTTGCGAAGCATGTCGCATGCTCAAAACGAGTTTACCGTACGAAGCGATTTATCAAGTGACAGCAAAACTCGACGTGCCATTCTTTAGTTTGTACATTACCACTACCGGTAGTTGTAACAATTTTACATTAGAATATCACCAAGGTATTCTCTAGCACCCTCGCCCTTGCCAGTGTACACTTTCGGACTCGCCCACTTGACGCTGCTCTTGCTCTTCATGGCCTTGATGATTGCGGCCGGCGTTTCCATAACATCCGTTCCACTCTTGTATAAAGCATCGCCAACCCATGCGCAGTGAAAGCCTTTGTCGCGAATTGCCCAAGCCTCCTCAACTTCAAGCCACTGGTTGTCATTGTAGGCGCGAATATTGGCAATGAGTGAAACTTTGTTGTTGTTGCTAGCCTCTGGCATAGTCAAGTTGCTAATCACACTTTGCTTGGCGTCGGCTCCATCCACATTGGTCACCATGATCATGGCCGCGCCCAAATCTACCGCCTGCTGTGCTTCCTCTGGCGTTTCGACACTGACTATGCACTCCAAGTCGACAGCCTTGCAACACTGCAACAGTTTTTGCGTCTGCTCGGCTCCATTCATAGTCAACGATACCAAGACTGCTCCTACGCCAGCCACTTTACTCACTGCAAGTTGGAGTTCGTCAATAATGACATCACTGTTAATGACAATCACTGGTCCGGGTACTTGTTGATGCGCCCGAGACTGCTCCGTGACAATTTTATTCAAATCGTCGTAGCTGCATCCACCAACATTGTCGTCGGCCAGCACGGCAATGCCGGAAACGCCGCTGGACCGAAAGATGGGACTCAATACTTCGGGATCCAAGTTGAGGGAGACGCTGTCACCGGTTGGCGTTGCAGTAGAGGAAGCAGCAGCAGTCTCGCTTGAGTCCGACGCTGCTGCATCTTCCGCTGCT
Source organism: Mayamaea pseudoterrestris (assembly GCA_027923505.1). NCBI lineage: Eukaryota > Bacillariophyta > Bacillariophyceae > Sellaphorales > Sellaphoraceae > Mayamaea > Mayamaea pseudoterrestris. The sequence goes on along the minus strand of BROI01000017.1, from coordinate 528,504 downwards.
TTCGCCTTGCTGGCATTTTGGGTTTCTCGCTTGCGTCTAAACTCGGCAATGACAGTCAATGTTCCCTTGCGTCTCGTGATTGCATCCTGGAGTGGCCCCATGACGGTATTAGCCGCTGCATCTGCCATTGACTCCTCGTCGTTATTCTCCTTCACCTTTTCCATCATGGATCGATAGACAGCCATGACGTCTTCTGGTACTCCTGCAGCCGCATATTGTTTCAAGACTTGTTTCTTGGCTCGCTTGACAAGAGCTGGAACAGCAAATAGTACAGTTGATGACGATGTTAATGCCGGAGTAGCAGTAAAAGGTACACTGGGTGATGGATGATGGAACTTTTCTCGTCGACCAGATAAAGATGGCGTGATAAATGCAGCTGTTGCAAAAAAAGTTGCAGCGAATAGCAAAGGCAAAACTACCAATCTCTTTTGTGACCTCATCATTGTCGCCATCTGTGTTTATATCCAGTTGAATGGTCTCAAGGAAATAGGGTGATGGAATCGATCGTTGATTGGCAGCAGTCGCATCAAGTGCATCAGCGCCGCGACGGTCCGTCCTTGATACGTCTCTTGTGAGTACCGATACGAGACCTAAACGCCGAGTGAGATTCTTGCTTTGTTCGCGTCAACCTGAGTTGGATCTCATGATATATGGCGACAACAACCATTATACCGGTACAAGTATGCATAGTTGCTTCCTATCTGCCGCCATCATCCTCCTGGTATGCCTCTCTGGTGTGTCTTATGCATGGTGTTGCCCGCGAATAACGATTCGTGGAGTTTTAACAAGGCGTCGACCGTACGATCAATCTGCATTTGTTTCGTCGCAGGTCATTCATCAGACACCAAAGGTAGTGACTGAGATGGCGTTAGCACTGTCTAACGAAGATCATAAACAAGATGGTGGTGGTGAGGACGGTATTGACGCCGATGTCTCACTTTTGGCCCTTCCTCGAGCCAAGTATAAAAAGAAGGCATACTTGCTGCTTCAAGACGTTTCGGATCGCATCGCCAAGAACGATCCAAAAGCCGTAAAAAAGGCCAAAGAAATGGTTGAACGATTGGATTATTTGGGCAGTCGCGTTGGAGTCTTGGATGCTACGGTGCCAACGCTGAGGCGCGGCTACATTTTGTGGATCCATGCCATTGCCAAGAGTCGAGGACGAAGTGGCAGCAGTAACAATCAGCTGGAGCGACGAGGATCAGTCGGATCACAAGCCGAAGCAGTCTTAAGATTAATGCAGGAGAAGGGAGTCAAACCCAACCTCATAAGCTATACAAGCGTCATGGATGCTTACGCGCACGACGCCAAGTTTGACAGCGACGCACCTTTACAGGCGGAGCGCTTACTTTTTGAGCTACTCCATGCCATTGATGACCTCTCATCGCTTTATAGTCCAGATATCGAGCTAACGTCAGTTGTTGCTGATACTGTCATGAATGCTTGGGCGCAGCAAGGAACGTGGGAGGGTGCATTACGTGCTCTTGAGCTACTTAAACGTCTTGATTTGATAGGCAAAAATTCATCCAGTCGACCATCTATTCACTCCTATGCCACCGTTTTACACGGACTGGCGACATGTCGCGGAGGAAGAGAGGCTGCCGAAACGGCAGAGGAGCTTCTCTATCGGTTGCTGGATCGACAACGTCACGACCCAAGTCTCAAACCTGATGTCATTGTCTTTAATGCGGCAATGCACTGCTGGGCTAATAGCAACGACCCGCGCTCAGGAATGAAGTCGATGAGACTATTGACGGAATTGAAAGCGCACGGCTGCCAGCCCGATCTTGTCTCGCACAATACGTTACTCTCCGCGTGGAGTCACTCGGGCCACGCTCAAGCTGGCCCACAAGTGGAAAAGTTGGTCAAAGAAATGATTACATCCCATGGCGAAGACCCTGGTGTCGCGCCGGCGCCGAATACCATTTCGTATAACAATATCTTACATGCGTGGAGCAAGAGTGCACTTGACGGGGCTGCGTCTCGAGCCGAAAAAGTGCTTCGTTACATGATTTTGGCAGGAAAGGAGGAGATCGCACCCGATGCCTACTCATTTACTTCAGTTCTCGATACTCTTGCCAAGTCAAAGGCCAGAGACAAGGTCATAAGAGCGGAATCAATTTTGAATGCATACTTGATTTTGCGAAAGACAAGACATAATTTGCAGCTCAGTCAACTGCCATTTAATGCCGTCCTAAACGCCGCTGCGTTCTCTGCCACTGAAAATACAGAGCAAGAGCGGCAGCACATATTGCAGATTGCTGTTCACACATTTAAGCGCATGAATGATGAGAATGTTGTGCCTGATGCCGTCTCGTATGGCAACCTAATGAAGTGTTTTGTGAATCTCATGTCTGCAGGGGCATCTCGGACAAAACTCGCTCTCCGGCTATTTGAAAGGTGCTGCGAACAAGGATTTGTCGGTGATCTAGTTTGGAATGAAGCGAAGAAAGCGATTCCTTCTCATCTGTTGGCAGAGAAGAAGCAGACAAAGAAAGGCTGATCTTATTAAAGGCAGCAGAATTGCCATTCAACTGGAGACGAAACGTTGGCAGATCCTCCAATGCTTCGTTTCACGCAAGGTTTGAGCGGGAAGAAACAAAACGAAAGAGTCAGACGTCTTCAATGGGATCCATTGCAGAGATTTCATACCAGTCTGATCGAGATCTATAAACAGTCATTGGCTCACAAGATTAATAGTATTAAGCAACGTGACAAAAGTTTGCAGGGTGTGGGAGTTCTTCGAGATGACTGTGATGTTCCAAACGAGCTCATCGACAAAGTGCTTGAGGTTCTCTGTCTTTCGGCGGCCCAGCGCAACAATTTGCCATGCGTTTACGGATCCTCGCCCAGGATTCTGGTTTTCAAACACGAAACCATGGTATCGCAGATGTCAGAGCCTACAAATCGAGATCGAGCGTACATCCAGTCCTACGTTTCTCTGAACGCTGCCATCAAGCAATGTGAATTAGAGCTAACGGTGGCCGTGTCAGACATCCTCACTCACGTGCAGTATAACTACTCTTTAGTTTATTTTTGTATTTAGTATGAAGTGTAGCGCAGCTACTGAAGAGCACTCAATGCTGTTCGGGCACCTCCAAGATCCAGTAAAGTCACAACTTTTACCTTGTCCGTCTCTGCCAGGTCCGACTGTTGAACTACCTCCAATAATTTCATCTGTAATCGAACGAAGGGTTAGAACTTCGATTGGCGCACAGATTCCGGAGCCCAGGAGTATGACTTACCACTTCTTGTTCTTTTTCCAAGTATTTGAGAGCCATCATTGCTAGCTGTGCTTTCGGCAACGAGGATATAAACAACGTTCCTTCCTTGTAGACTAGCTTAGAAGCCAAGGAAGAAGCAATTGCATTTTTGATGTATTGTTCTGGTACGCGTTCGCTCACATTGTCAAAACCCAGGTCTGCTACTGTCTTGGGCAAGTGTGAGCGAAATAGCGGGAGCAGTGACTGACGGTCCTGTTCAGATAACGTGTCCAAAGCCACTGCCAGCGCATCCGTAGCAGCGTTGATTGTGTCGCTGATGACCTGGCTCATCTCGGGAAGCGAGTACGTGCCGAGAACTTCAAATTCACGGAATAGCAGTGTTGCCTCGAGATGTGCAGCTCCACCTGTTTGTTGCGAGCGATAGAGGTGAGTACTTGATAGTTATAAAACAAGCTGCCAATACAGATACTCACGGAGTTTTTCAAGCACTTCCGACACGATCTGCGTCTTGTTTTCCAAGAATACATCCTCGTCCAAAAGCATGGCGGCTAAATAGGAGAAAGAATGAGATTGGGAATGTTTTACAATGCGACGAGGGACACAGTACACTAACCACAAATTTCGTAGGAACTTGTTATTACTCCGCCTTTATTAGCAGAGCTGTCCTTGATAATGGCTACACCAGCTTCCTCGAAAAGTGCCTTGCGTGCTTCCTTGGTTATAAATAGGTTGGCGCCTTCAACAATAAGTGGACTTGATGGAACTCCCTCTTCGGCGATGAAATTACGATAGTTTGTGATGTCGATCGTGTTGGGACGTCCTCCACACGGCATAAATGCGTCAGCCTTTAAGCGATTGTGCATACTGTTGCGGGCTTTGATGCCTTCGGGATTGTCAGCCTTGTGCAAAACTCCATCGATACCCAGCTTTGCTGGGTTGAAATAACCAATCGCCAAACCGTCCGTCACAAGTCGGAGAAGCTCTTCTTGGTCCAACCCCGCCGGGTCTTCACAACATCCCGATGCATCCGCAATTCCAACAACTTTGGCAGTCTCATTGTACTCCCGAAAAAGAATCTTCAGCTCATTGCCAGCAACGTCTCCATCTGGTCCTCCGGTCATTTTGATTGTGAAAGTATCCTTCTTTGGATCAATGCCAAGAACCTGACGAAGCGCCACGTCTAAATAAACATTGACGCCTTCGCTAGTCACTCCAAATTCCTTGTGATTAATACCGGCGCGTGGCTTACTGCTCATAAAAGCGTTTGGAGTGTCGTATCCTCGATAGCCAGCGCGCTTAATGATCCAGTTAATGTCATCTGGAATTATCTGCTCATCTGGTCCCAAGTACAACACTTCCTTCTTGCCGTACAAGTCGATAATGTTCTCCTTCGTTTCATCAGTCAACACGATCAAATCTAGTATGGTGTCGGTGAATGCTTTCACACTTTTTCGCATGACAAACTGCTTCGCACTAGAGCCGATACCAGTGGGGTCGACGAGGCAGACGGCTTTCGAACCACCTTCAGGAATATCCTTGTTCTTGAGCTGCTGGGCGAATGCAAGTCCATAGCACTCGTCGTATTGCCGTGCCGACTCCAGCGAGTACTGCTCTGGTGTTGGAGGAGTCACCAGCCGAAGTCCTCCGCGAGCAATGTCGCGGAATCGAACATGGTAACCGTTAAAACGCCGTCCGTGAACAAAAACGATACCAAATGGTAATTCTCGTCCCTTGTCGGCTGGAGTTTCCATGACCCTTGGGTCCAAACGAAGTCCAAGCGCATAGCGGTCAGGCATGTAAAGATTCGTCTTGAGCGTGTGAGTCACAATGGCCACCATCTTAAGAAAGAGTTCCGTTGCAACAGTGTCTTCAACGTCGCTTTTGATCAGCTGGATAATCTCATTACAGCGCAACTTAAAGTCCGCATCTGATAGTGGATTGTTGGGATTAAAACGGTCGACGAAAAGATCAGCAACGGCTTCCGAGTATGGCATGAAGCGCTCACTGCATATTGTCGCTAGGATGTTCGCCTTGGAGAACGCCATTGCATTTTCCTTGGCCATGATTGGGTGCAGCAGCGAGCCAAATGCAGTAATAATTTCCGCCCGAGCAACCCCTAGATGTTTGTACTTGTCAAAGAACAGCTCCATTGTCAATGGGTCGAGCCATTTAGCTCTCTTCAATTCCCGCTGTAGCATCTCAAACGTATCAACTGTAATTTCCTTGCCAGAAACTGGTGCGGCAAGCATGCGAAGAATCTGCAAGCAAAATTGTAAGCATTTGACATTTTGACACGCAATCACCACCTCACTTCACTTACCGTGACAGTTCCATTGTCGCCGTCATTGACAATATCCAATCGACTGCGAGTCACGTCAAAATGGTGATGAAACAGCAACCGACACACATTTTCCAACGCCACCTGCGGAAGCGAGTTGGCCACGGCAACGTCCACCCAATAACTTCCTTCTCCGCCATCTTCCGACTCGGCTGGTTCAATGTAAACGCGCGTTCCCTCCGTGCCCGAGACTTGCTCAATCAAGGCGCGCTGCGTCAAGAAGCGACGCGGTTCATTCGCGAGCGCCCGAATATAATTCTCCGTGCAACGCTGCAAAAACTCCTTCATTGGTTCTGGCTCATACAAGGGGTTTGGCTCCAGCTCCGAAACGTCTCCGCGCTGAACAGCGGCGGCATAGTCGAGAATGTTTCTACCCGCTTCCAGCTCATCAAAGTGTCCAGGCAGCGCCATATTCTTGACGCCATAGACAAACATGTTCAAGCTCATGGACTCATCCTTGGCTGAAAATACTAAAATCCGGGTCAACGGCAAATAGTCGGCATCGTTATGCTTCCACGGCAGCTCCTCCACCATGCGGAGCAAGGTTCCAGCCGCCGTGCCGGGTCGAATAAACGTCAAAACCTGCCGCCCATCCGGTAGTTGCGTCTTGAGATTCAAATACATGTCCATACCTGCTTCCTTGACAGCTGTAATTGACTTTAGGTGCTGATTGCGATACTGCTCGTGTACTTGACGAAAGTAAGCCGATGGCATATTGTCGAGAAACCATGGAACAACCTCTTCAAGCGAACGAGTCGACTGCTGGGCGAGTTCGTATCTGTGTAAACAGGATGAAGATTCGTAAAATATGAGTGAATTTATTACGCATCTCAACCAATTCAATCAGAAATACTATGACTTGCACTATAGCCTTGCGCGTGACACGCTGCACGTCAATATTGTGTTCCGCCTGCCATGGAGCGACCGGATGCTGACGGTTCGGCATGATGGCATCACCACCCAGGGAGCTCAAGTCGCTCCGCATGCCAGGGATAACGACATGTTCTTGTCGATGCTGCGGCTGATGACTGTTTGACTTGCTGTCATTGGAGAGGAATCGGGTACAAAGGGGTTTGTCGTTGAGAACGGAAGCGAATCGCCATCCAAGCGTAGCAGGCGCTGCTACGACGCGGCGACGAGCCAGCGAGGCAAGTCGAGATTGCAACATGCTAAAGCCTTGCAATTGATATGTATCTATCTATGTACTGGCAAAGCGGAACGGAGGTTGTCAAGGATGCCGAAATTGACGAGAAGGTCTTGACAGGTATGGCATCAAGATCGCTCAAATCGTGGGCGAAGTCGAAACGAATCTAATGAACGAGTATCGTAGCGGTTTCATCAAGGGACGCACCGGTACTCAACGAGGATCGATGCGCAGCCACCATGACGTTCATTCTTCCAACTTCTTCACTTTGCATGGACTCCTTCATTGTTAGTTAATTTATAGAAAATATTGGCGACATTCTCGAACTATCAAATCGTTTCTCATCAGTAAATTTGTGGCTTCTTGACGTGCGTGACAAGCACAGTTTGTTTTCCGAGGAAGCAACGAGGCACAATACGATTGAACCTCTTTGGCATAAGACAACGAAAGAACGAAACAGAGTGCTGTATACAGATACATACAGATAACAACGACAGCATGGGAGTCAAGGGACTATGGCAGCTGCTACTGCCAATAGGCCGTCGCATTTCCATTGAAACACTTGAAGGCCAAGTACTAGCGGTGGACGCGTCCATCTGGTTGACGCAGTTTCTCAAGGCCATGCGCGATCCAGAGACTGGCAAGGTCCAACCAGCCGCGCATCTTAAGGGATTCTTTCGTCGACTCTGTCGACTGCTATATCATAACATTAAACCAGTCTTGGTCTTTGATGGACCAACGCCGCAAGTCAAAGCGGCCGAACTAGCGGCAAGACGAAGAAGGCGAGAGCAGTTTGCCCACGTTTCCAAGGATTCCATGCAACGCATGGCCCGTAAGCTGCTTCATCAGAATCTATTGAAGGAACGGATTCAGGTGGCAAACCAAGGGAATGCGCAAGCGTTTGAGCGAGGATTTAATCCTGGCGATGACGATGATGACAATGTTCGAACAGCACAAGCGAACAATCGCGCAGAGTCACAGTCAAGTGAAATGGTTGACAGTGATTTGGATCGCAAATTGCCAGCCGCTAGTAGTGAAACCAGCCAGATAATCGCAACTAATCAGCAGCAATATGACGATGAGGAGGAAGTTAACGATTGGGACGATCCGCAGGAGACAGAGCAAGAGCAACTACTCCGACTTGGTTTGTACGATTCTGATGATGACTCGGACAACAACAATCAACAACAGAGCGACAATCACGATAACCTTGACATGTCATTTCTCGCGACGCTACCTCCGAATCGACGCAAAGATGCAATTGAAAAGGCCCAGCGCAGGCACCGCATTCAGAGTCGAAAGGAACATATGCCAGCGGCAGGCGATCCGTTTGCCTTTTCGCAGGTGCAAATGGCTAACTTTCTGAAATCCTCCCGACTCAATAAGAGCATTCAAACGTCGCTTGCTGCTGCTGTCAAGCATGATTATCAAGGAGGAGATGTCATGGCATCGGATACCACAACGCGATTGGAGTTAATTAGAGAAGATGACCACAACACGAGTGAACACAAGGAGACGAAACGGTTACTGCGAAAGCGTCGCCGCGACGAATCAGATTCGGAGGAGGAACCTGAGTGGGAAATTTCACCGTCGATTGCACAGAAACGAAATGTTAGCGTTGGAAACGGAAACGTTGACGATAATATATTAAACGACGGCGAGACAAAGCTCTCGGCAAGGCCCTTTCGGAGCTATCAGCAAAATATTCTGCAGATCGAGGACTCTGAAGATGATGAAGGTGCCGATGTGCAGTGGGAACGAGGTGGTGCTGGTGGAAATGCCCGACTCGATAATGAGAACAACCGCTTACATGGCAATCAACAACACAGCCCCATTGCGGTCGATTCCGACAGTGAGACCGACGGAGGCGGTTATATTCGAACCAGCGACAATGGGAATAGTGATGCTAATTCTTTATTTCAGAATCATGCAACGACATCACTCGCGTTAGAGGAAAATGCGGCGCAGGAACTCCAGGATCGGCTTTTGGCAGAGGCTCTTCAAACTGAGGAGTATGCTGAATCACAACACCAGCTACTGGCACAGGATTTACAGGGTAAAGAGCAGCCTAATACTCAACAAAGTGAAAAATCACAGAACTTGGCAATTTGCTTGGCGCACAATGAAGACGACGTTGATGTCGGCGTGGCTTTGTCTAGCAGCGATGAAGCAAGCATAGACTGGGAAGACGGTGAAGCAGCGGAAATGCCGAAGTCTAGCACGTTAGTAAATAAATATAAGGATGAAGACCACGAGGAACATGAAGATCATGAAATCAGTGTCGACGACTGGGAGGAAGGGCATAAACTAGAAAATAGCGCGTCCTTTGACAGGGACGAGGACTACATTAATACCAGACGTACAAAGAAAGCCCGTCCAGTGGCAGATGCAAATGCAGCTCTTGAGCGAGCTCAGAAAGAGGCTGCCAAGCTGGCCGACTGGGCGGGGAGAATTTTCCGCAGGGCAATGAAGGATGCAATGCCTCAAAAAAGCACAACGACCGCCTCACCCAGCCGACAAATTGATGAATCTAAGCAGACAATTGTTGCGTCACCGTCACCGGCAAATGTGATTACTTCGTCTTCTACTGCTGTGAGTCTTGATACACCGACTGCAAAAGGTGACAGTCGCCGGGATACCTCTCCACGCAAGCGTTCACCTAGTCGACGCCAACGTGCAGGCCGTCGAGTTCCATCCCCTGCCAAGAAAGTTTCCCCGATTCACCGCCGTCTTGCAGGTGGCCTCCAATCCGACACTGTGGGCGACGCCTACACTGCAGAAAACCTGGACCAAGCGCTGCGGCTTGTCGAAGAAAATAGCAATATATGGGCGGAAGAAAGAAACAAGCGCGAGCGAGATACGGATACAGTGACGGACGAAATGAAATTGGAGGTGATGCAGCTACTGGAACTTTTTGGCGTACCTTACCTTGAAGCGCCGGCTGAAGCAGAGTCTCAGTGTGCCGAGCTTGAGCGCCTTGGCTTAGTGAATGGCATTGTTACAGACGATAGTGACGTTTTTGTTTTCGGCGGAAAGAACGTCTATAAAAATATTTTTGAAGACCAGAAATTTGCGGAGGCGTACAAAGCACCCGACGCGGAGCGAGAGATGGGTCTTGGCCAACATGAGATGGTGGCGTTGGCAATGTTACTTGGAGGTGATTACACTGAAGGTGTAAAAGGCGTTGGTATCGTTAACGCTATGGAGATTTTGCATGCATTTGATTTCTCGAAAAGCACCGGAGAAGGACTCCGGGCGTTTAAAGCATGGCTTGATGGCATTGATCTTCCTGGTGTTGATAGTACTGAGGACAATGTTGCAGTCAAGTCCTTCCACTTGAAACACAAGTCAGCCCGAAATCGATGGGTTACCCCCGACAATTTTCCTGTCGAGAATGTGTTAAAGGCATACTCGCAGCCGGTCGTCGATAGCTCAAAAGGTCGATTTTCTTGGGGACAGCCTGATGCCGCCGGCCTTATAGTTTACTGCAATAAAAATATAGGGTGGTCAACCGAAGAGACTAGAGCGCTCTTAAATCCAGTGATCGATCGACCCCGCACAGGACAGAGACAAACGCGGTTAGATGCGTACATGCCCATGAGATACGAAGATTCCATTACTTTCGCAAATGTGCGATCAAAGCGGCTGCAAGAGGTTTTGCAGAAGAACAAAACGGACAAAACTAGTAGTGAAGGGATTGCAGGGTAAAATTATTGTGAATTAAAGAATAAAAACCTGCTACTTTTATCAGAGTCCCATACATATTGGTGGTGCATGCTACTTTTAAACTTCCGTCGCATTCATTTCTTCCAGCCCAGCTATGGGGTCACTGACTAGCGACGTTGCGGCAAGGGCAGCTGCAGTTCCATGGTGCTCGTCTGACGTTTCGACAAACTCGTCGTCTGATGGAGCAGTTACCGAAGCGTCGACGACTGCGGCCGCCAAAGCAACAGCTTCATCGCTGACTTCTTTATTGTTATCAATCAAAACAGTAGCGGAAGTGTGTAAGGGCGATGGAGGCATCTTAGCCTTTTGTTCAGCAAGAGTTGGTTCCAAAAATATCTCTGGGTGGTCCTTGACCTTCCAGTGGCTATTCAAAACCCAGTCAAAGCCTCGCTGCTCAGCCCGCGAGTGCATTCGCGCATACTTTTCACGAACCTTGACATGTATACCCAGCTCCTTCGCAACGATTATCCAGTTCACCTTTTGGTTATGTTCCTTAGCGATGGCATTGTATTTCGCCCAGAGATTTTTCGAATGCGTAACGATTTCATTGAGATCTCCCGCAGTTGATACAACAATCGCCGACCGTTTCTTCGAAGCGTCGACATTCGAATTTGGAAATGAGCTTGGTGCGAACAAGGACTTGACTGCTTGCGACCCTCGCGTAATCTCAACCGGAACGCGATTGGATGCGACCAATTCGGCGGCTCGTTGAAGAGCTGCTTCCTTCTGCTGCTGGGCAAACAATTCGCGATGCTGACGGATTAACAGCTTTTTTTGTCGTCTGGCTTCTCTCTCAGACTCGCGCTCGGCTCGCACTGCAGCTTTCTGTACTGCGAGTTGCTCACGGTCTCGAACTTTCCGTTCCTTGCCTTCAGATGGCAACCTATGCTCGCTGCGCTTTAAACTCGTCCGGCGCTCCGTCTTTATTGCATCTTCCTTCGCCAGCTGAGCTTGCGACATATCGTAAAGCTGCTTGCCAGGTAATCTGGGAATGTTGATTGGAATCGCTGCCGCGGCGGCTGCAGCAGCCGCGCTGGCTTCAAAGTTGAGGTTCAAAGCACCGTTGGGTGAGACATTAATCCCAGCAGCTGCTGCCGCTGCTAGAGAAGCAGGGTCATTTGTGCTCATCTCATGCGGAAAAAGGTTGTCATCATCGGTAACAGTTTCCCTGATATTGTAAAGGGAGCAAAATCGTTCCACTTGTGCCGTAATATAGCTTCGATCAAACTCATCCGAAATACCCAGGATGCCCCAAAAATCGAGCGTTGGCGATGCAGCTATTCCATCAATTCCATCCTTGACCACAGGGACAGAGAGTCGGTATAAAAGTTGAGGAGTGAGCAAGCCTTTAAGGTATGGTTTGTAGTCTATGAACTTCGCATCCGCCGTCTCAACAAGCACCTCATTCTGTAAAGACCAATCCTTGCAAAGCAGGCGGAGCCATTCTGAGGGAGGCTTGTTCGCTTGTCTCATTTCTGATGTAAAGGAAAAGGGACATACAATAAACGTTAGGCCTGCGATAGGTACAATAGCAAAACCTCAGGTGTCGAACCGGTTATGGGCGCAACAAGGGAATCTCGCCCCACCACGATTTCTGGCCATGGAGGAGGATGCCGCGTTCCGTTCTTCGATCCTCGAATCGATCGAAACAAAAAAGGTTGCGACGATGACGTCGTTTGGAAAGGTAACTCACAATGGCACGCTTACTCCGAAGAAGGATGACAATGCAAGTTAAGCTTGCAAAACTCGAGAGAACACCATGTCGCATGCTCGTACGTCAGTGTTGATGCAACAGCAATGTTATACCCACCGATTCGCTCTTGCTTTGTCGGCACTCGATCAAAGATGTCGTCCTCCGACACATCGTCGCCGATCATTTGCTCCTCATCAGACATATCAATGTTTGTTTATATGAAACAAAGCGTTTAGCATGCCTCGTCATCAACCAGCAAGTGGGATGTTCGATTTTGTGATGCAGCGACATCGTCGCTAATTTAGCGCTAAACTAGTACCTGTCGACAGCACGATGTTTAAATGCTTAGCGGCTTTTTAATGTGCAAACGATGTACATATATACATTTATAAAGTATTAGTAGTGTAATACTACTTACCAAGGAGCCTTATAATCTTTCTTTGTACTGGGCGCCTTTATATCCGTTTTGACTGCCGGAGAAACAGCCTTCTGGAGCTCAGCAACCTCGACACCGTCCATGTCCTTTTCCTCAAGCAAGTGTCGGAGACAAGGCGCAGTGATATCCACTGGTAGCCGCTCCTCCGCTGGAATGTGTCTTCGTAGTGGTAACATTTGACAAATTGTAAGAAACGGATGAAGCTAAACTGTCGAGAACCTAAGAGCAACACACACGCACCTATATTCATATTCTTCATCACCATCGTCGTCTCCGTCTTCGGCTTCAAAAACAATGGAGCATACTTGAGATCTTTTCCATACGCTCAGCGTGTCTCGTACATGCAGCCAGCTTGGAAGGCTGATCTTGGCAACGCAGTGAAACTGTGCGGCCAACTGCTCCTGAAAGGATGGACTCGAGGACCGTCCCCAGGGAGCCTGATCCATTGAAAGTGTAGCATCCATAAAGAGTTCTCCAACATGAATTACATAGTCTCCTTTGTAATGTTTTAGACAGGCCGATGCCAGCGACTGCGTATTCGTTCCTTGATCGCTCGTTGAAGCTGGCGTATCTTCGTCGGGATAGCAAAGAAAGAGTGTTCGGCGACGATTTTCTGCGCGCTCCAAAACTTCCGGCCCACCTTTCTTAACAATAGTGCCATGTGTTGTTGACGAATTGTCCTTGGCGATCTTGCCACCCTTGCTTGGATCTATATCGTATCCAACAGCATCGATTCCGTGTTCCTTCATCATTCGCAGCCAGTACCCTTGACCTGACGCAATTTCGACAATTGGCGCAAAGTGCTTCAGGACTCGCATGGCGCGATCATTTGGAGTCGCCCATGAGTAAGAGTTTACGAGTCGTTCGCCCAAGTCGGCCTGCTGCATCCATAGCTCGGCACGTCGCGATGGATCAAGGTTTGGCGCGAAGAAACTGTTTCGTTCCTTCTCCGAAAGTGAATCGAGAAAGCGTAATTGTTCATCTAGAAGCGGATTGGAAGCAACTGTCGTTTTCGGAATGTCCTTACTAACTGCTGTCGAGGTCTCGCCGGCATGCTTTCGCTTCTTCGCCATGTTGATCTTGGTTGGTTGTGGAGTTGCAACAGCTTCGCTCATCAAAGATCGTTAAATCGTCGCAGCGGTTTTCATGCCACGTCTCACACGCATTCTCGGCGCGACGACCACACGTCGTCACAATTCTCGACCATTCTTCCTCCCTTTCACCATGGCGTCCACTCGCACTGTTTTCGCACTATCGTCCTCGCTACTGCCAAAGACTGTTTCGCGACAGATCGTTCGCAGTCGAATTCCTGAAATTTCGCAAAATGCGCTGTCAATTCGAGCAGCGTTTGCCCCACAAACATCGATGCGATTTCTGAGCGACTACTACAACACGGACAAGAAGGATGAAGCAGCAGCTGCAGCAACAGACAACGACTCCCAAGAACCTCCGCCGGAATCTACGACGGTACCTCCCGAAATTGTCTCAAAGGAGGAGGAGCTCGAAGCTCAAGTCAAGGAACTCAAGGATCAGCTTCTTCGCTCACTGGCCGAGCAAGACAATACGCGTCGAATTGCTCAACGGGATGTACAGGATGCGCGCCAGTACGCGATTAAATCATTCGCCAAATCACTCTTGGATGTTTCGGATAATTTGACGCGGGCTTTGGAGAGTGTGCCAAAGGAGGCGCTGGATGATAAGGAAGCGAATCCAGTGCTGGGATCACTTTATGAAGGTATACATTTGACAGAAATGGGGTTGAATAAGGCCTTCGAGTCAAACGGACTCGTCAAATATGGCAATGTTGGAGATAAGTTCGATCCGAACCAGCATGAAGCACTCATGCAGTATCCTGATCCGAGCAAGAACGATGGCGTCGTTGGACAAGTCATGAAGAAGGGCTTCTCTTTAAATAAGCGAGTACTACGACCTGCCGAGGTCGGCATTATCAAAAACAATTAAAGGCAGAATACCTTATAAAGATAGGCGTCATTGTTTAACATAGGATTGATATGAAGACTATGTGTAATCATCGTGTAGTGGCAGATGGTGATAGCACAAATAAGCTTTAATTTACTGTTTTCTCGATCCGATATACAGCATGCTTAATCGAACGAAACAAAGACGACATGAGGATTACCTCCACAATTGACAGATATCACAAATAGACTCATCGAAATGACGAGCACACTTCGCAATCATGCTATTTAGCTGATGCGACGCTTTCGTCTTGGAGTTGGCGGCGGGCTGCCATTGGTCCAAATGACCTTTTCTCCATTCAGCGCGCGATTCATGTTTCGCAGCAGTTCCAACGTCTTGCATCGCGCCCAGCCGACGACTGGTTTTCCAGTCGCCATTTGAAAGCCCTTAGCAAATAGGGTAAATACGACAAAGAGAGAAACGACGAGTGGAACCAACTGCGCCGAAATGGACTGGACTTGGACTGATCGCGCCGAATTGGTCTTGGGGAATGGCGTGTCAGGACAACTTTCAATCTCGAGGAAATTGCAAAGCGGCTCCCAGCCTTGCTTGACATTGTACTCGAGCAAGCGATCGCTTGGAATGACCTGCCGAACTCGAGCATTGTGAGCTTCGTAGCTCATAATAGCCATCTCCTTGTTTTGCTCCGGAAATGGAAAGGACGATGTAAGAAACTCTTCATCTTGGTTGACGACAGAATAAAGCCATCGCAAGTAGTGCGAATACTGCTTGACCTTGGAGAAGAACATGCCTCCAGTCTGCGTCGGCGTGGTGATGCTCTGCGTGAGCACACTCCAGGACCGAAACCAAGTCTCCGAGTTTTCTCGCTCCGTCAGGACAAACTTGCAATCGGGAAATTCCTCCATAACTTGTTCAAAGTAAAGGGCCATGGGCAAATCGGCTGTTGCTTGAAATTTCTTGGCAATGATTTGTAGATTTGGTCGTCCAAGATCAATCTCGCCGGTTTTGATGGAAGGCAGAAAGACGTCATTGGTCCACATGTTAATAATTTCTTCATTTTCGTATAAATGTTGGGTGTGCAACGTTGGAAAACCAAGCTCTTCTAGCGCCAATGTCAGCGAATACTGTGGAAGAAAGTGAGACGACAAGTGATGAGTCGCTTGTAAATGCAAAGACGACGGCAGACGCTCGCCCTTACACCCAACTATTCATTTCAAGCGATGACACACGATAACTCAGTCATGACATAACAAAAACATACGCTTCCATGGTAGATTCGACGGTTTCAATGCAAAAAAGCAGCATGCGGAACCAGCGCGTCCGTTCACGTACCGTTCCTGTCCGTCCGTAGCCAACAGCTACCACTTTGAGACCCTCCGTATTCGTTGCAGCTTCCTCTTGACCAATGGCGCGTTGAATGCCAAAGAGGGCGAGAATCGGGTGCCCGAACAGGTTGTACGCGCCCCGCGAAACCAAAAAGGCTGAATGCCGGCCTCCAACGACAATGCCAATGTAGACGTCGTAGATTGCTTCCATCCAGCTACCTGGCTCGAGCTGCAGCTTGGACCCCAATGACATGGACATGGCTATAGACAAGCTGTTGAATGCTTTTGGCTGAATGAGTGAAGGGCGACGAATGTTGGGGCCATGGAGCAGCAAGTAGTGTGGTCGTCGGCTGGCTTGGCCACACGCCAACAACCGCCAGTGCGATTTTTGAAAACCGTTGTGTGTCAGCGTCGCCACTTTTACTGTGGTGTCAAGTGTACATTGGCGGTGAGTGTGACATTCATGTACCATGGCGTTCGCATACGTCAGTATTCATTGCCGATGCGATTTAAAAATCAGTCCGATCCAGCCGCTCATCGACACAAAACGGAACCTCAGTTGCTGCCATGACCACCATGCTGGTTCTTTCGACACGGTCGTTGTCCGCCCTCCTGCTGTTGCTGCTTTCGGCAATAGCAATGTCTCAGGAATTTGAGACGGTGAGTCTCTGGAGCTGTTTGAGCGATGGAGCGTCATTCGGCCTTCCTGCTCACAAATGTATATACTTTCGTTTCGTTTCCATAGCATGCGCTCGTTAATGCAGCAGACTCTGAAAGCAACAAATTTGTACAGCATTCGGTAAAAATATTCTATTGCATGGGCTGAGGCATGAAGAGGAACTTTGTCTCCATGGCTCAGTTCCTCGAAAACTCATACCCAGAGCTGCGCGGACACATTGAAGGTCAAAACTATCCTCCACCGCCAGTGGCCGAGCTTATTAGCAATCTCTTATCCATGTTGCAACTAATGGCGCTGCTTTACATGTTCTTTGGAGGAGAGAGAGTCTTGCGAATGCTTGGCTACCAAGGCATTCCAAGATGGTACGAGTCGATTCGAAACAATTCGCTGCAGATTGGTATTGCTTTATTCTTGATTCTACCGCAAGTATTGTCGAAATGGTTGATAACCGGAGCTTTCGAAATCTATCTTGACGAGAAGAAGGTATGGAGCAAGTTGGAGACTGGTCAGTTTCCAACCATGGAGGACATGATTAACGGCATGTCGGCCATGGGCTTGATGAAGCGTACATGAGCGAATGAAGATGACGTAAGGCGCGATGCGTCGCGACAAGGCAAGAATGACGAACAATTGCTGCATCAATGATTGATGCGTGTGTTTGCTCCGATATTGCTTTGCCGTCGACGCATGCTCTTTATTCACTGTCTTTTAGAGAGCACAACAAAACTACGAAATGTTGAGTATTAGCGATATTTTTACCGTTTGTGATCTGTACCTCGTTTGGTCTGCCGTTTGGCATGCGTAGGAAATGCGACGCTTCGCGGAATTTGCCTGCGCCATGTACAGCCCAGTTGGCACCCAGACTGCCAGAGTGGCCTGACACTTCCGAAAAACTAACATGATTGAAGTTGTTCATGAATGTATTGGACCAATAGAGTTCACAAATTGTGTGCAGAACCCATCACTATGCCAAGAGACTGAGCACATTCAACAAAAAAGACTGATAAGTTAGAATGCCTTCAGTGACGTCATAATGACCTTTTTGACGTTTTTTAGTTATGCATCACATTTCATTAACGACTCGACGGGCTTTCCAACGGTTACCAACGAGTGAAAATCGGAGAGGAGGTGCGCGAGCAATCCTAAGACGCAGTCGAGTACCGATGGATGTCGCACCTGCCCGCTTGAGCGAAAATCGTTCCGCACCTCAACATCCCCAAAGAATCTATACCCAAGCGACGGGACCAGTCTGCGCCAACATCTTTCTTTATAAATCGTTAGTTGGTTGTCTGTAGATTGATGTAGAAGCTTTGTTGCACTGTCGCTGCTTTGCGCGTTGGTGAAAAAGGGCGACGCGAACTTGATTTGAAGTTTTCTCGTGACGTCCGTCCGGCGCTTGATGACGTCACTGATTGATTTCTAACTTATCAGTCTTAAAGGTTGACTGTGCCAGCAGTGCCCCATTTTCGGCACAGGGATCATTAGAATGGCCAACCAAGACAGTCAAAACCTTTCAATTGATATTTTATGTCATTTAAAAGAAACAATTGGGTCAGTAGCACCTTGAATCCATCTCCATGCATGGCACGGTGAAACTCAGCAGATCCAACAATCTGGCGGGTGAGTAGACTGCTTCTCACCAGTCTCAGCCCACAGATGCCTTGACATTCAATTGCCCAGATAACACGCCATGTTGACACCCAAATCACACCAGAATGGTGTCAACATCATTATTCAGTCTGCGCTACAAGATGGTATGCCTGGCTAGTGTCCTAGTAGACTGCAATGTGACTGGTGAGAACTTCTCACCAATCTCAGCCAGCAGCTGCCATGCTTTTCAAATGCCCATACCTTGAGCCATGTGTATGCCCAAATTACACCAGAATGGTGCCAACATCATTTTTCAGGCTGCGCTACAAGATGTTAAGCTTGGCTGGTGTCTCAGGGGATGGCAATGTATTTGGTGACAACTTGTCACCAGTCTCAGCCCGCAGATGCCATTACATTCAAACACACCTACAGCAGGCCCTGTAGATGCCCAAATTACACCAGAATGGTGCCAACATCATTATATAGGCTGCGCTACAAGATGGTAAGCTTGGCTAGTGTCTCAGGGGATGGCAATGTATTTGGTGACAACTTGTCACCAGTCTCAGCCCACAGATGCCATGACATTCAAACATATCTACAACAAGCCCTGTAGGTGCCCAATGTACACCAGAATGGTGCCAACATCATTATTCAGGCTGCGCTACAAGATGGTAAGCTTGGCTGGTGTCTCAGGGGATGGCAATGTATTTGGTGACAACTTGTCACCAGTCTCAGCCCACAGACGCCATGACATTCAAACGCCCCTACAGCAGGCCCTGTAGGTGCCCAGATTTACACCAGAATGGTGCCAACATCATTTTTTAGGCTGCGCTACAAGATGGTAAAATTGGCGGGTGTCTCAGGGGGTGGCAATGTATTTGGTGACAACTTGTCACCAGTCTCAGCCCGCAGATGCCGCGACATTCAAACGCCCCTACAGCAGGCCCGTAGGTGCCCAAATTACACCAGAATGGTGCCAACATCATTTTTCAGGCTGCGCTTCAAGATGGTAAGCTTGGCTGGTGTCTCAGGGGATGGCAATGTATTTGGTGACAACTTGTCACCAGTCTCAGCCTGCAGATGCCATGACATTCAAATGCCCCTACAGCAGGCCCTGTAGGTGCCCAAATTACACCAGAATGGTGCCAACATCATTATTCAGACTGCGCTACAACATGGTAAGCTTGGCTGGTGTCTCAGGGGATGGCAATGTATTTGGTGACAACTTGTCACCAGTCTCAGCCGCAGATGCCATGACATTCAATCGCCCCTACAGCAGGCCCTGTAGGTGCCCAAATTACACCAGAATGGTGCCAACATCCTTTTTCAGGCTGCGCTACAAGATGGTAAGCTTGGCTGGTGTCTCAGGGGATGGCAATGTATTTGGTGACAACTTGTCACCAGTCTCAGCCTGCAGATGCCATGACATTCAAACGCCCCTACAGCAGGCCCTGTAGGTGCCCAAATTACACCAGAATGGTGCCAACATCATTTTGCAGGCTGCGCTACAAGATGGTAAGCTTGGCTGGTGTCTCAGGGGATGGCAATGTATTTGGTGACAACTTGTCACCAGTCTCAGCCTGCAGATGCCATGACATTCAAACGCCCCTACAGCAGGCCCTGTGCCAACATCATTATTCAGGCTGCGCTACAAGATGGTAAGCTTGGCTGGTGTCTCAGGGGATGGCAATGTATTTGGTGACAACTTGTCACCAGTCTCAGCCCAAAGATGCCATGACATTCAAACGCCCCTACAGCAGGCCCTGTAGGTGCCCAAATTACACCAGAATGGTGCCAACATCATTTTTTAGGCTGCGCTACAAGATGGTAAGCTTGGCTGGTGTCTCAGGGGATGGCAATGTATTTGGTGACAACTTGTCACCAGTCTCAGCCCGCAGATGCCGCAACATTCAAACGCCCCTACAGCAGGCCCTGTAGGTGCCCAATTTACACCAGAATGGTGCCAACATCATTATTCAGGCTGCGCTACAAGATGGTAAGCTTGGCTGGTGTCTCAGGGGATGGCAATGTATTTGGTGACAACTTGTCACCAGTCTCAGCCCGCAGATGCCATGACATTCAAACGCCCCTACAGCAGGCCCTGTAGGTGCCCAAATTACACCAGAATGGTGCCAACATCATTTTTTAGGCTGCACTACAAGATGGTAAGCTTGGCTGGTGTCTCAGGGGATGGCAATGTATTTGGTGACAACTTGTCACCAGTCTCAGCCTGCAGATGCCATGACATTCAAACAGCCTACATCAGGCCCTGTAGGTGCCCAATTTACACCAGAATGGTGCCAACATCATTTTTCAGGCTGCGCTACAAGATGGTAAGCTTGGCTGGTGTCTCAGGGGATGGCAATGTATTTGGTGACAACTTGTCACCAGTTTCAGCCCGCAGATGCCATGACATTCAAACGCCCCTAAAGCAGGCCCTGTAGGTGCCCAAATTACACCAGAAGGATGCCAACATCCTTTTTCAGGCTGTGCTACAAGATGGTAAGCTTGGCTGGTGTCTCAGGGGATGGCAATGTATTTGGTGACAACTTGTCACCAGTCTCAGCCCGCAGATGCCATGACATTCAAACGCCCCTACAGCAGGCCCTGTAGGTGCCCAAATTACACCAGAATGGTGCCAACATCATTATTCAGGCTGCGCTTCAAGATGGTAAGCTTGGCTGGTGTCTCAGGGGATGGCAATGTATTTGGTGACAACTTGTCACCAGTCTCAGCCTGCAGATGCCATGACATTCAAACGCCCCTACAGCAGGCCCTGTAGGTGCCCAAATTACACCAGAATGGTGCCAACATCATTTTATAGGCTGCGCTACAAGATGGTAAGCTTGGCTGGTGTCTCAGGGGATGGCAATGTATTTGGTGACAACTTGTCACCAGTCTCAGCCCGCAGATGCCATGACATTCAAACGCCCCTACAGCAGGCCCTGTAGGTGCCCAAATTACACCAGAATGGTGCCAACATCATTATTCAGGCTGCGCTACAAGATGGTAAGCGCTTCGTCACCAGTCTCCAGCCTAAAAGATGCCATGATAGCCGGGTGGCATATTTGGTGACAACTTGTCACCAGTCTCAGCCCGCAGATGCCGCAACATTCGAATGCCCCTACAGCAGGCCCTGTAGGTGCCCAAATTACACCAGAATGGTGCCAACATCATTATTCAGGCTGCGCTACAAGATGGTAAGCTTGGCTGGTGTCTCAGGGGATGGCAATGTATTTGGTGACAACTTGTCACCAGTCTCAGCCGCAGATGCCATGACAGCAAATGCCCCTACAGCAGGCCCTGTAGGTGCCCAAATTACACCAGAATGGTGCCAACATCATTATTCAGACTGCGCTACAACATGGTAAGCTTGGCTGATGTCTCAGGGGATGGCAATGTATTTGGTGACAACTTGTCACCAGTCTCAGCCCGCAGATGCCGCAACATTCGAATGCCCCTACAGCAGGCCCTGTAGGTGCCCAAATTACACCAGAATGGTGCCAACATCATTATTCAGGCTGCGCTACAAGATGGTAAGCTTGGCTGGTGTCTCAGGGGATGGCAATGTATTTGGTGACAACTTGTCACCAGTCTCAGCCCGCAGATGCCATGACATTCAAACACCCCCTACAGCAGGCCCTGTAGGTGCCCAAATTACACCAGAATGGTGCCAACATCATTATTCAGGCTGCGCTACAAGATGGTAAGCTTGGCTGGTGTCTCAGGGGATGGCAATGTATTTGGTGACAACTTGTCACCAGTCTCAGCCCGCAGATGCCATTACATTCAAACACACCTACAGCAGGCCCTGTAGGTGCCCAAATTACACCAGAATGGTGCCAACATCATTATTCAGGCTGCGCTACAAGATGGTAAGCTTGGCTGGTGTCTCAGGGGATGGCAATGTATTTGGTGACAACTTGTCACCAGTCTCAGCCCGCAGATGCCATGACATTCAAACGCCCCTACAGCAGGCCCTGTAGGTGCCCAAATTACACCAGAATGGTGCCAACATCATTATTCAGGCTGCGCTACAAGATGGTAAGCTTGGCTGATGTCTCAGGTTTGACAACTTGTCACCAGTCTCAGCCCGCAGATGCCACCAAACGCCGGCCATCTACAGCCAGAATGGTGCCAACATCATTATTCAGGCTGCGCTACAAGATGGTAAGCTTGGCTGGTGTCTCAGGGGATGGCAATGTATTTGGTGACAACTTGTCACCAGTCTCCGCCCGCAGATGCCATGACATTCAAACGGCCCGGCACCAAATCCGGTGCCAACATCCTTTTTCAGGCTGCGCTACAAGATGGTAAGCTTGGCAGGTGTCTCAGGGGACAGCAATGTATTTGGTGACAACTTGTCACCAGTCTCAGCCTGCAGATGCCATGACATTCAAACACCCCTACAACAGGCCCTGTAGGTGCCCAATTTACACTAAAACGGTGCCAACATCATTATATAGGCTGCGCTACAGGATGGTAAGCTTGGCTTGTGTCTCAAGGGATGGCAATGTATTTGGTGACAACTTGTCACCAGTCTCAGCCTGCAGATGCCATGACATTCAAACAAACCCCAGCAGGCCCTGTAGGTGCCCAAATTACACCAAATGGTGCCAACATCATTATTCAGGCTGCGCTACAAGATGGTAAGCTTGGCTGGTGTCTCAGGGGATGGCAATGTATTTGGTGACAACTTGTCACCAGTCTCAGCCCGCAGATGCCATGACTCTCAAACGCCCCTACAGCAGGCCCTGTAGGTGCCCAAATTACACCAAAAATGGTGCCAACATCATTATTCAGGCTGCGCTACAAGATGGTAAGCTTGGCTGGTGTCTCAGGGGATGGCAATGTATTTGGTGACAACTTGTCACCAGTCTCAGCCCGCAGATGCCATGACATTCAAATGCCCCTACAGCAGGCCCTGTAGGTGCCCAAATTACACCAGAATGGTGCCAACATCATTATTCAGGCTGCGCTACAAGATGGTAAGCTTGGCTGGTGTCTCAGGGGATGGCAATGTATTTGGTGACAACTTGTCACCAGTCTCAGCCTGCAGATGCCATGACATTCAAACGCCCCTACAGCAGGCCCTGTAGGTGCCCAAATTACACCAGAATGGTGCCAACATCATTATTCAGGCTGCGCTACAAGATGGTAAGCTTGGCTGGTGTCTCAGGGGATGGCAATGTATTTGGTGACAACTTGTCACCAGTCTCAGCCCGCAGATGCCATGACATTCAAACGCCCCTACAGCAGGCCCTGTAGGTGCCCAAATTACACCAGAATGGTGCCAACATCATTATTCAGGCTGCGCTACAAGATGGTAAGCTTGGCTGGTTCTCAGACAGTGATGGCAATGTATTTGGTGACAACTTGTCACCAGTCTCAGCCCGCAGATGCCGCAACATTCGAATGCCCCTACAGCAGGCCCTGTAGGTGCCCAATTTACACCAGAATGGTGCCAACATCATTATTCAGGCTGCGCTACAAGATGGTAAGCTTGGCTGGTGTCTCAGGGGATGGCAATGTATTTGGTGACAACTTGTCACCAGTCTCAGCCCGCAGATGCCATGACATTCAAACGCCCCTACAGCAGGCCCTGTAGGTGCCCAAATTACACCAGAATGGTGCCAACATCATTATTCAGGCTGCGCTACAAGATGGTAAGCTTGGCTGGTGTCTCAGGGGATGGCAATGTATTTGGTGACAACTTGTCACCAGTCTCAGCCCGCAGATGCCATGACATTCAAACGCCCCTACAGCAGGCCCTGTAGGTGCCCAAATTACACCAGAATGGTGCCAACATCATTATTCAGGCTGCGCTACAAGATGGTAAGCTTGGCTGGTGTCTCAGGGGATGGCAATGTATTTGGTGACAACTTGTCACCAGTCTCAGCCTGCAGATGCCATGACATTCAAACGCCCCTACAGCAGGCCCTGTAGGTGCCCAATTTACACCAGAATGGTGCCAACATCATTATTCAGGCTGCGCTACAAGATGGTAAGCTTGGCTGGTGTCTCAGGGGATGGCAATGTATTTGGTGACAACTTGTCACCAGTCTCAGCCCGCAGATGCCATGACATTCAAATGCCCCTACAGCAGGCCCTGTAGGTGCCCAAATTACACCAGAATGGTGCCAACATCATTATTCAGACTGCGCTACAACATGGTAAGCTTGGCTGGTGTCTCAGGGGATGGCAATGTATTTGGTGACAACTTGTCACCAGTCTCAGCCCGCAGATGCCATGACATTCAAACGCCCCTACAGCAGGCCCTGTAGGTGCCCAATTTACACCAGAATGGTGCCAACATCATTATTCAGGCTGCGCTACAAGATGGTAAGCTTGGCTGGTGTCTCAGGGGATGGCAATGTATTTGGTGACAACTTGTCACCAGTCTCAGCCCGCAGATGCCATGACATTCAAACGCCCCTACAGCAGGCCCTGTAGGTGCCCAATTTACACCAGAATGGTGCCAACATCATTATTCAGGCTGCGCTACAAGATGGTAAGCTTGGCTGGTGTCTCAGGGGATGGCAATGTATTTGGTGACAACTTGTCACCAGTCTCAGCCCGCAGATGCCATGACATTCAAACGCCCCTACAGCAGGCCCTGTAGGTGCCCAAATTACACCAGAATGGTGCCAACATCATTATTCAGGCTGCGCTACAAGATGGTAAGCTTGGCTGGTGTCTCAGGGGATGGCAATGTATTTGGTGACAACTTGTCACCAGTCTCAGCCCGCAGATGCCATGACATTCAAACGCCCCTACAGCAGGCCCTGTAGGTGCCCAAATTACACCAGAATGGTGCCAACATCATTATTCAGGCTGCGCTACAAGATGGTAAGCTTGGCTGGTGTCTCAGGGGATGGCAATGTATTTGGTGACAACTTGTCACCAGTCTCAGCCCGCAGATGCCATGACATTCAAACGCCCCTACAGCAGGCCCTGTAGGTGCCCAATTTACACCAGAATGGTGCCAACATCATTATTCAGGCTGCGCTACAAGATGGTAAGCTTGGCTGGTGTCTCAGGGGATGGCAATGTATTTGGTGACAACTTGTCACCAGTCTCAGCCCGCAGATGCCATGACATTCAAACGCCCCTACAGCAGGCCCTGTAGGTGCCCAATTTACACCAGAATGGTGCCAACATCATTTTTCAGGCTGCGCTACAACATGGTAAGCTTGGCTGGTGTCTCAGGGGATGGCAATGTATTTGGTGACAACTTGTCACCAGTCTCAGCCCGCAGATGCCATGACATTCAAACGCCCCTACAGCAGGCCCTGTAGGTGCCCAATTTACACCAGAATGGTGCCAACATCATTATTCAGGCTGCGCTACAAGATGGTAAGCTTGGCTGGTGTCTCAGGGGATGGCAATGTATTTGGTGACAACTTGTCACCAGTCTCAGCCTGCAGATGCCATGACATTCAAACGCCCCTACAGCAGGCCCTGTAGGTGCCCAAATTACACCAGAATGGTGCCAACATCATTATTCAGGCTGCGCTACAAGATGGTAAGCTTGGCTGGTGTCTCAGGGGATGGCAATGTATTTGGTGACAACTTGTCACCAGTCTCAGCCCGCAGATGCCATGACATTCAAACGCCCCTACAGCAGGCCCTGTAGGTGCCCAAATTACACCAGAATGGTGCCAACATCATTATTCAGGCTGCGCTACAAGATGGTAAGCTTGGCTGGTGTCTCAGGGGATGGCAATGTATTTGGTGACAACTTGTCACCAGTCTCAGCCCGCAGATGCCATGACATTCAAACGCCCCTACAGCAGGCCCTGTAGGTGCCCAAGTTACACCAGAATGGTGCCAACATCATTATTCAGGCTGCGCTACAAGATGGTAAGCTTGGCTGGTGTCTCAGGGGATGGCAATGTATTTGGTGACAACTTGTCACCAGTCTCAGCCCGCAGATGCCATGACATTCAAACGCCCCTACAGCAGGCCCTGTAGGTGCCCAAATTACACCAGAATGGTGCCAACATCATTATTCAGGCTGCGCTACAAGATGGTAAGCTTGGCTGGTGTCTCAGGGGATGGCAATGTATTTGGTGACAACTTGTCACCAGTCTCAGCCCGCAGATGCCATGACATTCAAACGCCCCTACAGCAGGCCCTGTAGGTGCCCAAATTACACCAGAATGGTGCCAACATCATTATTCAGGCTGCGCTACAAGATGGTAAGCTTGGCTGGTGTCTCAGGGGATGGCAATGTATTTGGTGACAACTTGTCACCAGTCTCAGCCCGCAGATGCCATGACATTCAAACGCCCCTACAGCAGGCCCTGTAGGTGCCCAAATTACACCAGAATGGTGCCAACATCATTATTCAGGCTGCGCTACAAGATGGTAAGCTTGGCTGGTGTCTCAGGGGATGGCAATGTATTTGGTGACAACTTGTCACCAGTCTCAGCCCGCAGATGCCATGACATTCAAACGCCCCTACAGCAGGCCCTGTAGGTGCCCAAATTACACCAGAATGGTGCCAACATCATTATTCAGGCTGCGCTACAAGATGGTAAGCTTGGCTGGTGTCTCAGGGGATGGCAATGTATTTGGTGACAACTTGTCACCAGTCTCAGCCCGCAGATGCCATGACATTCAAACGCACCTACAGCAGGCCCTGTAGGTGCCCAAGTTACACCAGAATGGTGCCAACATCATTATTCAGGCTGCGCTACAAGATGGTAAGCTTGGCTGGTGTCTCAGGGGATGGCAATGTATTTGGTGACAACTTGTCACCAGTCTCAGCCCGCAGATGCCATGACATTCAAACGCCCCTACAGCAGGCCCTGTAGGTGCCCAAATTACACCAGAATGGTGCCAACATCATTATTCAGGCTGCGCTACAAGATGGTAAGCTTGGCTGGTGTCTCAGGGGATGGCAATGTATTTGGTGACAACTTGTCACCAGTCTCAGCCCGCAGATGCCATGACATTCAAACGCCCCTACAGCAGGCCCTGTAGGTGCCCAAATTACACCAGAATGGTGCCAACATCATTTTTCAGGCTGCGCTACAAGATGGTAAGCTTGGCTGGTGTCTCAGGGGATGGCAATGTATTTGGTGACAACTTGTCACCAGTCTCAGCCGCAGATGCCATGACATTCAAACGCCCCTACAGCAGGCCCTGTAGGTGCCCAATTTACACCAGAATGGTGCCAACATCATTATTCAGGCTGCGCTACAAGATGGTAAGCTTGGCTGGTGTCTCAGGGGATGGCAATGTATTTGGTGACAACTTGTCACCAGTCTCAGCCCGCAGATGCCATGACATTCAAACGCCCCTACAGCAGGCCCTGTAGGTGCCCAATTTACACCAGAATGGTGCCAACATCATTATTCAGGCTGCGCTACAAGATGGTAAGCTTGGCTGGTGTCTCAGGGGATGGCAATGTATTTGGTGACAACTTGTCACCAGTCTTCAGCCCGCAGATGCCATGACATTCAAACGCCCCTACAGCAGGCCCTGTAGGTGCCCAAATTACACCAGAATGGTGCCAACATCATTTTTCAGGCTGCGCTACAAGATGGTAAGCTTGGCTGGTGTCTCAGGGGATGGCAATGTATTTGGTGACAACTTGTCACCAGTCTCAGCCCGCAGATGCCATGACATTCAAACGCCCCTACAGCAGGCCCTGTAGGTGCCCAAATTACACCAGAATGGTGCCAACATCATTATTCAGGCTGCGCTACAAGATGGTAAGCTTGGCTGGTGTCTCAGGGGATGGCAATGTATTTGGTGACAACTTGTCACCAGTCTCAGCCCGCAGATGCCATGACATTCAAACGCCCCTACAGCAGGCCCTGTAGGTGCCCAATGTACACCAGAATGGTGCCAACATCATTATTCAGGCTGCGCTACAAGATGGTAAGCTTGGCTGGTGTCTCAGGGGATGGCAATGTATTTGGTGACAACTTGTCACCAGTCTCAGCCCGCAGATGCCATGACATTCAAACGCCCCTACAGCAGGCCCTGTAGGTGCCCAAATTACACCAGAATGGTGCCAACATCATTATTCAGGCTGCGCTACAAGATGGTAAGCTTGGCTGGTGTCTCAGGGGATGGCAATGTATTTGGTGACAACTTGTCACCAGTCTCAGCCCGCAGATGCCATGACATTCAAACACACCTACAGCAGGCCCTGTAGGTGCCCAAATTACACCAGAATGGTGCCAACATCATTATTCAGGCTGCGCTACAAGATGGTAAGCTTGGCAGGTGTCTCAGGGGATGGCAATGTATTTGGTGACAACTTGTCACCAGTCTCAGCCCGCAGATGCCATGACATTCAAACACACCTACAGCAGGCCCTGTAGATGCCCAAATTACACCAGAATGGTGCCAACATCATTATATAGGCTGCGCTACAAGATGGTAAGCTTGGCTGGTGTCTCAGGGGATGGCAATGTATTTGGTGACAACTTGTCACCAGTCTCAGCCCGCAGATGCCATGACATTCAAACGCCCCTACAGCAGGCCCTGTAGGTGCCCAATTTACACCAGAATGGTGCCAACATCATTATTCAGGCTGCGCTACAAGATGGTAAGCTTGGCTGGTGTCTCAGGGGATGGCAATGTATTTGGTGACAACTTGTCACCAGTCTCAGCCCGCAGATGCCATGACATTCAAACGCCCCTACAGCAGGCCCTGTAGGTGCCCAATTTACACCAGAATGGTGCCAACATCATTTTTCAGGCTGCGCTACAAGATGGTAAGCTTGGCTGGTGTCTCAGGGGATGGCAATGTATTTGGTGACAACTTGTCACCAGTCTCAGCCCACAGATGCCATGACATTCAAACGCCCCTACAGCAGGCCCTGTAGGTGCCCAATTTACACCAGAATGGTGCCAACATCATTATTCAGGCTGCGCTACAAGATGGTAAGCTTGGCTGGTGTCTCAGGGGATGGCAATGTATTTGGTGACAACTTGTCACCAGTCTCAGCCCGCAGATGCCATGACATTCAAACGCCCCTACAGCAGGCCCTGTAGGTGCCCAATTTACACCAGAATGGTGCCAACATCATTATTCAGGCTGCGCTACAAGATGGTAAGCTTGGCTGGTGTCTCAGGGGATGGCAATGTATTTGGTGACAACTTGTCACCAGTCTCAGCCCGCAGATGCCATGACATTCAAACGCCCCTACAGCAGGCCCTGTAGGTGCCCAAATTACACCAGAATGGTGCCAACATCATTATTCAGGCTGCGCTACAAGATGGTAAGCTTGGCTGGTGTCTCAGGGGATGGCAATGTATTTGGTGACAACTTGTCACCAGTCTCAGCCCGCAGATGCCATGACATTCAAACGCCCCTACAGCAGGCCCTGTAGGTGCCCAAATTACACCAGAATGGTGCCAACATCATTATTCAGGCTGCGCTACAAGATGGTAAGCTTGGCTGGTGTCTCAGGGGATGGCAATGTATTTGGTGACAACTTGTCACCAGTCTCAGCCCGCAGATGCCGCAACATTCAAACGCCCCTACAGCAGGCCCTGTAGGTGCCCAATTTACACCAGAATGGTGCCAACATCATTATTCAGGCTGCGCTACAAGATGGTAAGCTTGGCTGGTGTCTCAGGGGATGGCAATGTATTTGGTGACAACTTGTCACCAGTCTCAGCCCGCAGATGCCATGACATTCAAACGCCCCTAAAGCAGGCCCTGTAGGTGCCCAATTTACACCAGAATGGTGCCAACATCCTTGTTCAGGCTGCGCTACAAGATGGTAAGCTTGGCTGGTGTCTCAGGGGATGGCAATGTATTTGGTGACAACTTGTCACCAGTCTCAGCCCGCAGATGCCATGACATTCAAACGCCCCTACAGCAGGCCCTGTAGGTGCCCAATTTACACCAGAATGGTGCCAACATCATTATTCAGGCTGCGCTACAAGAGGGTAAGCTTGGCTGGTGGCTCAGGGGATGGCAATGTATTTGGTGACAACTTGTCACCAGCCTCAACCCGCAGATGCTGCAACATTCAAACGCCCCTACAGCAGGCCCTGTAGGTGCCCAAATTACACCAGAATGGTGCCAACATCATTATTCAGGCTGCGCTACAAGATGGTAAGCTTGGCTGGTGTCTCAGGGGATGGCAATGTATTTGGTGACAACTTGTCACCAGTCTCAGCCCGCAGATGCCATGACATTCATACGCCCCTACAGCAGGCCCTGTAGATGCCCAAATTACACCAGAATGGTGCCAACATCATTTTTTAGGCTGCGCTACAAGATGGTAAGCTTGGCTGGTGTCTCAGGGGATGGCAATGTATTTGGTGACAACTTCTCACCAGTCTCAGCCCGCAGATGCCATGACATTCAAACGCCCCTACAGCAGGCCCTGTAGGTGCCCAATTTACACCAGAATGGTGCCAACATCATTTTTCAGGCTGCGCTACAACATGGTAAGCTTGGCTGGTGTCTCAGGGGATGGCAATGTATTTGGTGACAACTTGTCACCAGTCTAAGCCGACAGATGCCATGACATTCAAACGCCCCTACAGCAGGCCCTGTAGGTGCCCAAATTACACCACAATGGTGCCAACATCATTTTTCCGGCTGTGCTACATCATGGTAAGCTTGGCTGGTGTCTCAGGGGATGGCAATGTATTTGGTGACAACTTGTCACCAGTCTCAGCCCGCAGATGCCATGACATTCAAATGCCCCTACAGCAGGCCCTGTAGGTGCCCAAATTACACCAGAATGGTGCCAACATCATTTTATAGGCTGCGCTACAAGATGGTAAGCTTGGCTGGTGTCTCAGGGGATGGCAATGTATTTGGTGACAACTTGTCACCAGTCTCAGCCTGCAGATGCCATGACATTCAAACGCCCCTACAGCAGGCCCTGTAGGTGCCAAACTTACCCCAGAATGGTGCCAACATCAGTTTCTAGCTGCGCTACAAGATGGTAAGCTTGGCGGGTGTCTCATGGGATTGCAATGTATTTGGTGACAACTTGTCACCAGTCTCAGCCCGCAGATGCCTTGACATTCAAATGCTCCTACAGCAGGCCATGTATACACCCAAATGACACCAGAATGGTGCCAACATCATAATTGAGGCTACACAACAAGATGGTATGCCTGGCATTTGTCTCAGGGGACGGCAATGTATTTGGTGACAACTTGTCACCAGTCTCAGCCTGCAGATGCCTTGACATTCAAATGCCCCTACAGCAGGCCATGGATACACCCAAATGACACCAGAATGGTGCCACATCATTAAATGGGATGCGCTACAAGATGGTATGCCTGGCTTTGTCTCAGGGGACTGCATGGTATTTGCTGACAACTTGTCACCAGTCCCAGCCTTCAGATGGTGTCTCAGGGGACTGCATGGTATTTGCTACAACTTGTCACCAGTCTCTGCCTGCAGATGCCATGACTTTCAGACACACCTACAGCAAGCCCGGTAGGTGCCCAAATCACACCAGAATGGTGCCAACATCATTATATAGGCTGCGCTACAAGATGGTAAGCTTGGCTGGTGTCTCAGGGGATGGCAATATATTTGGTGACAACTTGTCACCAGTCTCAGCCCGCAGATGCCATGACATTCAAACGCCCCTACAGCAGGCCCTGTAGGTGCCAAATTACACCAGAATGGTGCCAACATCCTTTTTCAGGCTGCGCTACAAGATGGTAAGCTTGGCTGGTGTCTCAGGGGATGGCAATGTCTTTGGTGACAACTTGTCACCAGTGCTGAATCACATCCTGCCTACCAGTGAAAGGTTCACTTTGAAGTAACCACTAACAATGCTGATGCTTCCTATAGTAGGTAAATTGAGGATTGCTCAGCTTGGTTTGACTGTGAGTTTGGACAGAGGATAGGCTACCGTCAACGTACCGGTAGGTCGCACCACAGTTCGTTGTAATATGTCTCAACGGCATGCTCTAAATACCGGAACGACACTGTTCTTATTGACGGTCGACCATAATATATTATGCACCGCCCATCATTCAACTCGCTCGTTTACATCGACGACAAATCAAGTATCTCCAATCACCGTTATGGCCCACAACTCCGACATAGAACCACTCATCTTTCCAAACATTTTGATCAATGGCGAGGATGCTTCTTCCGCTTTTTTCGAGCTGGCCAATGCGTCGCAAATAGCCTATCGTCTGTCGTCGCTAGCGATCCGACGTGTTGAGCATGGATGAGAACCCAAACCGAAGCGGCAGCGGTGACGTCACGAAGACGGTCACATTTAAGTAAGCGCGGTAAGCGGCAACCGAAGGAGTGGATCGAGGACGATCACTTCTTGGAGAAAATAAGTAAAGTGGTTTTATTGACTCTGTTCTGCTTAATCATTAGTGTCGCTTCAAGGGCGCGCAAGATATATTCTAGATCCAACATTTTCTCCAAGAAGCGAGTGAAAAGACATGTCTTCGACGAGCAATACTCCGACGACAGGAGCGGCGTCGAGCGGTGGAGGTGCACCTCCCGCTCCGCCAGCAAGCGAAGGAAACCGACGCAACCGTCATTATCGTCGTGGGAATCGTGCTGGGAATCGTTCCGGGAATCAAGGCAATGGTAACAGACTCAACGGACCGAGTCGTGCGCCGAGTGGAAATTTCCAAGGAAGCGAGCCGACGCTCGCTGGATTCATCTACGACTATAACGGTTCGCGCGATCCCGATGGATTCATCCGTACGACGAACGAGATCATCACTTTCGTCGGGCGCTCCTACAAGAAATATACCAAGGAGCTGCTCAAGGGCATGCGCAACGTGGAACTGGAGATTCCTGACGAGCCTGCACGTCCAACGAAGGATGCCGACACGACGGACTCGGACTGGTCCATAATGCTCGAGGAATACAAGGCCGACAAGAAAGAGCATGTCGAGCGCGTGCGTGTATACTCCGACTTCCTCGCTGGTCTCTACGCCGTGTTGCATGGACAATGCACGGAGCGTATGAAGGATCGTGTCAAGTCGCACGCCAAGTTCCGAGACGCCGAGGAGGACACGGACGGAATTAAGTTGCTGGCGATTATCAAGGAGATCTCGCATACGTACGAAGGGCGCTGCAAACTTGTGGATCAAGTCGTGGACATTCAAGCTGAGTTGTTCGGACGTACTCGGGCGCGCGAAAGTCTGCAGAAATATTACGAAAGCACGGTCACGCTGGCAGACGTGGAGAAGGCGGTTGGCGTCACGATGCACAACGAGCTTGTGGCGTTCCACCCTGCACAGGATGACAATCGTAACAAGGCGAACAAGGAGGATATCAAGGCCGCCGAAGAGCTCGAGCTTGCGATGCTTTTCGTGCGTGGCGCAACGGGCGAATACGCTGGGTATTGCAAGCACTTGCGCAACTGCTACCTCGACGGGCACGACAACTTCCCGTTGACGATCCACGATGCATACAACATCATGCAGCGTCGTGAGCATGCGGATGGAGAAGCCACGTTGCCAACGAACGAGGGCGTGGCGTTTCACACGACTGGTACAGCGCGTGACCCTCCCAGATGCTGGACCTGTCAACAGGTTGGTCATGTGCAGCGAGACTGTCCTCACGAGAACGGAGTCTACGGAGAGTGCGCCGGCTGCAGAGGCTAGTGGGGCGCAGCACTTCACGCTGGGTAGCGAGGAAGAAAGCGATGACGACGATGAGGTCGGATACATGTTCGCGCAGCCGCCGAAGGTGAACATCTCGAAGAAGGCTGTGCTCTTGGACAATCAGTCGACAGTGGATCTGTTCTGCAACGCCAAGATGCTGACGAACATTCGCCCGGTGCCAACGTGGATGGTGATCAAGTGCAACGCTGGTACAGTAAGGACGAACATGATGGGCGACCTGGAGGGCTATGGTCCGGTGTGGTGGTATCCGCAGGGACTGGCGACATTTTGAGTTTTGGCGCCAAGTCCGCAAAAGTTTACCGTGGGTATCTCTGCACGGCGTGGATCGATCAATGTTCGTTGTGGAGAAGCCGGATGGTAAGCGCGAGTTTGTCGAGACTGACTCTGGGCTGTATGTTTGCGAGCTTTTCGAAGGGCAAGCGCAGCGATGTCAAGGATGGAGCGATGTTGACTACGGTAGACGATAACCGTACTAACTACACCAATGATGACTATTTACGCGCTGTTAGAGCTAGGGAACTGCAAATCAAATTGGACGGCCAAGCCTCAAGGATTACCTGCGCATCGTTACTAGCAATCAGTTGCCGAACTGTCCTGTGACGGGCCACATCCTGGCTGCTGAGCACATCTTTGGACCAGATGTTGGCTCGTTAAAAGGAAAGACGACGCGTCGCGCGTCGCATCTGGTGAGCCTGCGATTGTTGAGCAGCTTCCACCGGCTATCATGAGTCGCTATCGAGACGTTACTCTTTGTGCTGACATCATGTATATCAACAAAGTCCCTATGTTGGTGACGTTCTCCCGCAGCATTCGTTTTGCTACGGTTGAGGTGATTCAAAACCGTACGCTTCCGGTTATGTTGAAGGCAATCGAGTCTGTGTTGAAGATTTACGCACGCGGTGGGTTCCGTGTCGTCGCGGCTCTGAAGGAATGGGAGTTCGCTCAATGCTTGGCGCGTTGGCTGATCTCGGAGTGGCGCTCAATGCGACATCTGAGGATGAACACGTTGGCGAAATTGAACGTTTTATCCGTGTCGTGAAAGAACGGGTGCGCCCGACATACAACACGTTGCCATTTAAGCCGGTGAAGGCACGCTTGGTTATCGAAATGACGAAGTCTGCCGTGTTTTGGTTGAATGCGTTTCCGAACGAGCGTGGCATTTCGAAGGATCTCAGTCCACGCACTATTGTGACTGGTCAGACAGTTGACTTTAATCGGCATTGCAAGTATGAATTTGGTCAGTATGTGCAAACGCATGAGTCGCACAGCAATGACATGCAGGCGCGCACGATCGGTGCGCTGGCTCTGCGCCCGACTGGTAATGTGCAGGGTGGGTTTTATTTCCTCAGTTTGTCTTCGGGCAAAGTTCTGAATCGTGGGCACGCTACGCCTTTGCCCATGCCTGATGATGTCATTGGCCCGCGTGCATCGTCTCGCTTCGTCAACAGAAGGCCAATCCGGGCATCGTGTTCATGGACCGCCACCGTGTTGCGGAGGCTGCTGAGCCAGTCATGTGGCACGAAGATGACGCCGAGGATGATGATGACTCTGATTATGATGACGACGCTTCTCGCGGTGACGACGACTCTGCGGCGGAAGCGAAGGAGTGAATGCGACCGATGACGACGACGACGACGACGATGGTGCTGACGGCGCAATCGAAGGAGTGCCGAACGACGAGGTGGTGAGGCCATTGACGGCGAACTTGACGACGCGCCAGCCGTGGATGATGGCGAAATTGAAGGAGTGCCCGATGAAGGCGAAATTGAAGGAGTGCCAGCTGCTGCAGACGAAGAGGATTGCGATGCGCGCTATGGCCCACGCCACTGGTCGGTATGGCCTGCGTGCGCGCCACAAACCTCGCTCGTTCGCTCATTTGTTCACGCTCGACGCTGCAGAGGAAGTGTCGGAGCCACTCGTCACGGCACAGATGAATATGCGACAAGGTTTAAAGGCTTTTGGCGATGCTGGAGTGGAGGCAGTGCGCAAGGAAATGCAGCAGCTACACGACAGGCACGTCATGAAGGCAGTCCCCCAATGCACTCTGACTCCGGCAGCAGCGCAAGGACGCTCTGGCGTATTTGATGTTTCTCAAGCGCAAGAGATGCGGGACTGTGAAGGGACGCGGATGCGCGGATGGACGCACAACAGTATACACTGCAAAGGAAGACGCAGCAATCTCCAACGATAGCGACAGAGGCCATCTTTCTGACAGCTATCATTGACGCTATGGAAGGGCGCGAGGTTGCTGTGGTTGATGTACCGGGTGCTTTCATGCAAGCGGAAATGGATGAGTTGGTGCACGTTCGTTTCACTGGGAAGATGGTGGAGCTACTGTTGGAAATTGATCGCGAGATGTACGAGCCTTGCGTCACAATGGAGAATGGCGAAAAGTCATGTATGTTGAATTACTCATGGCGCTTTATGGTACGCTTCGAGCAGCGCGACTATTCTGGGAGAAGTTGTCCGCAAAATTGCTTGAGTGGGGCTTCGAGAAGAACCGTACGATCGTGTGTGTGCAACAAGATTGTCAATGGGAAGCAAATCACCGGATGGCACGTGGACGATTTAAGATTTCGCACGTCGACGTGAGCGTAGTGGATGAGTTCATCGCGCAGATGGATGAGGAGTTTGGCAAGGAGACTCCAATGAATAAGTCACGCGGAAAAGTGCACGACTACCTCGGCATGGTATTGGACTATACTAAGCCTGGAGAAGTAGCAATATTGGATCTGCCGAGTCTCACAATGGCAGCCAGGCTGGTGGATATTGGGGTGATAGGCACCCCAGCCTTGGATAAAAATGTCATACAACATCATAGGAAACAGGTTGGATGGCTTAGCAGGCAAGGCTGATGATCCTGTAGCCACAGCATGGTGCACTGCTGGCACATTCAACAACTTGTTGAATGCGCGGAGTTTCGCGGCACAATGCTGCGTTCCACACCACAATTGACATGACTATTGGTCCAATTGTATCATATGCATTTGGGGTTTTATATTCTTGGGTCTGCAGGCCATTCTGGTGGTCTGTGTACCAGCTGAGGTGCACCACTGGCAGATCCAACAAGTTATTGGATCTGCCGAGTCTCACCATGGCAGCCAGGCTGGTGGATATTGGGGTGATAGTCACCCAGCCTTGGAAAAAAAGTCATCCAACATCATAGGAAAAAGGTTGGATGGCTTAACAGGCAAGGCTGATGATCCTGTAGCCAAAGCATGGTGCACTGCTAGCACATTCAACAACTTGTTGAATGTGCGGAGTTTCATGGCACCATGCTGCGTTCCACACCACAATTGGCATGACTATTGGTCCAATTGTATCATATGTATTTTGGTTTTGATATTCTTTGGTCTGCAGGCCATTCTGGTTGTCTGTGTACCAGTTGAGGTGCACCACTGGCAGATCCAACAAGTTATTGGATCTGCCGAGTCTCACCATGGCAGCCAGGCTGGTGGATATTGGGGTGATAGTCACGCAGCCTTAAAAAAATGTCATCCAACATCATAGGAAACAGGTGGATGGCTCAGCAGGCAAGGCTGATGATCCTGTAGCCAAAGCATGGTGCACTGCTAGCACATTCAACAACTTGTTGAATGTGCAGAGTTTCGTGGCACAATGCAGTGTTCCACACCACAATTGACATGACTATTGGTCCAATTGTATCATATATATTAAGGTTTTAATATTTTTGGGTCTGCAGGCCATTCTGGAGTCTGTGTACCAGCTGAGGTGCACCACTGGCAGATCCAACAAGTTATTGGATCTGCCGAGTCTCACCATGGCAGCCAGGCTGGTGGATATTGGGGTGATAGTCACCCCAGCATTTGATCAAAATGTCATCCAACATCATAGGAAACAGGTTGGATGGCTTAGCAGGCAAGGCTGATGATCCTGTAGCCAAAGCATGGTGCACTGC
This sequence comes from Mayamaea pseudoterrestris, assembly GCA_027923505.1. NCBI lineage: Eukaryota > Bacillariophyta > Bacillariophyceae > Sellaphorales > Sellaphoraceae > Mayamaea > Mayamaea pseudoterrestris. Next base: position 490,880 of record BROI01000017.1, on the reverse strand, counting down.
TAGCACATTCAACAACTTGTTGAATGTGCGGAGTTTCGTGGCACCATGCTGCGTTCCACACCACAATTGACATGACTATTGGTCCAATTGTATCATATGTATTTTGGTTTTGATATTCTTGGGTCTGCAGGCCATTCTGGAGGTCTGTGTACCAGTTGAGGTGCACCACTGGCAGATCCAACAAGTTATTGGATCTGCCGAGTCTCACCATGGCAGCCAGGCTGGTGGATATTGGGGTGATAGTCACCCAGCCTTGGAAAAAAGTTATCCAACATCATAGGAAACAGGTTGGATGGCTTAGCAGGCAAGGCTGATGATCCTGTAGCCAAAGCATGGTGCACTGCTAGCACATTCAACAACTTGTTGAATGTGCGGAGTTTCGTGGCACAATGCTGCGTTCCACACCACAATTGACATGACTATTGGTCCAATTGTATCATATGTATTTTGGTTTTGATATTCTTGGGTCTGCAGGCCATTCTGGTGGTCTGTGTACCAGTTGAGGTGCACCACTGGCAGATCCAACAAGTTATTGGATCTGCCGAGTCTCACCATGGCAGCCAGGCTGGTGGATATTGGGGTGATAGTCACCCCAGCCTTGGATCTAAATGTCATTGAACATCATAGGAAACAGGTTGGATGGCTTAGCAGGCAAGGCTGATGATCCTGTAGCCAAAGCATGGTGCACTGCTAGCACATTCAACAACTTGTTGAATGTGCGGAGTTTCGTGGCACCATGCTGCGTTCCACACCACAATTGACATGACTATTGGTCCAATTGTATCATATGTATTTTGGTTTTGATATTCTTGGGTCTGCAGGCCATTCTGGAGGTCTGTGTACCAGTTGAGGTGCACCACTGGCAGATCCAACAAGTTATTGGATCTGCCGAGTCTCACCATGGCAGCCAGGCTGGTGGATATTGGGGTGATAGTCACCCCAGCCTTGGATCAAAATGTCATCCAACATCATAGGAAACAGGTTGGATGGCTTAGCAGGCAAGGCTGATGATCCTGTAGCCAAAGCATGGTGCACTGCTAGCACATTCAACAACTTGTTGAATGTGCGGAGTTTCGTGGCACAATGCTGCGTTCCACACCACAATTGACATGACTATTGGTCCAATTGTATCATATGTATTTTGGTTTTGATATTCTTGGGTCTGCAGGCCATTCTGGTGGTCTGTGTACCAGTTGAGGTGCACCACTGGCAGATCCAACAAGTTATTGGATCTGCCGAGTCTCACCATGGCAGCCAGGCTGGTGGATATTGGGGTGATAGTCACCCCAGCATTTGATCAAAATGTCATCCAACATCATAGGAAACAGGTTGGATGGCTTAGCAGGCAAGGCTGATGATCCTGTAGCCAAAGCATGGTGCACTGCTAGCACATTCAACAACTTGTTGAATGTGCGGAGTTTCATGGCACCATGCTGCGTTCCACACCACAATTGACATGACTATTGGTCCAATTGTATCATATGCATTTTGGTTTTTATATTCTTGGGTCTGCAGGCCATTCTGGTGGTCTGTGTACCAGTTGAGGTGCACCACTGGCAGATCCAACAAGTTATTGGATCTGCCGAGTCTCACCATGGCAGCCAGGCTGGTGGATATTGGGGTGATAGTCACCCAGCCTTGGAAAAAAGTCATCCAACATCATAGGAAACAGGTTGGATGGCTTAGCAGGCAAGGCTGATGATCCTGTAGCCAAAACATGGTGCACTGCTAGCACATTCAACAACTTGTTGAATGTGCGGAGTTTCGCGGCACAATGCTGCGTTCCACACCACAATTGGCATGACTATTGGTCCAATTGTATCATATGCATTTGGGTTTTGATTTCCTGGGTCTGTAGGCCATTCTGGAGGTCTGTGTACCAGTTGAGGTGCACCACTGGCAGATCCAACAAGTTATTGGATCTGCCGAGTCTCACCATGGCAGCCAGGCTGGTGGATATTGGGGTGATAGTCACCCAGCCTTGGAAAAAATGTCATCCAACATCAGAGGAAACAGGATGGATGGCCTAGCAGGCAAGGCTGATGATCCTGTAGCCAAAGCATGGTGCACTGCATAACTTGAGTGCTGGCACATTCAACACACAATTGAATGACTATTGGTCCAATTGTATCATATGTGGTATATTCTTGGGCTGCAGGCCATTCTGCACCAGCCCAGTCATTGGATGGATGTGCAATATTCTTGGTCTGCACACTGGCGTCGCCCGTGAGGTGCACCACTGGCAGATCCAACAAGTTATTGGATCTGCCGAGTCTCACCATGGCAGCCAGGCTGGTGGATATTGGGGTGATAATCAACCCAGCCTTGGATAAAAATGTCATCCAACATCATAGGAAACAGGTTGGATGGCTTAGCAGGCAAGGCTGATGATCCTGTAGCCAAAGCATGGTGCACTGCTAGCACATTCAACAACTTGTTGAATGTGCGGAGTTTCGTGGCACAATGCTGCGTTCCACACCACAATTGACATGACTATTGGTCCAATTGTATCATATGTATTTTGGTTTTGATATTCTTGGGTCTGCAGGCCATTCTGGAGGTCTGTGTACCAGTTGAGGTGCACCACTGGCAGATCCAACAAGTTATTGGATCTGCCGAGTCTCACCATGGCAGCCAGGCTGGTGGATATTGGGGTGATAGTCACCCCAGCCTTGGATCAAAATGTCATCCAACATCATAGGAAACAGGTTGGATGGCTTAGCAGGCAAGGCTGATGATCCTGTAGCCAAAGCATGGTGCACTGCTAGCACATTCAACAACTTGTTGAATGTGCAGAGTTTCGCAGCACCATGCTGCGTTCCACACCACAATTGACATGACTATTGGTCCAATTGTATCATATACATTTTGGTTTTCATATCCTTGGGTCTGCAGGCCATTCTGGTGGTCTGTGTACCAGTTGAGGGGCACCACTGGCAGATCCAACAAGTTATTGGATCTGCCGAGTCTCACCATGGCAGCCAGGCTGGTGGATATTGGGGTGATAGTCACCCCAGCATTTGATCAAAATGTCATCCAACATCATAGGAAACAGGTTGGATGGCTTAGCAGGCAAGGCTGATGATCCTGTAGCCAAAGCATGGTGCACTGCTAGCACATTCAACAACTTGTTGAATGTGCGGAGTTTCGTGGCACAATGCTGCGTTCCACACCACAATTGACATGACTATTGGTCCAATTGTATCATATGTATTTTGGTTTTAATATTCTTGGGTCTGCAGGCCATTCTGGAGGTCTGTGTACCAGCTGAGGTGCACCACTGGCAGATCCAACAAGTTATTGGATCTGCCGAGTCTCACCATGGCAGCCAGGCTGGTGGATATTGGGGTGATAGTCACCCAGCCTTGGATAAAAATGTCATCCAACATCATAGGAAACAGGTTGGATGGCTTAGCAGGCAAGGCTGATGATCCTGTAGCCAAAGCATGGTGCACTGCTAGCACATTCAACAACTTGTTGAATGTGCGGAGTTTCGTGGCACAATGCTGCGTTCCACACCACAATTGGCATGACTATTGGTCCAATTGTATCATATGTATTTTGGTTTTGATATTCTTGGGTCTGCAGGCCATTCTGGAGGTCTGTGTACCAGCTGAGGTGCACCACTGGCAGATCCAACAAGTTATTGGATCTGCCAAGTCTCACCATGGCAGCCAGGCTGGTGGATATTGGGGTGATAGTCACCCCAGCATTGGATCAAAATGTCATCCAACATCATAGGAAACAGGTTGGATGGCTTAGCAGGCAAGGCTGATGATCCTGTAGCCAAAGCATGGTGCACTGCTAGCACATTCAACAACTTGTTGAATGTGCGGAGTTTCGCAGCACAATGCTGCGTTCCACACCACAATTGACGTGACTATTGGTCCAATTGTATCATATGCATTTGGGGTTTTATATTCTTGGGTCTGCAGGCCATTCTGGTGGTCTGTGTACCAGCTGAGGTGCACCACTGGCAGATCCAACAAGTTATTGGATCTGCCGAGTCTCACCATGGCAGCCAGGCTGGTGGATATTGGGGTGATAATCAACCCAGCCTTGGATAAAAATGTCATCTAACATCATAGGAAACAGGTTGGATGGCTTAGCAGGCAAGGCTGATGATCCTGTAGCCAAAGCATGGTGCACTGCTAGCACATTCAACAACTTGTTGAATGTGCGGAGTGTGGTGGCACAATGCTGCGTTCCACACCACAATTGGCATGACTATTGGTCCAATTGTATCATATGTATTTTGGTTTTGATATTCTTGGGTCTGCAGGCCATTCTGGTGGTCTGTGTACCAGTTGAGGTGCACCACTGGCAGATCCAACAAGTTATTGGATCTGCCGAGTCTCACCATGGCAGCCAGGCTGGTGGATATTGGGGTGATAGTCACCCCAGCCTTGGATCAAAATGTCATCCAACATCATAGGAAACAGGTTGGATGGCTTAGCAGGCAAGGCTGATGATCCTGTAGCCAAAGCATGGTGCACTGCTAGCACATTCAACAACTTGTTGAATGTGCGGAGTTTTGTGGCACAATGCTGCGTTCCACACCACAATTGACATGATTATTGGTCCAATTGTATCATATGTATTTTGGTTTTGATATTCTTGGGTCTGCAGGCCATTCTGGTGGTCTGTGTACCAGTTGAGGTGCACCACTGGCAGATCCAACAAGTTATTGGATCTGCCGAGTCTCACCATGGCAGCCAGGCTGGTGGATATTGGGGTGATAGTCACTCAGCCTTGGATAAAAAGTCATCCAACATCATAGGAAACAGGTTGGATGGCCTAGCAGGCAAGGCTGATGATCCTGTAGCCGAAGCATGGTGCACTGCTAGCACATTCAACAACTTGTTGAATGTGCCGAGTTTTGTGGCACCATGCCGCGTTCCACACCACAATTGGCATGACTTTTGGTCCAATTTTATCATATGCATTTTGGTTTTTATATCCTTGGGTCTGCAGACCATTCTGGTGGTCTGTGTACCAGTTGAGGTGCACCACTGGCAGATCCAACAAGTTATTGGATCTGCCGAGTCTCACCATGGCAGCCAGGCTGGTGGATATTGGGGTGATAGTCACCCCAGCAGTGGATAAAAATGTTATCCAACATCATAGGAAACAGGTTGGATGGCTTAGCAGGCAAGGCTGATGATCCTGTAGCCAAAGCATGGTGCACTGCTAGCACATTCAACAACTTGTTGAATGTGCGGAGTTTCGTGGCACCATGCTGCGTTCCACACCACAATTGACATGACTATTGGTCCAATTGTATCATATGTATTTGGGTTTTAATATTCTTGGGTCTGCAGGCCATTCTGGAGGTCTGTGTACCAGTTGAGGTGCACCACTGGCAGATCCAACAAGTTATTGGATCTGCCGAGTCTCACCATGGCAGCCAGGCTGGTGGATATTGGGGTGATAGTCACTCAGCCTTGGATAAAAAGTCATCCAACATCATAGGAAACAGGTTGGATGGCTTAGCAGGCAAGGCTGATGATCCTGTAGCCAAAGCATGGTGCACTGCTAGCACATTCAACAACTTGTTGAATGTGCGGAGTTTCGTGGCACCATGCTGCGTTCCACACCACAATTGGCAAGACTATTGGTCCAATTGTATCATATGCATTTTGGTTTTTATATCCTTGGGTCTGCAGACCATTCTGGTGGTCTGTGTACCAGTTGAGGTGCACCACTGGCAGATCCAACAAGTTATTGGATCTGCCGAGTCTCACCATGGCAGCCAGGCTGGTGGATATTGGGGTGATAGTCACCCCAGCATTTGATCAAAATGTCATCCAACATCATAAAAACAGGTTGGATGGCTTAGCAGGCAAGGCTGATGATCCTGTAGCCAAAGCATGATGTACTGCTAGCACATTCAACAACTTGTTGAAGTGCGGAATTTAATGGCACCATGCTGCGTTCCACACCACAATTGACATAACTATTGGTCCAATTGTATCATATGCATTTGGGTTTTGATATTCTTGGGTCTGCAGGCATTCTGGTGGTCTGTGTACCAGTTGAGGTGCACCACTGGCAGATCCTACAAGTTATTGGATCTGCCGAGTCTCACCATGGCAGCCAGGCTGGTGGATATTGGGGTGATAGTCACCCCAGCATTGGACCAAAATGTCATCCAACATCATAGGAAACAGGTTGGATGGCTTAGCAGGCAAGGCTGATGATCCTGTAGCCAAAGCATGGTGCACTGCTAGCACATTCAACAACTTGTTGAATGTGCAGATTTACCTACGTCGTACCGGTAGTTTCTTAATGCACGTAAACACCGGTGCGACAGTCTCGCCGCATTGCGTCGCAGGACGGATTTTTATTTATTTGTGCCACACACCACCGCAGCACGATGGCGATTTCTTTGCATTGACTCCCACAAATTTATATATGTAGAAGATATCTAGAGATTCATTAAACTAACACGCTTATATCTACAATTACAATGTCACGAAAACCAATATCAATCTTGCCGCGAGGAGGCGCTGCCTTGACGCTCATTGTCACGTCCACACTCTTCGTTGGAAGCGTTGCCTACAATAATTATGCGCAGGTTCGAGACAAGGCAGTCATGCGGGCTGGCGTGGAGCGAGACAAGGAGCGGTTACGAATAATGCGACGGAAAATGAAGGAGGAGGAAGAAAGCGAACTAGGTCGAGTGCCGACGACAACTGCAAATAATGTTGATCAACGGTAGTCCTCGCATGACGAATGAAGAATGCGCGCAACATTACTGATTCTACTCGAATTGCGACGAAGTCTTTTCAATGAGTCCTTCTGTCATCCTGTAATTGATCTCGACGGAGCCAGGAAGCATTAATTGGGACCTCTTCGAGGCTGGGGGTATTACAAGTGGCACAATCTAATTGTGCACGTTGCCAAGAGCAACTCACTCTGCATAGGCAATACAAGACTAATAATCCATATAGATTTACAATTTGCTATGCACCTTTAAAAGCACGTCGAATAAACTCGAGAGAATCGTTACATACGCTCCCTTCGACGTGCAAAGTGCAAATCCCCATACCACTCGTCGCACCATCTCACATCGCAAGCCTTACTTGTTCACCTTTCCACCACGCCTGGCATTGGTCTTGCCGTTACCATCCTCCTTGTCTGGACCGTCTCCTTCAGTCGCAACCTCCTCTTCGTTATCCGAAACGTCCAAATACGGCGGAACATACTCCAATTTCCATCGCTCATAGTGTTTCGTCTTTTTCCAAACATAGTAAAAGTCTACAATTTCCTTGCACGATTTCGTCTTGACTTCCTTTTGGATCTTATCAAAGACCTTTCCGTATACAGCCATGGATGCCTCAAAGGTGGCAATCTCCAGCGGCGACCAGCGTTCCATAACGCTGCCTCGCCGTAGCTTGGATTTAATGTATTCCAGGGTTGAAACGCACTGCAGGGGCCACGAGTTTTCCGCCGCGTTGTAGCCATAGGGGCCAAGCTGGTCTTGCTCATACAAGACAATGTTGCTGGCGAGTTCCACGTACGTGTCGGAGAGTCCGTGGACTGCAGAATGGGCGACGAAAGAAATGGAATGAGCACATGAAACATGTTTGCGCAAGAGACGACATGAATCGATTTTCCATCGCTATACACTACTCACGCTTTCCTTGCTCCTGTTCCATTTGCCGCTGCTGCTGCAGCGCGTCGTTACGTTCCTCCGGCTGCGCCGCTGCCAAGGCTGATCGCGTTCGTTTCTCAACGACTGCGACAATTGGTTCAGCTTCGCGGGCTCTCTTTTTGTTCTCCATCTTGCAAAAGTGTTACTGCACGAGCCTACTATGGTACATTAGCTATGAATGGCGAGTGGAGAGGCTCTTGCATTACGTTTTGTTGAACGGAGAATGGGCGAGAGGCCGGCTAGAATATCGCACCGGTTATCTCCAAGTTTCTCACCGGTACTCTTTTTACTGTCGCATCGTTTCTGGCTGCGGATCGTCGCGACCATCGCTCGTTCCAAGGAATTCAAAATCGCCTGCACCTTCGTCGCTCAAGCTTCTAAACTACCTTGGAATATGCATTACCAAATACTGTTACGGCAACATCCTCGACTTCTTTATCGAGCACAATTTATCAAAGGACTCAATTCCCGCTGGCTCAGCACTAGTCACACTCACGGCCCAAACGCTTTCGTTGAGACGCCGCTCGCCAGCGAACGCGAAACCAATCTTCGCATCTTTCGAACGCTGCTCCAGCATGTGTGGCCGTCGGTCAAGGAAGCAGAAAACAATGAAACGGAGCAGCAACGGATCAAGCTGCACAAGCGACGCGTCCTTTGGAGCATTGGATTAATGGTGGGAGGCAAGGCCGTGACGATTCAAGTGCCGTTTCTGCTGAAATACTTGGTGGATGCATTGTCGCCGGAGAGTATAAATATGGCGGCGAGTAATGCAGCAACCATGGATACAAACATTGCCATGGCTGGCATGCCAGTCGCTCTACTGCTGGGCTACGGCGTTTCACGCGCCGCCGCCAGTGGCCTCCAGGAGTGGCGCAACGCCCTCTTTGCGCACGTGGCGCAGGAAACCATAAAGAATGTTGGTCGAAGTGTGTTTGACCATGTACTGCGATTAGATATGCAGTATCATGTATCAAGAAGTACAGGACAAGTCTCGCGAGTACTAGATCGGGGGCAGCGGAGTATTTCGTTCGTACTGAATGCGCTAGTGTTCAATGGTATGTCACAGAATAAGTATGCAGTGATGACTGATTCATTGCTGATACTCAACACAATCCTTCAACAATTTCCTTCCCTATATCCCCAGTCGTTCCGACTGTACTTGAAGTCAGCCTCGTTTCTGGCCTCATGGCGTACAACTTTGGGACCACGCACAGCGTCGTTGTGTTAGGAACAATCACCTCCTACGTTGGATTCACTGTCGCAGTCACATCATGGCGGACCAAGTTTCGTCGGGAGATGAATCGACTCGAAAACCAAGCCACTTCCCGCGTCGTGGACTCGCTCATCAACTACGAAACGGTGCAATACTTTAACGCGCGACAACATGAAGTGGCGCGATACGAAGCCAGTCTGCAGGGGCTGCAGGCGGAAGCACTCAAGGTGCAAAACTCGCTCAGTTTTTTGAACTTTGGGCAATCGGTCATTTTTTCGGCAGGTTTGACGAGTGTCATGTGGCTATCGGCGCAGCAAATAGTCGAGGGAACGGCCACGGTTGGTGACTTGGTGTTGGTGAATGGGTTGTTGTTTCAACTGAGTGTACCTTTGTTCTTCATTGGTTCCGTCTACAATCAAGTCAAGCAGAGCTTGATTGACATGGAAAACATGTTTCAGCTTAAGGATACCAAGCCGATGATTGTTGATCGGAAAGATGCCATTGCGTATGATCCGGCAGTCATGAGCACGTCCATCGAACTCGACAACGTTCACTTTGCATACCCAACCGCCGCCAATGCACGTCCTATCTTAAATGGAACAACCATTTCAATTGAACCTGGAAAGACGGTTGCCTTTTGCGGATCATCCGGTTGCGGAAAGTCAACCATTCTCCGTCTACTGTATCGTTTCTATGATGTTGACAAGGGGAGCGTCCGTCTAGGCGGACATGACGTTCGAGATTTGACCAAGGAGTCAATCCAAAAGGCAATTGCGGTTGTACCGCAGGATATAGTTTTGTTCCATGACACGATTGCGGCGAATATTCAGTACGGCGACTTTGATGCGTCGTTTGAGGATATTCAAGAGGCAGCGCGAAAGGCGAGAATACATGATACAATCATGTCCTTTCCGTTAGGCTACGATACTATTGTCGGCGAGCGCGGACTTAAGCTATCTGGCGGCGAGAAACAGCGTGTGGCAATCGCCCGAGCCATTTTAAAAGATTCGCCCATACTATTGGCTGATGAACCGACGTCGTCGTTGGATAGTCAGACAGAAACGGATATAATGGCGAATTTAAAGTCTGTGGGCAAAGACAGAACTACGATTATAATTGCTCATCGGCTTAGTACTATTCAAGATTGTGATGAGATCATTGTCATGCACGAAGGAAAGGTGGTGGAGCGAGGGACACATGAAGAGCTTGCGCGCAAAGGTGGGCGTTACGCAGAATTGCTACGAATGCAGGACAACGGCAATGGGAGTGTTGACAATGCTAAATAAGCGACTGCAAAATGTCAATTGCCTTGTTTAACTCTTCCAGCTCCTCGGATGCTCTTGCATACTTGTAGGCGAAACCAGGACTTTCTTGCATGCAATCCTCGAGTGCCTCGTCTTTGACCGACCACAATGAGTCCCTGACTGATGCTGTAAGCGATCGGGTAAACTCCCAGCAAATCATTGGAACACGATCCAAGATTCGCTTGGTTGCAACGCTGCCGTAAGATTTCAAAATTAGTTCCATCTCTTCTGCCAAGTATTCATCCATTGACCGCTGCATTCCGCGCTGGAAAACCTTGTCAATGATTACTTTGATATCCTGCGTGCCAAATACTTCATCTTGGTCGACTCGCAATGCAGCTTCAAGATCTCGCTTTATTTGAGCCTGCCGTCCTTCGGCAATGTGTTTGAACAGGTCATCCGCCTGCGATGTGAACGGATGTTTCTCCGCATCTAAATGTGACAAGAGTTGCTGCGTAACAGATTCTGCCAGAGTGTCGACTGCAAGGCGGCACTGATGTTCGATCAAGAAGCGAAGGTTCAGATAGCGTTCGCTCGCAAAGGCGTATCCAATTGCGTCGTGAACGGCCTCAGTCAACATGTGTTGTGTTTTCTCGAGCAGATTTAAACAGTGCGGCTTCCAATCGTCGTCAATAAAGTCAGCGACAATGGATTTAAAGGTATCAGCGTTGAGAAAACATGGCAAATCCTCAGTTCTATTTTCTTGTATTTTCTTCGTTAACCAACTAGAATCGGATTGGATTTGTTGGATTGGAATTTTTCGGAGTGTGTCATATTGGTGCTCCTTCCTTGCGATGCAAATTTTGGACCCGTCCGACCATACCGTATCTTCCTCTACCATTTCTTCCGACGGCTGTAAGCCGATGGACTCAAACAAAACATCAGATTCTGCATCCGCATCGTCCACACGATCTACGCATGCAAAGTCTTTTTCCAAATGCACAACTTCGCCGCGGACAATTCCTCGTGGATGCAGGACAAGGACGGGCGCTCCTTCCGCCACCTGCCCAACCATGCCCAGCGAGCTTTGTTGAATATGCTCCACAAAATCACTCGCCGCTTGATGGAGCTGGGCGGCTGCCGAAAGCTGGTGCGCCGGTAGCCGACCCTTGCCGCTCACAGTGGCCTCTAATCGTGAAACAATTGCGTGACAAACATCCTGAAAGTATCGACGGCGATCATACGCACTTGTGAGAGGAACACCCATGGCTTTGAGAGTCTCCGACGCAGCTCGCTGCTTGTCGCGAATTTCCTTGACAATGCCAGGAATTTGTCGTCGCGTATGATTCATCTGCAAGGCGGCCAACTTGTCGCGCAAGTTACTTGTTCCCAACAAACTCCGGTCAACAATGCTTCTCCACGGTTCCACAGACTCAAAGAAACGCTCCTCATCTTCGAGTCCATCATCAATTGAATCTTGCCGATCCAGCGCCGCTTGTCCTCGCCCCTTGACCATGTGAAAACCCAAGGAAAAGGTCACTTTTTCTCCCAGCAGCAAGTCGGCCACTTGACCTTCGGCGCCTGGATCGATCAAGTCTGGTTTGGTAATGACTGGAATGGTCCGCTCCGTCCTGGCGTCGCGCAGCAAGGCTTCGGCCATGACGGTGGAATTGTGAAAGTCAACATTGGCTGGAACAACGGCTAATAGAATGCAGCGTGGACTGTTCAAATACTCGTCCAGGAGCGATTGAATGTCGCGAATCATGTGGCGGTCTTCATGTTCCGCCTTGGTGTAGACTAAACCAGGCAAGTCCAGTAAAGACAAGCGAGCATAGTCGGGACCTTGAATGTGAAGCGTGATTAGGTCGGACGCAATTTCCTTTTTCATTGGCACATACTGCTGAAGAATAAAGTCTTGGGCTTCCAGCAACATTGTTGGAATCATGTGCCAGTCATCTTTTTCAATGACGCGGACTGGATATTCTGGTCGCTGATGATTGCCATTGTAGCTCTTTTTCCACTGAATCCGAATTCGTGCTTGTTGCTTGACTCCTCGCGTCGTTTGCAAAAGAACGGGGCATCGTGTTGTCAGCGTGTGCGAGCTCGGAAGTTCAACACCCGAAAGACTCGACAAAAGACTGCTCTTGCCCGAGCTCGTTCCACCCAGCACGCAAATCATTGGAATTTCAACATAGTTGGAAAGGTTGGAAGCAGCCAAACGGTCGAGCATGCTTTGGAGCGCATCGTTGCTGGTGTGTGAAGGAATCATGAGGCTGCAGCCGCTTTGTTCCTTGGATGATTCCATTGTCTTGCTTTCGGGTTGATCCTTGGATGACATATGGATATAAGGAGTCTTTTGGATGCTTGTAGAGCCTCTGCATTAGTTGCTGGTCCTCTTCGTTTCACCCGTTTACATTGGTCGGATGGTCCACGGCCATCATCTAAATCGACGCGGCGAGCAGCAAAAGATGAGCTCGCCTCGCTCGCGGCGCGCCCGATCCGGTGCCGCTCCGACTCGTTCCGACGATGACGTTGCTTCGAACGACTCGTTCCATCGTCAACTGATGCAAGCTGCAATCCGCGACCAACGCAACTCTTTCAACCTCATTCTATCTTTGCATAAGAGACTAACAGACCCATATTATAGTCCCAGACAATACCATGAAGCTACTTCTATTGACAAGCTCACTTTTGCTGGCGGAGCAAGCTTCTGGATTTGCCTTTGTCGCCAACAAGAATCACCGACAACTCGCCTCGTCATCGCCCAGCCGATTTCCAGACCATACAGCAACAAGTAAACGACAATCAAGTACAGGATCATCACTATCCATGGTTGACGACCAAATCTTGCTGGGAGCTGGAGTCGCCGTTGCCGGATTGGTCGCTGGCATTGGCTTGGTGGCCTTCACCGAAGCCCAAGGCGAGCGCGCCAAGGAGCGCGGAGGCGGACTATCGGATCGCATGGCGACGAGCATTGCCGGTGGTTTGCTGGAAGACATGGAAGTATCGTCGGTGGATGACTTGGGATCGTTGACGAGTCAGTTGGAACAGGCGCTCAAGGAGTCGGCGAGTGCCAAGGGAGAAGATTTAGAAATGACGGAGGAGGCCAAGAAGCGACTGACAGAGGAAGCTGATGATGGATGGTAAACAAAAGGTCTCTTTGGATACACTTGTTCGATGATGTATTTGAATTACGACCATTCTACAATGAGACATGAGACGCTACAATATCAACGCCAAATCCTCCGAGCGCGCCACCTTTAATGTATTCTCCTTTCATCCACAGTCTAGCTATATAAACGATAAATAACTTGCTTGCTATTCATTTTTTAAAGTTGCTGATGCAACCTTGATAAATCTGCAAGAGCAGCTCTGATCAATGATTGATTGCGTAACTACAACCGCATTCTACAACTACAATGCAAGGCGACTGTTTCAAGGTTTCATCGCCGCGCCAGTCTACATAATTCCTGCAACTACCGGTCATTTAAGAGTTAATTTCGTTAAAGTAGCTCATAATCCGAATTTGTAAACCAAGTCACAAGCAGCTATCACGTGACATTCAAGCAGCTGCCTCTGGATCAGCAGCTGCACCATCCTTTGTTTCCCCCGACTTTTTCTTCTCCCAGTACGCATCCATATCTTCATCCAGCTTCTTTGATCCCAATTTTTCATCCTTTTTCAGAAAGTAGTCATTCATTTCCGCATCCAATTGCTCGGCCGTTTTGCTCTCCTCCTTTTCGCGCGCCGGCTTTTTTGTCTTCTTGCCGCCGCCGCCAGCAGCCGCTCCCTTGCCCTTTTTCGGCGCACTCCCGCTTGCTTTGGCGGCCGATCCTCCTCCCTTTTTGACTGGTACTTGCTTGGTGTCCTTGCTTCCGCGTCGGTTCGTTCCCTTGGTTTCGGAAGCAGCTGGTGCATCCGTGTCACCACCTCCCGACTTGCGCGGACCGCGACTGCGGCGACGACGGCCACCCGCCTTTTCCGTTTCGTCCGTCTTGGCCATGCTATCTGTCAATATATATAAGAACTGTTCGATGACTTACTACAACAGCAACAAGAGCATTCACTCAACGGTTTGACGGGGATGTCGCCATCTGGATTTCGAAAAATAAACCCCAAACCCTAAGTCAGCGGAGGCAGCCCCCGAGTCGATTCGTCTCACCCCCTCGTCGACCCCCGAAAGCGTTGGCAGCCGTTGCTCCGCTCATTTTTGCGGCAAAGTCATTCATCAAAGAGCCTCGTCCCCTTCATCACCATCAAGAGCTTCTCCTCTTTCTGTCATTATGGCCGACAACAATAATAATCATAACGGCGATATGAATAGTATCGGCTTGACGCTATCAGCTCCTGGCTGTCGCGAAGACCTCGTCACGGCGGACGAGACGGAGCAGTTGCTGGCCAGCTGGCAAAGTCTCATTGACAATGCTGCTCACTCTCACACTCCAGTCACTTGCGTCAACATTGGCAAGCGCGTCTGGCATCCCGACATTTTGTTGAAACTGCAGCCGTTTCTCAAGTCCATTGCGGCGGCGGTGCAAGTGTTACTGGTGGACGACGTGATTGCCTCGCTCAAGCAGACGGAGCTTGGCTTGAAAACGTTTGGGATTCTAGCGGAAATTTTTGGCGCGTCGCCCCTGCGCGTCTTGGACTTGAACGATAACGCGATTGGAAGCCGCGGCTTGCTGGTTTTGGCGCCACTGTTTGGGGCGAATGCTGCGGCTGCGAATGGAAGCGGTGTCGACGAAAACAATGAAACTAGTCGGCAGCAAATTCTTCAAGTCGTTCATCAGTCTCGCTTGGAGGAAATTTACTTGAACAATCTTGGGCTATCAGTAGAAATTGTATCCGACCCGCTCATTCCGCTCCTGCTTCCCATTGCCAAGCAGCTCAAAATTTTGGACATTGGACGCAACCAGTTGGGAAGCGGAGGCGCCATGGAGCTTGGCACGCGCCTTTTGCCGCACTGTGTGGCGCTCACGGCGTGCAAGTACGGAGGGAGTCGGCCGCTCCAGCAGGGGACGCGCTACCTGTGTCGGGGTTTGGCGCAAATGGTCAATACTGTCACTAACGAGAATGGTGGTGAAGTATTGTTAGAGGAGTTGCTGTTGAATGACTGTCAGTTCATGCCGGGTCGCAACGATGACGACGAGGACGAGCCGGTCGAGTTACTTTGCCAAGTCTTGAAGCATGCCAAGCGATTGTCGAAACTTGTCTTGTCGGATGGTGAGCTTTACGCGGAAGGGACGCAACTAGTGTTTGACGCCTTGACCATTTCGGGCGCGCAGTTGGTGCATTTGGATTTGGAGAATGTGGAAATGGGAGCAGAAGGTGTTGAATACTTGGTCGAGTGGTTGCGCGTCAGTCCGCAAACCCGCCTCGAGTACTTGAAGCTTGATACCAACGAAATTGGCGACGACGGTCTCGCGAGTTTAATGGCAGTCTTGTCGGCTGCAGATGGAGAACCTGCTTGTCCAGTGCTCAAGACGCTCGTGCTGGATCAAAATGACTTTGAAGCGGATGGTTTTGAATGCTTGGCGGACAATCAGATTCCGTCCCTCGAGCAGCTCTTTCTCAAGGAGAATAATGAAGACGACATTGACGAGGATGTTTTGGAACGCATCCGTAATATGTATTCCACCGTCATTATTTCCGACGAGGACGAGGAAGCCTTTTTGCATCAGCCAGCGCCAAAGAAGGAGGAGGCTGCTGCTGAACAGGTGGATGCTGCCGAAGTTGACGACCTTGCGGATGCCTTCGCGGCTGGAGCTCAAATCTAAAAGCAGCGCCGATAGCAGAATAACCATTGGGCGTTGCGCGCAACGATGGAGGAAAAGAAAGAATGACATCGAACCCTCGGATCACCTCAATTCCTTACAACATACAATATAAACATAAATATATCAAGCCATTCAGTTCTTACTCGTACAATTGTCTGTCTACCACTTGGATCGTCTTGATGGCCAGACAACATACTTGGCCACGAGTCCAGCCACTAATGCTCCAACAATGACTCCATGCTTTATACCCTCGCCATACGCCACTTGCTTGCGTCGTCTGTCTTCACCTTGCTCCACTGTTCCACGCTGACTCTTGTGGTACGCATCGCGCGCCAGCACCATGGCTCCCACCAAGCCCGCATCCGCTCCATACTCGGACGTGACAATCATTTCCGACAAGTTTTCCGGCAAGTCAACATAGCCGTTCATCAAGTGACGCGTCCGCTCCCGAATCTTGCGCAGCAAGCCGGGTCGCTCCATAATTCCGCCGCCGAGTACAATGCGCTCCATGCTGGTCATGAGAATGAGTGTGACGCAGCAGTTGGCCAAGGCGTTGGCCGCGTGGTCCCAAATTTCGTGGTCATTGTCTTGAATGGACTTTAAATCATACTGCATCGGCTCGAGTGGTTTGGCTGGCTGCTGCTGCTGCTGCTCCTCTTGCAGCTGCTTTTCTCCACTTGTACCTGATGCTGCAGACTGCTTTTCCGTTCCATTCTTATCCATCCACTCCAGTCGCTCCATAAGTGCCACACTGCAGGCCAAGCCTTCCACGGTATGCTTGCCAAAGTAGGGACAATGCTCCGTGCCCCACGAGTAGCCCGGAAACGCGTCACGTTCGAGCGGCCGCACCGCCACATGCCCACCCTCCGGATGCATGCGTCCATGGACACACTGGTTATTGACGACGAGTCCGACGCCCACGCCCGTTCCGACGGTAACGTAGGCCGTGCTGGTAATGTTTGGTAGTTGCTGCCTCCGCGCCGATTGAAACTCGGCCATGGCGGGGGCGTTGACATCCGTCTCCACGGCAACGGCGAGTCGACCATGTTGCTGCTGCTGCTGCGAGTCGCCAGTGTTGACTCTATTCGTATTATACTGCTTCAGTCCCTCCTCAAATTCCTCGTCATCCTGACAAGCCTCCAATAGCGGTTGCAATACGTTGACACCGCGCCACGGCACCTTGGGGCTCGTTTTCAAAATGCATCCATAGTGTTGCGCGTCGTTGGCGTTGACACCGAGCGGCCCAAAGCAAGCAAGTCCAAGCGCGCTGTATCCTTCCATTGGCTTGTGCCGGCGCAGAAAGGAAGCGCATGCCTGCAGCGTGTGGTGGGGATGGTTGGAATCGGATGGAATTTCCGTGCGGTGAAGAATGATTGGAACTGCGTCGGGTGATTCGACCAAGCGACAAACGGCGACTTTGAAGGACGAGCCGCCGCCTTCGACGGCTGCGACTATAATGGAAGAGTCCTTTGGCTGATGAAAGGGAGACATGGTTGTAATGAAAGTGAAATGTAGCAAGATGCGATGAGTATATGGATCTGGAAAATGGAAACGAATCGATGAGCGGCCCGCGATCAAAAATTGACTGTCGCACCGCGAGCGGTTGAGTGACGCGGGCCGTTAGCTATTGCTTGTGCTATTCATACCTGCTTCCTTCTTGTAGCCTAGCATACATACTGTGCACAGATTATGACTAATAACCTGTGGCATTATTACTGATGAGCAGGAATGCTGAACTACAAAATTTATTTTGTTGTCGGCCCAACAGATTGGACAGCATAGCATATATTATCCACCTATGCATTGCTCTTCCATCTCAACTAAATTTCCATTAAATTAACAAATCCAGTGCCACCATGGCGGCGCATCCAACGCGGCCATCGGGATGCGTCTTGAAGATACACAAGGCAAACGCATACCCTCCATGCTCCAGAATCAAGTGCTTGTGCAATGTGCTCCACTTGGATAGCTTGTACAAGGCCAACGCTCCACCTTCGCTCACTTTGGGATCTTGCCAATGGATATTTAGACTTTCAATAATGGCAGAAATGGCACCCACTTGAGTCATGGTGTTAGCCAGTGCCACGTTGCAACTCAAGTTTCCCAGCAAAAAGAGCACCTCCACCTGTATGTGTGTGCAGTCCAAGTGCTTGCAAAGAATAAAATGCACAAAAAGGTGCAGCATTCCCATTATAACAAGCCATCAGGGTAGAAAAATTGAGCGCCCATGTATATGAGCAACGCAACAGCCAGCATCACAAGCTCTAAATCTTGACTGTGCGTCTCCAAACCATCCAAGACGGCATAAATCAGGCAGTTCCTGTCGCAGAACTTGGAGACTAAATGGGCTAATGATGATTGCATTGCATTTTTGACATCATGAAACATTGCCTGTCAACTGCCAGCTATCAATTTACACCTTTCTGGCTGCTGGAGTTGGTTATGGCAGCCAGCTGCTGTGGACAAGCCTGGGGAAACGAAATTCTGGTGCTGGAGTGGGTATGGCAGCCAGCTACTGTGGACAAGCCTGGGACACGAAATTCTGGCAGTCCCTGTCACAGAACGTGGAGACTAGTTGGGCTAGTGATGAATGCATTGAACTTTTGACATCATCAAACAATGCCTGTCAACTGCCAGCTATCAATTTACACCTTTCTGGCTGCTGGAGTGGGTTATGGCAGCCAGCTGCTGTGGACAAGCCTAGGGACACGAAATTCTGGCAGTCCCTGTCACAGAACTTGAAGACTACATGGGCTAGTGATGAATGCAATGCACTTTTGACATCCTGAAACAATGCCTGTCAACTGCCAGCTATCAATTAACACCTCTCTGGCTGTTGGAGTGGGTTATGGCAGCCAGCTACTGTGGACAAGCCTAGGGACACGAAATTCTGGCAGTTCCTGTCACAGAACTTGGAGACTAGTTGGGCTAGTGATGAATGCATTGCCATTTTGACATCATGAAACAATGCCTGTCAACTGCCAGCTATAAACTTCACCTCGCTGGCTGTTGGAGTGGGTTATGGCAGCCAGCTACTGTAGACAATCCTGGGGACACGAAATTCTGGCAGTCCCTGTTGCAGAACTTGGGGACTACATGGGCTAATGATGAATGCATTGCACTTTTGACATCATCAAACAATGCCTGTCAACTGCCAGCTATCAATTAACACCTCTCTGGCTGCTGGAGTGGGTTATGGCAGCCAGCTACTGTGGACAAGCCGAAGGACACGAAATTCTGGCAGTCCCTGTCGCAGAACTTGAAGACTAGTTGGGCTAGTATGAATGCATTGCACTTTTGACATCTTGAAACAATGCCTGTCAACTGCCAATCAATGCCAGCCGTATTGCTTTGGAGACATGGCAGCCAGCTGCTGGACAAATTCTGGCAGTCCCTGTCAACTGAGACCAGCTAGTGTGAATGCATTGCACTTTTGACACCTGAACAATGACTGCCAGCTATCAATTTATACCTTGCTGGCTGCTGGAGTGGGTTATGGCAGCCAGCTACTGTGGACAAGCCTGGGGACACGAAATTCTGGCAGTCCCTGTCACTGAACTTGGAGACTACATGGGCTAGTGATGAATGCATTGCACTTTTGACATCATGAAACAATGCCTGTCAACTGCCAGCAATCAATTTACACCTCGCTGGCTGCTGGAGTGGGTTATGGCAGCCAGCTACTGTGGACAAGCCTGGGGACATGAAATTCAGGCAGTCCCTGTCGCTGAACTTGGAGACTACATGGACTAGTGCTGAATGGATTGCACTTTTGACATCATGAAACAATGCCTGTCAACTGCCAGCAATCAATTTCTACCTCTCTGGCTGCTGGAGTGGGTTATGGCAGCCAGCTACTGTGGACAAGCCTGGGACACGAAATTCTGGCAGTCCCTGTCGCAGGACATGGAGACTACATGGGCTAGTAATGAATGCATTGCACTTTTGACATCCTAAAACAATGCCTGTCAACTGCCAGCTATCAATTTACACCTTGCTGGCTGTTGGAGTGGGTTATGGCAGCCAGCTACTGTGGACAAGCCTGGGGACACGAAATTCTGGCAGTCCCTGTCACAGAACTTGGAGACTACATGGGCTAGTGATGAATGCATTGCACTTTTGACATCATGAAACAATGCCTGTCAACTGCCAGCTATCAATTTACACCTCTCTGGCTGTTGGAGTGGGTTATGGCAGCCAGCTACTGTGGACAAGCCTGGGGACACGAAATTCTGGCAGTCCCTGTTGCAGAACTTGGAGACTACATGGGCTAGTGATGAATGCATTGAAATCAAACGCTCAAGACCCTGTCAACTCCCTATCAATTTACACCTCTCTGGCTGTTGGAGTGGGTTATGGCAGCCAGCTACTGTGGACAAGCCTAGGGACACGAAATTCTGGCAGTCCCTGTCGCAGAACTTGGAGACTACATGGGCTAGTGATGAATGCATTGAACTTTTGACATCATCAAACAATGCCTGTCAACTGCCAGGCTATCAATTTACACCTCTCTGGCTGTCGGAGTGGGTTATGGCAGCCAGCTACTGTGGACAAGCCTGGGGACACGAAATTCTGGCAGTCCCTGTCGCAGAACTTGGAGACTACATGGGCTAGTGATGAATGCATTGCACTTTTGACATCATCAAACAATGCCTGTCAACTGCCAGCTATCAATTTACACCTTGCTGGCTGCTGGAGTGGGTCATGGCAGCCAGCTACTGTGGACAAGCCTAGGGACACAGAATTCTGGCAGTTCCTGTCACTGAACATTAAGATTACATGGGCTAATGATGAATGCATTGCTTTTTTGACATCATGGAACAATGCCTGTCAACTGCCAGCTATCAATTTACATCTTACTGGCTGCTGGAGTGGGTTATGGCAGCCAGCTACTGTGGACAAGCCTAGGGACACAAAATTCTGGCAGTTCCTGTCACGGAACTTTAAGACTACATGGGTTAATAATAAATGCATTGCATTTTTGACATCATCAAACCATGCCTGTCAACTGCCAGCTATCAATTTACACCTCTCTGGCTCTTGGAGCGGGTTATGGCAGCCAGCTACTGTGGACAAACCTTGGGAAACGAATTTCTGGCAGTCCCTGTGGCAGAACTTTGAGACTACATGGGCTATTGATGAATGCATTGTATTTTTGACATCATGAAACAATGCATGTCAACTGCCAGCTATCAATTTACACATTGCTGGCTGCTGGAGTGGGTTATGGCAGCCAGCTGCTGTGGACAAGCCTGGGGACACGAAATTCTGGCAGTTCCTGTCACGGAACTTTAAGACTACATGGGTTAATAATAAATGCATTGCATTTTTGACATCATCAAACCATGCCTGTCAACTGCCAGCTATCAATTTACACCTCTCTGGCTGTTGGAGTGGGTTATGGCAGCCAGCTACTGTGGACAAGCCTGGGGACACGAATTTCTGGCAGTCCCTGTGGCAGAACTTTAAGACTACATGGGCTATTGATGAATGCATTGTATTTTTGACATCATCAAACCATGCCTGTCAACTGCCAAGTATCAATTTACACCTCTCTGGCTGTTGGAGTGGTTTATGGCAGCCAGCTGCTGTGGACAAGCCAGGGACAAGAAATTCTGGCAGTCCCTGTCACAGAACTTGGAGACTACATGGGCTAGTGATGAATGCATTAACCTTTTGACATCATCAAACAATGCCTGTCAACTGCCAGCTATAAATTTACACCTTGCTGGCTGCTGGAGTGGGTTATGGCAGCCAGCTACTGTGGACAAACCTAGGGACACGAAATTCTGGCAGTCCCTGTCGCAGGACTTGAAGACTAGTTAGCCTCGTATGAATGCATTGAACTTTTGACATCATCAAACAATGCCTGTCAACTGCCAGCTATCAATTTACACATTGCTGGCTGCTGGAGTGGGTTATGGCAGCCAGCTACTGTGGACAAGCCTGGGGACACGAAATTCTGGCAGTCCCTGTCACAGAACTTGGAGACTACATGGGCTAATGATGAATGCATTGCACTTTTGACATCATCAAACAATGCCTGTCAACTGCCAGTTATCAATTTACACCTTGCTGGCTGCTGGAGTGGGTCATGGCAGCCAGCTACTGTGGACAAGCCAGGGACACAAAATTCTGGCAGTCCCTGTCGCAGGACTTGGAGACTACATGGGCTAGTGATGGATGCATTGAACTGTTGACATCATCAAACCATGCCTGTCAACTGCCAGCTATCACTTTACACCTTTCTGGCTGTTGGAGTGGGTTATGGCAGCCAGCTGCTATGGACAAGCCCAGGGACACGAAATTCTGGCAGTCCCTGTCACAGAACTTGAAGACTACATGGGCTATAATGAATGCATTGCATTTTTGACATCCTGAAACAATGCCTGTCAACTGCCACCTATCAATTTACACCTCTCTGGCTGTTGGAGTGGGTTATGGCAGCCAGCTACTGTGGACAAGCCTGGGGACACGAAATTCTGGCATTCCCTGTCGCAGAACTTAGAGACTACATGGGCTAGTGATGATTGCATTAACCTTTTGACATCATCAAACAATGCCTGTCAACTGCCAGCTAGCAATGTATATGTGTCTGGCGGTTGGAGAGGGTCATGCCAGCCAGCTACTGTGGACAAGACTGGGGATGCAAAATTCTGGCAGTCCCTGTCTTAGAACTTGGAGACTACATGGGCTAGTGATGAATGCATTAACCTTTTGACATCATCAAACAATGCCTGTCAACTGCCAGCTATAAAGTTACACCTCTCTGGCTGCTGGAGTGGGTTATGGCAGCCAGCTACTGTGGACAAGCCTGGGGACACGAATTTCTGGCAGTCCCTGTGGCAGAACTTTGAGACTACATGGGCTATTGATGAATGCATTGTATTTTTGACATCATCAAACAATACCTGTCAACTGCCAGCTATCAATTTACACCTTGCTGGCTGCTGGAGTGGGTTATGGCAGCCAGCTACTGTGGACAAGCCTGGGGACACGAAATTCTGGCAGTCCCTGTCACAGAACTTGGAGACTACATGGGCTAGTGATGAATGCATTGCACTTTTGACATCATCAAACAATGCCTGTCAACTGCCAGCTATCAATTTACACCTTGCTGGCTGTTGGAGTGGGTTATGGCAGCTAGCTACTGTGGACAAGCCTGGGGACACGAAATTCTGGCAGTCCCTGTCACAGAACTTGAAGACAACATGGGCTAATGATGAGTGCAATGCACTTTTGACATCATGAAACAATGCCTGTCAACTGCCAGCTAGCAATGTATATGTGTCTGGCGGTTGGAGAGGGTCATGCCAGCCAGCTACTGTGGACAAGCCTGGGGACATGAAATTCTGGCAGTCCCTGTCGCAGAACTTGGAGACTACATGGGCTAGTGATGAATGCATTGCACTTTTGACATCATCAAACAATGCCTGTCAACTGCCAGCTATCAATTTACACCTCTCTGGCTGTTGGAGTGGGTCATGGCAGCCAGCTACTGTGGACAAGCCTGGGACATGAAATTCTGGCAGTCCATGTTGCAGGACTTGGAGACTACATGGGCTAGTGATGAATGCATTGAACTTTTGACATCATCAAACCATGCCTGTCAACTGTCAAGTATCATTTTACACCTTTCTGGCTGTTGGAGTGGGTTATGGCAGCCAGCTGCTGTGGACAAGCCTGGGGACACGAATTTCTGGCAGTCCCTGTGGCAGAACTTTAAGACTACATGGGCTAGTGATGAATGCATTGCATTTTTGACATCATCAAACCATGCCTGTCAACTGCCAGCTATCAATTTACACCTCTCTGGCTGTCGGAGTGGTTTATGGCAGCCAGCTACTGTGGACAAGCCTAGGGACACGAAATTCTGGCAGTCCCTGTCACAGGACTCGGAGACTACATGGGTTAATGATAAATGCATTGAACTTCTGACATCATCAAACAATGCCTGTCAACTGCCAGCTATAAATTTTCACCTTGCTGGCTGCTGGAGTGGGTTATGGCAGCCAGCTGCTGTGGACAAGCCTGGGGACACATATTTCTGGCAGTCCCTGTCACAGAACTTGGAGACTACATGGGCTATTGATGAATGCATTGCACTTTTGACATCATGAAACAATGCCTGTCAACTGCCGCCAATCAATTTACACCTTTCTGGCTGTTGGAGTGGGTCATGGCAGCCAGCTACTGTGGACAAGCATGGGGACATGAAATTCTGGCAATCCTACTGGCAGATCTTGGAGACTGCATGGGCAAGTGATAAATGCATTGCACTTTCTACATCATGAAACAATGCCTGTCAACTGCAAGCTATGAAGGTATACCTCTCTGGCCATTGGAGAGGGTCATGGCAGCCACCAACTGTGAAGGAGCCTGGGACCACAAAAAATGCAGGCAGTCCTACTGGCAGAACTTGAAGACTGCAAAGACTCGTGAAGAATGCATTGCACATCTGACATTCTGAAACAATGCCTGTCAACTGCCAGCTATCAATTTATATCTTTCTGGCTGTTGGAGTGGGTTATGGCACTCAGCTATTGTGGACAAGCCTGGGGACATGAAATTCTGGCAGTCCCTGTTGCAGAACTTGGAGACTAGTTGGGCTAGTGATGTTTGCATTGCCCCATCAAACAATGCCTGTCAACTGGCTGTCGGAGTGGGTTATAGCAGCCAGCTACTGTGGACAAGCCTGGGGACACGAAATTCTGGCAGTCCCTGTCGCAGAACTTGGAGACTACATGGGCTAGTGATGAATGCATTGAACTTTTGACATCATGAAACAATGCCTGTAATCTGCCAGCTATCATTGTATACCTCGCTGGCCGTTGGAGTGGGTCATGGCAGCCAGGTACTGTGGACAAGCCTGGAGCCACAAAATTCAGGCAGTCCTACTGGCAGAACTTGGAGACTGCATGATACTGATGAATGTATTGCACTTTCTAGATCATGAAACAATGCCTGTCAGCTGCCAGCTAGCAATACGTGTCTGGCGTTTGGAGTGTGTCATGGCAGCCAGCTACTGTGGACATGCATGGGGCCACAAAATTCTGGTGGTCCTACTGGCAGAACTCAGAGACTATAAGGGCTAAAGATGAATCCACTGCACTTTCTAAATCATGAAACATTGCCACTAGGACCACCTGAGATATGGCTAGAGAGGTACTGATGCTGTGTGATACCTTGGGCCTGGAGACAACTTCTCTCCGTTCACATACCAGGGTTCTGGGGCACCTGTCTAGTAAATCTGTTTTAGTACAAGGAGATGGCTCTTTGTTTGAATCTCTGATGTCATGACTTCTATCACTTGAAGCCTAGGAAAAGAGGTCCCTTGCAAATAGTCTCACAATGATGTACAGGAGTAAAATTTGTCATCAGTTGAGGTTAGACGACAACCATTTAGTCTACTAAGAGCCATCCAGGAGTGATGCTGTGCAAAGGGTGTAAAGTAGTTATGCGACAATACAAGACCATCATGATTATTGTCGGAAAGAAGTAACTTTGCATATCGATGCTGCGCCAAATGTATTGTAAAACGCTAAAGCTTGTATATTGACGTGACACTAGAGTAATATGTGCCTACATCTCCGCAGCTGCATCATTCATCACCTTGAAATTGCCATTCTCCGTTTGTTTTATTAAAACCTCATCGATCCACTTTTTGAGCGTTGAAAATATAATGGAACGTGCAAGGTTGACTTCCTTACCATCCGTCGCATTGACCGGGTGCGTCCAGAAATGGTGCGACGCCTTGGGGACGCTGTAGACGGGTAGATCTATGCTACTGCGAGACTTTTGCAGCGCCTGCTCCGACCAAGGATCGACGGCGCCGGTGACGCTCAAGATGTTGGTAGCCTGCATGTTCCAGCCACTGTAGTATTCAAGCGTACTTTGAACATTTTGGGCAACCTGATGCGGAGAAATTCCAAACGCAGCCTGACACATCTCCAAGTCTTGGCTGAGCGGGTGCCAGCCTTGTCCAAATGGACATGAGGCATTGCGCTCGCATGTTTGGTAGAAGCCTACTTCAGCGCACGTCTGCCAGAGCCATGGTCGAATGTCCAAGCTGTACTCTCCATCCGCGTCAGCGTACAGCTCGATCAAGTTGTCATAGCTTATATCGATGCACGAATCGACATGACCATGCTGCTGCACCATCCAGGAAAGCGCGTCCATGTTCTTCGTCGTTGAATTGGTGGCATTTTTCGATTGAACTTGGTCGACGAGTGCCCGACAGACTTTGCGAATGTTGCACAAGTCCTTTTCGCAGGATGGATCATTCTCCTGCACACTAAACGGATACAAATCGTCGCCCAGTAAAAGCTGAAGATTCTTGCGATTCAATAGTGCTTCCGAGTCGCACAAGTGAAAGGCCGAGGCAATGTCTTGACGTAACGTTTGATTGGTGGAGGCAGCGTCAATGGCAACTTCCAGTTCGACGTAGCCTTGCTGCATGATGCGCAAACATTGCTCCGAGCCTCCCACTTGAGGATTGGCCCATTCCTTGGCGACGTGAGCATTGTAGGCGACAAAGTCCAATACAACTTGGACGGGAGCCGAGTTGGAAACTGCCATGCTAATCAAGTGAGGCAGCTTGAGGCGAGACCATGCCGCCAGCATGCCAGGATAGGAGCCGCCAAAGGCAATCCAAATGGTTGATTTTGGCAGTTTGGTGTTTCGAGTAGTAATGAAATGGCCAATGTCTTGCACCGCTTGCTTTGACGACAGATACACTAGATTTTCGTTTGTCACTGGCGATTCATTCCAGGCAAACTCTGGAAAGGACTCTCCATAGTAGCGATGCTCTAGCGCATACAAGTGAATTGAATATTCCTCATTGACAATCTTGGCAAACTCCAGCATGTCGCCAGAGCAGTGCACCGAGTCCACCAAGACGCTTTCGTCGAGCGGCGGTCCTTCGCCTCCGACGCACAGGAGCGCCAGCGTCGGCTTTGTCGAGGTGCCATTGTGTACCTTTTCGGCAAACACGTTGGAGTAGAAGTATCGCTGCTGAAACGTTCGCGCATCGACGGGTGAAAAATGATCAAGGCGCTGCGTCAAATACAATTCTTGGACTGTTTCGGAGGAATATGAATGGCGGCTGCTTGATGTTGTAGTTACGGCTGTAACATGATGTCGTAGATGCAGCAGCTTTTTATGTTTTCGATTCTTTTTCAAGACATCAATTCCTCGATATTGACGGATGCAGGAGGCGGAGACAAGCAAGAGTGCTAGTGGTAGGAATAAGAGTGCTTGCACCATGGTGATTGCGACTTGTGACAGCTTGCCAAGGAAAAAGATCGAACGGCGCGCCTCGAGAATTCATGATGCAGTCCGTCTTGACACTGGAACAAAGAGTGGTCCTATCTAATGCACGAATGAATGTTCAGTTATGTGTGCCGGTACGACCATTTGTGGAGATGAAACGACGTCGTTTTCGATGAGAAAATAATGAGAACGTGACAACCTGCGAAAGGTGTGCCGTTGATCGTGCTAACAATCACGATCGCCTTGCCACGGGCGTTGTATCAAGTCATGCTGGCGATGGGACCGGACAGTTGGGAGCTGTCGTGTTAACGGCTGTCACGACAGGGATGATGGATCGTGAATGTGATCGATGTTTTGATGATGCGCAGCAAGCTCCATCTTCACTTTTTAACACAAATAAAGCGTGCTGCTGCGAAAGCTCAAAAAACTTCCTCCACTTCACGATACAGTTCTTGTTAAGATGGGCAACTTACAATCCACTCCGCAACGTCAATGCGAAAAGAGCAATCTCGACCAGGAAGGACAACCCAAGGTTCCCGCCGACCGTCGCCTCGGCGAGATGATTGTCAGCCGTGCTCTCTGTCGGCGTGTGGATGAAATATTGGACTGGAACGGATTTAGCACGCCTCTTGAACTAGAAGAGCCAGACCCTACGTACCCTTCCCCACGGGCATTTTTTAGAACAATTAAAAAAACCGAAATGCTTCAAGGTATTTTCGCAGGAAGTGTAGCGCTCGGATGCGCGCGGCGCTTTCGGGCTGCCGAGATCAATGGAGCAATGATCAAGGCCAACGGTAGTGTCGGTGGATCACGTTTCTTTAATGGCGGCAATACACTTCTCCACTCTCATACGACTACAAATCCTGGCAACGTAAAGCTTCGGCTTGATTCTCTCTCGTTAAACGCATCTGGCTGGTTTGTTGATGTGACTGCCTCGATGTTTGTGGCAGTCGTAACGTCTGCGATTATAGCAGATTGCGATGAACGAAGTGTCACGGGTCGCGAGGAATTTGTAAAGACGCCATTAGTGGAAGGGGCGCCGCCATTGTTGACTGCAGTATGCCCGAAAATTGTGCTTCACTATCAAAATTTGCACCGTCTTTTTCCGTATGTGATGGAGGATCCAGTTACGGACGAGTTGATGGCATGGAAAACATTTACTGCTAACTGCCAGCATCGCATGCGGCAGGAGAAGAAGATTCGGTTGAGCATGGGTCTGGATGCGGATGCCAAGGTGTCTATTCCTTCGCCAGGAGTTCTGATTGAAGGCGATGATTCAGTCTTGTGGGTCGACGAGGAAAGTGAAGATGCTGATAAGGCGGATGAAAGCACAGGTGTTGACGGCGATGATGTTTATTCGCGCACTTTCAAAAGCGAATATTCCGTTAAGATGGCGCAAGAAGAGCTAAGTAAACCTTGTGAAGCCGACAGCGATGATATGGATACAGATGACAAAAATGAACAGTTGGACGTCGCCATGGAAGTGTTGGAAACGGACAAGACTGTACTGAGCAGCGCCAACGACGAGTCTAGTGAGTCAGAAACTTCCCCGAACAATTAAGTTATATAGCAGAATGCGTCCGAGGATGTCGGCGTGGCTGATGGCTCAACTTGAAAAAGCGATGTGGATCTGGGAAATAGTATTTATTTGAGTATAGTTACCACATGATAAAACTTTTTTAGTGGTACTTTACCTTATAGCAGAGATTCGTAAGCCAGCTTCACACTGCGTGCATCAAACATCTAAAAATTGTTTGCTTCGACAGCGCGGAGCTTGTCTTCCTTGCAGTTTTTGAACCATCCGCAACATATTCGAAGGTTCGGATCCTCTAGCTCCTGAAAGCAGTGAAAATCATTTTGCGAGGCAGCTCCGCATCCCGCAGCCAGCAAGTCTGCCAACATGGTGTGAAAGTTGGAGCAGCAGTTTCCAAGCGTCACGCGCGCCTGCAGCTGAAGCTGCAGCGAGGTCACGGCTGACAGCAGAATATCGTCAGCGCTGCTCGTAGCTCCCGCTTCTGCGTTTGTAATAAAGCCCGTGTTGGGAGTCACGTCGTACGTGTTGGAGACGATGCGGAACGGAAAGTCTGGGTGATTGGTCGTAAAGTTGATTTGATCTTGCACTATGGCGGTTGATTCAGTTGTGAACAGAATTAATGGCTTTGTGCTGTCGTTCCGTGATGTGTTTGAATTAAAGTCGGCCCAAACAAGCGACGTCGCTTGCATGTGCTGCTCAAAGGAAAGGCACTCGCTCTCTTTTACGCACTTGTCGGACGCTGTGTTTCAATATGGCAAACGAGGGACAAGCGTGAGAGGATGACATTTGGCCAACGAAACGTTGTCGTCGCAGTAAGCATACTCACCACGGATTGGCAATCCAAACGATGTTTCCGGTTGCACATTGTGACTCCTCAAAAGATTCTCCAATTGCTGCTTGATTCGTGCTGCCTTGTCACGTCGGGGTCGCATGGCGTAGACCACCAGGGCGTGGTGTATTTTGACGTTGGCGGCACCGTAATTGTAACCTTGGCGCGGCTCGTCGTGGCGCAACATATTGTCCGCCGCTTGATGCAACATGGTTTGTAGCGCGTGGTAATGTTCGTCCGAAGCATTGGCACGTGGTAGCAAGTACTGTTGAATTATCAAAGACGCATATTTTCGCAATCGCTCCGCCGCCTTGACTGGAGTTGCCGTCAATGGTGTAAAGCCCAGTTTCATGTACCATACCTTGTCTTGCTCATGGCCGACGGGCGGTATGCCTTGCTTGACAAGTTTCTGTGTCTCTTTATTGGTCAATGCATACGCCTGTTGAATGTCAGCGTGCGTCAAGACGCACGGCGTGCTTGGCATGAAGAAACACTGTGCGTCGCGGCGACGATGTCTACTAGTATCCGTGCCATTGCCATTATCACCATCACACGACACGAGCGCCCACGGCCGCCGCAAAAACTTGTGACTCGCATTCGCCAAGTCATTCACAAAGACTACCACCCGATCTGAAATCAAGCCCGCCAAGTAGCCGTAGACCATGCCGCCGCGCACGTTGGCGCCGAGACCAACGTTGGCGAGTGACGCGACAATGTACTTGGCGTTGACGCATTCGTAGTCGTATGTACCAATGTCTATTGATGACGTCAAAGGGCAGTTTGCGTGGCGGTGTGTGGCTTCCAGTAACGCATGTTTCGATTGATGGTAGTGCATGGCCCAGTATGCGAGACGAATGGTCCAAGCGTGAATGGTGGCATTGATGTCCGTCGTGTATTGCAGCTGCTGCAAGTCTTGCATGTTGCGAAACCTTGAATATTCGGCGCAAACGGATTGACCCAGCAAGCGTTGCAGATAAGTGACGCTGCCACTGTCACTTGAAAACAAGTCTAGATCAATCAGTGATGAATCCTGCAAATTTCCTAGCCGCGGTCCGTCGAGCCATGCTTGGGAGTTGAGACTGTAGCAATGAGATTCGTCTCTTGTATCGACGGATGATTGGTGGTGCGGCGGCGCAGTGACAAAAGCTGTACTGCTAGTTGCCGTCGCGTTGGCGAAGGTGATTGCCTCGCGTCGAATGTTTTGCCGCAGATGCAGCTCCATCTCCGCGTCAAAAGTGTTTGCCATTCCATCATTACTTTGATACACATGATAGGACGTCTGCAGTAGTAAGGCCAGACTCGCCAGTGCTGCCAGTGCACCGAGCATCAGGCAGATGCAAGAAACAAGGCGAAAACGGCGCACCTTCATTCGTGTGACACGCAGGCGCTGCAAACAGCTGCTCTCTAAAAAGTCAGCGAGGCATCCTTTCTGCAGCTATTTACGATCAAGTTGTTCTACAGAGACAGACATGCTTTTACAAAGTAACAGTCTTCATCTCTGTCGCCATGGTGACTTTTGCGAGCTGATGGCACGACAGAACGTGAGTACCGGAACGACTACAAAAACCGGCTGATGCCATCGAGCGGTCCGTAAACCACGAGATGAGCATCATCATTCCATCATCGCTGGGCATGGTCGAGTCGGCGTCGAGCTGCTGCAGCATCGTTTTGCTTGACTATAAAGCATATTTTACTTCTGATTCCCTACTTCATTTACTAATAGACTTGATTATCAAGTCTTGGCATCATGGCCAAGTCGAAGAAAAAGTATGGCGGCGGCAGCAGCAAGCCCAAGGCGAGCAACAACAAAAAGGACACTACTGCAGCGTCAGCTACAGCTAATACAGCTACAGCATCACCAGCACCATCACTCTCAAACAATAATAACGATTTAGATTCCCTCCAGTGGCTCCGCGACTGCGACTTGCGCCGCGACATGGACGGCGAAGCTTATCTGCAGCTCGAGTACCAGGAGGACGACGAGCTCATGGTGCTGCTCCAACACTTTTTGGAGGAGTCGCGCGCGCAAAAGCAGCTCGTCAAGGATCTATATCAAATTTGGCAGCAGACGGTATTGAGTACGCTACTCGCGAGCAGCGCCTTGTGGAAAAAGGAGTCGGTGCAAAGCAGCGATCAGCGTTTCATGAAGGATCAACTCAAGTTGGCTCGCTACAAGATTAATTTCATTATGCATCATACCATTGGCAGCATGCTCAGTAGCTCCGACGCAAAGTGGAAGCAGCATGTGCCAGACTTGCTGCAATTGGTGTATCAAACACTGCAGCTGCTGCCGCGGCTGGCGGAGAGCTGCCCGCACCACAAGACGGACATGCGGCAAACCATTATTCACTTTGAGGGCAAGGAGTTTTTGGCGGCGGTCGCCTGCGAGTCGTGGGATACCCTCTATGATTTTAGTATTCCCATTGATCCGGAAAAATTCATTCCCATTTTGAGACGATGCGCCATGCTGGACATTTTGGACAAGGACTGGAACATGCTTGGTGGATGGGAGGATGTTTTGAAAGGCCTCGAGGCTCGTTGCTGTCTCACGGGTCCCGTCTTGCGTTTACCGTGCGACAGTATATTGCACGACCAAACCACCATTCTCCGCAACGCCCGCAACTCGATGCAGTGCAAGTTCTTCTCCGTCCGCTTCATGCGGTACACGGAGGACCAGGCGCCCCAGCGCTGGAAGTACTTTGCGAAATGCAGCGCCCCGGCCTGCGGCCATGTGGAAACGCCACAAAGTCCACACTCGTTTCGCTGCCAGTCGTGCTGGTACTTTCACTACTGCAGCGAGGCGTGCATGGAGTATTGCGACAATATCATGGGACTGCATCACAAGTTTTGCAAGGATACGCCGCCCGCCAAGGCGGCGCTGTGTAAGCGCGAGACGGAGCAATACTTGGGTTGGGCGGGTGCGGCGGCGGCGGACGCTTCGACGCTCGAGCATGATGTACTGTGTCACGCCTGCGGCGTTTCGGAGCGACTCTTGTCGGAGAGTGGTAGTAGTAAGATGAAGTCGTGCGGCAAATGTCAGTCGGTCTTTTACTGCAGCAAGCAGTGCGCCAGTTGGGACTGGCGGATCGGTGGACATCAGCAATCCTGCAGCATTTCGGAGGAGAATGGAACGACGACTACCGCCGAAACGGATGAAACCACCAATCATACCAATGTAGTTGGTGCCAAGAATAGTAATGGTGCGACTGCTGCGACGAGTGGTGTGGCTGGAGCGACTGCTGCTGTCCAAGGTGCCGCCGAGCCAATGAATTAAGCGATACTGCGCCTGATGCAATAATAGTACTGACAAATTATCAAAGTAATTTGGACTAAAAATGTAGTTTATATGTAAGCGTGTTTAAAGTGTGAGTGTATCATTCTAGTAGATTTGAAAAACCGAGGTGCATGGGTGAACACGCAAAAAGAGTCAAATGGATTGAAAGGAGTTGCACCTCTGGAGGCTTGGCAAGGCGCATCATCCCATATCTATTATTCATCATCAATGGCCTGCACAATCTCCGACGCCACATCCGACGCCAACTTTAACAGCACTGCCAGCACCCCAAAGCCGCCCGCGTACACATACCAGGGCTCACCACCAGCACCACCACTTAGTGTCAGCGCCTTGCCCACCATGCCCGCGTACACGTAGGCAATGGTGCCGGGCGCAAACCCCAGCAGCGTGCCCCAAAAGTAGGATGCAAAATCAACCGACGAGGCGCCATACAAATAGTTACTCAGCGCAAAGGGAAAGAGCGGCGACAGCCGCACCAGTAGCAAGAGCTTGAAGCCCTCGCGGCCAATGGCCTTGTCGAGCTTGGCGAACTTTGGATTTTGCTGTAACACTTGTTCGACCCATGTCCGCAGAAAGGTTTTGCCAATGAAAAAGGCAATGCACGCCGCGCACGTGGCGGCCAGTAGCACGACCGTTGTCCCTTGCACTAGTCCAAACAAGTAGCCAGCGGAGAGTGTGAGGGGCGTGGCCGGCACGGCCAGCACTTCGGCCAGGCAGTACACGAATCCAAACGCCACCACACCCAGTGGTCCCATGGCCTGCATGGCGTCCACGCCAGCTTGCAGGGTTTCCTGGGGGTGCGCCAACAGTTGCTGACACCATGTGACGAGTTGTGACAAGTCAATGTGATAATGTTGTAAAGCAACACCGCCCAAGATGGTTGCTGCGACTGCCAAGAGACCAGCGCCAATGACTAACGTTGACTTGTCAAAAGGTGGAGAAGATTCAGTCAATGATGACGAGTCGACTTGTTCGTGCACATGTTGATGTTTCGATGCGGCGTTGTGGTGCTCTCCTCCTCCATGTCGCGGTATCAGTTGCTGGTAAAATGGAACATTAATGTCTGCTTTAGAACCTTGTTTGGATATTGTCTTTGGTCGTTCCGTAATACTGCTCTTGGAGACTCTCAGAATCATTGATGAGGATGTCAAACTATTTTGGCAATGGCCCCGACATTTTATGATGCCATATGGATGACTGGTAAAGGCGTTTGTGGTGCCGAAACATGCCGCTGCAATAGCTAGACAACCAAGTAACCGCCTCTGCTCTTGTCTGGGCATGGTTGATGCATATAGTGAAGGATGATGAGGAAGATTCCTTGAACCTGTTTGTGAACCTCCACAAGTGGAGTTTCGAAATCTCGCGACTGCATCACGAGGCGAAAGGAAGAAACCCACGTCACACACTTTGATGACGTCACACACCTTTGATGACGTCACGGCCTGATTCGCAGCGGTACTGAAGTTGACACGAGCAAAGGATCGCGACGGATCGGATTGGACGAAGCTGCTTGCCGCTGCCTCACACAAACATCAAGCCAACATGCTGCTTCTATCGCTGCTGCTATCGCTCGTGGCGGCGTCCAATGCCTTTTGCCTACTGCCTGGTCCAATTACTACTACTACTACTACTTCAAGACATGTAGCTGCTGCGCCACTACGTTCCACCGCTTCCTCCGACGCGAGTCCCCCCGAATCATCATCAGCTGCCGTGCCACTCATTGTCAGTGGCCGCAACGTGCAAGTCACGGACGCGCTCATGGAGCATGTGCAAAAGCGCATTGGCAATGTGGTCAACAAGCTGTCGGGCAACAACATGGTCAAGGAGTGTGACGTCATTCTCAGTGTCAGCAAGAATCCAAAGGTAAGTAATATGGAGAAAGAATGATTGCTATATAAACTGTCTTGCGCGAGATTGCAACTCCAACATTGACTCCTCTCTCTAACTTCTTCACAATAACTATCATTATCAGTACGAAGACTCCCACCGCGTCGAAGTCGTGACCAACCTCAAGGGCACCACCATTGTCTCCAAGGCCGAAAGCTCCGACATGTACTCGTCCATTGACGCGGTGTCGCACGCCCTCAATCGCAAGTTGCTGAAATACAAGCAGCGTCGCACCGCCGGCTGGCACGGCGGCGCCAGCATGAGTGACGACTTGCTGCAAGCCTTTGAGGAGTTGGAGCAAATGGAGACGGAAGCGCCGCCGGAACCGGAAGAGTTTGAGGATTTCGATAAAAAGGAAGTGGTCAAAATAAATTCGTTTGATTTGAAACATCCGATTAGTGTGGATGAAGCAGTCTTTGCGCTGGACTATGTGGATCACGATTTCTACATTTTTCTCAACGAGGCGACGAACAAGATTGCCGTGGTGTACAAGCGTCACGTTGGAGGCATTGGTTTGATTGAACCATAGACGGGCCATGGGAGGATTGTAGTAAAGTTGGAAATAGACAATTGTCATAGGGACAATGATGAACCGATTAACTTGGCTATAATTAACTGCTGACTGCATCGTTCGTACATCCATACTGTGCTTTCACTTTTTTATTTTTCATGTCTATCGCCTCTACCTCTACCAATGGTCGGAACCTCGAACAAGTTCATGCTCCATGTAACACCTTTCTCATTCTACAAGAAGAAGCACGGCAGAATAAACAGCAGTGGCAGCAGCAGCGGCACCAACAACAGACTCAGACCGCACGTGCAGGGCGATCCAATGATGGACCAGAAAATAATGGTCAGCACCGACAAGGAAACCAAAAAGCAACCTCCTTTGTTGCGGTAGCTCACGTGAATGGTAACATTCGGAGGCAACTGATAGTCCGCCAGCAGAAAGTGTTCGTTGAGTGGCTTGCCGTTGCAAACAAACACCAAGTCTTGCGAAGCAAACGTGGCCGAGAGTGGTGCTGCAACGCCAGTGGCGCGCTGGTGCTTTAGTAGCTTTTGCTTAATGGTGAAAATGTCAAGGAGAGGATCTAGCCAGAGACATAGTGTCTGTATTTTCGGTACGTGAGTTGATTCCATTCGGTGGCATGGTCAATGAGGGCGATGGAGCAAGGGGAGTGATGAATGAGTGAACGAATCCATGCAGGACACGTCAATGGAGCTACATTCTAACGACGTACCGTCCCATCAACGAAGCGAAAGAACACATTTTGATTCGTTTCCTTTTGCGCCAAGGCAAAGTGGCTGATGGAGGAGGGTGCAGCAGCAAGGGCAGCCATGGTTGCGCAAGGTTTTGGTAGTGTTTGTGGATCCACAGTTGTTCTTCTTCCGACCTCCAATGGGAACGGTTTTAGAAGCCGGACTGGCTCGCGCGGTGTGACACAATTTATTTGTAAACGTGACTCAAGACAAACGTCACAAAGTGAGACAAACGT
This sequence comes from Mayamaea pseudoterrestris, assembly GCA_027923505.1. Lineage (NCBI taxonomy): Eukaryota > Bacillariophyta > Bacillariophyceae > Sellaphorales > Sellaphoraceae > Mayamaea > Mayamaea pseudoterrestris. Next base: position 454,677 of record BROI01000017.1, on the reverse strand, counting down.
CGCAACGTGACTCGTCGCATTATTTATTTACTGTCAAAGGTCGAATGGAACATGCTTTGTTTTGCCCTTATTAAGATAGAGCAAGGCATCACTGTATCATTTTCTTGCACATGTCAAAGACGATCGACATTGTTGTACTTGCAGTCTGTGGCTTGCCTGGATCTGGAAAGAGTCGATTGTGTCGGAGCATTGCCGAACGATGTCAAGAACAAATTGACGAGGATGCATCAATGATTTTGTCATGTCAAGTGATTGAATACGACAACGTCCAAAAGCAACTTTATGAATTTGATGTTAAATACGACAAGAATGGATCAGATCAAACTACCTACAATGATGCGCAGCTTCAGGCGTGGCGCTTGTCTCGAACAAAGGCACTAGAGCAACTATCCATCGCCCTGTTGACAAACCTTGTTGCTGCCTCAACGAGTGATACATCTTCTGGAAAACAAAAACCAACGGCTCAATTGATCCTTTTGGATGATAACTTTTACTTGACTTCCATGCGAAAACAGATTTACAAGACGTGTCAGCAAGCACTAGCTGCATCGACAAGCAACGAAACAATTCACTTTGGCGTCGTCCATCTTGACACCAGTCTTGACACTTGTCTGGAACGAAATCAGGCGCGAGAAGCAACTCGGATTGTACCCGCATCTGTCATTCGCACCATGGCTAGTCGCTTTGAGGCTCCTGGCAAATGCAGTCCGGCGCCCTATTGGGAGTCTGCATGTTTGCGCGTGCGTGAGGACGACACCAACGATGCCCTGACAGCAACCATGGCCTTTATCAAAAGTTTCATTCACACTGGAATTGGTATAGTCATACCACTACCTTCGCTAGCAGAGCAGGCTGCCAAAAAGCGAGAGGAGCAGCTCCAAACACTGGCCACGAAATCACATCAAGTCGACTTGGTGCTGCGAAGGCGATGCGTCCAATTCGTGGCTGCATGGCATCCCCAGCATGCGCGGCTGTCAAATGAAATACGAAAACAAGTCTTGGCGCAGCAGCAGCAGCAGCAGCAGCAGCAACAACAAAACGATGGGAACGTTGCGGCCTGCGACGCTGCCGTCTCGTCGTTTTGGACCATGTTGTTGCAACAAGGAGACTGGACGTTGCGCGAACAGGATGAAATACGTAACATTGCTTCGGAGGATAGTAAAACTTATACTAATTGTGGTAGGATATAATATCCGGACATGCTACACGACATCAGTGGGTGTAACTTGGTGCGACATGCCGTACTTCTTGGCGTTCTTGTAGTCTACTCCATAAATGGCCGGTGGTTCTGCGACACCCTCTACCCCGGGCCAGTTGATTTAGTATACTGCGTCTGCTGTTTGGCAATCTTTGTGCGCGCGGAGCGCGCAGAAGTTCGTTGCAGGCATTGTAAAACCATTGATCCTACCACCTCCCCGCCCCGCGAATGTGTTATAAACAGATAGAAACTACCATATTTATGAATTGTTTCCGATCATCAGTCCACCTACTTTTGCAGCTGCAATCAGCATCATGACACTCACCCAAAATGACCCGGTCATTTTGGCGCGCAGGGGCGGTCGGAAGCGTGACCGTCCGTTTTCGCGTCACCATGGTGATGAAGAACAACACACGCAACAACATTCATACGATAGGCAGCACCTTTCTTGGCACGAATCATTGATACTGCTGGTCCTTGACGTTACAAGTTTCTAGGACAAATCGCTCAATTGGAGATCATTTGCTTGAAGCTTGGCAAAGCACGAGTCACAACCAACAACAGCAAATCATGTCAAACTCCGCGTTAAACTTTCACGACAGCACGAGCAGTCTCACGAGCAGCGACTTGCTGACGACGCCTCCCACCAAAAACATTACCACACTCTTTGACAGCGACGTTCTGTGCGGTCGCGGTGGGGCTGCCTTGCGCCATCCGGGCAATCAAACCTATCGACGGCTCGTCAATTTGAACAAGGGACTCTACACGACGTGCCTCAAGACCGAAAAGCTTAAAATCAGTCGGTCCATTGTCGCGGCGATTCGAGAACAAAAGGGAAGGTTTTTAGAAAAGGAGACGGAAACGAGTTGGTATGATATTGGTGAGTTGAAACATGTAGTGGTTGCTTTGGGAATGGAAGCTGCATTAAGGCTCAAGCAGAGACTGGAAGCATTAGCATATCTGACAGTCATCAAGCATTGAGCATTAATCACGTGTCATATTTCTCAATCAATGTATATTATTTCACAGGCGACAAGAAGGCGATTGAAAAGACATCGCAGGCGCTCCGCGAAGGCCAGCCCAAGCTGCGCCAAAAGATTGTCGAAATGGGAGGCGTCGCCGCCATGGAGAGTCAGTACGGACATCCCGGATTATATCCCGAACAGGTAGGCTTGGTGGCCGACCCAAGTTTGATGCAAATGCCTCCACCGGCGCCCGTGGTGCAGTCGTCGCAGCAGCAACAACATCCACTCCATCAAATGCACGTGCAAAGCCAAACGCAGCAAGTGGCCGTGGCGGCGGCGCAGCATGCCGTCCTGCGGCAGGGGCAGGAACCACCAGTCATTCCGGATACTCGTCAGCGCATGTCCATGCATGAGGAGTTGTTCAAGCGACTCAGTCTGCGAGACTTGCATGCGCAGGAGGAACATTTGCAGCAGCAGCAGCAGCAGCAGCAGCAACAACAATATGATTGCTCGCGGGTGCAGCATCCGCACTTGCAGTCGCAGCAGCAAATGTATCAGCAGCATCAACAACTCTACCAACAGCAACTTCAACAACAGCAGCAACAACAGCATCAGTTGAGCCTTTCGCAGCAACAACTCAACTTGTCGCAGCAACAACTGCTCCCTCCCGAGCAGGACCACCGAACGTCCACTTCGGAACTATCCATGCTTTCGCAGTTTTCATCGGTTGGATCACCAGACAAGAGTCTCGTGGGAAGCAGCTTGGACCCATTGCCGGTAGTTGAGCATCAAGTTGCGGTAGCTCCGCCACCAGCTGCAGTATCAAGCGAATATTACCAACCGCCGCAACCGCAGCAGCCAATACTGGATCGCCAGCAGCAGCAATCCGTGAGCAACCTTGACGACGAGTCGGATGACATGAACATTAGCGGTCACCCAGCGCCATTGAGAGCCAATTCGTTGGAGGACAAGTTGGCGCAGGATCGGCGTCGCGTGTACGCGCGCATGAAGTACAACCCCGGCGGTCAATACTCGAATCACAACAAGAATGCTTCTTCAATGCCGGCCAGTTCCAATCACAGTCACAGCATGGGAGATGGCATGCCCGACTTTCACATGGTGGAAAGTAGCTTGAGTTTGTATTCCAACTTGTCCACCATGACGGACGGCAAGTCGTTGGTGGATCATCACTTGAAACCACAGGCGGCTGGATCACTATCGAACCATTTACTTAAACCAACCACCGTCAAGGTGGTGGATCGAAGTAGTGCATTGGGCGGTGGCAACAATAAGCTGGATCGAGGATCGGGTCATTCGCTCATGTCTGTCTCGTCGATTGACTCGAATTTGTTTGCGGATTTTAAACGAGGCATGTCGACGCACTCGATTGGTGATATTTCTATTTTAAACAAAATGGGACGTAGCAATGATGCGGATGAAGACGAAACGGATGGATTTGGTAATCGATTGGATGAAACAGGTGCAATCATGTAGCCTTTTCTCGGCGTTTATGTGTCTTTGATAATTTGTAAATTAACTACTGTGATTTTAAATATCTGCGCGCATTGTGATATTGCTATTTAGACAAGACAAACGATACTCCAGCGAGAGAGCTCGAGTCAGTAGCTGTGGACGCTTCCGTTTTGTCAAGAGTGCTGGCCGAGTATCCAAGGCTTCCAAATGACATTTCAGCAACGGCACTGCGCTTAGCGACTGGTGAACAAGCCTTTCCGTGGTGTTCACGGGCCCATGTTGGCCATTCCGCAACGTCAGGCTTTGGAGAGCACATCGCAGAGCCGACACTGAGACTTTGCCGTTTAGGAAGTGGGGGAGAAAGGAAAGGTGAACGTGGCGGACATCCACTCTTTATGCGGCCGACGCTTTGGCGGGGAAAAGCAGGACTTTCGATATTCATTCCCTTTGGTGATCGCTGGCCTCGTGATCCAATGGAGCATGGACTGAAGAGCGAATAGCTTGTTGAGTGCTCGTCGTCCAAATAGTTGTCGGAGTGCAAAAAGAAAGGGTCGTCTAGCATATCTCGGGCGCTAGGACGTTCCATGGGTTCAAATTGAAAGGTCCGCTCAAGAAGAGCACGAAACCGAGCAACCTCGATGTCTATATCTAGTGACGATGCAGGCGTAGTCAATGGAGGTGGACCACCGTGGCGCTTGACCTTGTTAAAAAGTGCAACCGGATTTGTCGTGCCAAAGTGCTTCCACGGAGGATTGGCCGTAAACATCTGAAACCCAACACAACCGATACTCCAAATGTCGGCTTTAAAGTTGTACTTCTCTTCAAAAACTTCCGGTGCCATAAAATAGGGTGTTCCGCGCATCGTATGAGAGAGCATCATGTCGTTTAAGAGTTCTTTGCTCGCCCCAAAATCAGCTAGCTTTACGACTCCTCCGTCGCTGACAAGAATATTAGCTCCCTTGATATCGCGATGCATGATCTTATGATCATGAAGATAGGAGAGTCCTTCCAAGGCTTGCGACAGATAATTGCGCACAACGGCTAGAGGAAACGCCCCAAACTTTACTAACATTCCTGTTATGCTTCCTCCGGCGACCCACTCCTGGAAAATATGAAGCTGGCCATCGACATTCTCCGCTCCCAGGTATTGCACAATATTCACATGCTTGAAGGAGCGAAGCATGTTGATTTCACTGCGGACGTCCTTGACCACTTTATCGTCCAGCGCCACAATTTTGATAGCCAGAAGACTGCCCGTCTGCGTGTTCATTCCAATGTGGACGACACCGAATGCACCGGAACCAATCTTCGTGCCTAACGACCATTTCATGATAGATCCCTCGCGACGACGCCGACTTTTATTTTCGGCAAGACTTGAGCTTTGCAGAGGTCTGCAATTCTCTTTGTCGGTCAATTCGACTCCTTGAGAACTTTCGGCAGATACGTAAAGAGAATTTTTGTGAAACAGCTCTGAAGGCGATAATGATATTTCTAGGCTCGCATTTCCGTTGGCTGAAATAGTGGATTGATCATTCGCTTGCCACGCCACCGACTTATGGAAATTCACCAGCCTAGGCGACTTTATTGGAGAGACGCTGTCTCCTGCAGGTACATTGCTGTTCAAACAAAGAACTGTGCAAGGAGGCACCGGCGGATCGATTTCCTGCAGCGGTGCATCCTCAATCAGTAAAGTGGCTTTGTCAGGCGAGCCTACCTGTGTCATCTCCGCCTCGCCTTCTTGTAGCAAATGAAGGGATAAAGACCCTTCGCAACCAACGCTACCGCTCTTGGAGGTGTCCTCATTATTCAAAGGCATTATAAAGGCGGGATCGCTTGGTTTTTCTCCGAAATGGTCTCCCGTCGTTGACGTTTCTTGCAAATGGAAGTCGGTCTTGAGATTTTCAGCACGACTGTGGTCGTCTGCAGCGTCAAGTGTACATCTTTGCAAAACAAAGTTTAGAGCGTCAATATCATCCGAGATGCCTCCTGATGCGTTCGATGTGGCAAAAGCACAGCAGTTGACCATGCGCACTACATCATCATTGCTTGAATTACGTGAGACGTTGCTCGCTGCAAATTGATCATTCGTCGCGTCCTCGGCACGACGAAAAGTGGCGGCCAAACGTTGATTGTTCTCATGATCCACGAACTTTGCCGGCTCCGACAAAGATTCGAGAAGACGGCAATTGTTAATTTGGTCAAGAAATGAAATAGTATGGCTTGATTTTCCAATATTGCTCGATAAAGTCTCCATTGCCTCCTCACTCCCATCGACAAGCACCAACGACTCTGTCAATAGTTGATTGTTGCGTGCAAGATAGGCTAAAAAATCGTTGTGGTCTATCTTCTCTTGAAAAGGAATTTGCGTATGGATTGATTGCACGTCGTCGCTGATATGATACTCTGTTGGAGACGCAGCAGAAAAGCCAGGTTTGCTGTCGACCCGTTCGTCAATTGACTTTTCTAGACATGGCGAGTCTGACATGGCCATTGCGCCATCACTCGTCTCAGCGCAGACAATAGGCTGATAATCATTGACTGCACTGCTGAATGAGCGAGGGTGGTCGAGATGGACTCCTCCATCATTGACCATCTCAACGTGACCTCTTCTTGCGGTCGTCTCGAATTCGTTATTCATGGCGTTGACATCATCATGAAGCCTTTCCTGTTCAAGCTTTGCTGGTTGCTGTGCATCGACCAAGGCGAGTGCTAGGTCAGGTAAAGCCTGTAGTTGCATGTCATGATCATCAAACTCATGAGTTTCGACGGCTGCCGGTCCTTCTTCGGCGAGACTGTCTACTTGTCTCGACGTAGAAACCACAGATTCATGTAAGAGTGGTGAGGATGGAGGCGTAGTCACTCGTAACTTCAGATCATGACTTATTACATCGTCACTCCTGAGATAATCCAGCGCTCGGATTTCCGTTTCAGGCTGTGTGACTTCGGGTGATGTTTGCATTGAATCGCTGCGCTGTCCGGCTGAAGGACTACTCGAGAAATCAGCCCCTTGGCCATTGCTGAGATATGATGCTTCGAGACTATCGTCGTCATCGTCACTGCACACTTCGGCCATTGCGATATCTTCGTCATCGACGCCATCATCGTCTGACAAAACTTGCGCCATCAATACGCTTTCATTTTCGTCATCGGCATCCATGGCAATACCGTCGCAACAGTCATCTTCGCCCTTCAAAGCCATCAAGTCGAGACCATCATGGCAAACCGCACCAGTGGTGATGCTGCCATTATCATTCATGGACAGGTCCGCAGCCGCTTCACTGTCGTGATCTTCCAAATCGCAAAAGTCTCTGGCAGCCGCCTCCTCGCGAAGAACACGCGACACTTCGGACGAGCTCAAGCTACCAGATGTTTCAGCGTCGAGAGCCATGGAACGTCGAGCATTGCGTCCTCGATGTTTGGCTTTTGCAGGCGTTTCCTGTTCAGACTCAGTGTTGCATTCTTCCGAATCATCCTCCGACGACAATGAGTGAACGTCGTCAACAGGACTATGAGCAACTTTTTTAGGCTTCATCTTTTGTAGACGACCACGCCGCGTTGGCTTCAACTGGTCGCTCGTCGCCTTTGTCGCGGCTGCCTTCTTTCGTCGCACAGCCTTGACTTTGACTGGCGCAACTCGACTAATTCTTCGTCCAGCTGGCTTTTTCTTGCGGCTCGCGTGTTCCACGACTGTACTCGTGTCGGCTTCTTCGTCATCCGTGTTCATGGCGGCGACTGTCGCAACCTTTTTTCTTTCGCGCGAGGGCTTGGCGATGGAAGTGGAATCACCGTTTCTGCAACGAGCTTCTTTTGGGCTGATAGATAATAGTTTGGCCGTTCTCAGACTTTGCTCATCGTCGCTTTCATGGCGTTTTGCGGGAGAAATGGTATGCGTAGCAGTTGCATTCTTTTTCAATGTTGTTTCCTTAAACTTGCCGCCAGACGTCACAAGAGCAGATTTGGTTGACAAAGTTTTGCCTGTGTCAATTTCCGCAGCCAATTTGGAGAACTTTAACTTCTCCGCAATCATGCAAGCTAGTTCATCCACCTCGTACAGTTCTGCCGCATCCTCCGAAACGTCGTCGTCAGTGGCGTCAGGATCGTACTCGTCTTCCGACTCGGCCAATTCAAGCTCGGAAAGCTCCTCGTCGTCACTCTCCAAATCGTCAAACACATTCTTGTTCAGCTTGTCTTGATGACGTTTGGAGAGATGAATGACTTCGTCGTCATCGTCCTCCTCCTCCTCCTCCTCGTCAGATGCATCGACTTTATTTCGCTCATGAAATACAGTATCATCTTCGTCGCTCTCTTTATCTTCCTTGTCCGATAATGTCAAATCGTCTTGCTCGGATTCATCGTCGTCAGACTCGTCCTCGTCGTTGGATGATGCTTCATCGAGGGATGAAATGTCATCATTCTTGTTCATGCGGATCGCCTTTGGTTTCGGAGGCGTCTCGATGCTGCTGTCGTCGTCATCCGAAGACGACTCGGCCTCGTTCTTCTTCGTCTTCTTGTTGATTGGCAAGAACTTTTTACTAGCACTGCTGCTACTACTACTGCTGCTACTACTACTATCTGATTTAGACGACACAGATTCGTCTTGTTTCACGCGAATTGCTTTCAAGGTGCGCGACGGCTTGACTTTGACTGGTGTTGCCGACTCACTGTCATCGTCGTCACTTGCCTTGACGCGACTATTTTCCAGCGCTGCCAAGATACCGCCACTGGCTGCGCATGAGGAACGACGTCGGTTGGACCGCCGCGGCTGCGCAACTGCTTGACGAACCATGGTGACTGTTGCTCTGGATGCGTGGGAGGCCGATTGTTTGAATGTGGGCGAGAAGACGAGGCAACCGTCACTTTTGGCCGGCTCGCTCGCAACATGACGTCGGTCCGGTACTCGTATGTGACGTCACATTTTCGATGGGCGCGCCATGCTCATCCATTCACCATGATGATGGAGATGCTGCTAAATCACACATTCCAACTACAATGCTACGACGAACAATACTAACAGCAAACCAAAGACGTACATCTGCATCATGTCAAGCTGCCTTGATAGATGCGCGACAACATTCACTCGACGAGAAGAATGACGAACCTTCTCGCGCAGCCCGCCGTCGGCATGATCAATCTCAATCACTCCGATCCTTCCATTCCACTCGTCGCAACGAAATACTTCCTCTCATTGCCGCAGGCGCCGTCGTTGGCATTGGTGTCTACTCCGTCAAGGCACTGCGTCGCATGGATGAGGACTGGGACGAGTATCAGTGGCAGCTCGAGCAGTACGAAAAGCAATTGGCACGGACCAATCCAACCGAACAAGTTTCCAAAGCAATGGCCATTGACTTGGGAAGCGTCTACTGCAAACTGGCGACGAGTCATCCGCAACCAAGTGTCGTTGTGAGTCGAGAAGGTGATCGCGCCTTTTTCAATGGCATTGTCAACGATGGAACGCATGTGATACGAGGACGCGCAGCCTTGGAACGCTTCTACTACGCGACGGAAGGAGATGAAGCGAGTTTAGTGCAAATGCCATGGATTTCCTTGACGGAATCAAACGCTGGAGAAGTGGTGTATGAAGCGGTTTCACCTGCAATCAAGGAGGCGATTGAAATGTTGGACTACAGAAATGTAAAGACGGACGAGCCGCTACGAAAGATCGTGACAGTTCCAGTGCACTTCCAAGACCCGTTCGTTGATGCTTTTGACAATGTTCTTCCAGACAATCAAGCCACTTTTCTGCCAAACCCAGTGGCCGCCATTTGGGGTGCGCAGACTCGTGGCATTCTGCCGACGGACGACGAAAAGATCAAGAAAGCCAAGACGTTTCTCGTGGTGGATGTTGGAGGTATGGTGACGCAAATATCAATCGTGCAAAAGGATATCGTCCTTGGCTCGCTATCGATACCATGGGGAGGTGAAACCTACATTCAAATACTTGTCGAACTTCTACTCAAGGACGCTCCGATTGAACTGCACGACGCTCGTTCGCTTTCGGCCCTGCAAACGCAGGCTCGACTGGCTATCATGGAGCTGTCCAACAAGACACGCGCCGCAATACATGTACCATACTTGTTTCCTGATCCCAAGAATCATCATTTGGACACGACAATGTCACGAATCGTTGTGGAGCAAGCAATGAATGAGCATGTGAACAAGGACTTGGCTGTGGATTTTGGGGACCTACGCGTCCTCTCGCCCCATATGCCAGTACCTACCACTGTTTCATCGCTCTTTCAATCCCTGGTGACGCAAGTGTTGGAGGAGGGCCGCAAAATGCCGGCTGATATTGATCACGTCTTGGTGGTTGGAGGTGGCTCCAAGACGCATCAAGTGCAGGATGCCGTGTCAAGCACCCTCGCCATGCTCATGGGCGGCGACGGTCCAAAGAAGCTTGCCATTCCGGATAGTGTCTTGCAGACGGAACTGACAGTGCTTGGGGCAGCGACCATGCTACCGTCCTATGAATATCACATTGACTCGGGTCTACGGCGCATTGACAGTGAATAGATGCGACGAAGGTTACGTACTTCATAATGGTTCGTTTTTCCTTGTATACAAACACATACTCCAACTATATTCTATTTAATTTACTTGTTCCACTGAGCTATATATGTATCGTCATGATTGCCTCGTGGCGTTGTATGAGTCCATCGTCGCTGCCAGGTAAAGCAGCTTGGACAACATCCAAGCGTTATATAACAATGTCGATCCAAGTCGCCTCTTTCTCAATTTACCACATCTTTGTCAATAAGCGAGTGAATATCATGTAAGCAACAAGCACCACAAGAGACCGTACAAGGGCCAGTTTCAAGCGCCCAAACATGGGGCGTAAAGCAATTGCTTGAGACGATTCGAAACTCACCGGAACTCGCTCGCCAGATGGCACACTTTCCTTCACCAAACCTTCCTTCATCTGCTCGTCACTGCGACCCTCTCCCAGTGCAACTTTCGCCAAGCTCGCCGCCTTGACCCACGTGACGGCATCCGTCAACACCTTTTCCGGCTTGACCAACTTGTTCGTCACCATCTTTGGTACCCACGAAAACATGCGCATCTCGACACTATAAAAGACGCGACTCCATTCCTTGGGACGCTCCGGATGCGGCACAACATGCCACATGCCAACAGTGTCATCAATGTCGCTCGCCTGATCATAGTCCAACGTCCAAGTGACAATCTTGCGAGGAACGTCATGCAAATGATTAATGTGAAACTGAATCTTCTTGTGCAGCATTGGTAGTCCCATTCGGAGGCGGACAAAGGTACGCTCGCGCGGCGGCGGAACGAGATTGTCATGATGCTCAAGGCTTTCGCGCTTGTACACCGTCGACTCAACAGTGTTTGGCACCATGGAAGAGTAGGAGCTAAAGTCGAGGATGCGGTTCCAAACGACACTGACGGGTGCATGAATGTCTTGAACAACCATCGGACGGCCTTCTTCCTCGAGACTAGTGGTTGTTGTGAAGCATGGAAGCCCTTGCTTCAAAACTGATTCGTTCAGAATGACGCCCTTCGCGTCAATGGTTCCACTTGATGACTCACTTATGGCAAAAGGGCGAAGCTTGCCGCGGTGGGGATGCGGATTGGCGTACGCCATGATTGGTAAGACGCACAAGGAGACACAAGCTAGGAAGAAGAGGTTGCGGATCATCATCATGGTGACTTGAGCGAGGTGAAGAAACTGCAGCTTGCGAAAGAGATCCAGGAACGTCGGAAACGATCAGCGGAACATTCGCGTTTCCGCGCGAAGGTCACGCATCGAATCGCATCGCAGCGTTACTCACTCATAGTGAACGATATTTATCGCATCGGTACTAAGCTGAGTTGCTCTGCGACTTGCGAGCCACCAACAACGCAAACATCACGATCATTCTTGAACCAGCAATCAATCCTTCCACCATGAGAATCGCTCGGGCAATACCTATGCTCGCTTCCATGTTTGTGGCGTCTAGTAGAGCTTGGGTGTCTAAGAATCTTCCTCTTCGCTCGCGTCAGGCGATCCAACGAAGCAGCAATCACATTTTTGCCTATCGAGGAGGGGCAGCTTTGACATCGGACAGTCGCCATCAACCAGCTACTCCAAGCAGCAGCGCACTTTATGCATCGATATCTTCGTCTACATCTTCCATACATGTTAATAATGAAGCTTTTGGCGTTTTAGAGCCGGAGATTGTCGCTCTCCTATCCAGACCTCAGTTTCCAGTCAAGGAATTCGGTGGAATTCTGTACCAAGAAACGAAAGTGCCTTCCTCACGACAAGAGAAACAATTAGCAACAGCGCAAGATGATTCTGCTGCACTTGCATCAAAAACAAATATATTCAAAGTCATCTTTATACTCGGCGGCCCCGGCGCCGGCAAGGGCACGCAGTCGGCGCTCATGTCGGAACATTTTCCAGTCGTTCACTTTTCCGTCGGCGACTTGCTGCGGCGGGAGCAAGCCAAGACGGATCCTCCGAGTGTTTACAAGGAAATTTTGGACGATGCGTTGGTGCATGGAAGCATTGTTCCCGTTCAAGTGTCGCTGGGTTTGTTGCAGCAAGCCATGCAGGAAAAGGCGCTGGAATTGGGAAATGATATTTTGTTTCTAGTTGATGGCTTTCCACGAAACTTTGACAACTTGAAGGGATGGATTACTGTCATGCAAGATGTCGCCGTCCTTTGGTCAGTCTTGGTGTATACGTGTCCGCTAAATGTGTTGGAGCAACGTATTTTAAAGCGTGGCAAGGATTCTGGTCGCGCCGATGACAACTTGAGCAGCGTCAAAAAGCGCTTCAACACGTTTGCTACCGAAACAACGCCAGTCATTAACTCGCTGAAGCAAATTTCCAAGACGAAAGATTGTCCATGGACGGTTGTGGATATTTGCGGCGACTGTCCGCTCGCCGACGTTTGGGTAGCGAGTCAGCAGGCGTTGAACCAGTTGATCAAGCACGACGTTTTGACGGCGAATGCTGCGCTGCTCGATGCCGTGCAGTCGGGCGACGTTGCTCGCTACCAAGCCTTGTGCGACGACCAATGGTTTGACTTAAAGAGTCCAGTGAACGTTATGCGCGAGCAGGAAGGCGAACCAGTGGCAATTGGAAGCATTGTCAAGGCGCAACTAGACGTCATTTCGGGCAAGCAAGTTGCTGTTGGCTACGAGCGAGTAATACAGGGTGTGCGGATGCGCGAGAAGCGAATCTGGTCTCATCAGGGAATTAAGGGATGGAGAAATATTCATTTCTCGCGGACGCCGTTTGCGGAGCAATAACCAAAGTGTTGCTACAAATACACTGAAGTCTTGTCAACCTACTAAAATACTAAAATTTTGCCGTAAACAATGTGCTACTTCTTCCTGATTGCCCGTTTAGATACTATAATTACTGTGTTTGATTTGATCGTGACAAACGTCCTCCACAGGGGCAATATAATAGAATTGTCGAAAGTTCCGAATAGCTGTTTTGTGAATTCTTTTGGCACTGCAAGCCATTCATTTCCGACACCCAAGTTTTGAAACTTACTTTATCGCTTTGCAAGCTTGCCCGTTTGGCCTCCCATGTCATCCCTGTCGTCCAAAGTTAATGAGCAACTAATTGCATTAGCAAGTGCTTCGTCAAGTCAATTGGCAGTAGACGTTTATCGAGCAGCAAAGGAGCAAGCGGAGCTACTTTATCAAACTGAACGCGTTCGACAAAAGTTATTCGAAGATCCCTTTCGTGCCTTTCAAGACTTGGATATTGAACTGATAAGCAAAAGTATACAGGTCATCGACTATGACTGCGTCAGAACAAGACACGACTATGTCAGAATACAGGCGCAAGTGGAAATAGATGTTCGAAAAGGCGGAGCGGCATCAACGCCGTCGACATCTAAGCTTAATTTTCTGTTCGAGCGGGAAGCGACAGACGAACTAGGCACATTGCTGACATACTCCATTGACCTTTCAACAAATTTATGCGAAAGCAATCGAAAATTGCTCTGGGTACAAGTCATGGCAGCAGGTAGACATCCATCACAAAGACCGGCAATTGACATGGAGGACGAAGAAAATGGATGGTCAGATATTGAAAGTGACGCAGATGTGCATGACGACACTAAAGATTTGGAACATGAACAGAAACGAGCCAAGATAGGTGGTACACAAGCTGGTGGTGAAGATAGCGTGGAGGAGATGGACTGCGATCGATATATGGCAGGAATGGATCCTGAAGTGTTAGCCGATTTAATAAAGGCGTACGGCGGTAAAATGGACGAATCAACAGCTTTCTTTCTCTTAATGTGCTTCCCATTCTATGAATCAGAATGGGACATGGTTGGGTTCGTGCTTGCTTCGGTATTCAGATCGTCTTGCGACGACAATGATGGTGGTTAGTTGCTTTTTCACCTATAAGTTCTCATCAGTCACATTGCAGCCTATGGTTACCATCTTGTAGCACATTACGAATAATGATGTTGGCACCATTCTTGTGTGATTTGCGTGTAGACACGGCATGTCATATGGCAATTGACGAGTGCAGCCTGAATTATGAGTTTGTGACGACAGAAACGTAAGCTTGTCATGGTCATTTTGTCCGTGTTTCATCCGAACGTACTTGCGTTTCCATTGAAGTTGGAATAGCCCTTTTGCTTCGAAAGTGTCTTTTGACGTTTTTCGACTGTGACTTGGGTCATTTCAATGATCCGTCACCCTCCAATTCGTGCGAGATGCCATCATACCATCTCCTTTTCCTCCACCATCAGTCTCCACTCTGATCCCACGGTTTCTGAATTGAGACAAGCCTTCATTCATCATTAGCATGGAGGAGACTGGATCGGTGCTTTTCAGCCAGTGCCTCGAGGAGTACGGCGCGCGCAATGTCACGAACGTCATGCGATGCGTGACCAGCGGCTTGGAAACCAAGCAAATGACCAACGAGACGGAAATCAAAAACTTTATTGTATTGATATGCGGGTTTTTAGTCTTTATGATGCAGGTATGTGCTCGTGTCGTATGCTTGAGTTGACTACCGGTAGCTTGGTATCAATAGGCTCACCAGATGCATTCTTTCCCGTTTGCCGTTTGACAGGTCGGATTTGCCATGCTTTGTGCAGGATGCGTGAGACGCAAGAATGTTTCCAATACTCTCCTCAAGAACTTGCTGGATGCCTGCGGCGCAGCCATTGCGTGGTACACGTTTGGTTTCGCCTTTGCCTATGGAGGTGGAGATGTATCCAACGGCAAAACCTTTGCCGGCACGCAAAACTTTTTCATGACAGGAGACATCAACTTGACGGACTGGTTCTTTGAATACTCTTTTTCGGCTACTTGCGTCACCATTATTGCAGGAACCTTGGCGGAGCGTTCCAGGATGAGCGCCTATGTGGCTTACAGTCTGTTCATGGTTGCCTTTGTCTATCCCATTATTGTCCACAGCATTTGGTCAGTCAATGGATTTTTGAGCCGGACGGCTGAGGACCCATTGCTTGGAATTGGAGTGCTTGACTTTTCTGGGAGTGGGGTCATCCATTTAACGGGAGGCACTACGGCTCTCATTGCCACGTTGATTCTTGGTGCTCGAAGAGGTCGCTTCCACAACTCCAAAGGTGAGCCGTTGGATCGTCCACGCGATATTGCTGGACATTCCATTTCGTTGCAGACATTGGGATGCCTCATCTTGTGGGTCGGATGGCTGGGATTCAACATGGGACCGGCCGTCCGACTGACAACGGCAGTCAGTCCGAGTGCGGTTGCGAGCTCGGCCGTGAGCAACACGGCCCTTGCGGGTGGGGCGGCCGCCATTAGCACCTTGTGTTTCAACATGTGGCTCAACTACATGTTTAATGAAGAAATCTCCATTGATATTACAAAGACTATCAATGGAACTCTTACTGGGCTCGCTGCTGTGTAAGTACTGATGTTTTTAAAAGTGCTTGCGTGCGATTTCTTTCATTCACATTTAGCTCACACTAGTACAATTTCCACTCACTCCGTGACAGCACTGCCGGATGTGCCACTTTGGAGCCCTGGGCAGCTATCATTACAGGAATGGTCGCAGGCTGGGTTTACTTGGGACTGTCGAAGCTACTCATTCGTCTGCGTATCGACGACGCTGTGGATGGTAAGTGGAGCTGTCGCTGTGCTTATGGTTGCATGTGCTTGCACTCACATCTGGTTTAGCAATTCCTGTGCATGGCGGAGGCGGCTTCTGGGGACTGATTGTCGCCGGCTTACTTTCCTCGCCACGCAAGATGGAAGCAGCATTTGGACATTCCAATCACGTCGGCCTTCTCTACTCTATTGGACAGCTTAAATTTGACGCAAGCTTGTTCGCATGCCAGATTACAGCTATTGTTTTTATTGTGTCTTGGACTGCATTTTTGATGTTCCCATTTTTCCTCGTGTTAAACAACATGGGATGGATGCGCGTCCATACTATCGAAGAGCTTGCTGGTCTTGATGCAGCGTATGCTCACGCTCAAGAGGAAGACCACGAAGCATTGAAGGAAAGGATCATCAACGAGTTTCGTCAATACCAGGAACCAAACGCCGATGGGTCTGGAACTGGCCCTCGCAAAAGAGAAGGATCAGTAGCTTCAAAATCTACTCGTCGATCGGCGTCGCGCTTCTCTCGATCCAGAGAGTCAAGGTCAAACGGCGAGGGCGAGCTGGACAGCAACGTTTAACAGGTGTATCATCTTCGCGCCAGACTCTCACATTTTATCACGTTTTCAAGACTTTTGTTACTTTTGCAATATAAATTTTAAACGCGCTTTTGATCAAACACTGTCTTCTCCGTATAAATCCCAAGTTTCGCCCTCCTCGTCATCGTCATCCTCTTCAGATCCCGACTCGTCAAAAAAGTCCAGTCCCATGCTTCCAAGCATTTCAGTAACTCTATCAAGTTGTCCATTCTCGAGCGCCTGCTGCATTTGCTGCGCAACAAGTTCATCCTCCTCCTCGCTGCCTTCCAGACACTCGACAATGGCACGATTCACATCATCCTGCGTCGGCTCCTCATCAAAGGTCGCCGCCACCTCAAAGTCTGCGTCCGTATCCGGTGATAAGTCGACAAATACGTGCCACGGTTGAGGAAACGCTCGAATCACCATGGCTCGCGTCACTCCATGGCTGGCGCCGACTGCCTTGGCATGTTCCATGGCCGCTTCCACGGCGGCATCGTACATGTCAGCTTCTGTAGTCGTTGTCGCATTGCTAGTTTCATTCAAACTGGGTGGTTGCAATGCTTCTGAAACTTCGTCGGGAACGTCCTCGCCAGACACAAATTGCACCGAAAGTAGTCGAAGGTGATAGGCCACCTCATACTTGGCAGTCGGTCCAGAGAGCGGAACCATGTGATGGTTCAAGACAACAAGTGGCTGATCAATATGTTGCGAGTCTATACTCGTCGGCTCTAGCAGCTCATTCATGGCAGTCAAGCCTTCCTCGTCATCCGGTGATGGAGCAATAATCACCACCAAATTATCTCGCTGCTCCACTGGATCAAATCCCAGAGTACTCAGCGCGACAACTTCCGGCGCAGACAGTGCCATGCGCTTTCGATACTCCAGTAGCTGACTGACCGTTGGAAACACCACCTTGAGTCGATTCCGCTTGGTATTCATTCCCTCCAAACCCGCCGCCACGGGCAAAATGGCCAATTCAATAAACTGCACCAAGGTTTCCACGTCAGCATGAAGTTCGGCGTCGCGCACATCGACCAAGAGTCGCTTCTTTCCGGCCAGGACGCCGGCGAGAATGGCGGCGCCGGCAGCGTCGGCCGCCTCCATGACCGAGGAGGGTGCCTTGCCAAAGATTTCGGAATCGTCAATCGACTCGAGAAACTGCTTGGTTGTTTCGGTTCGTTCCACAGCAGCGGCTGCATCTTCATGTGAATCATTTGTAACTTTATCGTCGTTATCATTATTGTCATTTGTTTTTAATCCAGCCTGCCGCAACATTTGAATGACTTGGGCAAAGGTTTCCGTTTGATCGCGCAGCATCTTGGTTTCATCCTGCAGTCGCTTGATGCGCACAGCCTGCGACGCTACCAGCGACTCGAGTTGCGTCATGCGCTTCTGCAAAAGTTGCAAATTAACATCGGGTGATGACGACGAAACTGTTTTGCTGCTACTGCTATCCAGTGACGGATTGGAGGTTGCATTGCGAGTCGATGGTTCTCCAAAGTCGTCGCCGTGGCTAGCCGCCGCCAAAAAGGTAAAGTAGGGAATGCTTGTTACTCTGTAGCCTTTTCGTCTCACTCGCTTCTGATTCGAAACATCTGCAATCAGTAAATCTTGTACCACAAAGGCGTGACAGCATGATGATTGTTGCAAAAACATCAGGCAAACAAGTAATGAAAGCCTAACGACGGCTGAAATAACGGATAGAGAATTGGATTCAACCTGTTTATGCATGCATAGGTTTGACTTTCTCCGTAATCTTGCCCTCGATATACCATTCAGGCTCATTTTGTTTAGTGTATACGGTTGTAGGGCTAGAGCCTAAGAGTGAAGTGCACGCGGCTGCTTGCTTGTGCGCGTTGTCACAAATAGAATTCCTCTACAGCTTCTTTTGGGATAACTACTTAGACCAGAAAACCAGTAATGCTTCACAGCGTTTCGTTTACACTGTGATGGAGAGTGTCTTAGTGCAGTCATGTGTGTTGACATGCATCAAGGATCATGGTCCATCAACTCGTTCGCGCATCGTCGTCGTCCACGCAAAGACGTCCGTGCGTTTTAGTACCGGTACGATAACTTGTTACCGGTGCGATGATAGCTATCCACCTTGCCTCGTCTTGGTTAACAGTGTAACGGGCGACAATATACCACTTCGCTTCTGACCAACGTTACCCACAATAATGTATATTCAGCGTTTACCTATATTACAGCAAGCAATAGGATCATTTCGATCTGAAACAATGTATCGGATCAGTTTCAAGCTGTATGAATATATGGCGGTGGACTACGATATGTCAGACTACCGGAGCTGGCTGCGATATCTACGGCACTGTATTGGCATATACGAGATAATCATGCCAATGTCCAATCGCTATCAGAATAGATAAATTGGCGGTGTACCGGTAGCCTCAGTCTGCCTCGTATCGCTGTTGACGCCAGCCTCCAGCTGCACTACGATACAGTTCCATACCATAGCCAAAAGACACATAGAGGACAGTAAAAAACCTGTTTAGTTAATCACATTTGCAGGCAAGGACAAGAGTAGACTCATTTGGTACGCCAAACTTGCGCTGTTGCGGTAGCACAGGTGACATGCATCTGAAACCAGCAACGAGTACACTTTAATTATAGAGCCTTTTTTCACACGAAGAAGGAATTGAACTCCATTGATTCTTATAGTGCCAGCGTTTCATGGACTGGAGAGTCGCATGGCAAATTCGTTGTTGTCCACTCGGTTGCATCGCTACCACCACCTTGCACACTTTCGTCACTGGCAGCCGAGTCTGCATCCGAGTGAATACTACTGCTTGACGACAGCGACAGCATGGCGCGAATGGCAGCTTCCTCATGCGTATCCAAGACTGAGGTTGGTGTATTCGATGATTCAGTGTCATTGGACGATGACAGTGACGATCGGCGACTGCATCCAATGCTTGCTTCAATGACGCTGTCATCGTTGTCGCTAACGAGCATTGGAGACGACCAACGCGCAGCGTCGGGAATCTCCAAGCGGCGGGGATGCGGCAAAAATGTCATGGTGTAGTTGGGGTGAATGTAGTGAGGCTGCTGGTGGTGATGAAGATTCCATTCGTGCTCATGAAACTGCTGCTGCTGATACATGGCTTGGTGGTGATGATGATGATCGTAGGGATCCATGGTTGCAGTCGTTGGCGATGACGACGACGACACTGCTTCCACCGTGCGAAGACTCTTGCGGCGCGACACGGCCGTCGCAACCATGGGCGTTGCTTTGTTGGTGGCCATGAGTCGCTTCTTTTCGCGGCAGCGACGTTGACGGAGCTTGGCGGCATGGCGCTTGCGTTGAATGCGGTCGTCTTCTGCTTCTGGAGAAGTGTTGGTCATGGTCATGTCTGTAATGGATGAATGGATGATCCAAGGTTGGTGGAGGCAAAAAAACACAATGCAGGAGAGAAAGTGTGACAATGCAAATCGTTCCCAGCGAAAATCAGGACGAACCGACATTGGAGGTAACGTGACTGTCACGCTTGGATGGTTCGTCACGCTGTCTAAATACGAAACGTCAAGACGCAAACTGACATTGCCGTTGTCTATGTATTTGAATTTCATGGATCGGCTGGCGTCGAATACCTTGGCGCGCATCATTGCATTGCCAGTGGCTGCATTGGCTTCGTCCATTGGAGGTTGCTGGAGCTGGGAGGCTACCGTAGTCGACTGTCACACCTTTAGCTACCCAACCGATACGGCGAAATGTTTCAGCATTGGTCATGCAATATGTGGGTTGTGGCTTATGTTTAAACGAATATAGCTGCAGCTATATCACTGCTTTTGCTATCAAAGTTGCTAGGCAAGCCAGTCTGGCTTGAAGTACCTGCAGGAGGCCCTTCGCTCAGCCAATTTTTGCCTGTTGTTGCAAACGCAAGTCTGGAGGATGTATAAGAAGTAGGAACATAAAAAATATGGTAGTCTTTAAATTCAGGCGACCATTGCAGCCAGCAATTTGCAGTTGCAAGCCTATTAGAAATAACTACCGATAGTGTACACTTTCCACGCAAGTTCAACCCCCGAGTTTGTCTTTGCGCTTTTATATACGTGAGTTTGTTACAGAAAGGAGGACAAGCAAGCGAATGCAGCGCACAAACGATAGCTAACTGTAAGTCTGAGCATTTTCAAAGTCAGTCATTTATAAAACACGATTAATGACCGTCTCGCTTCTACTTAAGAATGGCGCGCTGAGCGTGACCGGAAAATGACCTTGGAAGGATTGCATTCGCAGCAAGGCAAGCATCACACTTCGACGTTCATTCCACAAAAGCTGCAAGGATCATAGTATACAAGCCAAAGCCAAGTTACTCTTCAATTAGAGTTCCTTTACAACAGAAACTAGCGTCGTCATGTCAACAATCAACTCTTCCTACCGAGACGACGAGGACTTGGATGAAGCATACAGCGATCACCACCAACAACAAGACAATGAACGAGACGACGACAAGCTGGTTTCGCCGCTCGTAGATGCAGACGCGGAAATGGACGAAGACTTTGCAGAAATCACTCACATGACGACGATTCAAGACCAAGTGTCAGATTTTGTCAGACGCAACATGCTCTTCAGCAGTCTTGGATTTGTTCTCGTCTTTGTCTGCTTGATTTTCGCTGCCAAGAACAACGACGGCTCAAACAATTATGTCGCTCCACCGTCTGCAAAAGAATGGCGCGACGATGGCGGCGGTTCAGGCTGGAGACTCCGCAACAAGCATCACACCAATGGTGCTCGACCTGGCACTGGAGGTTTCAATGAGCCAGGATACAAGCAATCTCCAAATCGATTGTCACCAAAGTATTTGTTTAGAACGCACTTGTCAAAGGAAGAACGGAAGGAATTGGCGACAAAATGGGGAGAGTGGAAGTTTGTAGACGCCAAAGCCAAGAAGCGTCCGACGGATGATTACTACGCCAATTATCCAAACCGCGATGTCCCTCGATCCGCCTTTCCGTCAAACGCCTGGCAGCTCGACACGGAATTCTTGTCCAACTTTCTCGACGAATCTATCAAACTGGTGGAGCGCTCCATGGAAGCCATTCTCGGAGAATACGGACACAGCAAGTTTGATCAACCTAACCTTGACTTTGAGGAGCGCTCCAAAATGTTTCACGTCAACATTGTCGATATAGCCAACCAGGAATACATGAGCCAACTCAAACACGATATAACCGACAGTGCCGGATGGATGTTTTCCAACGGTTGGAGTGGTCTGCAGCGGCGCATTCTGCACGCCATTTTGACGCAAGACTCTTTTACGTACTTGATGGGCGGGCATTCGTCGGCGGCGGGACATGGCAACCACTTTTGGCAGTCGTACACGCTGCAAATGGGGAAAATTATTGAACCAGTCTTTGCGCGACTCGGAGTCTTTTTCCGCGCGCACAACGTTGGCATGGGCGGGCTTGGGACGGCGCACAATGCCATGGGAGCCAAGGATATTTATGGTACCGAGATTGACATTTTGGATTGGGACTCGGAAATGACGGAGAAAAATCCATTCGTGGAATATTTTTTGCGAGCTGGCTTGGTCAGTGGAAACAGAGTGCCAGTTATTTGGAACTCGGTGGCTGGGGACTTTGCTCGAAACTTTGCATTGGAGACTGGGGCCGATCTTGGTAATATCGTTGGCGAAGCCATGGCTGGTATTGAAAAGATGACGAGCATTGTGGATGCCGACAATCTACCCTGGGCGGCTCGCTTCTTACATTGTGATGGTGAAATAAAAGATGGATGCTTATCAAACGCGAACAAGTACAATACGAAATGCTGGATTGAGCGAGACGACTTTTCGCCAAATCATCAGAATAGTGAAGTGTCTGGTCAAGCAAGTTGGCACCCTGGCTGGCGGTGGCACCAGTTGCTCGGGCGAACACAAGCGTTCACCTTGCTGCGCGCGACTCATGCGGCTTTAACGCAATGGCAAAATGCTGACGGATACGTTCTGCCCGACGAGGCTTGGCATGTTACTAATCATTATGAAGCGATTCGCTCAAAAGTGACCTCGACTGCCACATGCGAGGAAATGAACATTCATCCGCTCTTCTGCACTCGACCAATCAACTCTAGAACTGAATTTACTCCACGCGCTTTGGGATATCAATCGTCAATACGCAGCATTATGAAGGGCGACAGCGTTCCAAAGACGAGACCCAATGTATATGATCCACCCGACGTGGAGTACTCGTTCGCCGACCCACCGATTGGTGAAGTTAACTCGCTGCAAGTTATCGAGAACGGGCACGAATTTACCGTCAATCTGGCTCGAAAGAAACATGTTGATATGCTGGCGAATGCATCTCCCATCGAGTTTAAAAGTAAGGACTTCATGCCACCGGGTCGAGGATTGGCCTTGATTGACACGCCAGCTGCAAGTGACAATTGTGATGGAACCTATGACTCTTGGTGCAATCGAGGCGCGGAGGAGAGTTGTTTACTCCACCACCACAACGATGGTCGCGGTGGGATGGCGTTTGACGGACTCAGCGGCTGGCTGGTCATGAATCTGGCCAATGTGCAAGAGGGGTTCATTGCCATTAAGATGGAACTTTGGCGAAGCGGAGGGTCGCCTGCAACTGAAAATTGGACATGCGAGAATAATGTTTGCGATAGCGAAGCTGGAGGCACCCATGGAGATCGACTTCTGCAAGCATCGGGCTCGTACGGCACGATGCAGCGCCCTGATGATGTTCGAAATGGTCCTGCAAGAAGTCTTGGCGGTGCTAAAGTACCGCAGCCTTGCCCAGATTACAAATTCCAGTTTGCTGTTGACGGAGAGATCACCACTTGGGATGCAGAAACGTTCAAAGCCAATAAAGTGTCAGTCCAGAGAGTCGTCGACGTTTTCCAGCTTGTCGACAACAAAAATATGACTCATGGGGAGCCAAGAGATGTCGAGTTGGCTATACGACTCACCGGATGCGATAGACTGCTCACTTACTCTTTGACCCATGTGTATTGGGCATAGCTTCCATGCAAATTACCTCCTAATGGGTTGTGGGGATATATACGTTATACAAAATTTAAAGTGATTTACAGTAATATCCTACATTAGGTTACAGCTGTAAATACAAAATCTTCAAAACGTTACAAAACCTGCCCAAAAATTGACCCACGATAGTCTACCCCGCACCAGCACGAGACGTCTACTACTCCTCTTCCGACGCGACGGATCTGGCAACCGATTCTGATCGCATATAGCCGCGACTTGCATGGCTTTTGGTGCCGCTGACGATAGAATTCCTCTCCATGGCAGTTCTCTCGTCGATGTGCGTTCTAAATTCTTTCAAACTAGACAAAGTGCCAAATCGTGAGCGAAGTGCCATTGTTATCGCATAAGGGTCGCCCCTCGTCGTGACTTACATTTTTTCTTTCAGCTCTTCGTGATCTTCCTGAGTGGCATGCGCATATGCGGCGTCAAGACCTGCAAGCTCCTCCATAGTGGCAACTCTGAGCCAGTCGAAATGGTTCAACAGCAAGAAAAACTGTCGACATGATTAAACGTGAGCTCACATTGTCCCAGCAACCTCAAGTAGCCACAGTTACTGATGAGACGTACCGGTAGCATAAGCGCAGTCGTCCATCCAACGATGAAAAACATCCCAGCGACCTGGCATGCCAACAAGTTGGCACTAAATTCCAACGCGCCGATCGAATAGAAGAGTCCTGGATGCAAATCAGTACCAAACGCGAGCTCCAACTTGTTCGGGGAGGAGAATAGCCCAGTGGCAATGAGTCCCCAAGCTCCACAAAACATGTGTATAGGTATACCATCCACAGCGTCGTCAATACGAAGGCGAACAAGAAGCTCCGACGCCCCCAAGTAGATCCACCCGGCAATCATGCCAATCATGAGTGCACACCAAGGCTCAATCGTACCGCACGCACTCGTCACCGCCACCAATCCAGCAAGGCATCCATTGAGTGTTTTGGCAACGTCGATGCGAGTTTCGCCATAGAAAGTAACTCCAATGTAGTAGTTTGTGAGCAGAGACGACACGGAACCAGCGGCCGCTGCCAAGGACGTGTTGACAGCCACGATGGTCGCCACTTCACCCTTGTTTGGAATGTTGAGGAGCAACGCTGAGCCACTATTGAATCCATACCTGTTATTCGAATACTTTTGTGAGATATGATTGTTGCACGAGAGATGACAGGGTCAAACATCAACAGTACACACCATGAGAACCAGAGAAGGAGGGTGCCAAGCGTTTGCAAGGAAATAGAGTGCCCGGCAATGTCGCGCGGTCGATCCAGCGGCTCTCCCTTGCTGTTGGTAAAGCGGCCACGCCTGGCACCTAGGATTAGTGTTGCAATCATTGCAGTCGTCCCTCCTGTCAAGTGCACGCAGCCACTGCCCGCAAAGTCAATGCAGCCAATGCCCAACAATGGATTTCCAGCAAATGCCGAAAGAAAGCCATTCGCACTCCAAATACTGTGCGCCACAATTGGATAAACAAAGGCAGTCATGAAGAGACTGTATGCAACGTATGCGCTCATGCGCGAGCGCTCGGCCAAGGTGCCGGCAATGATTGTGACACAGGCGGCGGAGAAGGCAAACTCGTAGAACCAGAATCCGTAGTCAATGTCACCCATCATGAAAAAGTTTTGCGTGCCAACAAATGTGAATCCATTCTCCGGATCGTCACCTCCAAACGCAAAGGCAAAGCCAATCGAAAAGAAGGAGACGCCAGCGGCGCACGCATCCAACAAATTCTTGAGGAGAGTATTGGAAACGTTCTTGCGCCTTACACAACCGGCGCAAAGCATTGCAAATCCAGCCTATTGTGAGTAAAAGAGTTGAAAGAATGAGTGAGTCAAAGCTGTTTGTTTTGCAACCAATAGGCGCAAGGCTTCTTTACTCTCCGTACACCTTACGTACCTGCATGAGCAAGACGAGCGCTCCACAAATGACAAACATCCATTGGTGTGTATCCTTGACATATTCCGCCTGCTGCGCCTCCAAGCCATTAACGACGCAAAGCATGACATCGTCGATAGAGGTGGAGCTAATGTTGCTGGATGAAGTTGCGGCTGTTTCATAGCATTGACGAAAGAGTGCCGACCCAGCGTTGCGTGCTTGTTCCGATGACATGATTATACCTTTCTACCAAGTACTTAGTTGGTTCGAGATGACGTTCTTGTTGATCGATTTCTAGAAAAGATCTGCTGGGGAATGTAGAGCAATTTCTGAGCTTCGAGACTCGAGACGTTCGTCACAATCGGGAGGAGCAACAATTCGGTAAGCAGCAATTCTTGCTCTAGCCTCACCTTTCTCTTAAAGGGAGTCGATAATGCTGTAGTATCAAGATGTAAGAGTGGAAGTAATGGGGGATGCGAGGCTCTGCCCTTGTCGTGGTTCAATTGTTCCTTGCGCATGGCCGGAGTTTTGCGTCGAATGACTGAAATGTCAGAGGGCAGTAGTAGGGCAATAATACAAACGAATCGTGCGTCTGCTGTCGAATCATGATCTAAAGCTATCCAAGCTTCAGCGAATCTAAGGTAGCGGAACCAACGATTCTGCTCCCCCACGAGCAATAAATAACGAGGTAAACATGAATTTGACCCTTCGTTATAGCGGCACGCCCAACTTGCAGTGGCACTACCTTGCGCGGTGCTTCAACGTCAGTTTTGCCACGGCAGTTTCGCAGAGGATGTCACGATAGTGCACTCTCTTTCATCTCCTGACAGTTACTAGCTTGTGTAATTGCAGCTGGCAGTTGGAGAGGTCTATAATAGTATCTCAAACTTGTCAAACGTGGTGTCGCTTGCGGTCGTTCCGAAAATTCAATCGGCGAGTGGGCGCGCCAGTCAGCTGGACTGAATGCCAAAAAATGTGTACACTATAGCCGAGTATGAGGACAAAATAGTCACAACTATTCCGTTGCGATGTCAATTTCGGTCGTTCCAACCTCGCAACGAGCATGACCCACCGGAGTCTTCGACAAAAAATGGCTTACGGATGAGGAGCTCATGGAAAGCGATGAAAGTCCTCCGAAACAAACTCACTTTCGACCAAGATCCAAGACTTTGGTTGTCGCGAGATTTTGTTGTTATCTACGGTTCTACTACCGTCATCATTGAAGCTTGTTAGACGAGTGCCACTGCAACCTGCACCCTCCAACCTTTCAAATATGACAATGTCAAGCACAATCAGCCTACGAGGCACAAATCAAATTCAGAATGAGGACGACGATTGCATCGCCTGTCACATTACTGAAGTGGAAGCCATCTTTGACGTACCTGGCACGGAAGGCGCCGACGGCGCCCAATATGCCTGCCACTATGACAATCCACTGGGCTTTCGAGACTCGCTTTCGATATCCCTTTCGCAACCTACACTAAACCAGTATGAGGCGTTAATTCAGTCAGGAGCAGCCAACTTTTGCGTTCCTAGCAAGTATCAAGAAGGCAGATTGCTCGTCGTTCCACAAGACGTCTTGTTAAAACCTGATTCTAGGAGGCGCAAGCTCCAGTCGCACAAGGATTACACTGTTGGCACGAAGCGTGTCTTGACGGTTCGCGTCACGTCGTCCTCGGGAGAGGAACCAAACGAAACAACCGAAGAGATTGGTCGCGCCATTTTTGGGACCAACTGGGATGCCTCAACCTTGTCGCAGCCGTCAGTGACTGTTGTGGAGCAGTATGAAGCAGTTTCGCACGGGCAACTACAGTTGATTCAAGCAGTAGGAAATGGCATTTCGAATGGCATTATACAAGTGCAGTTGAACGAAACTGTCTCTGGTAAGGAGATTCAACGCGACCTAACATCGGAAATACTTGCTGCGACTCGAGCAGCGTTGGGAATGGACTTGAGCGAGGTTGCCGAGCATTTCATCTTTTGCCTACCCAACGACAGTTTGCTGAATGGAAAAGATTCATGGACTGCCTTTACAAATTTGTTCGAGCCAGTAAGTCGCGATGAGTCGTCTTCCGTATAAGGCTCTGTCTATTAACGCTAACAACCTGCTTTGCGCACTTATCTATCCAACAGTACAGCTACTACCAGCAGTCACGATGTACCAAGCTCAGCGTCGTCATGCATGAGCTTGGTCATAGCTTGGGCTTTCGACACTCGGGTTACGCAGGCAATGAATACGCTGATGAGTCCGGATACATGGTTCGTACCTCTTGAGTTGTGTTTTTACACATTAAACTGCAGAGCCAGCTCACACTAAAAATTGCATTGACCCAACTTGATTTTACAGGGATACGCAATCAAGTAAGTCACGCGAGCAATTCATATATGACTTCATATTTTTGCCGGAACAATAGCTAACACGCCACCTGTTTATGATTTTTCAGTGAATTTGGATATCCGATCAAGGCCTTTAACGCACACAAACACTGGGTATCAGGATGGTTCACCGACCGCGCCGAGGAGGTGTATCCAGAGAATGGACCAATTGTTGGCAACCTTGTGAGCTTTGTCGATTATGGAGACTCTGAAATGCAAACAAACGATGTCGTTTTGATGCGAGCAGGTAACTTGTACATGCATTACAACCGAGCCAAGGGATACAATGTTGACACGCCAAGCGCCTACAAGGACCGAGTGGTCATTGCCGAAAGCACGGGCGACTTGGAGCTGTCAAACTTTGTCGCGGCGCTAGCCAAGGGACAATCCTACTTTTACCCCAATTTCTCGGGCTATGATACCCTCGTCATTGAGGTTTGTGATCAAATGACTGGTTCGTTGGATTACGCCGTCGTCAGCATGTACATTGAGGATGGAATACAAAAATCAAACTGCGGCGTATCCACGTTGGAGCGACAAACGGCATCGAATACGTATCCGATGAACACGACCAGTCTCTTTAACTCAACCGGACCACTTTCAATAACCGAAGATATTTCGTCGTCGGAAAAATCGAAAACGAATCCAGTCATCGGCATTGTTTGGGGCGTTGTCGGGATATTGTTCCTCGTCGCACTCTACCTCATTTACCGCCTCCGACGCCGCCAACTTAGCAAGGCCGCCACGAGGCGCGTCACAAAAGCAACGTCATCAAAGGATCAGCCTCGACAAGACTGGATTCCATCAATGATTGAAACGCCATCCAAGGACGACCAGGACGCCGAAAGTAACGGCGGCAGCACTGACACCCCGCGCACTGCAGATGCATCAAATCCAAGCACTCCGACGCGAGGCGATGTATCAGATGGCAGTAGTATATAGCAAACTAGCCTATTTTATAATAACCAATTGTTTTTGCATGGCAAGGCGCACATTCTATTCTACTACCGTAGGTACTTGAATGCGAAAGCACACACACGTTGCTCGAGGTAGTCTGTGTCGCAAAGGGACACGACTGAAACTCGCGGTGGCGCGTTCGACCATGACGAGCCTTTGCATCTTCTTCAACCCTGTTCCTGCTGCAATTCATAGAAACATATATCCAAAGCGACCCATTTTGGTTGTCTTTCTTATCAGGTAGCGAAAAAGTCGTCATGCGAAATGATGCGGCAAATCAATTTGCAATGCTTCGGCGGCGCGGATGCGCACTGTATCTTCTGCTTCTCTTACTTTTACAAATACAATTAGCTGAAAGCAAGGCGATATCAGGCGACTTTCGTTTGTCGGGTCTGAAGTCCGAGTATGTCTTATCCACATTTTCCGTCATGCCATCGGGTGGTCGGGTCAAGCTACACCTTGTATCGCACGGCATGTACGAGGACGAGTCGCACCTCAAGTTTCGCTTGTATCGCGACGTGGAATGGCCAGCGTATTTGCAAGCCACCACCTGCATGGATCGCATCAAGCATGCAAAGATTACGCAGAATGTTAGCTTTGTCAAGGATTTGGAGGACGACAAGTACAAGGCGACTGTCAATGTCATGCTGTTCAATTCGCCAGACGACGGCGCCAAACCGCGATCGCACTACTGGTACTTTGTCTTGGACGACTGCTCACTCGAGGAATACTTTCAAGACAATAAAGTACCACTCATGCACTACGATTTGCTTTTATTCAATCACTTGAGTAGCTCCGGACAAGACTTGAGCCATCTTTCGGCCGACGAACATGACATGACAACACTACATACGGTTTGTTTGCTCGTTTCTGGCGGCGTCGCAGCCTTGCTGCTGTTTCTCATCGTCCTGTCGGCCACGGCTGGCAAGAATCAGTCGATTCACGCGGCCGTCTTGTGGGTGGCGGCATCCGCTGGACTGGATGCCTGCAGCAGCTTTTTTGAAATCATGCATCTTCAAATATACAAGGCCAATGGCGTCGGCTCGTACTTTATTGATGCCATGTCGGCGCATGCCGAAGCTATTTGCGACTCGATGCTTGTCATTTTGCTGCTGAGCATTGCATCGGGGTGGACGCTGCCGAGTGATGTCATTGCAGTGAACGCTGCCACTGCCAATCACTTTCAACGGCTGCTGCGCGAAATGGGTCGCCCCATGGCGAATCTGCGGCACTTTAATGCAGCCGGATTGCTCGCGATCTTCATCACGGTTGCTCACATTGTACTGGCGCAGCTTGGAAGAACGTTTAACGAAGATTTCAATAGTTACCATCAGTTTGAACATTGGCCGGGCAGGACTCTCATGGGAATGCGAGTTATCTTGGGGTTTCTCTTTGCTTTAACAACAATTCAAACAAGAATACGGTGCAAGGCCAAGCAGCTGCGGGCCTTCTACAAAAAATTGGGAATCTTGGGCTTTATATGGTTTCAGTCTCTCCCACTTTTGACCATGGGAGTCAATATATTTATGCCATACCACGTCCGGCATCCAACCATTTCCATTGGAACTGCACTCATGCAATCGAGCTCCATTATGCTTTTTGCCTGGCTTGTGACGGCACATTCATCCACCTACCACAGCTTGAGCCACCTTTCGGCGCCAAGCGACAAGTCTTTGACGGAACAAATGAGAATGCCACATGGCGAAGACTCGCGGACATGGAAGATTGGCAAGGCCAAAGTATGTCTCGACTAATTTGAAGTCGATGCACAGGTAGCCAGCACAGGTAGCCCGCAGGCAGCCCGATAGCCCGGTCTGTTACTTTTTTCATGTCAATGCAGTACCGGTACTCCAGTAGTCGTCAAGCTAGAGATACCTGATAGTCACGGTTGCACATCATACTCCGCCAATATCTCCTCGAATAAATCTGCATGCTCATTGCAACACCCCTCTCGCAACTGCGTGTGCTTGCGCGATATCGGCGTCTGGAAGAGAAGTCACGCCAAGAAACGTCAGTTTAGCTACTAATTACTCCGCATACCACGTCAATAATGATACGCTCACATTGATACAGAGCACGACTGGAACTTTTTCGAGAGTGCGTCTGTGCTATCTGACACGATTCACATGCACCGGCCCGTCCTCAACGGCGAGCCGGACAGTCAACGGACACGCCCGTCGGGTATTAGCGAAGATGGGTGATCCTGTTGCGACATCTGCGATCCTCGCTCTTTTAAAGCGATGGCTCGCCATGGAGGCAATCTTCAATTGCAGTCTTTTAAAATACCATCATAATTTCCATTTACATATCATCCTACGATAGGTACTTCACTTTGAATTCAAAATAGACAACTGTCTATCGAAAACGGAAACAAACAACATGTTGATTAGAGGAGTCGACGTCAAGATCCCTTTGGTGCCTCGCGTCAAGTTTGAGTCGCTACCGAAACAAGATCTCACGTTCACCAAGCAAGATGGATCCAAGCACAAGCGCAAGATACAGATTGCTAGTGATGAAGACGTCGTGACCGTCCTTCGTGTCATCGGGGAGGTAATTGGAGCGATGGAGCAACTCGCCTTCGATGGAGCAGCGGCTCATCGTATGCGGGTTCGCAAGGAATCCTTTCGACTCTGTCTCCTTGGAGCGCCTCGTGATACTTGGGATCAATCAGTTCTACCAGACGATACCATCGCAGCGTGGAACCAGTCGCTCAAGGCTTTTCTTTCTGAGCTCATGGTCGTCGACGACGATTTGCGTCGACAAAAAGAGTACCTCAAGAACCTCAAGTTGCCAGATGGATACACGGTTACTCAATCGATCAGTCTACTGCGCAACATGTTCAAGTTGATGGCTTATATGCCGCAAGAAGACGAGGCGGTTTACCCAACGGCGGTCCAGTATACGGACGAGGACATCAAAGATCTCCTGCTCGCGATGGTCCCTACTTGGCTGCAAGGCAAGTTCGAGGAACAATCTTTAACGAGTCGTTTGGCTGACCTCTCTTTGATTCAGTTTGCAAGATGGTTGGATAACATGATCAACTTAAAGGCAAGCAACAGGACTCCAGTCGACTCGAACGACAATGGCGGCAGCCGTCGGAGCGGTAAACGCTCTCGTCGCAACGGTGGCAATGGCGGCCAAGGCAACGACCATGGGAACGGTAACCAAAAGAAAAAGCATAAAGCAAACAACGATGCCAACGTGTGCAAATACCATGGCGGCCACACTTGGGAGCAGTGTTTCGGCAACCCCAAGGGCCCGCGCTACAAGCCGGGTTTCAAACTCGACAAGTCGAAATTGAAAAAGAAAAACAACAATGGAGGCGGCAACAATGGAGGCGGAGCTGCTCAAGAGTCTGACGGAGACCAGCACATGATAGTGGATGTTACAGCAGAGGAACCAGCGCCAGCGCAAGTGCAAGACAGCGAGTCGGAGGTTGATTGGGATCAAGCAATTGGAGCGGTCTTTGAAGAATGAGATACGGCGGCGGTCTCAGCGGCAGCCAGTGCGACGGAAGACGCTCTTGTAGCGGACGAAGTTAATCAAGCTACTAGCGACAAAGTTACGGATTACATTCCTGTTGTACTTATTGTCGTTGGTAAAGCTAATGGCAGTCGTTGCAAACGCACGCTTACCGCCCTTTGCGACTCAGGAGCCTCGACAAGTTGGATTAGCCAAAGAGCGGCACATGGATTGCCTCAGTGCAAAGCGCCACGTTTAGTATCACAGACTGCAGTTGGCAAATTGGAGAGCTCTACCAAGATTGATTTTGCCGAGTCGTTCCTTCCCGAGTTTAGTACTTCAAAAAGGATCGGCGCCTTTCCAGTGCGAGTCTTCCAGCAGGATATAAGGTATGACATGCTGCTGGGGCGAGACGTCTTAACGGCGCTCGGATTGACCATTGATTTTGGGGACAAGCAAATCAATTGGGGTAATCAATCGACTCCAATGGTGACGATGGAGGATTTGAGCAATCGGCCAAAACAAATCAGAGACTCTTTGATTGAGCGGTTTGTTCTATTCTCTGATACTGAACCAGATCTGCATACAAGCGAGGAGATTTTATCAGCTAAGTATAACAAAGTGTCGACAGACGAGGTTGCCGATCAATCAACTCATTTAAATGAGGAGCAACGTACCGATTTAAAACGTCTCTTACGACGCTTTCCCGCTCTCTTTTCAGGCAAGCTTGGCAAATATCCAAACGAGCTAGTCCACATTGACATTGATCCACAAGCTAAACCAGTCCATAAAAGACACTATCCAGTGCCTCGAGTGCATGAGCAAACCTTCAAGGAAGAGCTTGATCGACTCGTCGAACTCGGTGTACTTGAGCCTTGCGGCCGCAGCGAATGGGCGGCGCCCACCTTTATTATACCAAAGAAAGACAAGACTGTACGCTTTGTTTCTGACTTTCGGGCGTTGAATAAAGTGATTAAAAGGCGCACGTTCCCAATGCCGCGTATCCATGAGCTACTGGCGAGGCGCAGCGGGTACAAGTTCTTCACAAAGCTTGATATTTCAATGCAGTATTACACCTTCCAGTTGGACAAGGAAAGCAGCAGAGCTCTGTACGATTGCAACGCCGTTCGGTTTATTTCGTTACTTGCGCTTGCCAATGGCGGGCGTCAATCAAGCCCCGATATTGCTCAAGAGGTGATGGAGAAAGTTTTACAAGGATTGCGCGACGTTGAAAAGTACCTTGACGACGTCGGTTGCTTTAGCGACACTTGGAAGGAGCATTTAACTCTCTTAGAGGCAGTTTTAAAGCGTCTCGAGGATAGCGGCTTCACAATCAATCCAAGCAAGTGCGAATGGGGCGTCAAGGAAACCGACTGGCTTGGGTACTGGCTCACGCCGACAGGACTCAAACCCTGGCCCAAGAAAGTCCAAGCAATTGTGGATATGAAGCCTCCTACTAATCTCAAGCAGTTGCGCTCATTCCTTGGTCTTGTAACTTACTATCGAACCATGTGGCCTCGTCGGTCGCACATGCTTGCTCCTTTGACGAATCTCGTCGGCAAAAAGTCTTTTCAATGGGGTGCGCCTCAACAAAAAGCATTCGAGGAAATGAAAGCAGTTGCAGCAAGCGATGTTCTTCTTCGCTATCCTGATCATAACAAACCATTCGTTATTAAAACGGATGCGTCTGATTATCAACTTGGCGCCGTCATCCTTCAAGATGGCGTTCCGGTCGCCTATTTCTCGCGCAAACTCAACAGCGCCCAAGTCAATTACACAACCATTGAAAAGGAATTGCTAAGTATTGTTGAAACGCTCAAAACGTTTCGTTCGATGCTGCTTGGTGCGCGTTTGCAAATCCATACGGACCATAAAAATCTCACCCACGAATTGACCGCCTTTCAAACGCAGCGCGTCCTTCGATGGCGTCTGTACTTGGAGGAATTCGGACCCGAGTTCCTTTACCTCAAAGGGGAGCTTAATACTGTCGCAGATGCTCTTTCAAGGGTTCCAACGGCAAGGGAAACCTCTCTCGTGGGGGAGAGCCCTGTTGATGTTTTAAAGCAACAACAGGATGCCCGACAAAAGGAAGCGCAAGAGGCAGCAGTGCCCATGCGACATACCCATCACGATGACAACTTACACGGTGTCAACGATGGCCATCACGATGGCGGCGTTCTTGCACATTCAATTGAATCAACAACAAACGACCATGGGGAAAGGCAAATTGAAGAGCTATCAATTGCTAATGAAGGTTACTGTCTCCTACGGGACGAACCAGAGCTTGCAGAGTGCCTGCTCCTCCATCCGGAGTTCGACGAACAAGGGCGATATCCCCTGTCGTATTCAACCATTGCCGAGTATCAACAAGAAGATGCAACGCTAATGGCCGCAGTCCAAAACCAAGACGCGACAACAATACAATACAAACAACTTGGAGACGTTCAGATTGTTGTATTCCAAGCAGACGAACGCTGGCGAATCTGCATCCCCAGTGCGATCCTCGATCGCTTGATTCTTTGGTACCACCTCTCAATGGCCCACGCTGGAATGACTCGCCTCACAACGAGCATCAAACAGCACTTTTACCATCCTAAGCTCAAGCAGCGCGTCGAGCATCTTGTTGGTGCTTGCGATACTTGCCAACGCAACAAAGGAGGCAGTCGCCAATATGGAGAGCTGCCAGCGAGAGACGTGCGCGTCGCTCCTTGGTATGAAGTCCACGTTGACCTCATCGGCCCATGGAAAGTATCAGTGAACGGCATTGACTGTTATTTCAGAGCGTTAACGATGATTGACCCAGTTACTAACCTTGTCGAAATTGTTCGCTATCAGGACAAGTCGGCGTATCATATCGGCCGTCTCTTTGAAGACAACTGGCTCTCTCGCTATCCTCGACCAATGCGACTCGTTGCCGACCAAGGCAGTGAGTTTAAAGGAGCATTTGGAACCATCCTTGAACACAATGGGATTGAATGGCATGCCGCTTCGCCCAAGACGCCCACTGCTAACAGCATTTGCGAGCGCTGTCACCTCGTTATTGGCAACGTGCTTCGTACACTTGTACACGCTCATCCGCCCGAGGATTTGATGGAAGCTGACGATATAATCGATCAATGCCTCGCGACAGCAATGCATGCAACACGAGTTGTATCAAGTGGAGCTCTTGATAACCTTTCTCCCGGCGCCGTCGTCTTTCAACGCGACATGTTTCTGGATATACCTTTGGTTGCCGACATTCTAGCTATCTCTGTTAAACGAGAAGCGATTGTCAATGAACGTTTGCTCCAAGCGAACCGTTCGAGACTGACTCATGACTTTAAAGTTGACGAGCAGATCCTCAAGAAGGTATACGACCCTAACAAGCTCGAAGAACGATGGATCGGTCCTTATTCAATTGAACAAGTCCACGTTAATGGAACGGTTACCATTCGCCTCTCGCCTATGGTGACTGACCGAGTTAATATTCGGCGTATCAAGCCGTATCGGCAAGACGCTTAAGGTTTGCGCAGCTCCCTTGTTCGATTCATCAAGATCGAGCTAAATTACGGCACCCTGTGCGACAGGAAGGCCGCTGCTACTTTATAAACAAGAAGGAAGACATTTTACCCCAGCTACCCTCATGGTCGCTCTTAGTGTGGGAGAGTGTGCTATCTGACACGATTCACATGCACCGGCCCAGCCTCAACGGCGAGCCGGACAGTCAACGGACACGCCCGTCGGGTATTAGCGAAGATGGGCGATCCTGTTGCGACATCTGCGATCCTCGCTCTTTTAAAGCGATGGCTCGCCATGGAGGCAATCTTCAATTGCAGTCTTTTAAAATACCATCATAATTTCCATTTACATATCATCCTACGATAGGTACTTCATGTGCTATCTGACACGATTCACATGCACCGGCCCAGCCTCAACGGCGAGCCGGACAGTCAACGGACACGCCCGTCGGGTATTAGCGAAGATGGGCGATCCTGTTGCGACATCTGCGATCCTCGCTCTTTTAAAGCGATGGCTCGCCATGGAGGCAATCTTCAATTGCAGTCTTTTAAAATACCATCATAATTTCCATTTACATATCATCCTACGATAGGTACTTCACTGTGAACCACAATTACTCCGATTGCATGCTGTGCCTTTCCGAGTACGTTTACCTATCGCCATGGTCGGACTCTTTACTGTACTTCAACCTGCTTATAGCTTGGCAAACGGTGAGTAAAAATCTGGTCGAGTCAGACCAAGATCACTCACGTACTTTCCAAAGCGTCACTGTGCGTCAGGTTGTAGGAAAACGTACTTTATTTGCCATTGACACACAAAACATCTGCCATATGATGCGAAGAACGGAAAACGAAAGTCCGAGAAAACGAAGTCACGTTTGCATGCGGACTAATCGCTCGAGCGTTTGTCGACAAGCATCTTCTTCTCTCCTCTCACAATTTTAATTCGTGCAGTCAATAGCTCAAACCTACCATATACTAATCATGATGAACCATGCTTACAGAGGCGCAGTCGCGCTCAACAACATTGGATGCTCCTTGATGGAGAAGGGATGCCACAGTCAAGCCAAGGCAACCTTTCGTGACGTGATTGTCTTGCTCAAGATTGCATCGTCAGGCCAGTCGGACGAGGGAGCGAAAAAGGTTGACCAAACGGTTCATCGCGCCATGCAACGAATGACCAAGCCGCGACGAGACTCCAAAGAACTTGGCATGTTTGTCATTGTGTCTGATGACGCTTGCAGCTCGGCGTTCGTTCACGACCATGGCAGCATCCGCGTGAAGCAAACCACTCTGATTCGCATTGAAGACTACGGACGCGAGAATCAAGGTGAACGAGACTTGGAGATTGATTCCTGCATTGCGCTGCAAAACTACGCTGCGTCGCTCCTTTGCAGCAGCAATGTTCGCAAAAGTCAAGACGCCAAGTCGTCATCACCATCTGCTAGAAAACTATTGCGACTGTGTTTAACCATGCTATCCAAACGATACGAGCAAACCATGGCTGCCGCGGAGGCAGACAACCGCGTCGCCAACGTAACACAGTGTCACTGCATCATGGCCGTCGCCTACGTTGCCACGTGCAGTTTGGTGCAAGCCACCCTGCTGAAAAGGCAGCAACAACAAGCTGATCCGTCAGTTACGACGCCGTCAGCCGTAATGGCGCAGAACCATTGCTGTCAACACTTACAAAAGCTTCATCAGCAGCTGCAGCTGCTGGATTGCTCCAGTGGTGGTGGACCATTGTCGTGCACTAGTAGAGGTGCGGCTGCGGCGTAAACGTTCTTTTTCTACTTGTCGATATTATAACTACATAAGATGTACATTATTTTTCATTTGCTAATCGTATGGATCGTCTTGATCATTATGTATCTACATAAGTCATGCGTGTCATCACAGCCCGCGCCATACGCTACACCAAAGGTTATGTTTCCAATCAATTGTGTGCAATATTCTTGCCATCCTTTGAGTAGTTCAAACAGCACACGAACAGAAGACCTAAATTCACAAGTTCAAATCGCTTTGTTCAACAATTTAATTGCTAACTTCAAGCTCGTGACAACGGCAACATCGCCAAAACGCATTGGATCTTTTCTGTTAGTCGCAACTGAGTACCGCTAAGACGTACTTTTGGCGCGCCTTGGATCCGCACGCGAAGCTGCAACACACAAAATGCACGAAAGCAACCTTGCGTTGCCCAAGCATTGCGAGACGTACCCTTGACTATCGTTTTCTGAGCAACCATGAGCAGTACAACGTACTCGGTCGAGGTAAGAAATATGTCTGAGCAAAGAGGAAAGACTTTGCATGCATCATGCGTCTTCCAGCCCCTCGACGATGGGGTGCATGGCTTGCTTGCATTTGCTCGTCCCAATGACTCTGTTCGCAAAGTCAAACATTCTGACACGTTTCGACAATCTCCTTCTCCTTCTTCCAATATTGCATATAACTGATTATGAAAATGAACTCTAAAATTTCTCATCTTGCTACGACTGCGCTTCGCTTTCCTTCCACTCATTCACAATGGTTTCGCTCATGTTATAGCTCGCCAAGAGCAGCCGCGCCTCGTGCAAAAAGTGCAAGACCAAGATTGAAAAGGATGCGATGCGCATTGGCACGCACACTCCTCGCGACGACTTTGACATGACTTCGTGGAACCACTTGGAGTGCTTTACGCTTCCTCGCAAAATGGTGCAGCAAGGCGTCACGGCCCATGACTTTGTGCGCGACAATTTGCGCGATGAAAGCGGAGACATTTTGCCAAGTCGCGCTGATGAGATTGCAGAGGCACTGGAAGCGAAAAAAGCAGCCGTTGCCAAGAGCAAGGAGGATGGTGACAGCGAGTCGTCGGCTGGTAAAACGTGGCTGGCTGACATCAAGATTCGATACGATGCGACGCAGGACGATAACCCGTCGGCCTCAAAAAAGGCCAAGGATGACATGAGTATTCTCGTTGAAACGTATGGAGCCATTCACAAGCTTTCAATCGCTGATTTGAAGGAAATTCTACAGTGGAACCGTCAGCATGTGACTGGAACCAAGCCAGTTCTCATGATTCGCGTCTTGGACGGAGCTTTGCGAGGACGACTGGCTCGATGCACTCTTTGCGAGGGTGGCCGATTGAAGCTGCATGACGACGGCGCGACGGTGACTTGCAGCGGAGCCTTTGACGAGGAGCGGAATGTCCGAGTTGCATGTCAGTATCATGGCAAAGCGGAGAGTGCCCCGCGCTGGCAACCATGGTACGTTTCTTTTGGTCGATCCATTGTTGCTTTTGACTATGACTTGATGATTCTCACTCTTTTACTAATAATTTGGCTTACTCTACAGGCTTATGCAGATGCCGACCAAGGAGGAAGATGAAGAAATGGATCGTCTCATTGCCGAAGCCAAGGGCGAGGTGCCATCTGCTTCCGACAGCGATCCAGCAATTGCCGGTTTGATCAAACAAGCAAATAAACTTGATTTGGAGCTGCATAACAATGAAGGCATTAAAAAGGCAACGGCTGCAATTTACAAATTGCTCAAGTCGTGCTCCAAGCTGATTGACTTGCCGGATGACGAAGGCGATGCCAAGCACAAGGTTGGCGCCATGGTGGCGGCCAATCGCTCGCAGCCAGTGGCTGATATTGTGCGTAGCCTTGTCAACGAGCTTGGATTCCGCGAGGCCAAGGACGACAAGGCTGCGAAGAAGCAAGCGGCGCTGAAAGACAGTTGCAAGTGTCCAGAGAATCTTCCGGTGGTGAGCGCCTTTCAGGCACTTGCTGAGTTTTATTTCAAGGAAGGCAATCGCAATGGCGGTGTCGTCCACTCGAAAGTTGCCACTGCGCTTCAGAACCTTGACTTTGTCGTGACTCCGGAGAATGCCATGAGTTTAGGCAAAGGCGCTAAGACCAAAGTTGCGAATATTGGGGCAAAGAGTGCGGAGAAAATTCTCGAGTTTGTGTCGACCGGACAGATTGAAAAGTTGGAGGAAAAGCGGGCCAATGAGGCGTGATTTGGTCTAGTGCTGGGTCGGAACAGGTTGCTTTGTTTTTTGAAATTGCGAATGGATGTTTACGTAAGATGTTTGCTGAGAAGGAAGAATAATGCGAGTAGAATAGTTCACGGTGAACTACGTCTATTAGTATACATATTTTATTAAAGTGGTGATATTGCATCGCGTGGTGTCATGTAAACGTACTAACTGTAAACATGTTCTGTCATTAAAACACAAGCAAAAGGTTGCTGACTATGCTATTGACAAGCTCCTACTTTTTACTTCCGGCTTTCGACTTTTTAATAGCTCGTTTCTTGTCCTTCTTCTTAATCTTTTCCTTTCTCTTGTCCTTCTGCGACTCCTTGACATTCTTTTTGTTTTCTCGTCGCTCCGCGCGCCTCGCTGCTCGCGTTGCTTCGTGTTCCTCGGGTGTCATTGGTTTCCTGACAAAGTCGGTGCTTCCGTCGCTCACTCCGTCATCGTCCGACTCACTATCATCGTCGCTATCGCCGTCCGAGTCCTCGGCAGGATTGCTATTTGATTCGTTCGACTGATCGACATTGATTTGAACATGTTTGACGCGTCCATCACGGCTACCATCGTTATCTACATCGTCGGACGTTTGTAGTATAGACTGCATCGTCTTGGTCATGCCATTCTCCCGTCCCAACTTTTCGGCCACGGCATCGACAACGTCCTTGTTACCCGTCAACGAGGCAACCGCGTGTGCATACGTATCTTCCACCTCGCCTTTGGCAAGTTTTTGAATCTCGACTTCGGACACTTGGTTCAAGCTGCGTGGCAAAAAGCTGCTCATAAACACGGCTTCGTCAACCGACTCTTGTTGCTCCGTCCGTCGGCGATCTTGATCCGTCGCCTGCGCCAACTGCTCGGCATGATCGTCAACAAAGTGCATCATCTTATCCAAGCATGCCAGCTCGGTCGCTTCCGAATCATCATCCAGTGGCATGGTCGTAAACTCAAAGAGCTGTCTCGTCGTCATGACATTCAAGTTACCAATCTTGCGAAAATAGTCATTGACATTGGATATGTCCTTGCGCAAAAAGTCAATGGCGGAAGGATGATCCGTCTCCACCGATTGTGAAACGTCAATGACGTAAATTTGCTCATCATGCCACAGTAGATTGTATTCGCTCAAGTCGCCATGCACCAGCCGACAACGTTGGTACAAGCGTCTCAGTATCAGTATACACTGCACGTAGGCTTCCCGCAATCGCTTCTCCGACAATATGGCATCCTTGAGTCGAGGCGACGGCCATCCGTCGCGGCCAAGAAACTCCATGACGAGTACATGACTCTTTAACAATATTGGACATGGCGTGGGAATGTTGGCACCGTAAATGCGCTTGTAGTTGCGCATTTCTTTTTCGGCCCAAACCTTGACCATTTTGCGGGGATTGCTTTTGCAGTAGCCTCGCTTCCAACGGTTTTCGCCGGAAACGTAGCGATCACGGTCCTTGAAGACGAGAATGGAGGTTTTATAAATCTTAATGGCGTATTCTGAAATGGCTGTTGTTGTGGTTTCTGAAGCGTCTGCCATACTGCCAGTGGCAGTTGCAGTTGCTCCAGAGGTTGCGTAATAAACATTGGCTTCCTTGCCCGTCGACAGACACCCGTCAATCCTTTTCAAAAAGCCTCTCGACAGTAGCTTGAACAATATCATGCGCGTCCGCGGATCCATGACTTGCTCACTCGTCGCTCGGTCATCTCGGCCCTGCGTTTTGCTTGATTTGGAGAGTTCCAAGTGCTGCAGCTGATTGACGCGATTGGCAACGGCATGACTCAGATTCAGTTGCTTGGTCGACATGCTCGTGCCGGCGCTATTCGTGTTGCTAGTGAGACGAACATGACTCATGGAATTTGGATCCATGGCATCGTCTTGGTCGTCGTACCAATCGTCATCGTCGTCGTCGCTCGTTTCATCAACAGCATGATGCAGATAACGTTGTCGATCGGTCGATTGTTGCTGCAAATTGACCGGCAAGGTTGCCCTTTTATCAAAATCCTTTGCTAATCTTAGCGACACTAGTTCATCTTCATCATCTTCAACTGCATCATCAAACTGTCCGCGAATGGCCAATGTAGCTGGCTGTTGTTGAAACAGACTCGCCATGGTGACTTTGAAAGAATGTGAACACGAGATGGATGGAAGCGGCGCGGTGGAACGGATGAACGACAGACGCGCATGTCGCACCGACGACTGCAAAGCTGGAATTCGGGTTGCCAGATGTTGCTAGCTTGCGCTAAGTTGCAAAGTATAGCCTATGCAGTGCACATATTACGGTATATTTGAAAGCTACTTGAGAGCAAGGATGTCGTAACCGATGCGCTAAATCGCTATTAGTTACCCTAGAGTGATCTGTATGCAGCCTCTTCACTAATACTTGCAAACCTTCGTGTGCAAGATGAAATATTCGTTGGTCTGCAAACCTCCTTCGTCGATATCAAAGGTAAAGTCCACGTTATCGACAGTGTATCCCGTCCACGTGCCCGGCGCGTAAACAACCTTGCCAGCACCGTTGGTCGGGAGTACATCGTCGTGATAGAAATGAACCTCCAACAAGCGCCACTGGG
Organism: Mayamaea pseudoterrestris; assembly: GCA_027923505.1. NCBI lineage: Eukaryota > Bacillariophyta > Bacillariophyceae > Sellaphorales > Sellaphoraceae > Mayamaea > Mayamaea pseudoterrestris. Next base: position 412,652 of record BROI01000017.1, on the reverse strand, counting down.
GGTTCAAACTAATCGTAAACTCCTTACCGTCGGTGGAAATGGCGGTACCAGCTTGTTTCTTCAAGTCGCTTGTGTCGCATTGCGCCGCTCCAGCCCAGAGCGTGCAGCTGAAGGTACCAATGTTTGGCACTCCGTGAGTCCAACCCCAGTGCTGTGCATCCGTAAAACAAACGGGGTTATTGGCCAATTCGCACTTGGCGTAGGCTGTGTCTTCCTGGCATGTGCCAACCGGGCGCAACGAAGGAGTGCGACTCGGGACATTGGAGGGGGTTGGGCTTGGTACGGCGGAAGGCGATGGGCTTGGAACGGCAGAAGGCGATGGGCTTGGGACGGCGGAAGGACTTGGGCTTGGAACAGCGGAAGGTCCAGGGCTTGGAACGGCGGAAGGTCCAGGGCTTGGAACGGCCGAAGGGGATCCACTTGGAGCCTGCGATGAAGATAGAGGCAGTTAGTACGATCGCAGAGTAAGATATGCGGTGTTCTAATCATCTCAACAACATTACTTACAGCTGGGCAGATTTTTGCGTGAAGGATAAAGTAATTACCCATTGTCAGTGGATCACCAAAAATGTCCCAAGAAGTCTGCGTAGCCGGATAGACCAAGCCATTGGAAAACTGACCGGGCGCGACGGTGTTCACTCCGTTGAGCTTTGGGTATGGGACAGTGCCATGGTAAAAGTGCACTTCGCCGATATCATAACCCGCCGCCCAATCGATAGAAAAGGAGTCGGATGTAATGGTTGCAGTTCCCACATTTGTTTTGTCGTCGGTATTGCACTTTGCCGCGCCTGCCCACAGGGTACACGTGATTTCTGTCGTCGCATCGAACGTACCAGTGATCTGGTTGTGCCAACCCCACTTCTTGGGCTTGGGCAATCGTGAATCTTCAAGGAAACACTGGGGTGTCGTGCCTTGGCCACAGAGAGCGTAAGCTGAATCGCAATCAACGCTGCGCGCCAACGTCGCGCTGGCGAGGAACAGGAGAGTCGAATACACTTGGGAGATCTTCATCCTTTCGAAGTAGTTGGCTGGTGAATTCGTATGCGCTTTTTCGAATTGTGTGCGATTTTTTAGTCGGCGCTTGTCATCGGGTTGGATCCGCATGCGAAGCCGTTGGTGACTTGCGCATGGAAAGCCTTTGTAAATTAACGTGAACTGAAAATCCACCAATCAAACATAAACTTAGCATGTGTTTGCAATCAAAACAGCCGGTAAGTGTGAATGAAAAGACTTTTCTGCTTGAAAAATGTGCTCTCTGGTCGATAGCGCTGGTTCACCGTTAATTCTTCGTCGCTCAATTCTCGCCTGCGTCCATGTGTAAGTGTCCGACGCTCGCAATGACATTTGAACTTCCGAGGATTGCTCGCAGGCAATTGGCTATCGCGTCGCCACGTGAATAAAAACGGACTGGAAAGCTCGTCCAACGTTTGATATCTTCGATAACGCAATCGCAGTCGTTGCTCGGACGTTTTGCCAAACGGTCCGAGGATCAAAGGTACTTAGGCGTTCGGAAAACAGCTCGTACACAACGTTGTATCACTTTCTCGAGGCAACTTGCTATCGCGAGGGGCATAGCAAATCGGACGCAGCTGTCGTGAACGTACCTCGATGACGCGCCATCACCAAAGTCTGCACGACCGAAGTGACAGTCAGTCACGCTCCGACATCTCAGGCAGTCTCACTACGACGTGAACGCGGCGTCTTAACGCTGCAAGCGAATCCATTCATCCTGCATTGCAAAAGGCAACATGCACCAGAGAGAAAACCAAGACTTTTCATTAGACGATTGACGACAATATGCTTGACGACAAGACTAGCGATCGAGGAGATGTTGCGGCGCACAAGCGTCATGGGCGTCAGTACACGCCGCTGCATGCATCCGGCAGTGGATTGTCAAGCAGCAACTCGACGGCGGCCGGTGCAGCGGCTAGTTCCTTCTCGACAATGATGCGTCGATATGCTCCGTCCTTTTCCTATTCTGGAACTGCAAGTCGAAAGCAAAAATTGAATGCTTCAAATGCAGGAGCCGCCGTGGAACTTTATTCGATGCGTGACAAGACGGACGCAACGGCGAAACGCACGTTTCGCGTCCAAATTCCAGTTCGGCTCATGTATACTGTTCTGGCAGTATTTTTAATCATTCCTATTTTGGTTTTTGGATGGAAGGAGACGCATTTGCCAAACAAGCTCAAGCTGCAGCAGGAGCAAACGCATACCGTCCGGTTGCGTCGAAGCGATGCGCAGGCACGGCAAGACTCGAACTGGATGGAGGAGCACTTGCTGACGAACAGTGCAGATATGAATGTTCAAGAGTCAGTCAATAATGTTACGATCAGTGAGGCAGACAATGTGATTGCCGTTGGGCCTGTTGATGCGGAGGCAAGTCGGTCGAAATCAATCGGTTTGCCAGATGCGACTTCAGCTGTAGAGGAATCGGTGATGGCAGCGACGCAAAATGCTACATACACGGAACATGCAAATGTTCTTGGCACCAATGTAACCAATCCTACCGCCGATAATTTGATTGTTGGCCCCTCCGATCCGGATCAAGTTGCTGCTGATGCCACCGCTGATACGCTTGTGGCGGCAGACGTTGACTTAAACGCGGCAGCAAGTACGGAAGATATCGAGGAAGCGGGGTGAACTTCGCTGTATGTACAGAAGTGTTGTCTACTTTGCCTTACTATTGCTGCAATGAAATGCTTTCGGATCATGCCGAGCGCTCGCATTCCGCAACCGCGCAACAACTTCGACGCGGCTGCTTTATATGAAAGTTAAACCTGTGTGGTAGGTTTGGCTCACATGTAGATTTTTGATTTGCTGCTCAATGGCTTCCAACGTTTGAATGATGCTAGTAGAAGGTAGATAAGAAGATGGTGACAAATAAATAATGTTTTACTTGAAAGAGTTAATGACTCTCCTGACATGAATTCACGTAAAACCGGGACAGTATGGTTGAATCGATCCGCTCGCGCTACAACAACGTGCGCATAAAGCTCCTCTTCTGCTCCTGGCCTTCCACCAAGGCCTGCACATTGTTGGAAAACTGCTGGCGAAAGAGACGGTACTTCCAGTAAAAGTCAATGTGCCATACGAAAAATGGGATACCTTCGTTCGGCATGAACGTGTTGCGAATGTAGTCTTCTCCGGCAGCCCCCACCAAACTGCCCAACTCGAGCTTGGTCGATTGCTTGACAATGCGAGCAATGGCTGGCTTGAGGTCCTCGGGTGTAAAGTAGGCGCGCATTAGTGGGAGGCCAATCTCTTCCTCCTCGGCCAAGTGCGGCAAAAGGTCCTCTTCGTAGGCAATGAATTCCTTGAGGAGCTTCTCGACACTATCATTGACCTTGAGCGCCATGATCATGCTTTCAAGCAATCGGAGTTGCTTGACAATGCCGTCATGGTCTTCCGTGAGCTGTAGAGGAGTGAGGTGTAGGGCAGAGTGTCAGTGCTTGGTATCGTAATGTTGACAGTGATTCCAAATCAGAAAGACGAAAGCATGTAGCATTTCAACACTCACCCTGTCCGGATACTTGGCGCGCGTCGTAATGAAAGGAGTCATGATTTCATCCTCGTTGGAGTGATGCGCATGGATATGCTCCAAGTGCGCCGCTGATGCACCCTGCAAGGCTTTGGTTTCCCACTGCGTCTTGATGCCTCCGCGCTTCTGAATGGCCATCAAGGCAGACTTCAAGGCGGTAATCTCGCTGCGAAGCGAGTTATGGGCCAATACCCAGCCGTCCTGCTCCTTTGGATGTGGCCATGTAGATTCTTTGTCTGGTGCAAAGTCTTTTGAGACTTGGTAGATGGGGTCGCGAGGGTTGATGGTCATAATTGCTTTGTCGGTTCGGTTGACTGTGAGATCGTTTTTCGATTTGTGAGCCAAACAAAAAGACTCCATTGTTTTTGCCAGATCATATCTGCATGTCATGCATGGTCTCAACTTCCGGCTTGCAAGTAAAGCAAGATCTTGTCGTGCATTTCGATTTTTTTTAACCAGATGCAATCCCGCTTTGTGTTGTTTCTTCATGCCGGAACGCAGCTGTTTTGGCTTTTCACTCATGGATGTGAAGCATGCATCTTTTGTGCGTGTCGTACCGATATAAGTTTTGTCACACTAGTTTTACTTTTTCAATGTTTTCATCGCATTGTTGTTCCCGGTAACGTTTTAGACGTTCCGTGGCCTGTTCCTCTGTCATAAACTATTGTGCACCCATCCACTTGGAGGCGTACGTACATCAGGTGGGAAGGACGAGGGGTAAGCATGGTGTCACATACACTTTCGTGATCGGTTCCAACAAGGCCAAGTATGCGCTCGTTATTGGGCACGCACTCAGCGAGTCGGGCCAAGCCGAAAACACTCCGCGGCTAGCGAAAAGCAAGGCTAAAAAGGAAGAACTAAGCTCGCTGGCAGTGGTTCTAAAGGAAAAGGATATACGTATGACTCAAATGAATTAGGCGACGGGCAAAAGGTTGGCTTGTTTATTGTTGGAGGTGGTAGTCACAATACAAGTGTTTTATAGCAGCGTCACCGCGTTATCTATTTCGACGTGAAAGAATTTGATTCACTCGCTCGTCGTTAATAGTGCCAAAATCGCATGCTGCGAGTAAATCAGTGATGACATGCTCCATCATTTGCGATTCCCTTCGTTGCACTTGGTGTTCCGGTGCTCCACTGTTATCACGCTCTCTCGTACTGTTTCGCTGCTCCAACTGATGATAAATATTGTGACAGTCTAGGCGAAGCTGGTGCAGTTGCATCTCCAACTGTTGAATTTGCTGCTTCGTGTGAGTTAATTTCCGACTCGACGTTAACACTTGGCCCACCAGCTCGTTTCTATGTTTCAAAACTTTTATTCGCAACAGTCGATCATTGTCATTGGCAACATGTTCGTTAAAGCATGTTGCGCTTAATGCCTTGGTCTTGTGAATGTGTGACAAGCATGTATGCTCCCATTGGAGTTTCGCGCATGCTTCCATCAAAAGATTACTGCGGTTTGCTTCATTAACAGCTTTCTGTGGCGCATCATCATCACCTTTGCTATCAATGGTCAATACTTGTGATGAGCGTTCATGCTGCAGGATTTGTCGATGGATCCAGGCTGCGATTTCTCGTTCGCGAGCAATCTGGTCGACCAATGGGGCCGACGAATAGGTACGGAGCGGTGAAACAGCATGACGCTTCCTTACTGCCGTACGAGTGATGGAATCACATGCTTGCAAAAGACTACCAAGTAGATCCCATGAGGCCTCGACAGTCGACATGAGAACAAAAACTAAATATCCAGCCACAGATTCTTCCGCTTACTACACAAAGACGGCGATTGCTAAAACTTGGGTAGCTATGTGTAGCAACCCAAGCACCCCCGCTGGGCTAGCAGAGCAGGGCCAGATCCGCGCCAAAGGGCGGGATGCTTGCCAGCTGCAGTGTGCTGCTGCTGAACCCAGGGATGGGCTAGGGTGGGAACTTTAATCTATCTTACAGTCCTCGAACAAGAGCTTCGAGGCAAACAGACCAAAAGAATGACAAGCAAGCAAAGATTGCGAAGCAATCCTTGGAGAGGACCCATGACCTCTGGAACCAATGCGCCAATGCCGTCATCCGATGACGTCACCATTGGCCAATCAAATCACCGCTTTCCTCCGGCTCTCCAGAATCCCACATGAACAAAAACTAAATATCCAGCCACAGATTCTTCCGCTTACTACGCAAAGACGGCGATTGCTAAAACTTGGGTAGCTATGTGTAGCAACCCAAGCACCCCCGCTGGGCTAGCAGAGCAGGGCTAGATCCGCGCTAGAGAGCGGGATGCTTGCCAGCTGCAGTGTGCTGCTGCTGAACCCATGAAGGAAATGCAAGGAGGCCGCGCCAGGAGCTAAGCGCCCCAGGCTTTGCGTAGACCAGAGGAAGAGGAATGCCTGTAGCCCGTAAATGGAACGGTGGTGGAGACTGGCGAAGGACTGGTGGACTGGATGTTGTTGTTGTTGTTGTTGTTGGTGGTAGTCGTGGAGGGTTGAAAGCGAGTAGCGCTAATGGTGTTGAAGTTGGTGACAGTGAGCATCTTCTTGGAGACGCCGGCGGAGAATAGATCAACTTGTTTGCGTATGTATTCCATAAAGGCCTCACTGCGCCAGCGTCCTTGTAGCTGAATGGTTGTAATAGGGACGCCCGACATGTACATTGCCATGGCGGCAGAGGCGCGGATAGAATGAAGGCCAATCGTGTCAACTGATAAACCAATGGACTCGGGATTGTTAAAGCTGATAAAGTCGCGTAGAAAGGCTAGCGCCATCTTGGTATGGAGAGCAGCAAGCTTGCCGTCGTCTGCCTCGTAATAGTAGAAGTAGTCGTCATCCTCACTCATGAGTCCCTTGTCAATGAGGCGGCGAGCAGAGCGTACTAATTCTGCAGCTGCAACCACGGGGCAGAAGCGAGGATCGCCAGAGCTATGAGTCGTAACGCTATCATCCTTCACTTGATTCTTTTGCGCTCGAAAAACAAGGGAGACGGAATTGGAAAGATGGAGCGAAGGTGAAGAGTGTGACACGAGCACGCCATCTTTCCAGAACCGCGTATCGCAAACTCGAATAGGAAGAGTCCTTCTTTCAACTTTGTCTCCTTTATGGATCTTGAGGTATTCACAAGAGCGAAGAGCGAAGAAGAAAGCGAGCGTAATAATCCATTGAAAATGACGGTAGCCAGCCGAGGTGGCATGCTCAGCCGCCATCTTCATGAGCAACGCCAACGGAATCGCCTGTTGATGCCCCGTGGTAGGATCCTCGTTATTATAGCCGCGAAACAAACGTGCTAACACTGGGAGAGTCTCTCCTTGCGCGTTGTGACGGGGATCGGGATAACCAGCGGCCGTAAAGGCCTTAGCCACACCTCCGACGGTGGTAGAGACAGATCCGGCCACCAAGGTACTTGGTCCTTTAACTGGCTTTGAATAGTCGCCTCGACGGACGGATTGAACAAAGGCGATAAAGAGATTCGCTCTGTCCGTTGGCGTTCCGTCGACGAGGAATGGATCGTGCTGGAGACCAACTCGCTCAAGGAAGAGCAACCAGCGTTTCCAAGCCATGTCTTCTCGAACGTGAGTGGCGCGTGTGACTCCAACAAACTCGGATTTAGATGCATCAACGAGGAGAGAGCGGACAAAATCTTGTCGGGCAGGGGTCGCATCGTGAAGGATGCCGGTACCTGCAGCGCCAGAGATGAAGAGAGGATGAGCTGGGTGAGAGACTCATCTGAGCTGGATGTATCGCGTGATATAAGATCAGGTACGACGTTATCCAGTCCCATCTTCCATTGCGAGTAGAAGCAGATGCCTTGGTGCGAGCAGATAGCGGAGAGGAGTCGTGCCAACAAAAGTGTTTGTGGCGTTGACGTTTCATCCGAAAAGTTCGACCGACGCATCCATCCTGCTGCGGTAGTGTTGTCTCCAATAGCGAGAACGCAATCGCCTCGTTTCAATCGGCCTTCTGCCACGGCGAGCCAAATGCCGCAGACGGGGCCGAGGAACTCGAGAAAGTTTATATGATGCGCTGGCGACCCTGGCGGCACTGGCAGACGCCAGCCAAAACCACCAGGCATATCGTGGCCTCCAACCTGAGCCAAGCAAGCGTCCGTAGGAACGATGAGGTCAGGGTAGCGAGGAACGAGTAGATTGATATCAATGCCGTCGCGAGCGACGGAAAGAAAGCGCAAACATTCTGTCAAATCCTGGCGCTCGGCTCGAGTCAATCGCGTGCTTTTGCGATGCTTGCCAGTGGTAGCTTCAGCGCGAGATTTTGCCGAGTGGATACGGCCAAGGAAAGGCCGCATTTCAGTGACAACCACAGCAACGTGGACGAGTCGTCCGTAGAGCGTGGCGAGGATTGCTGCCGCAACTGAGTAGCCTTGACGATCCAGGAGGAGCTGAATATCCTCTGAATAGATGCGATGCTTGTCAGCTGGTAGACGGATGATAAGAGTGCGCGAATCAACCTCCCATCCAAGGATTACTTGAGTCTCCGTTAAACACCCTTCTGCAATGAGCTTGGAGACTGCAATTAAAGCGTTGCGCGGTAGAGGTTCGTCCGCTCGCAACGGTCGACCCATCACATCGAGCATCAAAGGGATAGCATGAGCACCACAAAGAACGGCGTCGTTACTAGTATGAACAATGAGCCCCAGATGATCGTCAAGGAAGACGTCAAAGAAAGGAAGACCGTCAACTGGAATGAGCTGCTGGACCGTGGTTTGTCGAGCGATAGCGAACGGCGTGGAGGCATCGGAATACACGACTGGATTGGTGTCAATGTGTGCAATAAATTGCGACTGAACCAAAGCCGGATCCCAGGACTGGTCTCTAACCAAATGGTTTGCTGCGTCTGTAACTGTCTCTGATAGATCACTGAAAATTGTAGGGCAGGGAGACCCGCCAAACGTCATTCTCAGTGCTAAAAGCGCCAGCGTGGAGTCAGTCGTGATACCTTTGGTGGTGGTTGCCGCTTGGACAAGCGTTTCGAGGCCAAAATGGCAGTTTTTGTAGGCCGATTTCCAATCATACTTGGGTAAATAGATAGGAAGCTGGTTGTAGATCAATCTGGTTGCAATGAGGCGATTCAATAGGCGTTGTAGAGCAAATCCGTAGAAGACGGGTGGCAATTCATCCTCCCGGACTCGCTTGTTGACAGAGGTGCCGGCGTGCCGTTGACAGAACGTTTGATCGTGCGTAATTCGACCGGCTTCCTTGCGGGATCCGTCAGCTTGTAGCTTGAGTTGTTTGACATATCCAAAAGGAGCAGCAGCTACATTAGGAAGCTGGTGTAAAGCGTCGACTGGCAACGGGAGATGCCAGCCTTTTTCCGTTTCCTCTTGGAGAGTTTCGAGTACCGCTGCGCGTTCCTTGGTTGCCGACTTGTGGTTTCCGTACTCGATGATTGCGTCCAATTCTTCCTGGCGCGTTGCCTCATTAATAGGATACAATGGAAAGGAGGCTCCAGTGGTAAGAGTTTGGCGAACACGAAGCCAGCGCGGGTGGCCGTTAAAGAGCGGATCAAGTAGCTCAATCGGGCGGAAATTGGAGCCGGGGCAAGTTGGCAAATCCTTGTTGGAGAAGAGCAAGTGGCGCAAGTCCATGTGATTGGCCGAAAGGATGGCCAGGTTATGGTTAGCAGCCGCATCAGTTAGCTCAAATCGAAAAGGTGATGGAACCAAAGGAGGAGGCGTCCATTGCAGAGCGCGTTGCAGGGATTGAAACCAAGACGACTCGACGGCTGGCCATGGAGCGGGAGCATAATCAAGGCCAGGATCCATTACTTCAAATGGAATGGAGAGCTCATCAGTTGGTGTAGCGTCAAGGTGAAAGGTGATGGAGGATGGTGGGTCGGCGATGGTGATGGCGTCGTAAAGGGTAGGCTGCTCGACTGACGGAGGGACAGACGGAGCTGTAGAAGAAGGATGAATTGAATCTGAAGAGGGTTGACAGTGAAGCGCTTGAAAAGTGTTCCAGAAGAGGGATGGAGGCTTGGAAAAGGGACTGGATAATGGAGACTCTGGCGACGCCAGAGGCAACTTACTCAAATCGTTGTCAATCTTGTCTTGGCTCAAATGGAGAGACATTGGATGACGGTAATTGGAGCGTGAACGGGGAGGATCCCCTTCCGTTGGATCCAGTATTGGTTTCTCAGGTGGCGCTGATGGAGGAACGAGGCGGTCCCACAGAGGCGTTCCTCGTGGCTTGAAAGAATGATGCAACAAGGAGCCACGTGGCTGCGAAGAAGAAGGAGGAGAGCCTCCAAAGGGTAGAGGAGAGCCTCTGCGGCCAGTTAGAGAGCCAACTGGATTTGGGAGTGAATTCCCGGAAGGAAGAGGAGAGCCTCTTGAACCAGGCAGAGAGCTACCTGGGGGTGGAGGAGAGCCTCCGGGGTTGAGCAGAGAGCCGCTCGATGGAGGAGAGCCTCCGGATCCAAGTGGAGAGCCACTTGGTAATGGAGGAGAGCCTCCTAGTTGATTTAAAATCGCTCCACGTGGAAGACGGCGAGTTGGAACATAAAGAGGCTCCAAAGGCGCAGTGTCGCTCTCAGGGATTGAGGATCCCGTCATGACGCGAAAACTGGCTTTGGAGCGCCCTCCAGTGCTCCGTCTGCTATCTCCAGTGAAAGAAGAAACCTCCGCATGACACGCGAGTGTTGTGTCGGTTGCCATTATAGATGTTGATGGCGAGTTGGGGGGACGGTTTGTAGTTAATGATGGGCTGCGCACCGATGTCGTTAGAGAAGTCGTTGCGGTTTCGAGTTGTTGGCGAAAGGCGTGCAATTGATTATAAAGTGGCGCCAGCTCGAGGTTTGTAGGAGTCACTAGCCTACTCGTAGCGTTTAAAGAAGCATTGGAACTGGACGCTACTAAGTTAGACGAGTCATAACTAGTAGGAGGTCCTCCAACGTGGATTCCCGCCGGCCACGTGGAGGAGGCTACTCAGGCGTCGCCAGCTGCCTCCTTTTGAATCTTGACAAACGCCTTGAGCTCAATCATTTTAGCGCCATTCAAAGTGACGTGAGCGCGGTTGCACTTCTTGATCGTGCACTTGTTCAAGCAGTAGAACTTGAGGCAGAGAGCGACCTGCTTGCCTTTGACGGAAACCTTGGGAACCTTGGTCCAGCAATCGGGCGGAAAGACCACGTTATAATCCTTGGAGATGGTCAAAGCAGGATCAGGATTTGGATTAGTTCCACCAGCTTTGGAAGCAAAAGAAGAAGAACCACCATTGCCGCCGCCATTGCCGCCGCCGTTGCCGCCGCCATCGCCATGATGGTGATGCTTGGGTGAAGGACCGTCGTTGCCACCGCCATACTTGCGCTTTGAAGGAAGGCGAGCTACCAAGCAATGAGGAATGGCTGTTTGAATGCCAGCTTCAGAATCAATTGAATCCAAAATATCGCTCAGTTTGTCGGCGTAACGGAGGGACAAAGACGGGCTGTCGCGACACGCCGTCATGTGGCGGTTAATGAGCGCATCAATGGCGTTGCTCAAGTGAGCCAAGTAGTCTTGATCGGTTACCATAAAAGCCATGATTTGTTTAGTGCGCTGCTTGATCTCGTAGGCCAAGTGGCGAAGGCGATGGCTAAAGTAGCAGGCGTCGTCGTCGTCCCCATCAAATCCACCCAGAACATCGAAAAGGGTCGCCATATCGTAGATACTAGTGGAGAGCGCATCAACGGAAGAAGGAAAGTCAAGCTTGAGTGTACAGGCCTTCTTGTATGTCTCATCGCTGATATTGGTATCAGCCAGTTTCATGTCGAGGATCATGCTTTCGTCCGTGTTGTAAATCTCGGCAGTCGCGGCAAACGCCATTACCGATACGCGCACGCCTTCACCACGAATCTTGCTTGTAAAGTCTCCATGATGGATATGCATCGCCAAGGATTTGGGGATACTGTAAGTGGAGCTGCGACTGTCAAAGGCCGCCTGGAGAATCTTGTGCGCCATGTCCTTCTTGTCGCCGTAGAGCTTGAGCATGAAACGTGATGGATGCGAGGGAACGTTGCCGTCAATATCAGTCGCCAAACGAAGCAGCATCCGTTGAGTTTCTTCCAAAAGCTTGTGGAAGCCAACGCGTGAAGTCTCCTCCGAGTGCTTGTGAAGCGCTTCGATAAATGCCTTGCTTTGCTCCGACGAATGAGCTGATGTCGATTGAATCGTCTGCAGAATCTCCTGGAGTACAGTCGTCATAATCGGAGGAACCCCGTCGGGAGTGGGACTGCCGGACGGCGTGGGAACTGTAGGAGACGAGGAAGGCGGCGACACTGTCGTACTGGGCTGGGTGGTCGCAGCGGCTGGAAACTCTTGACTGATGATCGACTCAAAATCCATGAACGTTTCCTTGGGGACGTCTTCCTTGACCAAGACGACTGGTACGTCTGGAAAGGATTTGATAAACTTCTGAACGACGGAAGACGGTGAATCTCCTGTGGTCGCGAGGGTCCAAAGGAATTGAACAAGCTGGAAGCTGGCCGCCTTGATATCTTGACAGGGGATATTGCTTCCGTATTGAACGTCCCAAGTACTCAAGGCGCGCATGATGCTAAAGAGCATGTCCTTGATGTGTCGTCCTGGCGCAAACTTGTCAATAATCGCAAAGGCAAAAGGAGGAATTGGAATCAATGCTGACATGTTCAAGAACGTGTTGTCGTCCGCTTGCAATCCAAGGATCTTGGAGACATCCTCCGCTTCCAAAACATCGTCGTCGAATAGAGACTCAAAGGAAGGCGTTTTGATGGGATCGCCAGGATCAGTGATCAGCCGAAGGCAGCTTGCGTTGAGCTCCGATACCAAGAGCGAGTCGGAGCTCCCCTGCAACATGAAAACGCTCGACGCCTCGCTTGGATCGCCTTGATACTGGAGAGGAATGAGCGGATGATGGTAAAGATGAACATTGACTCGTCCTCCCATCACTCCCGCTAGAAGCCAAGGAGAGAAAGGCGTATCGCTCAGCGTCTGCAAACGCTCCGGAATGGATCCATTTGAAAAGATCTTGGCATTGAACGAAAGACGCTGGTAGCATTTCGGCGTGAAGATACGCTCGCGGCGATCAGGCGAATAGAAGCTGTTCCAAGTATTGAAGGATGACATTATCTTGATTAGTCAAGAAACTTTAATCTATCTTACAGTCCTCGAACAAGAGCTTCGAGGCAAACAGACCAAAAGAATGACAAGCAAGCTGCAAGCTTGCTTCGCAATCCTTGGAGAGGACCCATGACCTCTGGAACCAATGCGCCAATGCCGTCATCCGATGACGTCACCATTGGCCAATCAAATCACCGCTTTCCTCCGGCTCTCCAGAATCCCACATCATTTCGACAGCCCGTTTGACTGCTGGCAATGACGACGCATCATCATCATCTTCTTCGACTACTCCGAGCCAACGAGCAGAAAGAACAATACGAGAGCTGCAAGAGCTTATCAATGATTTTCCAACTGTTGATCAAGTTTTTCGAGAGCAGGAACGCGAACGACAACGAGACTTGGCCAACGAGGAGGTCGCCGACTCGGAGCGACCCAACGACTCGCGCAGTGTCCGAGTTGAGATTCAACGAATACGAGCCAAGTTCAAGCTGTTAACAGTTCAGCTGGGATGTCCTCATTTGTCATTAAAGCAAGTCATGGATGATGCAATTGATGCGCCGAGAGAGATGAGTGCGGATGCGGATGGAGACGGAAATAATAATCAGACGTCTGAATGGTAAAACAATGCTTTTAACAAGTAAGAACTACAACTACAACTAGTGTATAAGATCTATATGTGCGAGTGTATTGCATTGTCATCTCTCCTCGTCCACGTCATCGTTGCTGTCGTCGTCTTTGCAGTCTTTACCATCCTGCTCTGCATCTGAACTCTGTTTATTCGACAGCTGCTGCTGCTGCTGCTCCAACAGTCCAATCCACATGACACGAGCCTTGACGTCATAGGTTTGATCGGCATCAATGCAGACTCCACTGCCAGTAAACTTTGGCAACCGCCGACTCATCCAGGCGACGCGAGCATGTTGCGGCAAGGCAGCCTTGAGGCGTTGGTTGAGTTGCCGCTCAAAGTCATGGACAAAGCGCTGGGAATCAGATACTAGCACCACGGGAGGTTGCGGCAAGAGTCGCGCTTCGACGCATCGTTGAATGACTTGCTCCGCCAGCTGATCATTGTACAAGACGTCAGCCACAATCATTACATCACATGCGGGCAGTGGATGGTGCTTGTGATTGTACAAGTCCAATACTTGCGTCGATATTATTGATTGCAAGTTGGCTTGCTTGGCGCCATACTCGAGTAGTTGCAGCGTCGTTGGATGAACCATCCTGACAATGGCTCCGTTGCTGCGCCCTACCTGCCGCGCAAAGGCGTGTGGACGCTCAATGATACCCGGCGCCCGACGCGAGAATCATGGTGGATTTTAGCAAGACGCCGTCTAATCATTCGGTGTTGATCAGATAGCGTTCACCGACAAAGCAGCATTGAAACTCACCGCCTCCAATCGCGGCAAGGATCAAAACTGAACTCTTTATCGGCAACGTTACAGCTTGGGGCGAGTTCCTATCAATTCGTGCGACTTTTCTGTCGACAGCTACTCGTTCGACGAAACGGTGGACGACTTTGATTTGGTAGATTTTGACCTGGCCGTCACGCAGAATGTCGAGAATGGCATGGTTGACATGATCATGCGGGCATCAAGCAAGCTCAAGACGGACTGGAATCTTGATTTGAAACTCATGGGCAGTCCATGGTCGCCTCCAGCCTGGATGAAGCATCCCACCCAACAAGACTCCAAGCATGCCGTTCATGCGGCTAAAATGACGGGGTCACACGAGCCATCCTGTCTACGAGATGTGCGTGGTGGAAAGAAGAACTGGCACGCAGCGTCAGCGAGGTGCAATGAGCAAGTTTCTGACAGCCTACGAGGCGCTGGGCTTGCCCTTTTGGTCGCTCACAGTGCAGAACGAACCAGAGTTTGCCGCGCCATGGGAGGCTTGCGCGTATACGGCCGAGGTGCAGAAGGACTTTGTCGCGCATCACCTTGGACCGCGACTCAAGGATGACCATCCGGACGTGAAAATTTTGATCTTTGACCACAATAAGGATCATGTGAATGACTGGGTCGAGGAAATTATGAATGCGAGCAGTAGCGCCGCTGAATTTGTTGATGGCACCGCCTATCATTGGTACGCGGGTGGCATGGATCGCTTGCTAGATGGTGCGCTAGGGACGCCAAACATGCATCGCCTCCAGCACAAGCTTCAGAAACTTGGTATCCACAATGACCACATTGTAATTGGATCCGAGTCCTGTCACTGTCCAACGACGGCGTATGCTGGTGGCAGCAAGGAGATCTCTTGGGCGCGGGCGGAGCGATATGCGCATACAATACTTGCCGACTTGGCAGCGGGGAGTCACGGTATGTACAGTGACATGTCAATGCCTTTTTCGTTCAATGATTAGATTAATAAAACTCATTCATCCTCTTCTACTCAATTATCAAGGTTGGATGGAATGGAACCTGATACTGGATGGCATCGGTGGACCAAACCATCTCGGAAATCTTTGCGAGACGACCCTCTTGTCAGTCCCACACCGAGCGATGGATGCGACCATTGACGCGTCTCCTCTACCTCATTTTGAGTTGCAGCAACCCATGGGTAACATTAGTATGGGCGATGGCCGGACGCGCGAAGAGTTGAACGCGCTTGGATTTCCAGCCAGCTTTCTGGACGTGGGCATTGCTGTGCAGCCAATTTACTTTTACATGGGGCACATTTCTCGCTATGTTCGACCCGGATCGACTGCTGTCATGGGCTTGGTCCATCCTGCATCTGGAGATGGTGGTGATATCTTCATGCCAGAGGGGCAAGGCGTCCCAGGTGGAGGCTTGAACGATCTGGCGAAAACCGGTATAGAGCTGACTGTTTGGCCATGTGAAGGATCGACACGCCAGCAGTTCAAATGGGATGACGTTACGAGGAATATCAAAGTGCATGGCCATGACTGGCTGGGCAATCCGACTGCTTCTTGCGTTGGGGGAACAGTTGACAGCGACTTTCATGGTTTGCGACTCGTTGAATGTGACGACAAAGCGGGAAAATTTGGATTCAGAGACATTGGCAATAGTACGTTTCAAGTGCTGCTGGAGAGTGGCCTTCGAACTTCGAAAGACCATTGTTTAGTAATTGAGCACCTTGGCAATGACGGTGGATCGTACGGACGTACCGGCGGGGCTCAAGTCAGTCTTGGTAAATGCTCTCATCCGTCTGCCGAGTGGATTATCAATCCTGTCACTGGTGAAGCTTCTTCGTTGTACTTTAAAAGTGAAGAGGCTGAAAACAGGGTTTGTATGACGACTGGTTGGCCCTTCCTGCAGGTAGGAGCATTCTTGACTCCCGAAGGCGATGCGCCTCAGACTGTCGTATTACTCAACGAAGCAAGTCAGTCGGCAAACTATGCTCTGCAGGATGAGAATGAAGTTCTTGTGACTGGCATGATACCGCCGCGATCCATACAGACGATTACGATAGGCTAGCCATAATAAAGTTAAACGTCAAAGTCTATTGATAACCTCTTCCAATTATTTTACGACATTTATTTATGGCCCAAAGTCGTGATGTCCGACACATAGCGCAGTTGCCAAGATTCCAAAGACAAGGAAGGGTTGTGAGCTCGCTTGGTACTTGACATCATTGTTGATTGGATCGGGCAGCAAGAGCGTCGCTTGGAAGTAAACTTGCGGCAAAAGCAAAGCGAGCATAATGGCTGCATACGTAGGTTCTCCAATGCTCAGCAAATAAGCAGCAACGCCCAGCTGGGTGAGGGTAAGGCCTCCGGCGCATATGTACTTGGCAGTGTCGACGCCAAAGGCGACTGGAAGTGATTGCAAACCAAGTGCGCGATCACCTTCAATCGATTTAAAATCGTTGACGATGGCTACCGACAAACCCGCAATGGAGTAGAGAATTGGACTGTAATAGCGAGAATATAATATGCTTGTGTAAGCGATACGCACATCTGGGATTTTGCAAACCAAGCAATACGACTCGTGAACTTGGTACATACAGAATAAAGTAGACTGGCCGGTCTAGCTCTCCAAAGACTGCCTGCCCACACCACCAAGGCAAGGAAATGTAGGACGCACCAAGCGCAAAGTTACCAGCCCATCCATTCTGCTTCAGCTTTAGCGGAGGAGCTGAGTAAATGTAACTAATGAATGAACCAAAGATGGACAGCAACAGGACGGTTGGAACGTCGTGACCAGCCCACACGTCAAGGCCATAGGCAATTCCTAGACCTCCAAGCAGCAAGAACCAAATCTGCGCAATTACTTCTCCCTCTGAAATGGCGCCACTGGGAATCGGACGGTAAGGTTCGTTAATAGCGTCAATCTCGCGGTCGTACCAGTCGTTGATGGTTTGTGTGTATCCAGTCAGAAATGGACCAGCGAGAATCTACGGCAGTGCAGGATATCAAACGAATGGGTGAGAACTGGATGCGATATACGAAATTAAATTTGTTGCGGCAAGCGCAACGCTTGACGTACCATGGCGACGAATCCTTTCGCCGCATCCGTCAAGCCGAGCATGACGTCGCGATCGTTTGGGTCAAATGGATTCCAGATCCAATGATAGTTGCCAGACGCGGCTGCCCCGCACATGACACCCCTGTAGTTGCGTCACAAGTAAGTGTTAGAACGAAACCTCAGCATATCATTGTACTCCGTGATAGTGTCCATTTCTGACGCACCAGACGAGTGGAACCCATGTGACAGGCTTAGTCAATTGCAGTCGAATCTTCCAAATATTCGTCTCTGAAGCAGCTCCTTTGACTCCCAACAATTGTCGAAGATTTCCGTTATTGTCTGCATCTTGCTTCGCTTGCAACAGCGTTTCACTGGAACGAGGTGATGGTTCTTGTTGGAAGGGAAAGAACGAATCTTGTCGTCCGGGAAGCAGTGAAACTTTGGACCATGACGATCGGCTCGTCAATTTTGACGCGAAACTCTGAAAGCCATTTGCTCCAACAGCTAGTAGAAGAAGAAGCACGATTTTAGACGACATGGTTGCCATGGCCGGTCTCGGGTTGTATAAAAGAGCAAGGCCAAGTTGATGTTTGGATCGGTTCATGGAACCTTGTGACGTGCGGCTGCAATGTCTCGTCGTATCGGTAATGGTTTTAGTCGTGGTACGACGGCGACTACCGGTTAGGTAGAGTAATGTATGGACCGGTTAAGTATCACGAAGGCACTAATTTGCGTCGAAGCTAAGTTGCTGATGGTTGGCAATGCCGCCTAACGACTTCAAATGCTGTAACAGTACAAAGTACGATGATCAGGCAACGTGAGTGTATACTTGTACTTGACGCATAGCTACCGGTAGGCGACTAAACGCAACAGCGTCAATGCCAGTCTCTACAGCGTGGTCATGGCATTGCCTATCCACAAGGCAGTTGTAAATATCAATTGACATTTGCTTCAACGGAAACGCATGATGCCAAATGATATTTGTCATTCAGGAAAACTGCAAGTGCCGGAAGAGGATTTTATAGCCCTTGAAGTCAAGTCAATAGCTTGACATCATTCAATATTGAATACTTGACGTTGCATCATTAGTATAAACGAAAGAGTACTGAAAGGCTTTTGGATCTTCCGCACCTGCTCGCTCACCTTGAAGCATTTTTCTCACTCGACAGATCGATCACAATTTTCGATCCTCGCTTGCGAAACAACAGCAACCCCAAGGATTGAACAACACCATGTCGCTCTCTGTTGCCGACTTTCAAACTCCACCAGAGTTTAGCACCTATGCCGGGCAGGAATCGTTCTTTGAAGGGAGCCCTCCGCGTAAGTGAAGATCGAAGGAATTACCCGTTGTGTCGCGCGATGCTCTTCTTCCGAAGATCCAGAGAGAAGTTTCATGGCGACCACATCATCGAACGTGCATCATGTCTTACCAACGCTCTTCTTGCCTGTATTAACAGTCTCTCAAGGGGTCGGATACGCGGTAGTGTTAGGCTTCGGTGTTGCCTTCTCCGTCCTTACGACTCTTCTCGTTTACATCAACCGTTGGTTCAGTGATCAGGGAAATGTGACCTCCGAACATTTCAAGTAAGTCTACATTGGCTCCTCTCAAAAGTAGGACTACTTCAGGCTGCCTTTACGGGCTTTCTTTATCTAACTTGCTGATGCTCACATCATTTTTCCCTTCGTTCTACAGCACCGCTGGGCGCATGATCAAGACGGGTTTGACTGCCTCTGTCGTTGTCTCCAACTGGACATGGGCTGCGACCATTCTTCAGTCCTCCAACGTTGCCTGGGAGTATGGTGTCTCGGGACCTTTCTGGTACGTTGAGCAAGCGCGATGGCGATCCATGCATGGTTGGAAATGTCAAGTGCCGTCGTGAGAGAGGGAACTTTCGTGATTAGCTAACCCTCTCTTCGCTTTCTACGAACAGGTACGCTTCAGGAGCTACCATTCAAGTACTTTTGTTTGGTGTCCTTGCTGTCAACATCAAGAAGGTTGCTCCAAGCTCCCATACCGTCTGTGAGATTGTCAATGCCCGTTGGGGCAAGGCGGCTCACATCACTTTCCTCTGCTTTTGCTTCGCGTAAGTGACAGCGCTGGCAGTGTCGCTTAATATTCGTCACTTTGCTCATTGATCTGCTTAACTTCTTCCGCCATTAGCGCCAACATTATTGTCACGTCCATGCTGTTGCTCGGTGGCGCCGCCACCATCGAGGCGCTCACTGGCATTGACTACCGTCTCGCTGCCTTCCTCATTCCGTGGGGAGTAATCTTGTACACGGCCAGTGGTGGGCTCCAGGCTGCCATGCTTTCTGCCTACGTTCATACTGTTGTCATTTACGCAGTCTTGGTCATTATGGTCTTTCTTGTCTACATCAAACTCTACTCGAGCGATCAGATCTACGATTTTCTCCAACAGACCGTCAGCTACACTGAAAATGAGTGCAAGGCCATCTTCTCGTCGAACGGAACGGTGGATTCCACTTTCTTTGAAGCAGATACGTACGCCTGCGGACCTGTTCCGGGCAACAACGAAGGATCCTACTTGACCATGCTGTCCGGCGGTGGATTGATGTTCGGTGTGGTAAGTACCCAGTCATCTTCATTCCGCTGCACACAAAGAACAAGCTAACAGCTATTCGCGCTTATTCTCCTCCAAAGATTAATCTCGTTGGTAACTTCGGCACTGTTTTCGTGGATCAAGTGTACTGGCAATCGGGTATCGCGGCTCGTCCGTCATCAGCTGCTCGTGGGTACTTGCTAGGCGGGTAAGTGGAGGGACGTGTTATGGTGTGGTATTTCATTAATACCATGCCTCAACTTTTGTATCTTTCTCTTCTATTATAGACTCTGTTGGTTTGCCATTCCCTTCTCCCTTGCCACTTCGCTCGGTTTGACTTCGGTTGCCCTGATGCTACCCTTGACAAAGGACGAAGCGGGCAGCGGCTTGGTGCCACCTGCTGTCGCCTACCAGCTTCTTGGTAATGCTGGGTCTGTCCTGATTCTTGTCATGCTTTTCATGGCTATTACTGCCACTGGAGCTTCGGAGTCCATTGCAGTCGCCTCCCTGATTACGTACGACATCTACCGGACATACTTTAATCCGGATGCCACGGGGGACCAGATTCTTCGCGTCTCGCAAATCTGCATCGTCGTCTTTGGCATTTTCAGTGGTGCCTTTGCCATCATCTTGCAGACGATTGGCTTAACTCTTGGATGGGTCTATCTCTTCATGTAAGTGCATGTTAGCTAAGGAGTCTTCGACGTCAAGAGCACACATTCTCATCGTTTTGCTTTCTCAGGGGCATTGTCATTGGATCCGCTGTCTGCCCATTGTGGAACATGATGACCTGGAAGAAGGCCAGTGGCACCGGCGCAGTCGTTGCTGCCTGGGGTGGCTTTGCACTCGCCCTGATCACGTGGCTCGTCGCTGCCAAGATCCAAGGCGGGGAGATAACGGTCGCCACCCTCGGCACGAACGAGGTCATGCTCGCCGGCAACTTGGTCGCCATTTGCATGTCGGGCACCATCCACTTTGTCTGGAGCATGTGGATTGACCCTCAAGATTACGATTTTTCCGAACTCGATAAGCGCATTTCTCTGGTCGAGGAAGACAATCGCGGCTTGACGGAGGAGGAACGCGATCCAGTGCTCTTGCGTCGCACCGAGCGTTGGATCAAGCACCGCGGATACGCCATTAGTCTCATTCTCATCGTCGTCTGGCCAGTCCTTTCCATTCCGGCTGGAGTCTTTACCAAGTCTTACTTTGCATTCTGGGTCCTCGTATCCGTCGCTTGGGGTTTTGCCGCGGCCATCATCATCACCATTCTCCCTCTCACGGAGAGTGCCGAAGATATCAACCGCGTCTTGTCGGGCATGTTTAACAAGGTCATGGGTCGTGAGCCAGATATTCGCGGCCCCAAGCCCGGTATCGAGAGTACGGAAGCTGTCGAGGAAGCGCCACTCAAGGTTGATGAGGACGACAGCGTTGAAAAGGTTGTGGATGCCTAATTGAGCGACGGGCAGTGCGCAATTCTCTTGCGCATGTTCATTTTTGTTTTGAAGATTATTTTGTGGATCGTATTATCTTGAAGGAAAACAATTTAGTAATTTTGCCTTGTTTTTGACGCTTGCGCTATCTAAATTTGTAGTATTGCCTGAGCTAGCTGAAGAAGTTTGTACTCCTTGTCTACGATATGCCACTTACATTGGATCAGGAAAGATTATATTAAACGACTACCGGTATACGGTAAATTTGCTGCTATAAAAAACAAAGCGTCGCCATTTTGCAAATCATGCATTCGCCCACCGGCACCGACAAATTGCACTTGCACTTGAATAGAACGACGCGCTGCCTTACATCACTCTCGCGCAATTAGGAAGTTCCAAGGTAAAAGTACTGCTGGTACTTGGGGTGATGCTGCACCTCGATCATCTTTTCGTAGACGGATAGGTCAACATCCGGCGAGAGCTCTCGAACGACAAAGACCTGACGTAGTGGCGATGAACGCAACAAAGCATGGAAACATTAGAAACGATATTATGACAGAGAGTCAATCAATCAATAAATCACTCATAGACTGGTTCGTTTCCTTGCTCTTGCTGTGTATCATCAATATTCATCACTCACCGTCAGTGCATTATCCGCATACTGTCCCACCATTTCCATCACCATGCCTTGCCCCGAAACATCAAGATCTGCCGGCGGTTCAATGTATTGCGTACTCAATGCAATGGTTCCGCCGTCACTGCATTGAAACTGAGTGGAACTTTTGAAGTAACGGCCAACGACGGAAACAATCAGGCTTGCGTCAATCTTTTGCGAAAGAAGCATCGCAGCGTTGACGCGGACGAAACAACCTTCTGGACCAGTGGACATGATATTTACGAGATGCTGCGGTTGTATTAGTATATTGTTCGGTCGTCGGTTGTCGGTTGTCGTCGGAGGCGTCCATGGCATGGCGCGGCAGTGCAGCGACGTTTCCAGAAATCGTACCGGTACTCACTCCGCGCCAGGCGAGCCACCGCCGCGAATGGACGACGACATCATTCGAATCTTTTGCGATCTTGATTTTCTTCAACGAAAGTCAACTCATTCATTCATTCATTCATTCATTCATCGTCTCATCTGCTGCATATCCAAACTGCTACTATTACCGTAAATACAGAGAAAATCGAGTAGAAGGTATCAGGCATTCATCTTCTACCGACGCGATGAAAGATTCATCCTCTTCCTCCGCACCAACCTGCGTCTTGGATCAAACCGTCGTCAACGCCGACACGCTGCCGCTCATGAAGGATATTGGTTTGAGCTTTTTCGCCTCCCTCTGCGGAATGAACCGAGGAGCCTTTGTCTTGCAGCCAAGTGACAATCAGACGTACAGTTGTCTACATTTTCCAAAACATTTTCCATCCTTGGCTGGGGTCGACAAGCACCGTTTCATGAATGTGACCAGTCAAGTGAACGTGACGGATGGCAGCAGCAGCAAGTCATCGGATGACAACAGCACTGCAACAACGAAAGAAGTCACGAAAGAAGTTCCTTACGATTTAATCATCAAGGATGCCAACGCCATCAAGGAAACATACCAGATGCACAACATCACAGCCAACGAAACGGTTCAACTCTTGGACTACTTGATTAAATCCGTCTACCATAGCACGCCTGGCAAAGACATGGATCCATACGCCTGCAACGTGAACGGTTTGGCGACCTTGCAGTGTGAGCCTGTCAATACGATTCGCACCATTCGAGCCGTGACATTGGCTGGCTTGTACGTGCCAGCGCTGTGGGCGACCAATGGCAAGGAACTGAGCATTGACGAGCAAGACGACTTTTACACGAGACGCGACTTTGACGACATGCGCTCGCTCGGTTTGAACACGGTGCAGATTCCAGTGCCAATGGAAGCCTTTTCGGAACGTGATCGAGACAAAGTCAAGTCGAGACTCGCAGACCTGTTGCACGAGGTTGGCAAGGCTGACCTTCAAGCCATTTTAATGCTTGTGGGAGAAGACAATGACGACGCCGTTGCAGCTGCGGCGCACTATGCGGCGGATCACTCGTCGACCGTCTTTGCACTGACAGTGCCATCCATGCAGAGTATTGGAGCGGCGCGTGCGGCCGAGTCGTCGCTCAAGCTCATGGTTCCGGTTAGTCAGGGCGACTTGCCGCGTCTCGATTTTCACGGCGATGACAACATTTTTGCGGCACTGGATGTGGATCACACATCGACGGTTGCCGATGTTGCGTCGTCCAACGCGGAGGATGACCGCAGTAAGCTCTTTTACCACGAGTCGACAGCCTGTGTTGCTAGATCGCCCTTGGAGTTTACGCATTGCTACAAGCGCATTCCCGTTTTTGTCGCCAAGGGCTTTGACTTGAGCATTGACAATTGCTTTCGCAAAGATTTTGACTCAAAGTTTGTCGACTATGGGCAATGTGGACGTTTCGATGAGACGGTGGATTCCGGTTGGTGGAGTCGGCACCGTAGCTCGTTTGCGGTCCGGCAGTTGTTTTCCTACGAGCATGGGCTTGGCTGGAGCTTTGCAACGTGGAAGTTGCATGGTGGCGATAAGAGTAGCAGCAGCAGTGGATCGACGCTCGATTCGCCAGCTTCGTTGTTGGCGCTCAAGAATGTGGCTGATGCCGGCTTGTTTCCTTCGTTGGACGGAGATGACAAGGCCGCTGTTCATGAAATTGCTGCCGCTTGCTTGAATGGCCCAGAGGCCGATTTTATTCTCGGGGATCGAACGCTAGCGCCTACAATGGGTCCTCCGCCGGCCTGTCCGAACAACGGTTGGTGGAACTATACAGCCGAAGCATGTGAGTACTGGGTTCCTCCGCCGACGGATGCCCCGTCAGGTCGGCCCACGGTGGCTCCAGTTGTTTGTCCGGAGGTTTCACCGGCGACAACTGTCTGCAACACTAGCTCGTCAAGTTCTGGTCACAAGGTGATGCTTTTCTCGGCCGGCGCTGGTAGCGTCGTGACGCTCGTGCTGGTCGCGATCTTGACCAAGGTGTTTGGCGAAAGAGAGAGGGATACACAGCCATTCCAAACTCGAACGTAGTCTAAGTGGACCATGGCGTAATAAATTAGTAGTGACAACGTTTAGCCTATTCTTATTAGAGCCAGTCATCCATCAAACAGGACTTATGCCATGGAATAAACTTGATCGCGGGACACACCGAGTGTTACCTGCTCTGCTGTTTCTACGCGACACGAGACCTAAAGTAGAACGCTACCTCTCTGATGCATCTTCCTGATACGGTAAGTAGATTTCTGACTAATGTAATGCATTGATAGCCTGAATTGGTTCTCATCCATAAGCTAGCCACTTGTCCGGCGCGGCAGGCGACTCGCCGCGAGCCGGCCATTCCTGCGCTCACAAATTCGTCCATGCCAAATGCCAACAACTTTTTCGCGAATCGATACCGTACGTACCATGCAAATGAAACGCTTTACAACACAAGCGATGCAATGATTTTAAAATTATGCTTTATCAGCTTGGTGGTTGCTGGTAGGGCGGTGGAGGCTTTGTCGGAATGGACATGTTCCGCCGGACGAGCTGCTATCAATGATTTGCTTACGTTGGAGGATGATGAGTTTGATGTTGATGCAGGTCCCCTGTCGAAACATGGCTTCGAGCTTTTTATATCCAATCAACTTATTGATCCAAACAGGCACACAGTGTTACAAGTTGGGATGGATTATGTCGTACGGATCAAGGTCGCAGAGGATCGATTTCGAGGCGCTTTTCTTCGTCTGGAACCATTGAGCGACGACATCGATACGTCAGGTGCGCTGCAGCCCCGCGATGCCACGACACAAGTCAGCAAGTATTGTGGCGAGCCCGTGATTGGTATCGGGACAGTTGACTTGGAGTCAAAGCCGGGTGTGACGGGCATTCTGCGCATGGACGAAACCGCGAGTGCGATTTTGGATGTGACAATCGTCAAAACGTTCACAGACAATCACATTACTTATGCATATTCGCAATACAAGATCAGGTTCGTTAACGACATGCCTCTGACTGCGATCCCAACGTCTAGTCCTACCATGCTACCAATTTTGGAGCAGCCGACATCCTCTAGCTTTTGTTCCTTCAATCGTGTGCAGCAGTGCCAATCTGACTACTTGTCGACGCAACAGACGGACGATTGTAATAGCTGTATCTCCAAGACCCTCTCTCAGCAAGTGTCAAGTTGCGATCAAATGGAAAATGCAGTATGCGCAGCTGTAAAGAAATGCTCCTGCGGTGCTTGCAGCACGCATTTGGAAGCTTATCTGAGCTGTGCCTACAATGAGTTGCTGGGATGCGACATTGATTGCAGCATCTCCAGTCATGCAGCATCTATTCTTGATGAGTTCGCTTTTACAGCATAATGTTGTGTCTTGTCGGCACAGTATGCGACTCAGTTTAGACATGTAAATTTAGCTGTTACTGTAGCGTTTAGCTGTAAGTTAAATAGCATATGTCAATGAAGATTAGCATCGTCCTTGCCCATTTTTTGTAGCGATTGAATCTGCTGCTGAAAGAATTCTCGCTTCATGCCATTGATGAACGGCCAAACAAGACGTCCCATGGTAGTCTTTGGCTTTGAGATTGACATAACCTCCAGGTCAATGCTTTCATCGCTGCGAAGCGCCACGGTCAGGCGCTCCTCTCCCTGTAGCCAGTGACCACGAAGCGTCGCAAACGCCGTGGATGTGTAGGTTTTCGTCAGGGGCGACCATGACGCATCGACAGCCGGAGGAGGGTCTTGGTCAACCACGTTGTAAACAACTGACACTGGATTGACTGCAAAGACAATTGGGAGAAACTTGGATCGCACAAAAGTCACCAATCGCTTGCTCGGCCCCTGCCATATTTGCTGCGTCGACTCGGACGTTGCAGCAAATGGGTGATTGCTAATGAAATCGTCATTGTCAACAGGTCGGACCGAGTATATGCCGCGCAAAGCTTCGGGCGGATGCACCTGCGCAATTCCTTGGCTGTGCGTGCTAAATTCCCAGTCCAGCGCAGCGTCTCGGATTCTTTCATAGCAAGACAGACCATGACCAATGTTTCGTTGTTGAACGCGACAAATATTCCAGTCGGCTTGCTCGAGATCGCTTTCCGGAATGGCAGTCCCTGGCCACCATTCCTTATGTTCTTGCTCTTGCTGCACAACACCGCGAGACACTGGAACAGTCTCGCTCAGATTAGCTGCCTGACTAATCGATGCTGCAACGGATGGATTAGTCATGCCGACCATATCGTGGTTGAAGTATTGACGTCGCGTACTGCAAGCTTGTGGTGAAGCCGTTCCAAAGTTGCTTCCAAACCACTTTGTCAATTGTTGCCTCGATGGCTTACCAAATGACAGAACTGTTCCCCTTTGCCGCACACCATTCGCTTTTTCGTGTATTCTGCTCGTTGATCGTTGTCGAGCCTTGCTAATGTAGCGTTCCTTGAGCCGCGTCAACTTGCGTTTGGTCAGGCGCAAGGAAGGTTCGCGTCGGATGCGATGCGACGGCAACTCTTTGGCTGATGCAGCGATAAGCAGCAGCAGCAGCAATAAACAAACTAAGGCTCCTCGATGAACAAGTAACATCATGCTTTAATTCATCTAAAGAGCAGGTTACCGTATGTCGAATTCTCGTGGACTGGACGACGAGATTCCATGGTGCAACGCAACGATGTCATGCTTAAAAGCAACCCGGAGTTGTGAGTCTTGCAACTTTTACTATGAATCAAACAGTAGTGCTGACTTGATAGAGTAACAATTTGAAACGGCGTAGTTTGTTACTGTAAGCGTTTTGCTGCACAAGCGACAATTGTGCGTGGGCTTCACCATCAGTATCAGCCGACTGACGCGCTGGTTGCATATGTTACTAATTGCATCTTTGACTGGTTGCATGGGACGCGGTGACCTTTTGGGCGAGATCGCGTCCTGTTACCAAGCGTTTGGCAGAGCCTTTGCGAAATCATTTATTGAATCTCCTTGGGCTGTGTTAACTTTGAGTTCGTAATGTTGGCAATCTTGTCATGCTCTTCCTTCTTGTTGTGATGCGCCCAGCACGAAGCGTCCAGGTCAAAGGCATCGGCCATGATAGTCCCAGCGAGCGGATCCGTAATGTTTATTTCCACCAAATGATGCGACGGATGATTCTTCACAAAGGCACGAATCATGTCCGTGTGCTCCTGGTAAATCTTTGCAAAAAAATCGCGCCGTTCGTCGCCATATCCAATGTCGGCGAGAGTTATGCTGCTATTCTTCGCCATGTACTCGTTCATCAGCCATCGTTTCATCATGAACCAGTGCATCACGGAATACGCCCATACTTGTGGCTCCCGGAGAGGGAGAACAAACGTTGCATCAGGATAATCGGAATGGATCTTATCGAGACTAAAATGTTGGGGCAAAAAGTGAGCGTAGGGCGCATCGAGAGACCTGGTGCCGTTTTCAAACAGCATTCCGATACGTTTGCGCTTGTCCCTGGGGCGCTCTCCGTCAATTTGCGCGAACACTTGATAGTCGCCACATCCTTCTAGCATCTTGTTGCCCTCCGCCATGTTCATGAGAATACACTCGGCCATTGTACCCTTTTCGCAAGGCGGAGCGTCGCTCGTATCTCCATATGCGCAGTAATGTTGGGTGACAACGTCGGAGCAAGTGAAGAAATTATAGATGCTAGTAGTTCCAGATTTTGGATAACCGACAACAATGACTGGAAGCGATAATGGCAGCTTTTTCTTAAATTCAACAACTGGCGCAGGAATGTCTTCGACCGACTCGGCATCGACAAATTTGCCCTGCGAGAGGGCGCCAACGACTCTATCGGCAATCTTGGCGTGCTCCTCCTTCTTATTCTTGTGGCCCCAGCAAGTCTCGCTTAGCCCGAAAGCGTAGCTCATGATCTTGCTAGCATTTGGATCAGTAATGTTTACTTCGACAAGCGTGTGAGATGGATGCTTCTTGACAAATTCTCGAACGTTGCGTGAATGATCGTCGTAAACTTTCGCCAGGAAGGCTCGCCGTTGATCACCGTACCCAATCATATCAAACTCAAGACTGCTATTCTTGGACATGTACTCGTTGATGATCCATCGCTTCATCATAACTGAAAGCAATAGAGAAAAAAACGTTGTCCTTAGCGCATCGTCACAAGAACGCCCAAACACAAAACTAGTAGAGCATGCATTACTTACACCAGTGCATGACCGAGTACGCCCACACCATTGGTTCTCGAAGAGGAAGAACGAAAGTTGCATCCGGATAGTGCCTGTGAATGTCGTCCAAATTGAATACTTGTGGAAGAAAATGCGAAAATGGAGCTGCAAGCGACCAAGTATCATTTTCAAATCGCATGCCAAGACCAGGTTGCTTAGGCCGCTCTCCATCAATTTGGGCATACACCTGATAATCTCCGCACTTGTCAAATAATGGCTTATTTTGTCCCATGTTGTTGATTATGCATGACGCCATCGTCCCTCGCTGGCAAGGCGGAGCATCATTGATTTCGCCATAGGCACAATAATGCTGAGCCACAACGTCCGAGCAGTTAAAATAATTCCATATACTTGTCGTACCAGACTTTGGAAAGCCCACAACTATGACAGGCTCGGGTAGACTTAGCTTCGTTCGATGGACCATTCGCTCGGCCGCCAACTCGTCCTCTTTTTGTCGCTTTCGTTCCGCAGCCTTCATTTCACGCTCCACTGCCTTTGCAATGGCGAGTTCTCCAACCTTTGACAAATCAAGCTTCTTCAGCTTGGTCTTCTTCGGCACGTCCTCCTCCTCAGTTCGAGTTCCGTTGGTTCCCCAACACGATGAATGCAGATTGAAAGAGCTGGCCAAAATTTTGCCGGCATTTGGATCGGAAGTGTTTACTACAACCAATGTGCTTTGCTTGTCTCTAAAGAAGTGCTGAACGTAGTCATTGTGCTCTTGATAAATTTTCATAAGAAAATCCTTTCGTGGCTTGCCATAGTCGGGGAATTGAATGCTGCTGTCGTGGAGCATATATTCGTTAATGATCCATCGCTTCATTGAAAAGAAGCCCAAAACTGATAAGGCCCACTCTTCTGCGTCCTTCACAGGTAGTAAGAAGGTGGCGTTGGCATTCTCGCGATGGAGTCGCTCCAGCTGGTGATGTTGCGGCAGAAAATGTCCAAACGCAGCATCTTTGCGGTGGCTTCCATCGTTCATGAGCATGCCCAGCCCAGGCTGCTTTGGTCGCTCGCCATCAATTTGCACAAAGACTTGATAGTCGCCGCAGCCTTCCAGCATGGGTCGCTCGTCGGCCATGTTGTTAAGTATACATTCCGACATGGTTCCCTTGTCGCACGGACTTGCATCCGAAACATCGCCATAGGCACACCGACGCTGTGTCGGCATGCCTTCGCACGTAAAGTACGCCCAAAGGTCGGCCAATCCGCTCCGCGGATATCCAAGACTAATGATTGGTGACGCCAATTTGATTGGTTTCCATCCATTCGCCTGCTGCTCTGCCGAAATCGAATCGACTGCTTTCGCTTTTGGAAATCTGACAAGCTTGTCATGCGACTCCTTCTTGTTGTGATGCCCCCAGCACTTGTCGCTCAAGCCAAAAGATTTGCTCATGACACTACCAGCATTTGGATCGGTAAGGTTAACTTCAATATACGCATGGCTTGGATGTTTCGCTACAAAATCTCGAACAACTTGAGTATGCTCCACGTAGACGCGCTGCAAGAATGCATCCAAAAAGCCTGCTCGCTTGGCTGGAATGGTAATACTTGAATCGTGCGCCATGTACTCATTCAAAATCCACCGCTTCATTTGAAACCAATGCATGACACTCTTGGCCCAGTCGGCTGGATCACGCAGCGGAAGTATAAAGGTTGCTTCCGGATAGTCGTTGTGAATAACCTCTAAATTGAAATGCTGAGGCAAAAAGTGCCCAAAGGCAACATCCTTGATGCGCGTTCCATTCTCGTACAAGGTTCCCCAGCCTCGGCTCTTTGGTCGTTCGCCATCAATCTGAGCATATACTTGGTAGTTGCCGCAGCCGTCAAACATTCTGCGGCCTTCGGCCATGTTGTATAACACGCATTCAGCCATGCTGTATTGTGAATGATAAAGTTTGCCAAGCAAATGCAGATTGTATGTTTGAACAAGGCGAGTCATGCGAAAGCACAAGTAAAGTGAAGGAAAAATAAATGTGAGAAACTTGTCAAATCTCGCGACAAAACTTTTCCAAACATCATTCATTCACACGCAAGCAAGCCTCTCTCACTCAAAGAATTCATAGTCTGTGTACTCACGTCGCTTTACTGCAGGGCGGCGCATCCTGCAAGTCGCCATAGGCGCAAAAGTGCTGGGCACGAACGTTGCTGCAGTTAAAGTAGCTCCAAATGCTCGTCGTTCCAGACTTTGGAAAGCCAAGCACAATGACTGGGAGCTTTTGCGAAAGTTGCACTAGCGACGAGGAATCGCTGTCTGTCATGGCTTGACCAAAGTCTTGGTGGGCGAAGCGGCGAGCGACAGTGATTGCTGCTGCGGATGCTGTCGACTGCTTGACGTTTCGTTGCTGCTTCTCTTTGCGTCCAGTTCGTGACTGCTGCCTCAAAAAAGCATCCTTGCTCGGAACTCCGCCACTACCGTCATGCATAAAGCTATTCAGGTAGTCCATGGCGTCTTGTGTCGAAGAGTGTTTGCTGCTTTTGCTTCGTCGGCTGCTATTGGAGTAGAAAATCACGATGGATCCAACGACACAAGCGAGCATGAGCGTTCGTAATCGAATAGCGAGACATTTTTTCACCATTCGTTGAATCAAGCCATGTGATCGAGCATGCCCCTTGGAAGAAATACTGCTAGCATGATGATGCTGATGTTGTTGTTGATTGATTGTGCTTCCATTCGATGAATGACTCGAGGGCAGTTTCTTTCCACTGCTGCTTCCATTGCCTGCAAATCGCTGCATGATACAATGGATTAGAGTCTTCTTTGTTCCCTGTTAGTCGATGATGACTATGAAGAAATGCAGTGGACGACAGGGATCTGATTGTAGGCACGTCGGCCGCTCGAAAAGGAATTGGAATCTCATGGTCATTCTCGAAAGGCATCAAGCGGCACACCGTGACCGCGGAACATGTCGCAGGTCATTTATGACGTTATTTAATGACTTTAATGAGTCATTTTTCCATCGTTCCGCGATCCGCATGATCGACCATGGACGGTCGTTCACATTCGATGCACACGCGGCGTCTTTCATCATAGCTACTTGTATATTTCTCGCTTGCATTGAAGGTCACAGCACCGAAGTTGACGTAAACATGGAAACCAAGTTCTACTAACGTAGCCTAACTGGCCTTCCACAAACTCTTCCGCAATGTCGCATCGACTGAACCGCTCCTGGACTAACAGTAAATGTAAGTAATTGACTGCCATTATATGCATAAAGTAATTCAGTATTGAGCATTTATTATAATATTCTTGGTCACCTGATCTGTTCAAGCATCTTTCGTCTCATCATGAGCGCATCCGTATACTGTTTCATATTGGTTCCCGTCGCATTCCTAAAGATGCGAGCTCTAATCCAAGCCATGTGTGGAAGAATCGCAGCATTCGTGGCGGTCGTGGGCACAGTGTCTTGCAGAGTCTCGTCACCCTCACCAGCCGTTTCTTTTGATACTTCCATGTCATTGGCGCAGGTCTGCTTGACCGCAATATTTATATCCTCGTCATTCATTATAACTTCTCCCATGACTGTCAGCAGCTGACCAACCTGAAAGGAATACGCCGGAACGACGGTTGGATCAGCCTGTATCCAAACGGTCGTTTGTTTGTGGCTGCTCAGTTCGGTCACCAGTTTTTGCATCGGATCCATTGCAACCGCCAAACTCGTTCGGCGCCCCATTCCCGATGATAGTAGATTGCTGCGATGACTTGTTCGACTTATGGACCGAAAGGAGCGCTTTCGAAGCATGGTCCCAGGTTGCAGTGGCGTTGGGTTGGTACAGCCTGTATGGTTCTGCCGGTGCGTTGTTGTGGCCGGCGTCTTGCTGCTACTCGTCGCCGTACATGGTTTTCTCGCAGGCGTCGTGCTTACGCGTCGATGAATTGACAGTGAGTGCGATGTTTGTTTTCCGGCAAGTGGTGTCTTGGCGACTTGATTTGCATTCGTCAGCGCAACCAGTGGATCTGACAGGACCAATGAGACGGTCCTTCGAGTCGATAGGGCATGACCATCATCCTCTACAGCAACCATTGGATTGAGAGCTTGCATTTTTTCATTATGCGTGACAATGTAGCGAATCGTTCCCGTCACGGAAATGGATTTCGGCTTGCCATTGTGGTTCCTCTGATTGTCTCGAAGCAACGCGGCGCACTCGGGGATTGTGAGAATTTCACAGCATTCAAAGCTCAAGTGACGGCTCGGCAATCGTTGCCACTGCGGTAAATCTTTCGCGGAAATTCCTTGTTGCTGTGCCATTGGACGGCTTGACTTCTCCTCCTGTATTCCATCTGGTGCAGCTGGATGATTGTTAATTGCAGCACGAACAGTCGGATTGATCTCGTCATCGTCCTCATTCTTCAAAGGGTTTTGCTGCAATATTGGCGCAGCAAGAGGCTGTATTGTAACAGGAAATGGATGAAGAGGTCCATTATACATGGCTGCCGGCGTTCGCTTAACGGCATACGGATTAACAGTAAGCACAGCAGCCTGAGCATTGCTGCTGCTGCAGGTGCTTTTTTGTCCTAGAATTACATTGTTGCATCGGCTGTCTTCTATTCTGTTAATTGCTTGATCACTCATTCAGTCGAGCCTGGGTAAAACCTAACAATCGTTACGAGAAACTTCTTGATAATTCAACGAACGACATGCCACTCCTTTTCGCCATGGTGAATTCGTCCAGATCGATAAGCACCACTGCGACATCAATGGTTTAGCTAACTGCTACGGTACATCACGATTTTGCCTCCACCAGAATTGTATATGCGTATAGTAGAAAAGTAAATGTTATAGTATTTGTGTATAAAAGCGAGCCATCGCGTTCTTGCATAACGAGCCTCGTTTTTCATCGTTCCTCCTCTTACGCAAACAAGAAGGCACCGCCACCTTCGTTGATTGCTAAAAGAAGCTTCGTACGCATCTCTTCTTCACTGTCATACGTTGGCAAGTCCAATTGGTTGAAGCAAGTGTGCGCTGACATCAAGGAGCCCTTCTTGCCCGAAACCTTGTGAACACTAAACTTTTGAATGCCACGCATGCCTTGTAGCTCCGCAAATCCAGTAAGTGGCACCTTGGACGAACCGGTGACAAACTGGAGAAAGGTAGCCTTGTCATTTCGCGACAAGTTAAACAAAATGTTCCAAAACCAAACTATTTCTGGATCCGTCAATTTGTATCCAACGTAGTCGGTATTGGCCTTGAGATCCGTCACATCAATGTCCGGCAAGCCGGAAATAAGTAGCTCCAATTCACGTGGAGTAAAAATGACAATGAGCTCGGGATTAACCATTTCGTAAAAGCCATCGAGGTATGCCTTAATCTGCGACTGGATAGCCGTCGTCATGCGGTGCTGACAGACCAAACGAACGTACTGTTCCTTGTCCTCGTCCGTCACATGAATGTTGCGTCCATCGGGAACTAAATCGATTGTTCGGCTGCGGCCAAACGAATGGTCTTCAATACTAAACGTCAAATCCAGACCAATGTCAGCCAAATTGTACTCAAGAATTGTCTTGAGATTACGATAATAGTCCGGGTCAATCGCTTCCATGTCATGGTAGGTCGGAGTCATTCCAAGCATGTGCTTGTAAATGCTTCTTGTAAAATGCACGTCCAACAGGAATCCATCCGCGACTGCCTTTCCGACGATACGACCGACGAATCGAAAATAACTCAGATGATCCGGGTTGATGCTGCTATTTGGATTGGGTTGAAACGTACAACCATCTTCGGTTGACGTAAAAAGAGCGTAGTTCGGATTAAATATCTCCTTTGACAGTATGCCAAAAAACTCTCGCGACAGTCCGCCAGCGTCAACTCCTTCTTCGTTTCGAAACGTCACATGCAGACGACCTCGCATTTCTTCCGCGTTTCGAAGTCGGAGCTGATGGTAGGCATCCTCGAAAACGTATTTGCGGCGGATGTGAAGACGCAGACTACCATGGCGACGTGACGCTTGCTGGCGTAAACGGCGAAGCTGGCTTTTGAACCACTGACGCTTGATGTCAAAGTCAAGAAAAAGGCGGCATCGCGGTACCTGAACCAGCGCACGCAAACCCTTGTCAATAATGTTTGTATTGTTGCGAATAAGAGCATTTAACAAAACCCTGTTGGTTGATACAAAAGCAAGGACACGCTTGCCGTCGACTAGGCTATCAACGTCAACATCTTGGGAAATCTTGGTAGGCACCTCGTCGTTGCTACCTGTATCCTTGCTCGCTCTTGATGCACTCGCATTGGCGACAAAGAAAGCCTCTATAGCCGGCATAAACCTGGTGAGAAGCCCAGCCGCGCTATTGCGCAGCTTGTTTCGCTGTCGTTGCTGTGGTTCGTCTCCCTCCTCGCCGGCATCGTCGAGGACTTCAATCTCTTCGGATTTACATTTTTCGTCGTCTTCAAAAGCTTTCACGCCCTCGAGGACTTGGACAAGGCCAAGGCATGCTGAAAGTTCGTCCCAAAGTTGACCAAAATCTAACTGCTTGAGCAAGTGGATCAATTCCTGTGTCACAATGATGCTGTCGTTCTTTTTGCTACCGGATTCGTCCCAATTCTCTCCGCACAAAGACTGCAAAGTCTGTAGGACCCGAAGGAGCTTCAGCTCACTTGAACTAGTGGCCAGCGTTACAGAGCTTGCTTTTCCGACCACTGGATTTACACCATTGTCAGTGGCTCCAGATGCAGCAACATTTGCTCCAGACATGCGCTGTTGATGTTGAATCGCTGCATTCTCCATACGCATCTTTAGTGCGCGAAGGTCGCGCCAAGCGTCGGTACCGAGCGCATGAGCCACAGCAGCCAGTTCGCCGAGGACAAATCCTCGATTTGTTTCGACTCGGCAGAGACGTCGCACAATCGTGTTCACCTTCGTGAATGATGAATCGCGACACACTTCCATGCGCAAAATTGAGCACAGCAGCTGAAGCCGTGCTTTTGAAATCGTAATGCGGGGTGCATCTATCCATTGCTTGCCTGCTGCAGCAGCTGCACTTAAATCCTTCTCGGATATCTCGACTTCATCATCGCCAACCTTCGCAATATGCGAAAGTGGCGCCACAGCGGCTTCCAACAAACCCAGCAGCTGGTCTAGATTGGTGGAACTCCCATTGTACAATGGCTTTCCGAGAAGATCCAGTAGATACTCAAAGCCAGATGCGGTTTCATTACCACTAGGGAGAAGCAAGTGGACACAATATCGAGGGGAGGCCTTGCAAATTTGCAGCATCGTATCAATAAGCCGAGTAGAGACAACAGGCGGGATAGCAACATCTGTGCCAGTAAATCTTGGCAGATTCGCCGCTATCGAAGCAGATGCACTCTGCCAGATTCTTCGTTTAGACGGTAGGGTCATCAGCTCACCACTCGTTGCTTCAGGCATACTGCCTAACAAGCGGGTTGGAGGAAAATCACTCGGGATGAACAGCAAATCCATCAAAAATCGCCAATCGTCCTTGTTGTCATAGTTGTTTGCTAGCGCGTCGAGTAGTCGTCGACTACTTTCTAAATCTTCCATGAGAAGCCTGATGAAACAGCTAGTTGTGGCTGCTCTGAGCAACGGATCGGCAAATACATTATGGAAAAGCTTCTGCAAAAGGCGGCTTGGTCGAACTGGCGATTGAAGATACATCAATTCAATAAGCATCATTATGTCGCTTTTGCCAAACGGGCTTGACAACGATGCAGGACGGTAAATGACACCAGCCTTATCTTGTTCAATTCTTATTTTGCCAAATCTTCTGTTCCTTCTCGTCAAGATTTGTTCGCCACCTTGCCCGCGGCGTTCATTTCCTCGCGGCGCAGCTGCATCAGCTCCACCTTCATCTTCGGCGACATCGCCATGCATTCTTCTTTGCTGCATGGACGCCCTTTCTCGCAATAATTGAGCTTCAGCAATGATACTTGGAGGCAGACTATTTAAAAATTCATCGTCGGCTGTGGACAGTATTTCTTCCCGTAAATCTGGTGCAAGTGAGGCAATGAAACTAGCATTATCCATCTCTTCAGCATGCGACGGATCGGCAGGAGCTTGCGCGTGCTCTCTCATGGCGCGCTCCTGTCGTTCTTGTTCAATCACTTCGCGTCGCATATCTTCCGGTAGAGCAGCCAGAACCTCCGGATCCAATGACGAACCACTTAGCTGATCGGCCAATTCTCGAGTACTATCATATTGGTTGACGCATTCCTGCTGCATCTCCAATGGGAGACTGCTGAAAACTTCGGCGTCAACATCCGGCGGACACACAAGTACATTTTCAATCGCGGCATCAATAATGCGCGGTGAATGGGCAAGAACCGCAGGCTGGGTTGGCTCTTCTGGTTCGTTAGCAGTCGTTAAAGAGCCAATCTGGTTCTCAGCTCCATTTTCGTTTCCTTCATCCAGAGGAGAGTTCTCGCTAGGCAGCGCCGCATTACTTAAAGCGGATACTGTGGCGTTGGCAAATACATGCGGCCCACTGTGAGAGGGATGCACACCCGCGTCGTTGTCCACCACTGGGGACAAGCGAAGCCCTTCAGCGAGCGACGAAGCAACTATATCGCCATCATTTGGGTGAGCGTCCGTCTCACTTGGCTGAATAATTTCAGTACGATCACTCAATGTTGTCTGTACATTCTCTGTCTCGACTGGGGACTCTGCCGATACTGATGACTGGGAAACAGGCCTTGCAGTCTGCGCAAGGGCACGCTCCAACGCTGAGGTGAGATTCTGTGCGCCTAAATCAGTGATGCCATCCAACCCTGGTGCTGCCGCAGATCTGTTTCCCACCCCAACGATTCCAGTAGCCCCAGAAATAGTCCGGGCAAAGGAACGAACAACATTGCCGCTTGTCATCGACATGAGAAGCCCCCCATCGGGTGCTGTCATCCAGCCTGCAGACCTCGCAGTCCCACTCTCGCCTCGTAAGCCTTGAGAATCATCAAGCGGTAAGTCCGACACAAGGGCGTTCACAGGCGGTAAATTCACGCCGACAAGCAAAGGATGCATGGGCTGCTGGATGCGAGAGCTTGTCGCTGGTGCTGGGCCTTCAGGAAAAAGCTGCAAATCATGCTGAGTCAAACTAGGCTGGGTAGAATCGTCGATTTGGCTATCCGAAGATACTAAATTAAAATATCGGCTACCAGCGGTGATAGTAGGTCCACCAAAAATGAACTCAATTGCAGTTACTTCATTCCCCCGCTGTCCTCCGCTAAATGCTGAAGTATTCATATCTGGCTGGGTCCTCTGAGAAACGTAAGGCAACGATGAAATCATTTCGCCCCGAACGCCAGTAGAGCTCCCGATCGCTCGGTTATCGCCAAGGACGCGTATAGCTCGTTGACCATGTGGGTTGGTAGCTGAAACAAGCCTGAGATCGCCGCCGAGCATTGTTTGGCCAAGCATTGCCTGAAACGCACGACCTTGGCTCGCTAACTGAATTCCCAAAGTTTCACCAATCTCATCCATAGCCTCGTTGCTAATCTCTCCATTCTGCAGTAACGATCCAATCATGGCTTCTGCAGCATCGACGTAACCTCTCATGCGAGCCCCGCTGTTGCCCTGTAGAATAGGGCGATTTCTTATACCACCAATGCTCGACGACTCAATTCTTGTCCAACCGTCGTCGACTGACTGTTCGACTTGGTCTGTTACTTCATCATCTGCCAAATCGGATTCCAATTGAGCTTCGTCCCCGTCAACGACTAGATCACCGTAATCGTCATCATTCCACTCGTCTCCTTCGCTAAGTTCATCATCGTCAGCCTCGTCAGATTCTGAGGATTCTGAATCCATGTTTTCGTCTTGGTCTTCACCATCTTCTCCTTCATCACCAGAATCGTCTTCCATTTCACTGTCTTCGTCGTCGGACTCCTCGTCGTCTTCATCATCATTCTCGTCGCCCTCTGAATCTAATGTACGACTTCCTCCGACAACACTGCTGTCATCGATACTCATTTCCATATCATGCTGTGAACCAGACTCGTCGACGACTTGATGTGGATCATTAAATAACGAATGAGCTCCGTCTTCCGACGAAGCAAGGTTTCCATCCAACAATTTAGCTTTTTCTTTTGAGACCATGGCATTTACGCTGGTTGAAACGCTAGTTCTAGTTAGACAATCCAACGGCTGCAACAACGCTGCAACCGTAATCGAAGCCATTGGATGATATAACTTAATTCGATGAAGGCCATACACAAGCGCGTGCACGATGCCTGCTTCCAGCATGATTCGAATGTTTTCGATGCTGATGGCTCCCATGCCGTCGGCTAACCTTCCCGAGCTGCGTGGTGCTGCTATGCCGATTGTCATTTCAGCCCATGCCTGAAGCGCAAACAGTTCGCGTATGTTAAATTTGTGGGTAATGTCCAGTCCTTCAGGAGTTATAGTTGATGCGTGCCCCAGTCGACCGCCACTGAGGGCGAACGTGAGATCTGCAACGACTCGCTTACGCCCTTCACCAGGGCGCATCATCAAAGCAAGTATGACGCGAGCGGCACCTTGAGAAGATTTTGCAATCCAAAAGGCTTTCTTTCGTTTTTCTGTTATCGCACGCCTTTCATACTCAGTTGCTCCTTTTTGTTTGTCCCAGATTTCTGTCTCACTTCGAACTGACATGCGGTCTTGCGGCAAGACAGAATGCAGGAGAAAGTTAACAAATGTTTTCGGTGGACTTGGTGCCCCTGATAAGGCATGCTGCAGTTGTGACGTCAAAGTCGTTCGCGCGAGTTTGTCTTTGGGGCGGTAATTATGA
The DNA here is from genome assembly GCA_027923505.1 of Mayamaea pseudoterrestris. Taxonomy (NCBI): domain Eukaryota; phylum Bacillariophyta; class Bacillariophyceae; order Sellaphorales; family Sellaphoraceae; genus Mayamaea; species Mayamaea pseudoterrestris. Next base: position 373,683 of record BROI01000017.1, on the reverse strand, counting down.
ATTGCGCTCGCACAAGCTGGTAATACCAATATTAATTCGGCAATTATTTCCAGAAGACTGCCAAGCCAAAGAAATTTGTCATCGATCCCGTTGCCATCTGTATTGCTGAGCGGTGACGAGATGACTGCCTGTACGAGAACAGCCATCACATGAGCCGCAGGTGATTCTGGGCCACCGAAACTAGTCCTGTTCCCGGTTTTCATTCCCAATGCTGCATCTTTCTGAACCTTCCTACCGGCCGACAGGCTCCTGCGACTCTTTTCTTTCTTCTGGTGGAGTGAACTTCTACTCGCGTCAGTTCCTGCATGGATAATCGGCGTCTCCAAGGACCTAGCAACTATCGACATCGACAAGTTTGCGACGAGAGCCTGATTCCGAGTACGTTCAGCAGTAGGGAGTAGCACTACACGCGGGTCACCTTCTGTCGCTGCCTCTATCTTCACGGCAAGTGCCAAGGACTTCACAAAAGTCAAGGGATCACGCCGTATTAACGGAGTCGTTGCGTCCATAAAAACTCGAAGAATTACGCTAATTGATTTGTCCGTAGATCCATGAAGCTTCTTCGCTTGAAGTTTTGCGACAATACCTCTCATTTCAAGTTCCATAGCAGCTTGGAGCGTTGAGCAGTCTTCAAGTAAGCGGCGCAACAGAATTGCCACAAGAGCCGCGTTTCCAGTAAATTTGCTTGTGGCTGGGAGCGACACCACAGCTTCGGCAATTCCTAATTTTCGACATGCCTCAGATGCATTCGGACTTCGCAGAAGGTGGACGAGTAATGAAAGGCACGCCTGTGCAACCTCTGGCGTCAGCAAACATCGCCGCGCTGTCGTCGATCCAGTTTCTAGCAAATCCAAGCAAATTTCAAGGCATTGGTTTGACAAAGAAATTGGTATTAACGGATAGTAACCGGGGATAGATGCGAAGCCATCATTCATTTCTTTTACCGCAGAATTCGGAACTCCAGCACTTTCATTAATGGCTAAGAACAAGCTTGTGGTAGCTTCTCCAAGAGCGGTCGCAAGCGTTTTGTGCTCCGCTTGCACACGTTTTAATTCATCATTCTCGCTAGACGTGTTGCCATTCAACATGCTCTTTGAAAATTCTTCGTCGGCAAAGCCCGCAAAAGGTTCGGCCATAACGTCAAGTAGCAGTAGCGCTGACGAGAACCACCTAGGCGTCTTCGTATCCGTTGTCAGTGCCTTAGATGAACTATTAACCGCGGCAACAATCGAAGATATTAAATTATTTTGAAGTACCAAAACTCGTGACTTTGGTATTGCACGGGTGACAAGCACTGCAGCGTGACAAAGCGCGGCAAAAGCCTGGTCTCGCGTATTCGGATCCACGCAAAAATCGTCAATTTCAGTCTTCAATCGCTGAAAGACTCCAGCCAAAAGAACTGGACTTTTTTCTGGATACTGTGAGCTCAACTGCAGCAGGAATGCTGACACCACGGTTGTAATGGCCACCGTTTCGTTGTTTTTATTCTTATCCATTCGTTCGATACACACCAAGACCTCACATATGACACTAGGAATCGTTTCTGACCAGCATATAATTTCTGCCTTGTAGAGTTCGCCGACCTCGTCTTCATTCTCCGTAGCAGCTCCATCCTTTACGGGGTTTACTTCTTCCAATTCCATTTTCTCTGCGTCGTCTGCATCACGATTGCTCAGACTGGCTCCGTCGGCCACCGGATTATTGTCGTGGCTCTCACTTGTTTCCGCCGCCGCGTCTTGCGCTTCTAAGGTTCGACGTGCTTCACGCTCTTCTCTTGCAACTCGTCGACGTTCAACCGTCGCAGGACTGGGTGGTGGGTGGGTCAAGGCATACTCCATGCCTACTTCCACTCGATTTGACCGTGTGGTTTCAAGCGCATCGAGCGCCCTATCCCGATTGAATCCCATGTCAACTAACTGCGCAACAATGCTCTCATCCGGTTCAAACTCTTCTTCGTTTACTTCTTCTTCCTCGTCCAGTGGTTCGGTCTCGTCAGCTTCTCGTCGACGTCGTAAGTAGTCTGACAAACTGAAACCACTTTGGCTTTGAGCCTGTCTCGAAGAATTGGGACCTTTCTCCTTCGTCGCAAATATCAGCTCAGCGACAACGTCTCCAACTAAATTGACCAATGGGTGCATTACATGCGACGGCACAAACATCAAATTCGGATCTTGCCATGCCTTGTGAACAAGTCTAGAGACACTAAGATTTAGAACTTTGACAAACCGTTCCGGCTCAAAAAAGCCGTCATTTGACGAGGAAGACACAAAACAATCGTCGAGGTTTGCCTTCCCTACCAAATTTGATATATCCTTCCATTTCATTCGACTCATCACCGACGCAACCGGAGACGAAGATATTGGCGTGGTCAGGAGGCGACGAATCAGTGAAATGATCAGAGGAAAGCTGGCAGCAACACTGCGATCGAGTCGACTGGCAGACGATTGCGCTTGCTCATGTCCAGAATTAGAATTATATTGCGTCGACAATGACATCAATCTCATACCTTGCTGAAGTACACACAAACAAGCCCTCAGTATACCAACTTCTGAAATAGCGGCATCCTCGTCAGTAATGACCCCAGTGATCAATTGTTTTGCATAAGGATCAGAGCTGATGAGATCCACGAGAAGCGGAAGATTGACAAAACGCCGCTCCCGACGCTCGTCAAATAAGGATGATTGCAGCTGACTTAAACATGAACCAAAGTAGATCGCCGACCCCGATTGACTGATTGAGGGTTCAGCAGGTGAGGCAGAGTTGACCGATATGACACTTTTTAAGTGATCGATATTTAGGCATTGCATGAAACTGGTCGACAACATGCGCACGATGAGGGCGACATGACTTGAAGCACTCTCCTTGGCAAATGTGATTGTGCGTACTGGAATCGATCGAATAATATATACAGTCAATTTGGAAAGCTCCGCAAAGAGAAGGGAATATAGTGGTTGCCCTCTCGCTAACAAGCCTACCGCAACGACACGCAGATCCGGAATGGCAGCTTCAATTCGCTTCGAGTTGTCTGCGTCCTCGAGAATGGGCATCGCTTCAGGCTGCTCGACGACATCGATAACTTCTGCAATGGGCTCCCTTCCGTGTCCCCGCGTCATTTCCGATATCCAACCCCTGTTAGTGCGCCATCGCAATATTCCCGACGAATTGATACACCGATCATACGCTAACACTATCTCGCCCATTTCCATGCTGCCGACACTAGCACACGAATCAATTTCAATGCCGTCTCTGACCACCGCGCCTTCCGGGCAAACGATTCTTAACTTGTACAAAAGATTTTGCGTCCGCGTCGTGAGGCGACTCACTTCAGCTGAATCAAAGTCACCTTCTGTCCGCACTCGACAAACTTCAAAAAGTGAAGAACGGTAGAACTCCGAAAGGCGATGAAATATTTGACAGAAGTTTTCGTTTGAAAGTTCTTTTTTCCAGGCAGATTCCGAGGAGCCCCAAGCATCTGCGCCCGACTCTTGACCGCGTTGACACAAAAGCTTAACTGTGCTAGCAAGAACACTGGTGATCCACTGAAGCACAGCAGCATCTCTAAAAAACGCAGCGAGCGCCGTCTTTGACATTCCCGGTGTTGTTAAGTCGCCTATGTAAAAAGGCATTTTTTGAACTTGGTCGAGTCCAAAGTAGAGATCATCCGACCCAAACAGTGCTTTGCGGCTGATCTCGAAACCCGTCAGACAGTCCTGCACAACGTCAACAATTTTCCGAATCATCTTCACATGGTCGAAACGATATTGGATGCATTTAATGGCTAACGACAAGGAGTCTTCAATCGTTGAATGATGAACCGTGCTTATGGAAAGCGAACTCAAAGTGCTAAGATGTGCCAGCAAAAGAGTTCCGCCAGGCAATGACGCAGAAAACAGCTTCAGTAACACATCCAGACCTCCGGCATCGACGAAAGGCTCGCAATGTCCTTCATTATGCAATATTTGTTCCAAAAGCTGCGCAAAATTTACAATGTATTGGATTAAACACGTCCGTTCCACTTCGAGTATTATTTTGTGAGATAATTGGTCACAATTGTTCTCCGTAAGAGCTTCCCGCACAGCAAGATCTTCTGCCATTTTTAAAACGTCAAACAAAGCTGCAGCAACTGACGCTAAAATATCTGTTTTCAGCCGCTCAACGTGTCTCATAATTTCATCCAGACCTGTGCCGAAAGCCGACGTCACTTCGTTTAATAAGCATCGGCTCATAGGCATGGCGAAAGCAGGGTGATAGAAGATTCGCAGCAACGCAGGAAACGGTGCGGCACTCTTGACAGCCTTAGCACCGTCTTCGGTAAGAGAAAGAGCACCCAGAACGTTCGGAATCGCCATGACAAGCTCAGCGACAGGCGGCATGACAGGCTCGTGATTTTCGCCCGATTGCTTCCCAGTCACCATTCTTAAAAAAGACTTTGCAATACCTGACTCATGGACGTAATGAACTATCAGAGGATCGTTGTTCATAATATCGGCAAGAAGAGTAGCCACCAGTGATGCCAAATGACCACCAAACAAAGTCACATCGTCCATGATGCGAATCAAAGCATCCGCAACTTCCCTCTTCCGTAATTGAAGTCCTCCCGAATGTGCCGCAGCGGCTGACGCGGAATTTTCCTGGTGGAAAACAACAGTCAGACAAGTGATTATACTAAAAAGGAGCACACGCAGAGAGGATGATATTGGCGTCGTGTCTCGCTCGCCTGCTACATCAACCTCCGTCGTCGATCTGACTATCGATTCTTCGACATCCATCATGATCGAAACAGCCTCGCTTGATATACTAGACTCCAGTGCCGGAATCAGGGAAATCTCATGAGCTAAACGGCTTGTCAGAGAATCGACTCCCTTCAAGTCAAGAAAAGCCGTCAAAGCACTGCTACTTGTCACCACTGCTCCTTCCAGTATCTGAACCGCTTGGGCAACAATGTAATGCAACAAGGCCTTGATATGGTGCTGGTCGACGTCGCACAATTCCTGTCCGCGAAGAATTACTTGCATCGTCTTGTCCGTGTCGATAGATATCGTCGACAGCAAGGCAGGAATCATTCCACAATCAATAAGCGACGAAGCTCCAGATGGTACCGCGATGATGGCTGATGTAAGCGTTAACACGCTGTCGATCATCTCTAAAGCTTGCCGTACTTGCACTACTCGCGATGGCTGATTAGGTACAATAGCCTCCACAAAAGCGAGACCTAATTGCAAACTAGGACGAATCACAGGAGATGTAGGACCACTTGGCGACTCGCTCGCAATCGTTCCCTTTTCCGCTAACACGTTTCCCAGAGACGCAAGTGAAAATCGAATTAACGATGGTAGCAGACCCAAGTACTGTCCTTTTGCAACACCGAGCTCGGTCAAAACCGACGACAATCTTGATCCCAACAGACCACTAGTGGGACCATCTCTCCGAGCAGCAAGCGCCGTAAGAGATTCTAGTGCTAATATGCGAGTTCGAAAGGGAATCTCTTGAGTGTCGGCGAGCCACGTGATACCATCTTGCTGAAGCCGATTTAATCGCGACGCATTCAGCGCTGCCGATGCCGACGAGACAGCATTCGCCGACACGGTCGGACGCAACAAGTCGACTATTTCTGCAGCAAGTTCTGGTTGTGCTGTCAAGTATCCATTCAACACTTCTGGCGACGGATGTGAGTGCAATATACAAGTCAACGCCGCAAGCCTACGATTCACTGCCGCCAAAGTTGCGCTTCGAGACCATCGGATATCAGCCAGCAAAGAAAACAAGCGCTCCGGGTGAATATCGTCCTTTGCTTTCGAAAGAGCTAAAAAGAAAAGCTCCATCGTGGACCGCGTCGGCGGTTCTAAATCATCGTCACTGCTCTTTGACAAAATCTGTGTTGTAACTCGCCGACGCTTCTTTGTCGCGCTCCCTTCCTTCACTGTAGGAAGCATAATCTCGTTTTCATCCAGAACAATCTCACGCAGAAATGATTCCCCTTCATTCTCATCTTCCATCTTGTCGTCGCAGTCTTTACATGTTTCATTCTCATTGTCGCGCCGATAGTAAGAAAACTGCACCGCTCGTACAGGTTGGCGACTTGTCAAAAGTTGGTACAATCCCAAACCGGTTGCCCGACTCGTATACCCCCGCGCCAAGACAGTCAACCGCGCAAAGCAGATTTGGTGCGCATTCGTCAAGGCGGTTCCGTGTCCATGCATCTCAGGTGCTTGCTGGCGATGAAGAGCGGGCGGAATAGCCAGCGCCTGCAGAACAAGAAGCGCAGCGTCCACCACGTCGTCATTGCCGCACGCGAGCAAGTCACAACATTCCTCGACAGAATTGAATACAGACTTTCCAGTGGAATTGCGGAGCATTGCTTCCCAAAATGTTAAAATTGCAATAATAAGTTGAATGGTTTCTGTCGGCACCGAATTTGCCTCGTCAAGTGTCGAGGCAGGCTTGACGGATGGCGGCTTGTTCAATTTGCTCATGCGCGGAACTGGAGGAAGCAGCAAAAGCTGAGGATACTCTTCCATGCATGAACGAAGAATTTTGTCCAGATTGTTAATGGGCTCGATCCATTGATGAAGGTCAATCTGGAGTAAGAAACGAAGAGGGTTGCTTGAGTATTTTCCGAGTGGAACGAACCGACAATAAAATTTCTGGTTCATCATCGCATTTCAAACTCCAAGTGATCAGTACGTCGATTGTCTTATCGCTAAACGTCGATTTAAAGCTGCACAAGAAACGAACTGACAAAGATCAATCGATCGCTGGTCGCCGCACACTTTCAATCATTTCTACAGTCACTCTAATCAATCCACACAAGTCCCTACCTGCTCCACACTGAAACATGAATCGCCTGCCTCCGCGAAAACATTCTGAACCGAGTCCGCCGTGACGGAATGAAGATCCACCAACAGTTTCTGCAGGCGCTCGCTCAGCGGAGGAAGCGTCATGCCCGTCGCCGTCGTCAAGATTGGCGCCATGACAACTCGCGCGATCTGGCGCTATATACGCTGCTTATGAATATATGCGCTTATTTACTAAGATAATGCTGCAATTTCTATACAACGTCTATTGCTAATAGTATCCGCTCCGTCTTGGATACACGACAATCGTGAAAGCTGCGAATCGAGACGCATTTGCTTGGCAGCGAATCGCGCGGCCATCTTCGGGGTTTCTCGTAGCGATCGCGCAGGAGTGTCTATTTCGGCGCTTGACAACGCGGAAAGCACTCCACTGCGATCCTAACGCTGTCGTAATGTTATTCGGTGCGACACCACGGCGTCCATTGATATCGCGCGTTTCGACCATGACGAGAAAACATCATGTCGCTATGTCGTCGTTACCTCGCTCCATACCGCCGTCACTAACATGGATCTTTGTGTTCGGTCCAGCACTAGCCTATTTGATTGCAACTCGAACATCAGGCCTCTCCGTGACGGGAGATTTAGTCGCACACCAAATACTCTTGTCGGCAACATCTTCCACCTCTGATCTATCCACAATCTGCAGTCAAGTTTCGTCGATTGTCTCCCTCGTGAATCACCGATGCATATTTTCAAGTGACACAACTGAGAATGACTTGCTTCAAGAGCTTGCACATCCATTGGCAATTGTCCAAACGCACGGCTTTACCAACGTGACAAGCATGACATGGAAACACGATAGCGATTTGAATCGCGGCTACTTGCTTTTGGCGGATGCGGCACCAGCGTCGCAGGGTCGCGTCTGGCGATGGGAGACGGGAGGAGGGCCCATTGCGATTGGGAAAACGCTGCATTTAAATCAAGCGGGGTGTCGGTCGAACGTTTACCGAAACTGCAGTGATGCGTCAACAATGCATGAGCTTGGTCCTGGCGGAATGGCCATTGACTTTTACGGCAAGGAGGACTTTGCGGAAGGACGACTTGTCGTTAGTGAATGGGGTGAGGGACGCATTGTCCGACTGGAGGAGAACGGAGCTCGAACACCACTGGTTGCTACGGTTCCAAATGTTTGCGTTAAGAGCAATTCATCGGCGACGACGCGACGAGTGGAGAAACCCACGATGCTCCAGTACACGCCGTCGGGAGATTTGTTTTTCATAGATCACTACAAGGAATGCCAACAATCGGCGTTGTTTGTGATCAAGCATGCTGTGCATGCACCATCGATAGGGTCACTGGCGGAATCGAGAGCGGCCCACTACGAATGGACCCACCTTGGCCCTTTGCCAGAGCTTGTGCTTACTCGGGACGCGTTGGGAGGATTGGCACTTTCACATGACCACAAGTCGCTTTTGGTGACGGCGGTGCAGAATGGTCGCACTGCACTACTTTTACAAGTATCGCTCGAAAATGACGACGCTTTGGACGACGTTGACGAGGAACATTCGTCTTCGTCGTTGGAGACCCAACCTCGCGTGTTGCTGCAATTGGACAATGAGTTTGACGAGCCAGGTTTCATCGTCGTGGACCAAAAGGGACATATCTTTTGGGCATTGCATGATACGATTCTCTTGATAGACTCGGACTTGACCATTCTTGCGAGATTGTCAACTATTGCGCGGATTCATTCCATGACTCTAGGCGGCGATAATTTCTTGTACGTTGCCACTCGAACTTCGCTCTTGCGAATGCCCGTCAAGAATGGTCCAAGCAAGGTTCCCACTGACCTTGTTCGAAAGCAGCCTACGCCTAGCACCAAAAATACAATAAAGTAACATGAAAATTGGTGTTACAACATTACTATTGTTGGTGCAATTTTGCACAGCCTCTAATTGTCGCATTCTTTCCTCCTACTGCGCTAATCTTTAAAGAGCAATAATGCTTTGCGTCAAACGCGCTTCCATTCCAGGATTCAACAATGGCTGATGACCCAGCAAGCCAGGCTCGACGCAAATCATGTCGGAATATTGATCTGATCCAAAGTCACTCATCGCATCAGCCTTGGATTTGCCAGGATTCCAAACAACGCAGGAAACGCTTGTCACCTCATCATTCACCTGACCCGCCGCTTCAAGGCGAAGGTTGGGTGTGGTCGATCCAGCGGCAATCTTGGCATGGACCACTGGATGCGCCTCTGGATGTTCAAACACGCAGTCAATCTCCTGCGCCGACCCAACGAACACAGGTTCATCGTACGACTGCACACGCTGATCGCGTTCGCCGGAAATCTTGTCCGCAATGGCGTATCCACCAAGTCCATCAATATGAGTCTTGGTGGCGTCCAGCGCCGCATGATTGTCGACGCAAAAGTAGGAATGCAACAGGCAATTAAAGTTGAATGCATCCGCTCCAGTGTTCTTGATGATCAACGTTGTCGTCAACTGCTTATTCTCAAGCCGCACCTCATACTCCAGTCGGCAGTCAGTCCCATCGAGAGCAGCCTGCGCCTTGCTCCACGCGTTGTTTTCGCCAAGTCCTTGCGTCACGTCCTTCAACTCCAACGAGTAGCGAGCAATGGAAGCAACGTCCTCATTGACAACGCCATTAAGCTTCCAAAGGTTGCATCGGGCATAGCCATGCTGCGGCATGCTTCCATCATGTGGAGGCCCAAAGATGGGAAAGACAATGGGAATGCCTCCGCGAATGGGTTTGGATCCGTCCAAGAGAGCGTCACGGCTGAGAAAAAGATTCTCTCGACCATTTTCGCTCATGAAGGAAAGGACTGTCGCGCCGAATGCGTGGATTTTGCACGAGGCGCCGCCATGCGTGAGGGTAGTTATGTTTTTATCGTTGTCAGTCATGATGAGTGTTACTTTATGAGATAATGATGTGGAAGGAGAAGGAGGCCGCAAAGGATCTCGCGCATGATTCGCATCGAACGAAAATCGATAACCGTTACGACTCGTTTTGGCCGCGACGAGATCTTCCGCGACTGCGCGACAAAGATGGAGCTGAGTATTAGCACAGTATGTGGCTGGCTTTCAGACTCTCACAAGAAAGACAAATCACTAAATCCTTCATCCAAGCGTTCCCCGCCGCACAATTGGCAGTCGGAAAAATAGGCGAGTTTTCCAATCAATGTAACGTCATCAACATAAAAGGTTACGCCACACTATGTAGTGAACCGAAAATTTAAATAGGGTCAATGCGCAGCTCATTGACGAGCTACTGTTATTTCGTGTTGCTATGATAAGTGTTGCGAGAATGGAGTGACAGATGGCGTCATTGCAGTGGCCGCCAGCGAGCCTTCTCGTCGGCAGTCACGGGCAATCTGTGGGTGCTTCCATCCTTTGGAAAGTGCACCATCAAAATGACTTCATCCACAATAAACAAGGGTTCCTCCACCACTTCTCCAACGCACCACTCCCATTCCTCGTTCCAGTAATACTCGAGTCGCATACCCTTTCGAATCTGTCGTGCCCATGGAGGCAGAGTCGGCGCACCCACTTTTAAATCCTTTTCATCTTCATCTTGTCGCGCAGTGATAAGCTCCGCCAGCGACATTGCTTGCTGGCGACTAACTTTTTCGTTGAGCGTCTGCAACACGAATCGCATCCGGTTTACAGCGTCCGTCATGACGAGACACTTGCATCGCGCGTCATTTGGAAAGCCAGCCACTTCGGCTGCCAAGAAACTCAGGCAGTAGTACTGTTCGGCAGGCGTTGCACAAAAATCTTGCAGCGACACTGAAACAACGTCAACAATGGCGGCTGTTTCTTCCGCTGCTCGCTTCTCGGCCGCCCGCTGCATAAAGAGGTCGACCGTCATGTCAGCGGCAATGGATTGTTCGAGCGGTGACACTTGCTGATTAATTTCGAGAGCAGCTACTTGCTGTTTCGCATACGTCTTCATGGCATCTAAAAGTTGGTCCACGAGTTTGCTTGGCGACAAGCCGGCGTAGAGTGAATCAATGCTAATTGCTGCTGCTGCTGGTTCGACAAGACCCTGCACAACATCTCCGTCCTCTAATTCATCGACTATAACAACAGGATACGGAATGGTGGATTTGACTTCCTTGATGACAAATCTCCACTTGCCTTGAGCCAAAACCATGTGTGGCTGCGCCTCATCGTTTGCCATGGATCTGACTTTATCATTCTCATCATTATTTTCATCAGGTCCCTTATCCAACAACAAAACATGAGCGGCGCAACCAATCGCTCCAACCCACGAATCATTGTCGTTTGGCTTGTACGCAACTTGTCCAAAGATGCCGCGATGCTCATCTTTGGCTCGCTGAACGACGAGTTGGTGAATGGGAAGTGACAGCTGCATGCCGTAGACGCTCATGGTGGATAGCTCGCGGGGCAAGTGGTCAGATGGAAGTGGAATAAGAAAAGAGTCCGTCTCATCATCACTTTCTGTCAGTGGAAGATCGAGGAGAATGAGCTCAATGTTTTTGAGTGCAGATAGTCGCGTCAATGATGCGTCATGGCATGATGATGTAGAATGAAATCGGCGTTGGATGTCGAGTACTCTTATGCAATTAAAATTATCTGGACATTCGTGGTTTCTTTGGTATTTAACGACACCTACTGGAGATGTGAAGCTAGTAGAAGCGTAAATTAGACCATAAAGCATTAACGAATGCAGCCAGGACTTGGTTGATGTCGCCATGGTCGTTTCGGAAATTGTGGTGCGCGATGAACGTCATTGAATGTCGCAGACAGTGCCGCTCTGACACTGACTTCGCTGACGCCTCCACTTCTTGGATCCAAGGACAAGACGAGACGACACCTTGCCTGCATGCGAAGAAAACAATCACAGCAGCAACAATAACAACTACCATGGCCCGCGGCAAGAGTAGCAAAAGCAAGTCAGCTGGTGGACAGCGACCCGAGACACGAGAGGAGCGAAAGTTACGCTTGGAGAAGCAGGAGGAAGCACGCGAGGTGAGCTTGCAGCAGAGACGTTGCTGCACCCTGTATAGCATTGACGCATGCTTGACACCTTGTCATTGCAAAGGCTATGTTATCACAAAGTGACTAGAATCAAGCTGATGCGATGGCATGTTATTAAGGCTGGTAGCGCAGAGCCATAAAAGTGTAACAGGTTTTCCACCGCCATTCAATGACGCATCACTCACTCTCGCTTATTCATATTTGCAAAATGCAGCAATGCTTTAAACTACTCCCATACGCTGGCGGTCTTTTGTTTCTTCTCATGATTGTCTTCGCCATTTGGGTTCGAACAGTGCCGCCTCGGCCTGTCCGACTTCCCGGCGAAAACGTTGGCGTCAATCCAGAAAAATTAAAGGCGCAGTTTGACCGACGCATGCAGCAACAAGAATCGTTCAAGCAGCAGCGGCAGGAGAAAACGCAGGAGCAGACGAAAGTAGAAGATAGAGAAACAACAGAAGCGGCAGCAGCCATTCCGCAACAGGTGGAGACGGATGAGCAAGCTTCGGATGAGAGTCAGGTCAGAAATGAAGGGGATTCTGTCGACCAGGAGCGAGCAACGCAAGAGCTAGTTCCTAATGACGAAGATATGCAAACTGAAGAGGTTGTTTCAAACGAAGACGTCGAGGAAGATGTTCCTGACAGTGATTTGGATGATGCAGCGCCGGAGGAGTTGGAACAGCCAGCGGAGACTGAAAGCGACGAAGCTGCTGCTTTCGACGAACACTTGGACGAGCATGCAAATGAAAATGACATTCCTGCTATGGACGAAGAAGCACAGCAATTTACGGAGGATGAAGAGCAACATACGGGTACGCATGAAGGCGGAGACGAGGAACAGCACGACGAGCAGCAGCAGGAAGTCTTTGACGACGAGCAACACGCGGAGGAGCATCTGCAGGAAGAACATATACAGGAGGAACTATAAGTCAAGTTGCCTTGCCACGGCCTTGCGGCGAATGAGTAATCGATTGCATCTACTCGTATTGGTGCAGGACCTGCATATATGTATGTTTGTACAGCGAGGGCTGCAGTCAATACAACCGCTGTTAGTCCAAGCCTGGCGGCCTGCCATATAGTACTTGCTAATATGCAATATATTAACCGGAGCTATGGTAACGCAGTGTCGTCTCCGCTACTTACCGGTAGTTAACTATTGTAGAGACGCAGCCTGTGGACATGTAGCTAGCCTGTGAGTCGTGCCGTGATTCACGTGTTTCACTTCCGAATAGCCCCGTGAACCGAATCTTTCGAGAACATTCGAATGCATTCCGATTCGACTCGGAGGTCTGCATGCTTCCATCAGCGCGGCCAGCGAAGCAATGCATATCCAACGCTTCAAAACAAGCGTTGCGTGGACCCAGCAAACGATAAAGTAGCAAACAGCAAACCCACAATACGAATTTGAAAGGTTGACACTGCAAAAGCATGCCAATGCGTATTTTTAAACGCACTGTTAGCAAGACTCCCAAGCCTGCCGTCAGGGATGACTCGCAACCATCGCAAATTTCACAGCCATCAGAGCCATCGCCGCAAATGTCATCACGTCGCATGAGCAAGTCCAGCATTGGATCATCCTCATCGGGCGATCGCAAGGCAGCCTTGCTGGATCGCTTGTCTGGAACTCACATGGTTGACAATCGCAAGCGCATTCTTTTGCACGGCTACTTGCGCATTCAAATTGTCCGCGCGCAGAATCTGCGCAATTTTGACTGCATGGGAGCGTGGGCCTGCACGGATGCCAAGTGCTGCTCGGTTGTTGTTGGCGATGTGTCGGATCCATACGTGACGGTGCAGGCGGGGAGCCATCGCTTGCTCAAGACGGTTGCGATTGCCAATCAATTGGACCCGGAATTCAAGCAAGAATTTTTCATTCCTATTGCCAATTATGTGAACGCACTCGAGTTCCGCGTCAAGGATTTGGATTTGAACATGACGATTGACTTGCTTGGCAAGGCCTTTTTGCCAGTGGAAGACATTATCAAGCTGGACAGAAACGATTTGCCGCTTCGAACGGGAATTCATCGTATTGTCAATCTGGACGACAAGCCCCGACATGGAACGCTCGAGTATGTTGTCGAGTTTGTTCCATCGCACTTGATGACTGGCGACGTTGGCATTCAAGGTGCCTATTTTGAACCTCATTTAAACACTAGCGACGTCAGGTTCTACATAAACGCCGACCATCCAGAAACTCGTGATGGATCGTTTAAGATTATGGATGGTGCTATTGCGGAGGAAGTTTACGAGGCTGGTCGCTGCTGGCGCGACATTTACGAGAGCATTTGTTCCGCTAAGCATTTTGTCTATGTAGCTGGATGGTCTGTCGATCACAAGCAAAGTCTTCTGCGAGACGAAGAGAAGGATGAAGCAATCAAAATTGGAAAGTATTCGCCGTACATTGGCGAGCTACTCAAGAAAAAGGCTGACGAAGGAGTCACGGTCAATGTTCTCGTGTGGGACGATCGCACTTCGAATATGCTTATGCAGGGTGTAATGGGCACGTATGACGAGGATCTGCGAAACTTTTGCGCCGGCACCAAGATTAATCTTTGTCTAGCGCCGATTGTCAGCGGACATTACAACCCCTTTCTTGGTATGCGTAACGCCATCACGTGCACTCACCATCAGAAAATGGTTGTTTGCGATCACAAGGGAACTTTAGTTGGATATGTCGGAGGAATTGACTTGACAAATGGTCGCTACGAAACACACAAATACCCATTGTTCCGTTCGCTTGCCACTGCCCACGCTGACGATTTTTATAATGGCTGCGCGCCAATCGTAGACGAGAATAAGACTGGACCAAGACAGCCGTGGCATGACATTCACTCGCGACTTGAGCACGGGCCTGCGCTCACTGATATGATTCAAAACTTTGAGGAACGATGGATGAGCCAAGCATCGGAGGAGCAAAAGGGTACGCTTGTCGATACAACCAAGCTTGGAATCCGAGGCGCTTTGCGTTCAGAGGAAAGCAAGCGACCATGGAGCTGTCAGTTATTTCGCTCGATTGATGATCGAACGGCAAAGCTTTGTGAAGTCAACTCATGGACGAAGGACTTCGACGAGACGGAAGGCGTTACCTTTAGCGAGACCGACAAGAAGCCGCAGGTCAAGAAAAGAGAAAAGGTTCTGCTCAAAGACCCTCGGCCTGTCTACGAGAAGCGATTCGAGAGTGAAAGCATTCACGGATTTAATTTTCAGGGCAAGATCTTTCACAATCGCGGCATTGAGACGGACACAAGTGCGCATCGAGCATTAGTTCACCAAATCCGTCGGGCTGAACATTCAATCTACATTGAGAATCAGTATTTTTTGAGCAGCTCACACCTATGGAAGGCTCACAGCTCTGTCAAGTGCGGCAACTTGGTTGCAGCTGAGCTGGTCTTCAAGATTTGCCAGAAGATCGAAGCCGACGAACGTTTTGCCGTTTATATTCTTCTCCCGATGTGGTCAGAAGGCATTCCCGAGTCGTCAGCGGTGCAAGAAATTCTTTACTGGCAGTATTTGACGATGGAAGGAATGTACACAGCCGTTGCCGCTGCCATTTCCCGGAAGCGAGCTTACGACAAGTCATTTGATGCCTCACCAACCGACTATTTGAACTTTTACTGTTTGGGGAATCGCGAGACGGAGAAGGGAAGCGAAGCCGTGAATACACCAAAGCCGGGAACTAAGGAGGAGCTACTGGCCAAGACTCGCCGTCATCCAGTCTATGTACATTCTAAGATGACGATCGTCGATGACGCTGTCGCCTTAATTGGCTCAGCGAACATGAATCAACGGTCGCTTGACGGAAATCGTGATAGCGAGCTCATTATGGGTTACTGGCAGGAGGATCATCTGGCTGACAGGACTCGCATCGGAGACGGAGAGATCCATGGTTTTCGACTGGCGTGCTGGGCACACACAACGGGTGTACTGGACAAGGTTTTTGCGGAACCTTCAAGTCTTGCTTGCGTAAACCGAGTGAACGAAATTGCTGAAGCAAACTGGAAGCTATACACACAAGATGAGCCTTGTGAAATGACTTCGTACTTGATGCCCTATCCAATCAAGGTGACGCGCGAGGGCAAGGTTCGAGCCAAGACGGAGGACGGCCACTTTCCAGACACCAAGGCTCGTATTCTGGGCGTCAATTCTTTTCTTCCCGATTTTCTCACGACATAAAGCGCTGCTATGACAGGGTATTAATATGCATTAAATAATTCTTGTTTGGTTTATTGGTTTGCTCTAGATGTTCGTCGCCATTGGCACTAGTACAAGGCAAATGGTTCTGCATCAGTGAACGGAACAAACTCCCCTTCGCCATAGACACCTTGGTATACTTTGAATTCACGCAGCGGCGCCGACGCCTGCTTGGCTCCAAACACCGAGTTGCATCCGTCCGCAAAGCGCTCGTAGTAGCTCCCGAGCTTGCTTCGCGCCAATTTCGGATTGTCACCGGCAAGTGGTACAATGAGAGAGTCGGCTCCGAACATTGGGCCACTCTCTGGATAGTCGAGCTGCGCCAAGCTTGGGCCGCCGACTTTGCGGAGTTTGGTGAATGATCCGTCGGCGTTTTTGACGAACAAAAATGCTGCAATCGAACCTCGCGCTTCTCCGTAGCTGACCCAGCCTTTTGGATTGTAGCCGCCTACTAACTGATTTGAAGTTGTAGTAAGAACAACAAGCGACGGTCCCTTTTTATCGACCGCCTTATGAAAGGCCGCCGCGTTCCAGCCATTCGCATTGGCACTATAGGCGAGTTTCAGGCGTCGTCGTTCCAAATTGGTATTCTTCAACAACGGTCGCAGCAAGGCCACTTCCTTGTCGTCTCCGTCGACAGGATCGGCCCATGTATCAACGGTAGCCGGATACTGTTCCGGAAAGTCCGATCGACCAAAGCGCTTCAAACCCATTGGACTCGCCTCTGGCTTGCCAAAGAATACACCAAAGATCTTTTCCACCAAATCTGGTTCGTCTGCTCGTTGCGATTGTGTCGAGTCTTCGATGGTTTCAATTTTTATCTCTGACGATTCAGTTTCTGATTGCTGCTTGAAAAAGTCGAAAAGGTACAGTTGCGTGGATGAAATTATTGTTGTGGCGGCTGGGAAGCATGGTGCAGCAGGGCTGACCGGACATTGGCAGCTCCGTAATGATGCATGGCATTGCTGCGCATTAGAAGGAGCAAATGAATGTGTTACATCTATTAATGTGCACACAAGTATCGTTACTATTTGTAGCGTCCTCGATGGTTGTTTTGCCATGGTTTTGGTCGAAACGATGTGATATGTGATCAAGTCTACAGACGGAATCGGATTGCCGGAGGCGCGAAATGAAAGATCGCCAAAAGGGGGTGACGTTGAACCAGAAGATCGTGGATGAACGGTGCCGGTCCGACTTTATGCCACCGAACCCTTTTTTGCCGCGCCGTCCGCGTCTGCGACACGAAATCCTTCAAATGAACAGCCACTCGAACCATTCTTCTTTCTTTCCCATTCTTCCATCATACAAGCACGATGTCGACTCCTAGCCAGGCTCCCTGCTTTGACCTTTTGCCACCTGGCGGAACACCGTGGAGCAAGCTGCTCTCGTGCTGCGTTCCTTCCGCTCAGCCCAAGTCATTTGCAGCCACAACGAAGCCAGCAGCTGTTCCAGTCGCCAATCCATCTCCAACCACCACCTTGAAGACTGACATTACCAAGACTATTGACCATACAGACCTCAAACCAAGTGCCGAGGAAGATTCCATGGCATCGGATGAGTCTTCTTTGGAAGGATCGGTAGATTTCGATACCGTCAAGCCGCAGACGAATGCCTTGTCGGAACTTCTTCGTCTCCTTCTTTCGCTCTTGTTTCTGCGCTTCTTGACGCAGTGGTCCGACAAGAAGCGCATCAAAGCAAATGGAGAAACGAATGGAGCTCGGGTGTCGGCGTAAAAGTCGGGTGACGCTCGTTTCTAAAAGGCTTGACGTTCTTCTATGGCTGGCTCACCTTTGCCAGCAAGATGTAAACGCACGTTGCTGTCCACCTTTCAACATCCATTCATTCATTATACAGGTGCAATCTTTTATGACTCGATACGCACAATCTCTATATTCCTCTTTATACAGTCATATAACCTAACTAAAACCGTTAACAACATTTTATCCGGCTGCATACACTAGCATACAATCCGAATCATTGCAAAGCTATTCTGCAACTACATGCACCAACTGTTACAATTACGATGGAGGCTTGAGCAATGGACCCATTGTTTGCTTCATTACTTCATGATCCAGCTGCCAACAAACAGTAGTCTGCAGCGTCACCACCGTTCTTGAGTATTTGCCATGATCCGACGAAAAGATTTCGTCGCCAAAGTAGCTACCAGTCTTGTAGTTGACTCGCTTCGTGTCGCTTCCGTGCGTTTGGACGCCGTAGCATGAACCAGAGGCAATCACATGCATGCATTCGCCCTTGCGACCTTGCTCGGTAATGGTTTCACCACGACCAAAGGTGACTTCGTCCATGATTGTGGCCAGCTTGTTAATGGCGTCCGAGTCCAGATACTGGAAATATGGGATATTGCCAAGCACCTTCTTTAGTTCCTTGCGGTGGTCCTGGGCCTCGACGAGCACTTGGCGAAAAGCGGCTCGGTGCAAAGCCCAAAGGTGACCATCCGTCTTGGCAACTACCGAGGCGGAACGTGGCATGCTATGGACCTGTGTTGAAAGAATAAGATGTTCAGAATTCGGTCTGGCAACAGATACATGCAACCATAAGCCGCACACAACGTACCAGCGCCAATTCTCCAAAACTAGGGTGCGAATTCCTCGCCCGCGAGCCATCGTAAACGTGCACAATGTGACCGCCATGTCCAGTCGGATCCTCCTGACCGTCCGGTAGAATTCGAACCTCGAACTGCCCCTCGTCGCAAATGTAGAAGCGATCTCCAACACTGCCCTGTCGAATGACCCAGGTGCCAGCCTTGACGTGGACAGATTCCATGCATGCAAAGATCATCTCGCGCTGCTCATCGCTCGTATTGCGGAACATGACAGACGCTTTGATGGCTTCCGCAATGGAAGCCTTTTCTTCTGCGGTTTTCTTTGTCGCGTGCTTTTTCCAGTCAAAGTCCTCGTCGCCTTCGTACATGTCCATCTTCTTGCCTTGCTCACGCATCTTCTCGAGAGCCTTTGATGTCTTCTTCGAGACATGCTTTCGGACAGGTCGCGCGCCCTCTGTAAGAATTTGAGCATCAATGTCGTCATCCGATTGCAGGCCTCCAAGTATGGGAGCAGGAATGGTCGAAAATCCCTCCGACTCGTCACCAAGACTTCGCCGGCTTCCTCCCTTGACTTCATCCACAAACATGCAAATAATGGTAATGTCATCGGTACGAAGCTCATACTGCAGCCACAACTCATACGCTTCCGCCACAACGGCCCGACAAGCCTCTAGCGGATCAGCAAACTTGGCGCAAATATCAATCACGCTCTGGTTGGTAAGAAACTCGTACACACCGTCCGATGCAATAATCAGTATCTTGTCCTCGGGCAAGACCTCACGCGTCAACATTTCTGGCTCGGCAAACACTCCAAGATCCTCGGCGACCGAGTCTCCAATGGATCGCGTAAAGGCCGTTCCGGGATAATCGCCATTCTGCGCCCAAATGCGCGGAGGGTCACCGCCTTCATCCAATTCCTCGCCAAGTTCCAATGACTCGTCATTCTCCGAAGCTCCTTCAATGATCGGCTCCAACCCTTCCAGCTGATCCAACGACAAGACGCGGGCACCCGCCCGCTTCACGCGAGCCTTTTCGTCCTTGCGGTAGGGTGTTTGATCCCTCGACAGCGCCAACGCCTTGAGCGCGCGAGGTCCTTCGCGTCGATTGGAACCGGCCACCTCCTGTCCCAGAATGGCGCGCGAGTCACCAACGTTCGACACGGTGATGCGATTGCGGTTGCCGTGGAAATACATGGAAATGGCAGTCGTTCCCGAAAGTGTGTCATCAACGTTGGGATTCTTGTGCAGACCCTTGTTGGTATCGAGATGAGCGCGGTGCAGTGCCTGCTGCACTTGATCCTTGCTAATGTCCTTGGTTCCCTTTTTAGGCTTGGCTCGATCCAAGTGATGAGCTAGATTGACGGGCAACTGTTTCTTGGCGTAAATGGCACATCCATCACCATCCTTGCCGTGTCCGTCGAATACCGAAAAGAGCATGTTGTTCTTGTCCTTGCCAACGCCTTGTTTGACGGCGTAAGCGTCTTGATTATTTTTGAATGGATCATCAGGATAAAATCCCCGCAATGAAATGTATGCGTAGGTCAATTTAATGCCACCAACCTGCGGTGCGAGAATAAACATTTAGCGAATGTGAGACTGACAAATGACTTCGTCGAGCAATCACAACAGAATCGGAGAGAATCCCAACATACCTGCACAGTCCGTGCTTTGTCAATGGCATCCGTCCGATCCTTTGCTCTATTAATCGGAGTTCCCGCGTCAGGCAAACCTTGTGGCGCTGGAGCCGGTGGAGCTTGCTTGCTGCTGCTTGATTTCGACGGTGCTGCTGCAGCCTTTGCTGGTTTGGCGGGAGCTGCCGCCTTTTTCTTTAGCGCCGGAGCTGTCTTTTCAGGTTCAAAGTTTCGATCCGAGCGTTCGTCCAGCAAGCCCGCTTCCGAGCCGTCGCCTTCGGCCAAGTTTGACGCCGACCCGCCCAGCTTGTTCTTGTTCTTGTTGAAGAGTTTCTTGAACATGATGAATGCTCCCGATTCACAGCTGCACCTCTTGAAGTCGAGCTGATGAATCACTATCTTTTTGACAAGCCCGGCTCACACACACTGCTAATGATCTAGATACTATATGATATTGACTGAGAAAAAGGTGGTCGTCCGATCCATCCTTCGAGGAGCGCGGAGAGGTGCTCGTGATGATGACCGCAGTCATTTCCGTCGAATTTTTCGGCGTCCGAAAATGTCTGCGCGCCAGCCTGCCATGATGACGTACATTGCGGTTGACGGCCAGACCAATAGATCGGATTTCGATGAGGGACGACCGCACGCTGCGATGCGACCATGGCGAAAATGATGGTTCACAGAATGATGCGTCGTCTACTAGTAGTCGCTTTATTGCTGCTTGGCAAAGGCGTACAAGCCTTCCAGCAGCTTTCCGGTCTACAGCGACCGGTCTCGCTAGCTCCATCAACGCGCGTTTCGTCGACAAATTCACGTTTTGGTGCAAGTTTGACAGTGAGTCCATCACGATCATTCCATCACCATTCGACTGTCTTCCAAGCTTCTCGACTCTTCAATTTACCGGAACATAATGATAGATCAAAGCGATCGGCGATTCGCCGGTATCTCAGCCGCAAGTTCCAACGGACCTCCGTCTTACTCCAGTCCGTCGTTCGAGCTTGCATGAAACTCTCGTTTGCACTCTCACTGTTCTTGGCGGTAACCATGAGCACCATGCGACCGCAGCCTGCCCACGCATCCGCTCCCGTCATGGTCATGCCCAAGGGCGAAAGTAGAGACCCCATTGTTGAGGCCATGTCGGAATACAAGCGTAGTCAAGTCAAGGTGCAGCAAGATGAACTTCGGGCGTTTGCGAAAAAGTGTCGCGAGATTGAAGCCACCGAGGGAGAAGGCGCTCGCGTCAAGTTTGAACAGGAATATAAGCAGCAGCAAATCAAAAAGGCGGAACAAATGGCACAAGGTTTGGAGCAGCTGAAACGCAATCTACTGGAGCAAGGCATTGATCCGTACGTCGACATGGAGGGACAGCGACAAACTACCTTTTACAAGGAAGGTGTTGATCTTGGCGAGGTTGCAGGAACTCCTTTCAACGTAGAAAACGTTTTGCAGTCGAGGAACTCGAAGCAGTCTCAAGCGTATCGGCTTCGAAACAATCGAAAGATTATTGCGCTCATTGCCAAGGACATGCGCAATCGTGGAATAGATCCACTCGAGTACTTTTCCACGCACCAGGATAACACAATTTGCATACTAGAAATTCCGACGGAACGTGCTGCCCAAATGGCGGCGCAGTTTGAGGCAAATTTGGAAGAGTACGGGCAGGTAATTCCACCCAAGAATGGAGAGACGAGTGTCAAGGAACAAAACCCAAAGTCCAAGTCTCAACGCAAGCTTGTCGCTAAAGTTCAGCAAGCAAAGCCAAAGGTTGCCAAACTTAACCAGAAGAAACGAAAAGTTGCCACAAAAGCTGACCAGAAGATGCATCAAGCTGCCAGCAAGCTGGAAGAAACGAAGCAACAAGCTGTTAATGCCGCCAAGTCAGTGTCTAAAACGGTGGCTCCTAAAGCTAAGAGAGCAGCTTTGACTTTTAGACCCAATATAAGCAAAGACCATTTGGTCAAAAAGGCACTGCCAGCCGCTGCAGCCTTTGTCGCCATTGGTGGTGGAGGATTGGCGTTCAAAGTGTACCGAGACAAAGCCGCTCGCGAGGAGGAGGAACGACAACGCCAGTTTCGACTCATTATGGGAGATGCATCTGGAACGGAGACGAAGCGTCCAAAAACCTCAACATCCATGATGGATGTTGACGACGAGGAATGGGACTTGGATATTTTTAATGGCTCGAAGCCGTCTCCAAAAGCAGCATCGGCACCAGCACCGAGCCCGGCGCCAGTAAAGTTACCGCTGGAACCAGCGCCGAAAAAGAAACGTCTTGGTTTGAAAAATGTCTTTAACAGAAACAAGACTGGACGAGAGACGGATATTGCGGTTCTTGTTGCACCGGATGCGGAGGCCCCAGAGTTTGCAACGCTACTGGCAAAATTGCTAACGTTTGGAGCTCCAGGCCGATTTCCGCGCGTGCAAGCGCTTCCAGGCGACATGCCCATGCCTGAATTCGATCTAGAAAGTGCGAAGCAAAAGCTTATTAATGCTCGCGAAAAAGCAGATCTCGACCTGGTATCATCGGCCGAAATTTTTGCCAATGTCGTTAATTGCATGCTAATCAACATAATTGACCTTGCCGCTGTAACGTTAAAGGAAAAGGACACAAAGGTCCAGGTGGAAGCTTTGGATGTGGCCATTCAGTTCATTATGCATGCGGCTTCCATGTATGACGCTGTGGCTGATGGCGTGGTTATTGCTCCGGTCACGTATGAGGGCGATCTTGGCAGAGGCAAGCTTGAAAGCTTGTACAGCGCGTATGCTGGTTCCATGATGTCAAACCCAAAAGACGATTTCGATTCTCGACTGCAGTCCCTGCAGGACATTTTCAAAATTAGCGATAAGAAGGCAGAAGGCCTTATGATGTCTGCCGTCCAAAAAAATATGATGGAGATGATGAAGAATGGCGAGAAGATGGAAGGCATGGAAGAAATGATGGCGAGCATGGGCAGCATGGCTGGAGTGGACGGTTTAAACCTAGAGGATGGAAATTATGATCTTGACAAGGTCAAGCAAATGCTCTTGGGTGCGAAGCAACTGAAAGACTCGGGGGCTTTTAGTAAGGACGATCTGGCAAACATTAAAAAAGAATTCGACCAGACATTTGGCGCAACCATGGAAGAAATGGCGAATCCGCTGGACGCTGAAACGAAGGAGATTTTAGAGTTGATGAAGTCAATATTTGACGATTAAGTCCGCGTGGCTTGGTCTCCCTTATAGTCCAGTCCGGCTACCGACGCTATCGAGCCGTTGTAATTTGTATGTAAATTTTAACGCAAAATTTAAGAAGAAGAACTTCATTGCTCTTTAGCCAAAAACGACTATAAAAGCACTTCGTCACACCAACAGTTTGCTCATGTAAGTTCCATCAAGCTGAAATCCCAACTTTCGATAGTAGTGGCGAGTTCCTACACCGCTAATGACAAGTAACTTTTCAGATAAATGTTCTTCTCGAGCAATGCGCTCCGCCTCTTCCATTAACAATATACCAAAACCTTGGTGCTGAAATCGAGTTGGATCTCTTGTGGAAACGGCAACAGCGGATCCGTAAACGTGCAGCTCGCGAATGATGCTTGACGGACGCTCCGTAATTTCCTTGAGCCACGCAGCGTCCGAAACCTTGCGCAGCCGAAGAAGGCCAATTAAAATGTCTTGCGTCGGGTCTTCGTAACTCAGAAACGTCTCCCAGCCACCGTTAGCCACGTAGTCTCGTCGTACAAGCTCCACTTGATTGGGAGTCACGGAGGCATGGATTTGTTTCATACCAACCTCTCGCGTACGAATGTCAAGGCACGGCAGATCCAACTCACGCATTCTGGCTAATGCCAGCTCACGTAGGTTACCGTGTTCCACACCAGATGAGACGAGCGGCATGGGAATGTCACGTTGAATGCGGTACAGTCGCGTCCAGGGTGGAACTAGGCTCAAAACTTGCGCCGTCAGCTCCACCAACTGGTCCGGTGTATAATTTTGGTATCGATTCGTCTTCCATAGCTCATACAAGCCAGTACCTCGAATAACAAGTGTTGGATACAGCTTCATACCATCACTTCGAAAGGCGGGGTTCTCAAAGTACTCCTTGAAGCCTTCCAAGTCTCGCTCGTAACCCATGTTGGGCAAGTCAGGCATCATGTGCGTCACCACCTTGAATCCGCAATCCTTGGCCAAGTGGAACGAATGCGACACCGCCGCCACAGTATGTCCCCGATTCGTCTCTCGCGCCACCGACTCGTAAATGCTTTGCACGCCAATCTCAATGCGCGTGCATCCATACTGCAGCATTTCCTCCAAGTGCGGCTTCAAGCAATAGTCTGGTCTTGTTTCAATCGTAATTCCAATGCACTTGGTGACAGCCTGCTCCGAGTATCGAATCGATTCCTCCACACTCTGACTATGATAACCCGACAAGGCATCGTGCAAGTTGCGAATGAAAAAGTCCTTGTATTCCTTATCAAGACTCAAGAATGTTCCTCCCATGACAATGAACTCAACCTTGTCGACATTGTGTCCAATCGCACGCAGCTGCGCCACCCGACCCCGCACTTGACTGTACGGATCGTATCTCGCTCGAATGGCTCGCATGGAGGTTGGCTCGTAACCAGTGTACGCCTGCGTGGAATACTCAAAGTCACTGTCCGGTCCACCGGGGCAGTAGACGCAAACGTTTCCAGTGTAGGCAATGTGCGGACAGCGGTGCGGTTTGGTCATGACGGCCACCACGGCCACGCCACTCGCCGTGCGGACTGGTTTCGTTTGGAGGTACGGCCATAGTTTGGCGCGATACTCAATCGGAAGTCCCTGGAGAATGTCACTCATTTTGGGAATTCCCTTGAGTTTGAACTTGCGGGCGGCTTGCGTTTTTAGAGTCGTCAAGTTGAGCGTCGCGCCAGATTCGTAGGATTGAATGAGTTCATTGACAACGTGAGCGATGCACAATGCGTACTGCGACTTGCTGGAGTGAGTCTGAGAGAGCGCCTGTGACGACATTGTAGGTACCGACGAGTGATATCAAAGTTGTCTATATGTCGAAGGCTGTGAAGGAAAAGATGATCATATCCATTGTGCCCTTCATCGTTTCGAGTGGTGGTTGTCAAGGATCAAGAAATGTCGGACCGGTATTCACTGTGACATTGACATAAGTCGTACTACGTCGTAGTAGTAGGACTTTGAGATATAACAACCACCGGTAGTCGTACAACAATGCAACGGTACCTTTGCTAGCTATACTCAGGAACATACTTGCGATTAAAAAAGCGTATTTGATGCATGTTCACCTAGCCTAAATAAACTAGTTGAGAGGATAGGCGTCCAAGCTCCAGCTCCATAGTGCCATAGATTTTGCCCACCAAAAGATCTAGAATCCGTTTGCATCTTTCATCAGATCATTGACAAATCAATCAAAATCTGGTATGCCCTCTCCCCAACATCGTCAATCGCAGCATACTTTTGCTGAAGCGCAACCTCCTCATCAAGTGGCCTTGGCTGCACAATGATTGGCCGTTCCTTCCATTCACCATTCGTCGCCGCTCCAGATTTGACAAATGGTGCAGAAGACACGGAAGAGGAAGTACTGCTGCGCGAAGCTTGATACGTATCTTTAACTACCAATGGTTGTTGATGAGAGGTTTTCGCTTCGGTCGCTGGCGTAGCATTCCCAAATCCAATTGCTCGTAGAGCGTCATGCTTGGGGCTGTTGGTGCTGCCTTTCCGAGGACTTATGCTCGTTGAGGTTTCCTTTCGATCCTTACTATTTTTCTTTGGCTCGGGCGTCAATGCGCGGCCGTTCGCGTCGAATCCCATGACACTCAGCGGCGGTAATTGGTCACCACTCCCGGCAACTTTCACTGTTGGCTTGTCTTGATCAATCACTTGTAAAGGTTGCTTTGTTGGTGTTTCCTTGTAAGAAGGTGGTGTCGTTGTTAAAGGTACGGACGCCATTGTAGATGCAACGGCTAGAGGCAACTCCGTTAACGTTGGCGCAGACGTGGACTTGACGGGTGATGCTGCCACTGACGTTGCCGCGGCAGTCGCCGGAGCGACTGCCGTGAGAGCCGTCGAAAACGGAGCCGTCGGAGACGTGGCAGTCGCTGGAGCTGTCATGGTCGTACGTGGCTTGGCAGCGGTTGCCGGTAGCGGCGGAATGGTAATCTTGACTGGTTTCGTCAACGTCTTGGTCGCACTTGCGACAGATGGACTACTAGTTGAAGTCCCCGCACTGGTGCGCTGCAACGAAATGGTGGTTGGCTTTGGCAGCGAGTCGATTGCCGGTGAGCTTCGAGTCGACCATTCCTGGAGCTTGCCTTCCATCTTGGTGGCAGCATTTTCGACCCTCTGCTGGAGCTTTTGGACCGTGGTCATGTTGACGTCTTCGTTTGGTAATGATGGTAGTTTGGTACTAGTCTGAGTGATCGAGTCGGTACTGCTGTCGACGGAAAACGAGACCGAGTCGGTGGAAACGTTGGTAGAGTTTGTGAGCGACTTGTCTCCATTCATCAATGGTTCCTTCGTCGGCAAAGGTTCCACTTGCTCCAAGGCCCGCGCCGGTCGCGTCAATACATTATCAACATTATCATTTCCACCAGGCGAGCTCAACGAATCGTCACTTCCTTGCTGCTTCATGGACCGCTTGTAAAGTTCATTCGTCAAAACAACGCCGCCGCAGACAGCAATCACCTTGCCCGGATTCTTGGTTGTTGAAACTACAATCTCTGGTTGCTGCTGCGAAACAACATTGGCATGCGCGACATGCTGGTGACTCATCCAAACGCAAACGGCAAACGCCATGAATGCAACGGCTCGTCGCGTGCGTCGCAATAGTACCGTCAGAGCGGCAAACATCATCTTGCGCGTCTTTCGCACTTTGAGTCGATTGCTGTTACTGGTTGCAAAACTATGAACCGCTCGTCGCGACGAAAACAAGTTCAAAGAGATATTGTTCAAGGGCTTTGGAGTCGTCGGAAAGGAAGCAGGAATGGCGGGTGCGTGGCCATGTTTGCGGACCTTCGACACGGAAAAGGCATTGGACGGCAATGGTCCCAGAGCAAGGAACATGGCCGTGAATAATGTCGAGTAAAGTCGTCCGTGCGATAACATCATCTTGCACTTTAACGTAGAAAGGGATAACAAGAATGCTCAAAAACTAGACTGGATAGAGTCAATGATGGCATCCATCCTACTTTTCGGAGAAGGTGGCGAGCGAACGAACGGCTCGCCATTGACATGGCGGTGTGAACCAGTGCGACGAGGTTTTCAACAGCATGGCGCGCGCAACGCGCGCGCGCGCAAGCCACGCCATTTGTTGTCCTTCGGTTCAACTTCTGACCATCCTTCCCGCGACTATTCAATCGGTCATTGTGTAATGACGTCTTCCTATACTGCTTGTTGGTATTATTTTCTTGATTGTTGTTTTGTGGCTTGTATGGACGATAATGATTGCAGACTATTTGGTGCGACCGATAGTTTTTGCGTTTGGTTGACCCATTTGAAATAAGGATGGAACCGGATTCCAGTGCCGCTCTTTGCAAGTCGTGTAACAAGTCATTCCAATCAGAAGAACTTTTGTACTTTGCTGTGTCAAAGTAAATCCTTTCATTGAAATATGGCTGACATGCAGGATCATGACGGCCGATGAATGACATGATGTTATGACTCTGTGCTTCTGCCGATCGCGGCAAAATTACATTGAATTTGGCCTCAGCAGCCCATTTGCGCTGCTCTTTGCAGATATCAAGAATGGTTCCTTGAAGGAGCTTGGTCGTATTGTCTATGTTCATTGCCATGGTTTATGACGATTGTTATTGTATGTTATTGTATGGCGTCGTCGGCGTCTTGTGTAAATAATGAGGCAAGGCTGGCTTGCGCAAATCGGTTTCATGACCAACGTAAGCAAACTCTTAACGGTACTCATGTCACACCGTTATGTGTTTGGTGGCTAATCGGTTTTGCGCAGTCGACAATGGCGCTCCATCTCCTACAGCAGAGCACAACGACCAACTAAACTTCCGTCTTGAACCTCGGCGACGATGAATGACTCCGTGAATGATGGATCCAACGATCGTGAGCCAGCCGCGGAGCCATTTCATGGCGGTAACGGCGAGTACTTGAACGAAGCGAGCGAACCGATTGAACAGCAACAGCCGCAGCAAGAAGTGGTCGTCGTCAACACATGCAGCAGCACCGAGAACATTATTCAGCAACCGATTCTGAGCGTCGAGGCTGCGGCGGCTGAATTGCACGAAGCGACTATTGAAGAACCTGCAGCCGTCGAAAAGGATGCAGCAAACACTACTGGAAACCTCATTCTCGCCTATGGGCAGCCTTCGACTCCGACGAGCACTGCAGCTGCGGCTGCGGCCGCTGCATTGCAGCATGATGATCACGAGCCGATTCCATTAGCAAACTTACAGTCACAAGTAACTCCTCATCATGATCAAGATGCAGCGAAACAGCTTTTAACTGATGACGGTAGTGATAAAAAGCGCAAGGATGCTCCAACTGGAACCACAGATGTGGTAACAACGAAGCGTCCCCGCGCAACGCCTACTCGCGTCAACTGGGAGGATCGCCTCGCCATGTTGGAAGCCTACAGGCTTGAGCATGGTAATTTGTTGATACCAATTCGATACAAGGAGAATCCCTCGCTCGGCAAGTTTGTGCACAATACGCGCGAGCAATACAAGCTCTATCACAAGTTGACGCCGGAGGGATATAAAAAGAAGTGTTCTCTCACGGCGGATAAGATTGCGCAGCTGGACGATCTTGGCTTTGTATGGAGCACGGAGCGCAGTCGCAGACAAAAGGAGGATTGGAACGCACGATTTCAGCAGCTGCAACGCTACAAGCAGGTGCATGGTAACACGTTGGTGCCTCATGGATTTCCCGCGGACCCAAGCTTCGCCGAGTGGATTCATCGACAGCGCACAACGTATGCGACGCACTTGAAGGAGGGGCGGAAGAATCGCATGGTGGAGGAACGAATGCGTCAACTAGAGGAGCTTGGGTTCCACTTTCGGTATGTGCAAGTGTATTTGGCAGTGTTGTTTTGAGTTGCCTTTCTTCTTTTAGTGCTTGTCCTGCTTTCTTCGTTTCTCACTATTCATGCCCTCTTTTGCACAGCGTCCACGTTGACAAATGGGAAGACCACTACCGAGAGTTGCAAATGTATTCGCAGCAGAATGGAAACACAATGGTCCCGACGCATTATGCGCAAAACCCCAAGCTTGGCCGATGGGTACATACGCAACGACATCAGCGTCGGCAAATGCTCAAGGGCAAAAAGTCAAGCATGACGCCGGCACGCACTCAGTTGCTGGATCAGCTTGGCTTTTCGTGGGAGGTTCGTCAGACGCTCGCGGGTCCCCGCCATACGTGGCGGCAGCGATTTTCGCAATGTGAGGATTTCTTCAAAGTCCACGGGCATTTTCTCATACCTCCCGCCGAAATGCCCGAACTCTGGGCTTGGTGCGTCGAGCAAAAGCTGCGACTGATGAATTTGCATCGACATGGAACGGATGCTACGCGGACCATGAAGACCAAGATGAGTCAGGAACGTGTCGCGCTTTTGGCGAATTTAGGCTTTACCAAGGATGTAGATCTTGCGCTGGCAGTGGAGGGGTTCCCCACACCAGTACTGCCTGATGACGAAGATGACGAAGAAGAGGACGAAGAAGATGACGACGATGATGAAGACGAAAACGCGGATGATGGCACTGGCGGACAAGATCATCACGAGCCGTTGGATCGCCTGGGAATGGATGATCATGGTCAGTTGCCACACCACCATCAGAACAACCAAATTGATGAATCGCAACTGACTGAGCGGGATTATCATGAGGTTTTAGAGTCTATGGATGTGTAGCGACGGAAGATGTGTATATATGTTTATCTTTTTTTTTTGTAAGCGCTTAAGAGCCACGAAGGATATTGTTACGTAAAGTTCTTCATCAAAATCCGACAAACGTCCTCGCCAAACATCCGCCAAAACTTTTTTTAAATCAGCCATGATCAAGAACTGTAACCTCACCAACTAACCTCACCGACCCCGACGCGGGCGCTTGTTCGTTGCCAATGTAGCAAGCGTTGCAGTATTTGCCGCCGTCCCGCTGCCGGACGCTTCCTCCGCGCGCAAACGCTTGCTGCTTCGCGTCGTGGTCGGTGCGGCGGCAACCACGGACGAACTAGAGTCCTCACTCGCCGTACTCGCTCCTGCCGTCTCGAGCTTGTCATGCACTTGAAGATCGATGGAATCCGCCCGTGAGCGAGTCGTTATATTATCCGTAGTCTGGGCGGCCGATGCGGCCTTGTCAACGTTCGCTTGCCGCGTGCGAGTCTTTCTCGCACTTGCTGCAGTCCTATGCACCAAAAGAGGTTGCTTTGATAATTTTGATGCCATCATTGAATTCTGCTCAGACAAACTCGTATTACTGTCGAACGATTCCATCATGTTGTCTGTATCAATACCTGCAGACGACATTGTACTAGACAATGCAGCTTTGCCACTCGCAGTTGCAACAGGCGCAGCCATTTTAATATCTACAGCTTCCTTGCCCCCTTGTCGCTCCGTTAAATGCTCCAATACATGCTTGGTCGTCATTCGTTTGGTAATCAAAACCAGCGCCTTTGGCAACGAAAGTGATTCTTGCCGCATAATTTCGTCGAGCGTGGCAGCAACCATGAGCGCCGCCTTGGCTTCCAACGATCCAATTCCAACCGAATTTACCAAAGCGTAAACCTGAAGGAACAAAAAATGGCGTGAGCGTGTATTATTCCATGTGAAATGCAAGACAAGCAGTCGGTCAAAGGCCATCAAGTTATATAATCATACCTCCGCTTCCGTCGGCACTGGCACCACCCACGCGGCCGACATGGCCGTCACCAAAGCGTCTGTGGCAGTCGCCCGGTCAAAACCATGAGATTTCATTAGGTCGTCCATGGTGCGACGAACCGTCTCCTGAAAGCGCTTTGGCGATGGCGCTACCGTAATTGTATTTATTGGCGGCATGTCTTGAAGAAAATAAAAGTGTTTTGCTGTATTTGAGCTCTGTAAATATCGTTAATCTCTTCTACCGTTGGGCGAGTACCAATGAGTTTATAAAGTAATCGTAAGTCTCCTCTTCGCTACGGCTCGTCCGTCGTGGATTGTTAATATATATTAACGCAGCAGCAGCCGGTCCAATCCCATTGTGATGATGATGCCGCAGCGAGTGGGCGTGTCGACGCTCACCGAAGTTCGTTGACGGGAGACGGTCAGACGCAAGTTTATTTGCGAACCGATGCGACATAGAATGACGTCATTTTTGACGCGCGGAAGAACCTCGCCATGATGGAACGACACACAAAATACGGATCCGTTCTTGCTCGCATTACAGTACAAGCAGGATACACCATAGCTATAAATGCAAAGCATATTTCTCATAAAGTCGAAATATTCAATATGAGCGAAAGATGCCATGCCAAAACGGAGTCGAATGTTGTCACGATTGACAACTACATTTCTGGCACGTTCGTACCTCCGTCCACCAAGGAGTACATGAACGTTCACAATCCGGCCGATGGCGCGGTGATTGCCAAGGTTGCTCTATCCAACGAAACAGATGTCGACAAGGCCGTCGCTGCCGCTCAAACAGCATTTGCGTCATGGAGCAAGCTTACCATCAAAACGCGGGCTGCAATCATGCTCAAATTCCACGCTCTCGTCCAGGAGCACGCCAACGAGCTAGCGCAATTGATTGTCAAAGAAAATGGCAAGAATATCACTGAAGCATTGGCGGATGTCGCCAAGGGAAACGAAACTGTCGAGTATGCCTGCAGTTTGCCGCAACTGGCGGCTGGCAGATTGATGCAAGTGAGCTCGGGCGGGGTGTACTGTCGGGACGATCGACGTCCACTTGGTGTGGTTGCAAGCATTGTGCCCTTTAACTTTCCGTTCATGGTGCCAATGTGGACGCTGCCAATCGCCTTGGTCATGGGAAACTGCGTCGTGCTCAAGCCGAGCGAAAAGGTGCCCTTGACCATGCACCGCGCAATGCAACTCTTGACGCAAGCCGGCGTTCCGTCGGGCGTCGTGCAACTCGTGCAAGGTGCGGCAGCGCCGGTGCAGGCCTTGATGCGCCACCCAAACGTCAAGGCGGTCACGTTTGTCGGATCAAGTCCAGTGGCGCGAATCATCAAGGAGGAATGCAACAGGCTGCACAAGCGCTGCATTGCTTTGGGAGGCGCCAAGAACCATTTGGTCGCGTTGAGCGACTGTGATGTTTCCACGGCAGCGTCTGATATCACTGTATCATTCGCCGGATGCGCAGGCCAGCGATGTATGGCAGCCAGTGTACTGCTGCACGTCAATGATGGTAGCAATGGCAACGAGACTGAGCCATCATTGATTCAAGCCATTGTGGACTGCGCGACGAAGATTAAACCAGGCTCTGGACCGGGAGAAATGGGACCAGTCATTGACGAAGCTTCGTACATGAAGATTCATAGGTACATTAAGGATGCGGTGGAGAACGATGGAGCGGAACTGCTTTTGGATGGACGCAGTTGGGAACAACCCGGCAATGGTCACTGGATTGGACCAACTATAATTTTGCATTCGTCTTCTAAAGACAAGACAATGAAGGAAGAAGTGTTTGGACCCGTTCTTAGCATTTACAACTGCAAGTCATGGGAAGAGGCTGTGGAGATTGAAAACGCCAATCCGTTTGGCAATGCAGCATCCATCTACACGAGCTGTGGAGCGCATGCCGACTGGTTCACGGATCGCTTCCGCGCTGGCATGCTTGGCATAAACATTGGCATTCCAGTGCCTCGAGAGCCCTTTTCGTTCGGGGGCAGATATGACACAATGAGCAAGTATGGGGATAGTGATATTACAGGCGATGGTGGAATTGAATTCTTTTCGCATCGAGTAAAGATTACGAGCAAATGGCCCATGGCGAAGCGCAAGGCAGACCAAATGGATAGTCATGGTAAGGATGCTGCCAATTTTGCGGGTACCATGTAGGGTCAGCTAAGATACCTGTTGTATACATCGTGCATTCACTAATCACATTAATTAGAAAGTAATAGGCCTGTCAAGTATGAAGCATGCAAGTTCGTTTATTACAAAATGATATGACAGACCTTTAAGTAGCTTTACAAAGACGACGATGCATTGTCCGATCCAAGCACTTTAATATCCAGTCTCGGAATCTCAATCTTGGGGCACCGGTTCATGACGACCATCAAACCTGCTTGATGCGCCTTTTTTGCCGCTTCCTCATTGATGACACTAATCTGCATCCAAACACTCTTGGCCTCGACAGATATGGCATCATCCACGACTCCTGCCGCATCGGCGCTGTTGCGGAATACGTCAACCATGTCGACTGGTTTTGGAACGTCAACCAAGTTGGCATAGACGGTTCGGCCCAAAATTTCCTTGCCAGCCAAACCAGGATTGACTGGATAGACAGTATACCCCTTTTGCATCAAGTAGTTCATAACTTGATGAGAGGGTCTTTCCGGCTTGGGCGAGGCACCCACCAAGGCTATGGTACGAGTCGACGAAAGAATCCTTTTCATCGTTTCGGAATCCTCAAACTCACGCGCTGCTGCTGATGACATTCTAAGTGCACTCAGAAATGATGAGGAACGTACAATGGGAGATAGCCAGCGCATATATGTATTACTGTAGTATGGTTTAAAGAGATTCGACAAGTTTCTGCTTGACAAGGTTCGATTGTGGTGCGCCATGGTGACAACAGGAAGACGTTCCCGTGCGCGACGGTCGCTGGAATGATTGACTTACTATAGGAAACCATGTAGTCTTTTCATTCCCAGACAAGTTAGTATTGCCAAAAATGACTAGTATTCACTGGTATTTTAAGTCTATTATTGCCTTCATGACTAGTTTTCAGGATCTTTTTGCTTCGTCCGTGAGCCACAGGTTTCACAATGAGCATGGAGCGCATGAGCACTCACGTTTCGCTGTTGTTTCTTCTCATACTCCTGCAGACCTTTATACGTGCCAGAGTATTGTTTATACCTCAAAAACTTTGTGTAGATCGGAAGTGGATAAGCTTTGACGTGGTGAATTTAAACCGGAAAGTTTAGTTAGTCGTTTTACAACCAGTCACCGCTTCTTCGCTTGCGCTGCTACCGTGTTCTGTTTTATCAAGAGCAAGAAGCCAGGCACATCGCTTGTTGAGTCGTATAGTTGGAAGCAAATATTTTCGCGCGATCACATATTATTAAGGCTCATTGCGTGACGCCGACTGACTGCACACGCCTTGAAATACTGTCGCAATTTTACTTTAATCAATACAATTAATAAACGACCATGTCATCGACGATTCTTTATAAATTTCGCTCGGGAACCAATTTTGAAGCTCTCAGTTTGCCTGGTACATCCGCGCGCTTGCTTGATGTGAAAAAGGCCATTGTCGCCGCCAAGAAGTTGGACCAAGGGTCGATTGAGTTTGATCTTGCCGTCAAGGATGCCACGACGAATGAAGACTACACGGATGAGAGTATGCTGCTGCCGCGAGGGACGCGCGTCGTTGTGCAGCGATTACCAGCAGCCAAGGGGCAGGGATTCTTGGCCCGAGTAGCCCGAGCGCAAATGACTGGGTTTGCTGGATCCGCCGCTAGTGGCGCAGCTGCATCCGGAGCTGCTCCAGACAACTTTTATACGATTGATGGTCGCGGACAAGATGAAGATGAGGAATTCGTTTCTTCAACAAGTGTCGAAGATAAGGAATTGGCCGCGCTTCGTGCAGCGACGGAAGCGGCCGGTACTGCGGTCATCCCCATGACGATGGCGCGCGCTGGAATGCGTCAAACAGCCATTGCTGGCAGTGGTCCTCCGCCTCCGCGATTTAACAATCATGGTGCTGGTGTGCGACAGCAGCAGCAACGTCCTAACGCTGATCCTGAGCTGCGCGAACAAGAAAAGCAGTTGATGCCAAAGAAGCGCGCCACTGGGATTCCGCGCACATTTTTGAACCTATCGGCGGCACCAGACGGAACCGGAGATGGAGACCCAAATGTCCCGCTACTGCAGCCAAATGTTAGTGGCTTTAAGGAACTTCTCAATCGAGGTGGCGGCCTCTCCGAGCTAGCGACTGGTGGGCGAAAGGACTTGGATTATGCTTTAAAGCTAACCTCTACAACTATACCTGAGTATCTTTTGTGTGCTATCTGTCACAGTGTCGTCCGTGACGCTATGATGCTGCCTTGGGATACGGAGGGACGAACGACGTGTGATTTTTGTATTCGTGACGCATTGACCAAGAGCGGGTTTCGTTGTCCCTTGACGGGACAGGAAGGAGTAAGCCCAGATGACTTGCTTCCCAACCATGCGCTGCGCAAGGCGGCACAGTCGTTTATTAACGAAGTCATGGCTAAAATTGAAGAGATTGAAGAGCTTCCGGACGACGATGATCTTGTTGGAGACGAACATGGCATTGAGGGCAAGATTCTTGACGGCGAAACAGCGGAGAAGGGCGTCTTGGTTTCTCGTAGAACTGCTCCTGTTAGAGCTAACGACGAAGGTTTGTCTGGTGGCGACGATCTTGGCTTCGGTGGCGATGTGTTTGCTGCTGCACCGAATGAACAAGAGGAAGAAGTTCTTGTTCCGAAATCAAAGTCTGTTGAGCCTGTGGCGAATATTACCGAGCCAAAAAGCGACGAGGTAGAGGATGCGTCAGCGAAAGAAGCTCTAATGAAAACGGCTGTGCTAGTGGAGAAGACGGACAGCAGCCCAAAGAATGTGGCTCAGCCTGAAGCCGAACCGTCGCCCGCCGCTAGTCGTCAGCGTAGTCCGTCCGAGTCTACGACGGATACAAATCCACGACGTGAGCCGCATCGGCGTCGTGGCCCTCCCGTTGGCTACCAAATGGGTCCTGCAGGTGGAGCAGGTATGGATCGTAGTGTTGCTAACTATGGAAATAACATCATTAATCACCATCAGTCGCCTACGGGTATGGGTGCTCGTGGATTCGACGGTCGTTTCAACGATCGATCTTATCATGGAGGAAGAGGCGACCGAGGAGGTCGTTTTGGCGGAAGAGGGCGATATGGAGATTTTCCTCCGCAGCACCAGGTACGTCTTCCGTTTGTCGTGTGTTGAGCAATGTTGTGTTGACCGCCTCCGTAAACTTGCTTGTCAGCCTACTGGACTATCTTGTAGCGACTGTACTGTAGCCAATAAACCTGCTATAATTAGTTAAAAATCGTTACTAGTTTTCAGCTCACACATTGGTTAATTTCTCCACCTGCACAGCACTACGACCCCCGCGACGACCGTGGATCGAAACGCACCCGCTCAGAGTCGATCGATGACCCGCCTCACCATCGTGATGATTACGGCAGCCGTGGACCCGCTCCTCCGCCGCCGTATCGTGGTGGAGGACAATACTTTGATCGCGGTGGAGGCAGAGGTGGTGGTCGTTTCGAAGGCAGGGGACGCTGGGACGACCGTGGAGGGTATCGCGGTGGGCGGGGAGGCTTTCGTGGCGGACGTGGTCGCTATTAGAAGGGCCAGGCATACCAAACTTGTGGCTACGATCTTACTAGTAATGAATGAAAGAAGTGACATACATCAGTTTCTTAATGAATTAGTTCGGCTCAAAAACGATAGCCCCATCTGTATATTTGCAGTGCTTACCAACTACGCTTGCTTTGGAACAGTTAGCTTTGCGGGCAAAACAGTCGCATCCTTCTTGGCTTTATTCTTCTCTTCTGCCTTGATGACTTGCTTGAGCAACCACACAATCTCAGACTTTGTCTCTTGCAAGGTTTCGAGCTCTTGCTGAAGGGCTTGCCATTGAGCGCGCTTTGTAGCAGCTTGACTCCGAATGGCCTTGACTGCGTCCGACGCTTCCACAGCATCTAATATACGTGCCTCACTCTCTATTCGTTTCTGTGCAGCTTCTGCATCTTCCGTCTTGTATTGTTGCAATCGTTGTCGCTTCCGTCCATCGAATTCGTCCTGCAACGCTCGTTTCCACGTTTGCTCCTTGCGCTCGCGGTCGTCGTAGAACTGCTTTCGCATGTCCGCCTCGATCTGTTCGAGAGCCTTTTGCGTCTTTTCCTCTTGCATGACGCGAATATCACGGAGGCCGCGTTCCTTCTGAGCTTCTAGTTCTGAAACCTTGTCTTGCATAGCAGCAAGCTTGTGGCGATGGTCGGCAAGTTTTGCCATGAGCTGGTTAATATGCTTCTTCTCATGAAAATATTGACCTTGACCGGAAAGTTTCGCTTCTATTGCCTTGCGGACTTTTAGTGGTACTGGCGGAATAGACACCGACAAGTAAGGATGGTTCATGTTGCGTCTTCCCCCAGCACCGACTGTTTCGGTGGAAGGAACCGACGAATTTTCAGGAAACAGCCAAGCTGGTGGCGTCCACGCGGAACTTTCGCCCGAACTATTGAGTCGCTTCGACATGGTAAAAGAGAAAGGAGTAGTTGGATAGGTAGGTTGGTAGGTACAGTAATGTAACGCGAGATTGACTGCAGTCGTCAATTCGACCGTGTCGCACCAGTTATGACCGGACATAAGCCTCTTGCATGCCTACCGGTACAAGTACCGCGATGCGATAGTCCACACCAATGCAACCAATGAACTGTATGAAACAAATCTGCCAGCTAAATGGAATTAAACTTTCGACATCCCCACTACATGCCTTCCATTTGCAAGATCATAAACAGACGCCCATGTTGTTAAATTATCTGTAATTAGGGTTACTTAGCCAGGTCTGGCATTATTATGTAGCAGTGTACAAGTGGTGTCCCACGTGCACAAAAGTAGTGATTTGTATTGTACAAGCCGCACCAAACGGTTTCTTCCACATTATCAGTGGACAACATTGTGGGCGGGCGGGCAAGAGAAAGAGCAAAAACCATTAGCTGGCGGTCATAGCGTCCCAAACTGAATTGTGACTGCGCAGATCGCACCGCCGGCGTCTTTTACTTCTCTTCGTCGACAGGAACCATGTCGGCAACAATACCATTCTTTTTAAGGCCTTCAGCATACATCTCAGCAACTTCATAGACCCATCGTCCGACGACAGCAATTCCATTTTGATGCGCCTGCATCATGGTTTGGTAGGCTTCCATCTCAGTCTTGCCCGTGATTTGCACCAGAGACCGCGCAACATGCTCGCGCGTGTTGAGGCCGTCGTTGTAGATGCGAACCTCCCAAGCTTCGCCGCCCATGCCTTTACGCTCCTTGGTTGGATTGCGTTCCAGGGTGCGGTCCGTCTCGACGGCCGGACGTTCCAACGTGGACGGCCGGTCGAGAATGGCAGGGCCTGACATCTCAGTGGATGCTCTTGTCGGCATGCCCCATAGCGAACTTGATGATGAAGTGCAGCTGCTGCTTGCTCGCTGACTCATACCCATTGGACCAAAGGCTGAAACGGTAGCGGCGATCAAGGCGGCGAGCAGTAGTATTTTTCGGACGGCGGCGGACATGATCAATCTCTTGTAGCAAAGGCGATTCACTCTTGTATCAATGATTGATAGCGTAGCTAGCTTTCCTGATCTATGGACGTGTGGCTGGGCTGTGTCCCTGGAGCAGAAGACAATACGAGTCGTTGGTTTGCAGTTGCAGTGTCGGCTTGCAACACTAAGTGATGGCAACGCAAGCGTTTTGTGGATCATCGCGGCGCGTGGCTGATGGTGGCCAGTCGCTGCTCTCAGGCGCTCGAAATCGGAATTTTGCATAGATTTATGATCAATATCCATCCATTAGCGACGCCAAGGAATACTAACGCGTACGTCACTGTATCCTGTGGCGCGCCACGTCGATTCGAAAGTTCAGCATACTTTATCGCTTATAGTAAATCGCGGAAGGCTAAATTCGGCTGGTCGAGCTCGCCCAAACAGCTGGTCGGAATGTCGCGGTCATTGTTCCTTGGCCGTGCAATGCAGCTCGTCTTTCGATCAACCATGTATGTGGAAGGTCAGCTACTCCTACCGTACGATTAATGAATTATCCGGCATTGCGAGGAGTAACAAGCTACTACAAGCTTTCTCTGCAAATATTTCTTACTTACAGTAGCTAGTCATAGCTGAAAGCGCATTGGGCGCATACTTTATCAATGTCCATTGCCCGTCTGCTTCGTCCCCCATGTGCCTTCTTCGCCAGAGTAAATGTGTTACAAAAACTTCTTTCCGTACTCAAAAGCTAGAAATCCAATCGCACTGGAGGGAAATGCCATCATGGTGGACCGTAAACTAGGGTGGATGAAACCTCGAAACATCATGGAGGGAGCAACTCGCATTTCATTCTCCGACAAGCCAAAAACTTGCTCGCTATAGTGCGAAAACACATGCTGTATCTGGCCAGCGAAACCACCAGCCATGGAAAAGCAAAAAAGGTAGCCAATACCAAACGATGGCGATGAGTCATCCAACAAGGCATTCTCAAAAAGTCGCTTTGTTCCCTGATAGCTTCCAAATAGTAGCGACTGCGCCAACGAATGGTTCAACGTGTTCAATGACACAAATCTAGTAGCATATGAGGGAGTATGTAGCGGCGACGCTAGCAATCCAGCGTTTCGATAAGCCTTGGCAGCTTCCCACATCGCTGGACTTGATACTAGAGCTCCCTGCACGCCTCCCGCGGCAAAACCTGCCACATAGTGGAGTGGAACGGGAGCTCGCGCATACTCATCCAGTAAATCGACTTCATCAGGATCCTTGCCCGATGTATATGAAGTCACGACTTTCCCGTAGGTCTCAAACACAAGCGTTCCAAGTACAGAGTGTCTCGCCAAGGACATGGCAAATGCCTTTGCTTGTCGAAGCCATGGGCGTGGTTTAGGTGCAACCGCAGCCTGAGACGACTCCTCGTAGGCACCATACCATGTCAGGCCGCTTGACACGCGGTCCGTCATCCTTGCAATTTGTCGCGCCGTGGATGGCTTGATTGCCGTTGGAATCGACTGCGGAAGCCTTCCAATGGGCGATCGAGCGAGTGAACGACCAATGGATCGAGAGACGCCCCGGACGACGCCGGCTGCTTCTGCTCCAAAGTCTTTGCGATGTTCATCGTCCTCTTCGTCGCTTTCATCGTCGTCATTCTTTCGATCAGCCCGGTGTTCTTTGTCGGCAGCAGAATTCTCATCGTTGTCGCTCGCAGTCTTACTTTCAGCAGTCATATTGACTCAATCACAACACTACTAGCCATTGTATCTATCATTTAGACTCTCCACGATGCAAGCCTGGATTGATTGCATGCGCAATACGCTGCACCAGCGCGTTTCGCGAGAACATCTTCGAGGGTTCCCGATCGGTTGTCGAGAGTGACAAAAAGTCGTACCGGTTTTCAAATTTTGCCGAGTTTCGAAGGATTCGAAAGAAACGCATCAACGTGATTAAGATGGAGCGCACAACTTATATTGTTGTCTGTAGCTTGCCATGAAGAGTCGTCTACTCGCTGTTGTCATCTCCTGCTGCTTTGCGTCCATGTCGACGGGGTTTTCCCCACGCGCCATTCTTACGGGTGCGACGAGAAACATGCCAAAAGCTTCACCTTCGACGACGCTTCAATTGGCTCAGTACGGACCCGACGCCATTTCACTTTTCAACAACATGAAGACGCCTGCTTCAATTATAGGTGAGTGATTCAGTCATGCGTGAAGTGGACATTGGACGCAATGGAGTCCGACTCATAATTCTTTCCCATCTTTACAGCTGGAGCTCTCATGCCACTTGGTTTTCTCAATCCACTGCCCATGAAGAATGAAGAAAAACCAGAAGGCAGCTTTAAACGAGGCCTTCGACTGTCATATCAGGTTGTAGCCATGCTGAGTCTCTTGTCGGAGCTCATTAGTGTCATGTGGGCCACGGTGGCTGTCAACCAATTGACGGAAATGCAAATTGCTCCAGCCGAAAGTGTATGGTAAGTTCTAATACGTACATGCTAAAGGAGCTTATAAAAGTTACATGTAAGCCTAATGCCTCTCATCATGCTTGTCGCAGGCACCTGCTGATTCGCGACTTTAACGTGCCATGGCTTGGAACAAACGCTCACTTTGTCTTTGGCATGCTTGGGTTCGCTTACATGCTTGCATGTCGGACATACTTTCACTACGATGGAGGCCGCATGGGAACTGGCATTGCGGGGTTGGCTTTTTCGGGTCTGTTGCTGATGATATCCATTGTCAATCGCGGCGTGAGTTCTGGGTCGGGACAAGGCTTGCGCTACGGCCGACACGTTGGGGGCTTGTTTTACAGCTACGTTGTGAAGCTCATGCAGCGAGCATTCACGGCACGTACATTTGGTCCTCTGGAAGTGGGATCAATAGTTTTGGCAGCTACGAGTCTCATTAGCATTGTGACGGCCATGGAGAGACGAACAAACAACACGTCGGAGGAGCCAGATTCGAGAAAGGCCGAGTTTGAATAAAACTTGCAAGTCAAAGAACCTTTTAGTGATGTAATAGAAGAAAAAATGTTTGTATATAGTAGCATGTCATTGCTTATAAGAGAAAGAACCTTGCCATGGCTCCACCCGCTGACTGCAAATACTCTGGTTTCGTGTCGGCCAAGAGCTCAATCTCCACAAGTTGTCCACCATTTCTTTGGTGCAAGACACATTCATCGTCACTGTCAGTAGCAGCCTTGCTTTGGACAAACTCGCGAGCAAGATGCTCCCATGCATCGCCTGCATCGCGATGCGTACCTTGTCCGACGACGGAATGTCCCGGTCTAGGAGTGTTCGTGGCAATGGCTTTCACTGCTTCCAACTGAATATTGTCAGTTATTGATTGAATCGTGCTGGATGCTGAATTGGAAGGTTCCAGTCCCTGCTGAACAACCCATTCACAAAGGCCGTGTAAGGCAGCCATTGACTGTGGTTGCTCTCCATTGGAACCAGCATCCAAAACGGCTTCTATCAAAAGAGTCTGACACGCTTTCGACATCGAATAGCCTTCTTGATGAACTCTGGCGCCGAATATGATGTTGCGATGAGCATGTATAGACGCAAGGACGGTTTCCGCTTGTCGATTGACTAGCCGATATTGTCGCGATCCGTAGGGGTGGTCGCCGAGTCGTTCAACGCGTGACCCCGCGGACGAACTGAACCGAATATGAAATCCATTTATTCTCTCTATCACGCTAGATGATCTCCGCAAAGTCACTGCTGAGATTCTGAGTGTCCTGTTGGATTGCGCAAGGGCTGCCATGGTGAGAGGAAGAAGAAGAAGAAGTGGTCTGCGTCTCGACGTCGGTCATGGTAATGTCGTAGAAAAACCGGAAAGACATTGAGATTCAGTACCGGTACGACTACAGCATTCCATCGAAGGATCGAAGCGAACCATTCGATCGATGCGTCACAACCACACCACTCCACCATGATGAGCGCTCTTTGCCGGAGCTCCACGTTTCTCTTGAATCAAGCGTCAATGTCACGCTTGACGCGTCACGTCGGGTTGCGGTCCTTTGCCTCGGTTGGCGAGAAGCTTCCGTCGGTGGATTTGCATCTTGGATGGCCACCAAAGAATTACAACCTTGCCGAGTACGCGAAAGGAAAGAAGGTTCTTTTGCTTGGATTGCCGGGAGCTTTGTAAGTATACATTACACTTGAAGTGATTGCAGTTGTATTGCTCGTAATTGGCACGCTGGGTATCATAGGATTTCAAGCTCACAACATGCACGCTTTTTTAATTCCACATTTTAACACAGCACTCCCACCTGATCCACAAAGCAAGTCCCTGACTATCTCGCGCACCAAGACGCCTTGCGCAAGTTGGGAATCAGTGATGTTATTGTTTACGCGGTAAATGATGCAGCCGTCATGCAGGCTTGGGCCAAGGATCAAAGGATTGGACTTTCCATGCTCATTTTCATGGCGGACCCAGCAGGCAATCTGACGCGAGCACTCGACATGGAAATGACTCATCCTGGTCCGCAAGAATTGGGATTGTATAATAGATGCAAGCGTCACGCCATTTATGCGGATGATGGAGTCATCAAAGTCATTCATGTTGCCGAGTCGGAGGATGACCCCGCTGGAGACAAGGATCCAAGTAGCGTTTTGTCGGAAGCCATGATGAAAGCCATTAAAGCAGCCACGTAGCTGCCGAGCGATGCATGTAGAGTAGTAATTTCGCAATGGCAGCTGTTGGTGAATTAACTCGTTTGTTGAACAAGCTTGCACGAAGCCTGAATGACGCATCCTCTTTGGGAGGATGCTGAACAAACGGAGAAGCCTGGTTCACTGCGTTTTGTGGACCATTGTTGCTCCGCGGCCAAGAGCAAGTTTCCGAAACGATAGAGGAGAAGATCTGCAGCTAAAATAATGTCGCCACACTCGAATTTACATTAATCTTTAGTATATTTCGTATTTTTTAACCTACTCTTAAAAAGCAATAGTTTAGGTGATTGCAGTTTGGTTGCGTAGAAAATAAAGAAAACCTCTACAAGGCAAAGCTTTGACAGTATATTTACACCAGGCTATCGAATTGAAGAGAATGCTTGCAACATACCCAAGCTTTCGCCAACCTCTCGACGATTCAAGCGTCTGTTTTCAGCACTGCCAGGCGTCATGCTTTGATCCGCCGCCGCCGCCGCAGGCGAACTCGTCTCCCACGCCAAACCCTGGTTGTTCGTTCCCATTAATACATTGGTGTTGATGCGTGGCCCATACAAATGCATGTGTCGCACGTGCGTGTCGCGTCCATTCTGATGCATGGACAAGACGGAAACGCGGATGAGATGCGTCTTGACAAGGTTTCGATGCGAGTCGGCATGCACCGGATCATCCAGTGGATCAGGTGGCGATTGAAGAGGAATGATGCACCAACCAGTCGGGTCCATGAGCTCGACGGGCGCACAGGCTGGAATGAAGTCTTGCTGCGTCAGTCCAATCTCAACGATCACCTTGCGCGGCGTGTAGCTCTCATCGAGTTGGAAGTCGAGATAGAGACATACATGACTAATGGCGACGCGGCGTCCAAAGTGGAGCTGAATCCAGTGCGGCTGCGCATTGCCATCGCTCTGCCAGTACGTATCGAGCGAAGCGTCAAGCAACTGCTCAACGCCATTGCCTGGCTTGGCGCTACTCAGCTGCCAGCAAAGAGCTTCCCGCCCTAATTCACGCAATCCGTAGAGTAAATCTAGAGTCGGTACAGAGGTGATTGGTTTGTGATAGTCGGAAGATGACGGATCTGCCTCTTCATTGTCAGTGGGCGAGGCTGGTGGTTCGTCCTCCACGGGTGCTGCTGCAGGAGCAGCATCTGTTTCCTCGTCTTGGTCCTCATTATCGGAATCATCTTCATCGTCGTCGTCATCGTCAGCTGGAAAGGTTGCCGAGAGGGAATCAAATATCGCTGCCGCATCCGATGCCATGCTAGGATAGTATGCTCGGCGTGAAGGAGTATATTTATGTTGTAAACTTGTAAAC
Source organism: Mayamaea pseudoterrestris (assembly GCA_027923505.1). Classification (NCBI taxonomy): domain Eukaryota; phylum Bacillariophyta; class Bacillariophyceae; order Sellaphorales; family Sellaphoraceae; genus Mayamaea; species Mayamaea pseudoterrestris. Next base: position 329,093 of record BROI01000017.1, on the reverse strand, counting down.
TGGGCGATGCGCCATGGCGACCGCCGTTTCCGCGCGGAGGGACAATACCGGTACGATGCCCTAACTCGTCGTACCGTTACTTGCTGCGACATGACGAAACCGATGAACGATGCCTCATTCGTCTTCCAAACTAACTCCACCATGGCGGCTTTCTTCGTCTTTTACTGGAAGATAACCATCATTCTGATTACACTAAATTGTACCAGTGGTTTCCATTCAAACGATCCACCCAAAATCTCGCCTGCAACTGGATTGGAGAACCGAATATACAAATGGAAGTTTGACCAACAAATTCGATATCAAGTCAATGGTCCGGATGACGGAATACCCGTCATTCTTATTCATGGACTATTCTGCAATTCGGATCATTGGCGAAAGACGCTTGTTAATGCAGCTGCTCCATCAGCTGACACTCCAAAATACAAGGCTTACGCGCTCGACTTGTACGGCTGCGGCTACAGCGCCAAGCCCTTTCGCGAGACGGACGTGGCGCAACAAACCAACGGCGAACAAGAAAGGTTTCCAACTGCGAGCGATTCCATACTCAAAAATGTAAAGCTTGGAACAGCGGATGGAAAAGGGAATCGCATACGCGACGTGGATCTCAAGCATCCGCTTGACAGTCCGTACAACTTTTTCACGTGGGCAAACCTCATCAACGACTTTTGTCGCGACGTTGTATTGAAGGATTCGTCAATGAACAAGCAGCAGCAGCACGCAGTGCTGGTTTGTAACTCGATTGGAACGATTTCAGCTCTTCAAGCCGTCATTGACCAACCAGACTTGTATCGTGGAGTCATGGTGATTGCACCCAACTTTCGCGAGCTGCACTCGGCAGAAGTACCGTACTCCAAATTCGCCATGCCAATTATAAGATTTCAGCAAGCGTGGCTTCGTGACCAGGGACAAGGCTTGTTTGATGCACTGGCCAAGCCGGCCACGGTCAAGAACATTCTCAAAGTACCCTACGCTGTCAAGGAGCAAGTGGACGATACACTGGTGCAAGTCTTGCTCGATCCGCTGCTGACGGAAGGAGCGTCACGCGTCGTGTTTGACACGCTCAGTTATTCTGCTGGTCCGTTGCCGGAGCAGCAGCTCCAAACGTTTCCGGCAAACAAGCCAGTCTGGGTTTGCTACGGTCATGAGGATCCGTGGACGCCAGCCGCTCGCGTCGAAGCCTTGACGCAATATTCACCCGTGGAGCGAGTCACGGGATGGGCTGGAGTGGGACATTGCCCCATGGATGAGAGGGCCGATTTGGTGCATGACATGCTGTACGAGTTTTTGGAGCGACTGCAAAGTAATGGTGCCGACGAAGTTTTGGTGAAATCGATAATGACTGGCGAAGGTAAAAGCATTTAAAGATTGCAACGAGACAAATTTCTCGAGCATGCTGTTGCAAAAGTCACTCATGTTGACGTGCAATCAATCGTTTAAAGGTTAACTCCGACTGCTTGCTTACAGTTAAAGTAGGTTAAATATGAGTTGACCCAGCTGGCTGCACCACCTCTTAGCAGGTTATTTGGGTATCTACAAACAATAGTGCGCCCGGACCTTCCCAATTAGCTCACGGGACCTTTTGATGTTGAGCTTCTTGCAAGATTCGGCGATCGAGTATTCACGACCGCGCAGCAAGCGTGATTGGCGAGCTCCAAATCGTGATGACGAAGCCAAAACGCGAGCGAGAGGCATCGCACTCACTTGTTCGGCAACACAAGCCGTCAACGACACTTTCGTCAAGTAAATCTTGGTCTCTCGAGTCGGGTTTCAATTTGAGCGACGAGAGAATCACCTCCTACCACACTGCATTTACTACAAGAGCCTATCTCCTGTTTGTTTCTCTCGCAAGCTCAAGATGCCTCCGAATCTCCAGACTCCGTCTCCTCGTGACAGCCCGTTGATTGTCGAGCATGACACGACAAACGTCAAGGTATTTCGCTGCGCAATTCTCGGCTGCGGCATGATGGGACAGGAGCATGTCAGTTATCTTATGGGATATCCGAATCAGACTCGACTTGACTTTCTCTGCGATCCTCATGAACCATCATTGACTAAATGCCTCCAAGTCATGAAGGAGTTCCAGCAGCCAAAGACCATTGTGACATCAAGTATCAACAATGGACATTACTTTAGTGATTCAATGGTCAAGCTTCCAAAGCTGTTCAATGACGAGAATGAGCTTTTGCAGCACGCCCATGAGATTGACTTGCTCATTATTGCGTCGCCCAACTACTTGCACACGCCTCAGCTATTGAAATGGTCGCGCTACGAGCACCTGACGATTTTGTGCGAAAAGCCCGTCGCTGTATCTTACGAGCAACTGCTACGGCTACAAGACATGCAGCCAAAGGCAAAGATTTGGATTGCCATGGAGTACCGCTTCATTCCAGCCGTACAGCAGTTGTTGATGCTTTTGCCGACGGTGGGAGAAGTTCAAATGGTCACTATTCGCGAGAATCGATATCCGTTTCTCAATAAGATTGGCAACTGGAATCGAGATAGAAGCAAGACGGGTAAGTTATAACCGGGGTATGGTCGTGTAACATACAAAAGGACGGGTCATAGCGTCGTCGGCCAAATTCATTCTCATTGCTTGACTCGCCACATTCATTTTCAATGCAGGCGACACGTTGGTCGAAAAGTGCTGCCATTTCTTTGACCTCTTTCGTCTCATTACGCGCAAAGAGGCAAACCTTTCACACGTGCGGGCTTTGGCTCAGCGAGGTTTAAACTATGAAGCGGAGGTAGACGATCAGCACGATGTACCCATTCTCGATTCAGCGTACGTGACACTTCCCTTTGTGCCGCCCCAGAATGGCAGCGACCGCAGTAAGTCGAAGGTCAACACCATTGGATGTTTGGAGCTCTGCATGTACGCCGAAGGAAGTCGACACCAGGAGGAAATCATTGTCACTGGTACACGGGGAAGACTCGAAGCGTACCTGCCGGAGAATAAGGTATATCAGTATCAACGTCCGTCACATGACGAGTGGGCCGATCGAAGTGTTCCGCCGCCAAAGCACGTCAAGCGGGAGATTGTTTATGATTGCTCGGACGTTCGCAGTGTGCATGGCATTGACCAGACGATTCCCACTCATGGTGGCTACCACTACAGCTCGACTGCTGTAGAATGGTATCGCTTGCTACAGGCTATGACAACGTGCCAAGAAAATGGAACATGGACGCCGCTTGTTTCGCTCGAGGATGGCATGCGAGCGGTCGAGATTGGCCTGCAGGCAACTCAGTCGATTGTCAATGAGCTGGCTGACGGAGCGCTGGCATTGTAATATCAATTTAGTAAAGTGTATATGATTAGTAACGTTCAATATGTTTATTTTTAGACGATTTGTCTGCATGTTTTTTGACCATACCTTCAATGCGAGATAAAAAAATATGTAACTAAATGTAACAGAAGGTTAGAAACTCTCATCTCGACTCATCTGGATCTCGCCTTTTCTTTATATAAGTTTGCACTTGGTCCTCGTTATAGACTCTTCCCTTTTCCCACCATGAATCCGGACCGTCACTTCCAGTTAAGTTTATACCAGTTGGTTTTGTTCGCTCGTCGCGAGGCGGACGAGGAAGTTGTTGCCTTTGGTCTTGGTAATCCTCATTAAAGCCAAGCGGTCCGAGATCTTGTTCTCTGGTATCATACATGCGCTGGTCATATTCTTCCGGCGGTGGTCGGTAATCGTCCAGAGCATCAGCATAGTCCAAGCCACTATTGTATTCGTCATAATCATCGAAGCGTCTATCGTCTTCCTCAATGTCACGAAGAGACTGCTTTACGTAAGTTTGAACTTGATCCTTGTTAAATACGTTGCCTTTGTTCCACCAAGATCCCATTGGTTCTTGCGCGGGATCATTTAAGGGAACGCTTTCTCGACGAGAGTTCTTTTCATCGACTAGCAGCCTCATTCCTTCTGGGCTCAAAGGCCGGTTCCCAGCCTCGTCCAAGTCGTATGGATCATCATATGCGTCACTTTGTTCACGAACCTTAACATAGGTTTGTACTTGGTTTTTGTTGACGACGTAGGTTTCACCCCACCAAGAATTGGCCTCGTCGAAAGCTCCGTTACTCCCTGCGTCTGGCTTGGCTCTGCTTCGTTGTGGCTCAGGCGTTACCCTTGGGTAGCCTTGCATTGGCGGGAAATCTTCCCGGTCGTCAAATGGAGGTTGGTCGTATTGAAAATCGTCATACTGCTCTGGCTGCCGATCAAGTTCAGGGTCCCATCGAGGATCGACATATTCCATCGGTTGCTGCCTAGCTTGTAATTCCGATCCCCGCTGTTCATCCGCTACTTCCATTTGTATCGGTTGCTGCCTATCTTGCGACCGCGATCCCCGCTGTTCATCTTCTTCTTCCATTTTTAACTCGTCAACACTTCCATTTGTTTGGGTGACTTCCGTTGGCTTGTTACCGTTGCCATTGCCAGCGAACGGTCGCTTTCCCCTCTCTGCGTAAAAGGGTCGAATTTCCTGAGGTGCGCCAGACCTTTCATTAGATTGGACAGCGGCTGAGTCTTTCGCTAATGTCGGAGTTTGGGATACTTTGGACAAGGGAATCTTTTCTGCGGAAGCTAACTTTTTCGTTGCAGATTCTTGCTGGGTTGCTCGCAATGGGTCTGAACTCGTCGTATTGTCTGCTGCGGCAGCCGATTGTTTCGCCTTACCCAGCAGCATCTGTGTCAACGGCACATCCTTCTTCAAAGGCTCTTTCGTCGAAACACTCGGCGCGTCGTGCGTTGCGCGAGCGGGCTCTTGACTAACTTGCTTCAGATCCCCAGTGCCTGCATCAAACACGCATGCATGGAAACGAACGCTGTCTCGCAAAAGTCCAGTCTTTTGCAGATTGCGGCACTGTTCAAGAGAATTGAGCTCAACCAGCCGCCTATGTCGCTGCTCCGAATTGACAATGGCGTCCAATTCTTGTTGATGGAGTCGGTAGCTGAGAGAAAATGGAAGAAAAGTGTGAGTTGATCTAGTTCATTCACTCTCAAAAAATGATCATTGTGTACTTACACGTCCTGGACACTCCCCAGCCAGTTTCCAAGAGGCATTCCCCGGTGGTGTTGCATCGCCATGGATCGAAGGCTGTTGCAGTCATAGTGGCCGCAAACGAAAACGTCTTGTATGTTTGATTTTACAGCATAATCCAGTACCGCCAGAAGGCTGGCGTCATTCGTCAAGACCATGTTTGCCATGTTCTGATATACTAATACATCTTTCGCATCTTGCCCAATAATATCATGCGCTGGTATTCGCATTTCGGTGCATCCTGGGACGGAGTGGTAATAGGCTGGTGAGTGACTCTCGAAATTTAGCAAACAGCGAGCGTCGCGAAGTGCCTGCATGCAACTTACCTATCCACAAGTACTTTGGGTCTTGTTCCTTATTCATCATGTTGAAATACATGGGATTGTTGGCTAGCATTCGATTCTTCCATTGTTGATTGGCCTTTAGAATATCGGAAAAGTTCTCGTCGCTCTCAGCATTCAACGCCATTGTTACTTCTGTCATTCTTAATCGATGCGATAATAAAGGCTGGGGCTGAAACGAAGATACATAGCGTGCCTGCAAGACTGCGGCAAAGCATAGCAACAGTTGCCTCGTGTTCATCGTTAATGCCAGAGTGGTTAATTGCGTCCCTGGCTCTAAAAAATCAACTTCTCTTGTAAACAGCTTGAGGTGATTAATTGCTAAACGGTAAGAGGTTTTGGTACGAGTGCCTGGTCTTTGAAGAGCCCAAAAACGTTGTCAAGGGAGAAAGTGTCGGCGCGCTCTGTCGTCTTGCTGCACTACTCCTTGTTTGACGGCAGCGCCGCTAGCGTCATGATGGTGATCGTTTTTCAAAATCGCCAACCGCACCTCTTAGTGACGTCAGCCGCGAGTGCCGGACCGACGTCAAAGGGTTTGGCCAAGCTATCTTGTACAACTCACCTTGCAGCGACTACATGTACTTCGATAGTGACGAAAGAAGTAAACAAAGAGACGAATAGTAATGTGGATTATGATGGATATGGGGTCGACTGTATTTACTCAGTAGTAGTATTGTGGTTCTCGCTGCTCATCGCGATAGTAATCTCGCATTGGCTCATAGTACTGACCAGCCGACGGCCGCGTGTAGGTTTGTACCTGCTGCTCATTGTAAACGTTTCCCTGCGACCACCACGAGTTGGACTCCGTCACTGGGCGCGCGTCAGTCTGGTAGTAGTCGCTGCTGCCGACGTAAGTCTGCACTTGATTCTCATTCACCACGGCACTTTGGCCCCACCATGAGCTGGACTCATCGTTGTTTCCCGAGCGTTGGCGGTTCTGATTTGAGTATTGTCGACTATTGTAATGGCCGTCGTCATATTCAAAGCGATTGCGAGAGTTTTCACCAGAGTAACCACTAGCAAAGTAGGGCTCTTCGTAATAATTCTTGCCATAGTCGGATGACTCGTCGTAAAACTCGCTTTGACGGTTGCCATAGCCAGAATATGATTGATAGGTGCGTGGGTCGTCGGCGTATGCGTATTGATTGTTGTAGCTGCGATCAGATGGTTGACTAAAGGAAGCGTATGTGTCATGGCTTCGCTCGCGGGAAGAGCTGTCGCTGCCAGTGCTGCTGCGATAGGAGGGTTCGTCATAGACGTAGGTGCCATCGTCCCATCTACTTAAATCAATAATGGAATCAGCTCCGTCGTAAAGAGCGCCATGTTTGGATCGGCGCGGCGTTACATAGGTTTGTACTTGTTCATCGTTGAATGAACCTGCCTGCCCCCACCATGATGTGGACTCGTCGCCATTGGACATGAAGCTCGACGATGTACTAGAACGCACAGTGGCGCGAAGATGGAGTGGCATAAAGGCCAGGGTGCCCTGGACAAGGGCCGTCATGGCTGCGATGGCACACACGTTCTTCTGCATGATGGCGAATGATGGCGAAATGGATGAGGCTAGCGGCAACTGATGAGACAAAATCTTACTTCGCTGCCACAGAACAAAAGGGTTGGATGCAGGTTGGAGGGAGGAGGCAGGGGGCTACGAGCGATGGAAGGCAACGGCCGTCATCGTGTGGGGCTGATGGTTGATGGTATCCGCTGGCAAACGGCCTCGCCATCGAAATTAAAACGCTGACGTAAGGCATCAATGAGCGTATCTGAGTCATTTCATGATAAGTATTCAATGTACAAATAAACAAACACGACCGAATTATAGACTGTAAACTATGGAGTACTCCCTTAAACTCGAGTACGCTCCCATGTTTGCCTAACATCATTATATCAAACTATGAGAATGAGCAAACACTCAGAATGGCAAAAGAGGAATAATCGTATCTTAAGCTTGTAGGTCATTTCATCATCACCATCACTGGTTGATTGACCAAGTTGGCAATGCACTTTAGCTTCGCGATTTAGCATTGATACAACTATGGCGTCCAATTGTTGCTAATTGCTGAACTCCCTATAAGTTAAGCGAATCATGGCCTTGTTCGCTGGCCACGCAAAAATGGATATCAAAGGGATGCTCAAAAAAATTAAACCTGCTAAACACGTCATCATGAACCGGCCACCTCGTCACTTGCTACTAGCCATCATCATGGCACTCTCCAGAACGGTCTGCTCATTATCGTCTGGTACGTTAAGTGCTGCTGAACCAAGTCGCTCCTCAATAATATGCGTCACCTTCTCCGACACTGTCAAAAATGGTATGGTGGGGCAAATGGACTCAAAAATAGATTGAGCTTGGTCAAAGGATTGGTCGACCGCAATGTTAGGAGCATCAGCGGGCAGCAAATGGACACCAGGATGAGGTTGAGACGACGCCGGACCACCCAAATCATAGGTGAAAGACACTTGAAAGACTTCTTCCAGTGAGTCATCGGTCAAGGAAGCATTACAAATGCACGACACTGCTGATTCGAGGACCAATTCAACGTCGAAATCATCGATAGGTGCGATAGTTGTTAAATGAAGGAGGGAGTTCGACGGTGCATGCGGTGCAACATTCACACCATTGTCCAATATAAGACCTTGAATGACTTGCGAGTAACCAGCAACCGTGTTGGGCGGTAGTATGATAACGTGTCGTTGCTGGCCGTCCGGAATTGGTTTGCCTGAGAGGACACTTATTCGCCGCCATACGCGATGGGTGGAGTTGACACCATTCAGTGCTTGCCGAGGCGCGACAACGTGGGCGCAGGTGAAGTTTCGTGTAGTAAGATCATCGCGCGTCTCAGCAGTGACAGAAATGTTCCGTGCATTGTCGACGTAATCGTTCCAGCCAATAGAATGAATTGCTGTCCGTAGCATATACGTCGCACCAAACACAGCAGCGGATCTGCAAAATGCTTGCGGCAGCTCTCCACTTCCATACAACGTGGCGAGGAAAGCAGTAGTACCGAATCGTCCTAAAGCAATAAGATGCCGACCCAAGCTACGCATCGCATCAGACAGACTAGTCTCATTCTCGCCGTCGGTGCAATTTTCTAACGCCATGGCGTAGCGAATCAGTTCAATAAGCGACTCAGACAGTTTTTGACCCTTCAGATAGTCTCGAAATGACATGCCGCTTTTCATGGATCGTTCCAAAGCTTGTAAATCGTCACTGGCGACTGGCTTATTCTGTGGACGTCGGAGCGCCCGACCCTGATTCAAATGGCGCTCATTCAAAGACTCAACAGCTGTCGCGTCCGATGCATTTGACTCGTCTACCATCGCATCAGCTTCTTGAAGTACTTCTTGTGCAATTGCATAGTCCATGGCGAGCTGTAGAAACCACATTAAGCGTCGCTTGTCCATAGCCTTGAGCAGCTTGCTGGCAAAGACTTCGCTCTTGTTGCAGGGAACTGCCGCCAGCTCTTTGCCAAACAACATGCCTTGAATGGTTTTAAACTCTAGATATTCGGAAACGCCACTGGCCAGGAGGCCTTGGACGGCTGGTCCGCTGCAAAAGACAAGGCCTGGTGTAACGTCCAATGCAAATGCACGCGAATGGTCGTGTAGAAGCAGACGTGCTACCTTACACGTTGCATGCAAGACACCGTGTTGGTCATACACATACTTGGCGAGCTTTTTAATCAACTCTTCGTCAGTGCTGTCATATTGTATAGGCACCGAGAGATGCAACCTCGCACTCCATTTGTCAAGCTTGATTATAATGCTTGTCGCCCCTGTAAATTGCGGCGTGATTGATTCAATGACTCCTCCTCCATAAGGCGTCACAATTGGAATTCCTGCATGGAACGGGTATTGCTCTGGCTCTGTTCGTCTCGTCAAAGACTTGATAGTCACACTCTTCGTGGCGCCTAGAGGCGAGAGCTTGATACTCCTACTTGTAGATGAATCGGCAGCGGAAGCAGAATTCTCTGCAGCTTCGACTGCTTTATCTAAACTCTTTTCGTCGCTTTCTCGTGCTGCTTGCATCTTTTCATACTCTTGAACAATATATGGCAAGGTCCAAACGGCATCAAGCTCTCCGTAGTAGTCAGCGCCATCGCAGTGAAGCACGCTGTAGCCGGCGCGCGCCAGAGCGGACGCGAGAATGGAGTTTGTCAGTGATGTTCCACATAGAATCACGTCGTAATGAGAAGATATCCCGCCATACAGACTATCTTGTTCATGTTCGGGCCTTTTTATAGTCGAGACGGAGCGAGGAGACGCCATGATCGTGAGTGAGCTTGGAGAATGGTCGAGAGAGGCGAGGAGACGCGACATGACTCTGCTCGATTGGTATGAAATGTCAGTGTATCTTTGAGTTTTTAGTTATGTATAAATAGACGGGCGGTGGTGAATCGGAGGGAGGTGCGCGAGCAATCCTGAGACGCAGTGAGAGGGTGTCGCAGGGCGACGTCTTTCCCGCAGGACCAGTCTGCGCCAACATCTTTCTTTTGTTATTTTGTCTTTAGATTATGTAGAAGCTTTGTTGCACTGCTCGCGCTTTGCGCGTTGGTGAAAAAGAGCGACGCGACTGCTGAGTGCGCTTGTGTCACTGATTGATTTCTGTTAGTCAATAGGTGATTGATGTGTTAGCGCTAGTATGGGCGACATATTGCGAAGAGCCAGTGAGTTTTGGCAGTCGTATGATCGACAGCTGCACACATGGGAAATGGATCAAAAGTTGAAGTCTTATAAGCAAAATGTCAAGGTCTTTCGAAACTACGTATTCCTACAGGATAACTTTTCTGACATTGAGCAATTTATGAAATCTACGCGCTTTTATAAAAATGACATGGTGTTGTGCGTGTGTAATCACTACTCCTCAAGGGCTGCTGCCGTTCGCATCGACTCCTCCAGTGCAGTGTAGTTGCGTACCATTTCTTGAAAGGATTCGTCGCCGTAGAAAGATTCTTGTTGCTTAATAATGTCATCTTCCAGCTCCAAAATACCTGTGTAAAACTCCTTGGGACTAATAAGCTTATTCTCTCGCAAAACGGCAGCTTTCACCAAGACTTGTGCACGCACGCGACGAGATGCGGCTTGGTCCTTCTTGTTCGGAACGTAAAAGTTGTGAATCCCCCACATGCTCTTGTCGTCAAAGCCCATGAAGCGAGTCTCAATATTGAATTTTCCATAACGGATTTCTTTTCGATACCGAACAGTGCTCGCCGTAACGACAAAGAAGCAATTCTTTTTGTAGCCCTTGTGCAGCATGCCGCTTTCCGTCGTCATCTGCCATCGCGCCAGCTCTGCGTGACTTAGATAGGCAGCGTTATTCATATGGCCCATGTAGTCCAGATCTAATAAACCAACCCGCGATGTGTAAACGTGGGGACAATCGCCGAGGCCGATCCTCTGGGCATCTGATGCACCTTTGCGCATCAAGCCCTTGCCAATGGCGACTAAGGTTCGTGGGGTGTGAATTAAAACCATTTATGTCAATGTAGGTTTCTTCACTGGCTTCCACTACTTTCTCAATGAATTTGCCAGTATGTTTGTGGTCGTTTGTAAGAATGCCGATCGTAATGGCGGGCCTTCGACGAGGTTCCTGATGAGCGATGAGAGGTGACGGCCCGCGAAATTGTGAGCTCCACATCGGCAGGCCCGTCACGCAATACCATTGCGACTCGACATCTTTGGCACCAGTACGTAGCTATGGCGCGAGACACACATGTATGTAGTTGCTACAAGTACGCTTCAGTGCCTTCATCAAGCCATTCTATCAACGTGTATTAATACCCTGATCAAGCCATCGATCAATAAGCTTACGAGCAATCACATTTTTGGGAGGGATGAGCAGTGGAATTGATGGGTCATTTTTCAAGGCCGCCTCGGCAACTTCCTTTTGCATGGTGGCGCCGGGAACAGTCGCCGCCCTTTCCACGTCACTGCGACTGAACCACTTGGCGTCGACAAGCTCCGCCGTATCAATGTTGAGCGGTGTCGTGTCATCGGCCGTGGCAATGAATCCGATCATGCAGCTTTGCGGAAAGGGCCACGGCTGACTCCCACAATACTGCATACTCCCCTCGTCCACAATCACGCCAGTCTCTTCAAACGTTTCTCGAACAACTGTCGCTTCAAACGCTTCACCGGCTTCGACAAATCCAGCAAGAACGGTATACATCTTATCGGGATGTCTGGGAGACTTGGCGAGAAGAACGCGCTGTCCATCACGCGAGGATATGAGGACAATCATGCTAGGATCCTGTCGGGGCCACGACTTGGTGCTGCATTGGGTGCATTGGCAGGCTGTGCCGCCGTCAATCAAGCGGGTGGATCCTCCGCATGCGGTGCAAAACTTGGTACGTCGCTGCCATTGTGAGAGAGCAGTGGCGTGTAACACAAGTTCATTGTGTAGCGACGTAAACAAAGGAGCGGTCGTTCGAGTGTCGGCAAAACGGGTGCCGGTAGGAAGCTGGGAAACGTCTGAATTCTCGTCAAGGTCGACGGCAAACATCGGCGTTCGATCGTTCGTCATGATACCCAGGAAGGTTAGTTGCTGCTGATCTAGGACAACTTTCTGGACAGTAGGAAAGTCGAGTAGAGCTGGCTTGATAGTTTCTTGCAGCAGCACTTTAGCTCCCTGCAAAAGGACGAACCTCGCACTAGGTCTCATCTCTGTCAAGGCACTGGCGTCGGAACGTAAATGCACTGCTCGATCCAAACCGAGCGGTTTTGATGCCTTCGTAGGGTCTTGAGCATTTAAACTGCTTTCTTTCACTGTAGTGATGACGGATGTTGCAATTTCCGCCGCTTGATCTGCAAAAAGTCGCATGTTAGGCTCTCGGTCGTTCGTCTCGCTGTGAATCACCTCCTGTTTCAGAACCGACACCTTTCCGTCAGCCCCTTTGCCAGCGACGCAAACAACGGCAAATCCCTTATCCATATCATTAGGTCGAAAGGTTGGCCCAGATGCTCCTCCTTCAGCAATTGCAAAGTCCGTATTCAAAGCTTTACAAAAGGCAACTGAAGTTGCTGCCGTCCATGAGAGTTTCGACTGAATGTACTGCTCGGCTTCACTGCAACCAGTATCGTTTGGAGGCCTTTTTGATACTGACTGATACAATTCTTCATCGTTTAGCAGCAATGGTTTGCTATGTTTTGTATTGTAGCTCACGGAACCTCCATAGTAGACTGCCGATGCACCAGGTTGTGCCAAGATGCTCGACGAGATCAAACCTCCGCAGCATTGCTCGACCACTGTCAAGGTTTTCTTGTGACATTTTAGTGCTTGGACTAGCTTGTAAAAAGCAGGTGATGTCACTGTCATGCTTAATGAAGAGCGGATGCAAAGGAAGAGTGGAAAGATTAGGCAAGGGCACCTTGATTTGGTCGTCATGGTCGAATGGCTTGTTCGAGTGATTCACCCTCCGTTTCCTTGGCTCATCGTGAATGAAAAGACGGGAATGCTGGGTCCCGTGCAAGACCTTTCCGATAGCTACCGATGCAGTAGCGATACAGGTACACTACTCTAATAGTTGTGGTACACTGAGGTATCCTACTTGTATGGTGGTAGTTTATTCATCGTCGTACAGGTATACTACGGACAAAGAGATATAGCGCTTGAAGCAACAAGCAAACATCGGTTTACAGGAACGTTGACTACCACTTTCGGGACGACAAGCATCAGAAACCTTCTGCTTAGATTGTTCCGGTGACGGCGCAAGCTTTAGTACTTAATTGAGCGTTGTCGTCCGATGGAATTGACTGCATCAGGCCACCTACAGCCGATGACACGTGCGAGTCAGCGGTGTAAGGGGCAGACTGGTTTTGACATTCAGTAGTTTGTTCAAGCAGCAACGTGACTGGACGTCCAGTCTTGGCCCGCTCTTGAAGAACGCATGCAATGGTCTTGTGCTGCATATGCATCATAGGCGAGCCATCAATGGCGATAATTCGATCACCGACGTTGCGAATGAGACCATGCAGTTCAGCAAATCCCCTGGATCCGTCCGAATGGCGTTCATAACCAGAAAAGCATGATCCACCATGAGAACCCTTTACAATAATTATGAAGAGCTTGCCATTGACAGGAGGAATTTTTGCTGTGTACTGAAGGGGATGAGGATTATTCGATGTTGAAGGCAACTTGTTGGCGGGCGCCTTCGATTCAGGTTTGTGAGCTATCGAGTGCCCGGCAACAAGTGATTCATTGACCACTCCTCGAAACGGTTGAGACTGATAACGCAGAGTTTTAATGTCAAAGAAACGCAAAGCAAGAGGCGTTACATTGGCGCTGATGCAGGTTGCGATCATTTGCTTGACCTCTTGGAACGATTTGCCCTCTGTACTTTCGTCGCCGACCTTTACTAATACGTCGCCAGAGTTTCGGATGAGCTTACTGCGCTCAGCAAAGCATGCAGTTCCTTTCGACGTTTTTGCGTAAGAGGCAAATACCACGTTCTGGCCTTGTTCGACAATACGCAAACCAAATCTCTTGTCAATTACAGGAAGGAACACATCATATTCGCCAGACAACAGACTGGATTGCGTGTTACCATCTCGAATAGAAGGTTGCTTTGCACGGCCTGGAAGAGGAGCCGTTATGCCGTCGACGAGGACGTGGACTGACGCACTTGGGACAGCGACCGCATTTGTCCATTTTGAATTTGGTTTCTGCCGCTGGCCCCGGTGTGGGCTAGTATGGCCCAATTCCATAACAAAGTCATCGTCGCTGTCACCGCTCGTGTCGGGACTTTCAATGGTGACCATACTCATGGCCGCACGGGTGCCTTCATTTGTCGTAGGTCGAACCTGTTTGCGATCACGCTTATGATGAACGACGAGGTCTTCGGGAGCTTCTAGAGAGTCGTCCACTTCACCACCAAAATGCGACGCTACATCCAGCTTCTCGGGGCAGGGATTGCGTTCTTTCTCTTGAGCTGGCTTGAAACCAAATTCCTTGATGGCAAGCGTTTCACATCCGCTGGAGCAGTGAATATATACGCCATTTTTGATTGTAAAATCAAGGGCTTCCATTCGATCACACGGTTCCAGAAACGTCGCTTCTTTCGGCAAATGGTCTTCACAAAAGGCCTTTGGACACGCCGAGCATGGGAAGATAAAGCCACCCGCTGCATGTGCTGGTTTTTCGCAGACCTCGCAACGGTGATGCGAGCAACATAGAAAGTTCTTGGCGCTGTCGACACCGGAACATTCTAGGTGGACACAGCAGGGGCAGCGAGGACATTCAATCAGACTACCTCCGTCTGTGCATACTTGGCAAAAGTCTTGATGTTCAATGTGAACCTTCTTCTTCTGTTGTGTCAGTTCGCGACGACCTTTGAGCTCGTTTTGGAATACGGAAGGCTCGCCTGATTCAAGATCATAGTCATTTGATTTCAAAACGGGAACGAATGCAGAGCCGTATCCAGAACCTTTTGATTCGACCATTTGGATTCGTTGCTTCACTTCGCGCTTCTTCTTCCATATTTCGCCAATGTCGTTGATCGTTCCAGGGCGCTTCTGTTTCTCATACTGCTTCCGAATCGCTGCAAAATCAATTCCGGCAAAATCTGTTGTTGAACTAAACATCTTAGTGGCGTCAAAATCCTTGGCAGTCGCAAGAGTGCCGCCTCGGAGGTTGCCCTGCGAAAAATCGTCAGTCCGACTACGATCAGTTATGAGTTCAATGTCGTCGTCGAATGGAAGTCTGTTGCCCTTCATGCTTCCTTGCCCAAAAACGGCACTGCAGCCAAATTTTAGTGTTGCCATGAGAACTCCTTCGTCCAGCACATCCTCTCCTTCCGCGTCGTCAAGGGCGAGCTCTGATCCATCGCGTGTCACCATGCGGTCAAGGTATAGTTTCTTTTCTGCTCGCTCAATCATGCGCTCTTCGACTGTTCCTTCCGTCACGAGGCGATACGTATGGACCTTCTTCGTCTGTCCAATCCGGCAAACTCTTGCCATGGCTTGCTTGTCAGCACTAGGGTTCCAGTCCGAGTCGTAGAGAATGCAAGTGTCTGCCGTCTGCAAATTCAGGCCCATGCCACCAGCTAAGTTGAGCAACATAGAAGCAACTGATTTGTGAGAAGACGTTTGTAGCAACAAGAACCGAGTGACACTTTTAGCGTACCTCGCGTGGACATTAAAAACAGAAATTTGTCGCTGTTGGGCGCATTAAAAGAGTTAACGACGAAGTTTCGCTTGGCTCGTGCAGTCGACCCATCGAATCGGACAAACTTCCAACCGCGGCCAATACAGTAGTCTTCCAAAATGTCCAACACTCGCGTGAACTGCGAGAAAAGGCAAACGCGGTGCTTCTTGCGGTAGAGGCTGCAAAGTAATTTGTCCAACACTGCTAGCTTTCCTGATGCGCCAATGAGTAATTCGAGTGTCGTTGCTCCAATGTCTTCAGCTCCGTCGAATAAAAAGGGATGCAAGCAGCATTTTCGCAACTGCATAATCAAGTTACTGAGAAGCTTGCCCTTTCCAGCGCCGCCATTGGATAGTAAAGCTATGTCCTTGAGCAAAATTGCCTTGTACCACCAAATTTGAATCGTCGACAAGGGGCAAATCACCTTGGTTTCCAAATTTGTCGGAATAAGCTTCTCCACCTTTTCCTTTCTGCGTTGGAGCATTAAAGTGGACAGCATGATGTGGGCTTGACTGAGTCTCTTGTCGTCAACCTTGTTCAGAGTCAGATCAAACGCATCATCAAAAGGTTCGCTGGTTGTAAACACATCGCCCGCCAGAAAGTGGAGAAGGCTGTATAGCTCCGTCAACGTATTACTTAACGGCGTCCCCGTGAGAATGAGACGATTCTCCGCGTGAATTTTACAAATGGCTTGAGTTGTTTGCGTCTCTGTACTTTTAATTCTATGACCTTCGTCTAGAACGAGCAGGCGAAATGTGTGACGCTGCCAAAAATGAGCAAGCTTCGGAGCCTTGGCCATTTCGTAGGTGGTGACAATCATGTCGTACTTCATTAAATCTTCATTATGAATCGAGGCATCCGTGGTGGACGAGCTGTGGAAGCGAAGGTATTTCAACGAGGGACTCCATTTTTTAATCTCCGAGCACCATGAATAAAGGACGCTCATTGGGCAGATGATAAGATTTGGGCCCGTGAGACCGTGATGTTCCTTTAAATAGCAAATCAAGCTAATAGTTTGAATCGTCTTTCCTAGTCCCTATGCAAATGGGCAAAAATTAACAATTTCGATCAGAGGAAGAGCGCAATTGTCATCATCATCATCGTCATCAGCAGCAGCATCAAGCAAGCGACTTGGAATAATGGACCCAGCTCGGCTCTATAGCGACGACAGCCTCGCACAACTGCACAGCGTCATCAAGGAAAATTTGACTTACCATTTCATCTCCGAGGATCATTCCCATATTGCAAGCATACATGCGAGCCATGAACTGCAATCCCTCCATTTGGTAGTCGCGTAATTCAGCTTTAATAGCATCCGGTTGCATTAAAACTTGCAGCTCCCTGGTCGCGGCTTGTGCGGGCATCGGGGTGTCTCTAATGCCCGCAGCAACCTTGGGGTCAATAAATGGAACAAACGACGGCAAGTGCTTTTTCAAAAAAGCAAGTCGCAAATCCTTCTTGGCGGCAATTGCTTGCTTGATCTCTTCCTTGAATTGCATGCGACGCTGCTCATGGTTTGACTTTGGTTTCGCAGGCGCTGCTGCTCCGTTCGTTTGACGCGCCTTCTTGGGGGCTCGCTGTTTCGGTGCAACTTGCTCCTCATCGCGGACTCCAAAAACGTACGAATGTCCCTTGAGAACATAGTTATTCTCCTTCTTGATGGCATGACCGCCTTTGACGTGGATGACTGTCGATGTTCGCTTGCGGCTAGAGCGGCGTGGAGTCGAGTCATTCTCCAGCTTGCCTCCTCCTTCATTCAAGACTATGACTTCATCGTCATCATCGTCATCTTCACCGGAATCTTCATCATTAGCGGCATATTTCGATTCGATAGTCTCTCGCTGCTCCTTGCTTTGGTCATCCTCGCCAGGATGCAAAGACTGCGCTTCCCCTGTGGCGGTTGCTTGCATTTGCATCAAACTTGTCATTGCAATGACGAAGGACTTGCAGCGGATGGAGGTAGAAACTTGCTTCAACAATCGCAGTCCCTGTTACCGACTGCGCTCGCGAAAGGAAATAACGTTTACAGTGATACAATTGTAGCGTAACGAGATGAGGACCTTTCGTTCGATGGCTGCTGCAATCTTTGTTTCGTTGGCTCATTGGCCATGGCGCGCGGCGCACCAACGTCCGACTTCCGCGCGTCGGCACCGACAATGAAAGCCAAACGCAGGCAATAGTATAAAACAGGCCACGATGAACACTCACGAATGGGCAACAGATGAAAACTCATAAGTAGGCAATAGTGCAAAACAGGCTTAACTAAAACTCGCACTTACATTGGTCCTGATGTGACACAGGGACGTTTCGTGGCTCCGCGGTGCGAACGCGAAGATTCGGTGTCAACGTGACAGCGATCCATCATGGTGAAGCCACTCTCCAATGCGTGAGGGAAAGGCGGACAAGGTCAGCAGCCTCATTCATAAAGGGCATTGACATTAAACTCGAACGACAAAAGTCAGGCTGCGGTCAAGTATCATAGTAGTTTTGCATGGCCGCCAGCCTGTTAACCATGGCCAATGCCATGCTGTCCGCATCGGATGACGATGACTATCGCATTTCGACGAGCAGCTTTGAAAGGAGCACCATGAATCATAATAGCCACCAAGCGACTCCAATCACGAATGAATCCGGGCCACCTCGACGCAAAAAGAGCGTTGATTTTACCTTGTTCCATCAGCAGCATCAGCACGATGAAGATGCATCAAGTCTGCCTCAGCACAAGCGAATGCGACTCCAAGCATCACCGTCAAAATGGACGCCAAAGCAAGTCGTGGATGGTACGTAGGATTAGGTATTCCAAGTGAGATACATTGTGATGACGCTTGCATAAATTGCCTGCTCAGTCTCCATTTCCTACTTGCAATGTTCATTTGCATTCTGCAGCACTCGCCACTTGCGTGACACGATCGGAGCGACTCGAGGCCATTCAACGAGCAGTCGAAACCTTTGAAAGCAACGATGATGAATCGCATCACAATCAGGAAATGGCCGCTGGAGCAGACGCGGCATTGTTGAAACACTTTGTCTTTTTACTGCGTGTTGCCAGTCAAACGGAAACAACGCGTGTCAGTAGCGGTACTAACAAGCATGAAGCAATAATCACGACGGAGTTGGCACTAACTGCCCAAGCCATGGAACTAGTGCATCGAAGCTCAAGTAGCATGGTCCGCGCCAGCTTTTTGCGCATGGGAAGCATTACTTTGAGTCTCCTGATTGATGCCGTCGAGCGAGAAATGGATCGACGCCTTGCAAATTGTCAGGATGGTAAGGAATACGTAGGCTATGTTCATCATGGTGCAAATGACAACAATCAGCATAATGAGTACGATGCGTCGCATGACGCTTCCTTGTTTCTGCAGTACGCAACAAAACTGCTTGGCCACTATGCACGTGTGGGCGATGCCATCAAGACGCTAGCAAACTTTCCCAAGTGTCTACCAATCTTGATGCGACTATGCCAGTCACCATATTCGGCCGTTCCCTGGCAAGCTCGACTCTCAGCTCTCTGGGTAATTGCCAATTTAGCGTGTGACGCGGAGAATATGCTCATGATGGTTACCCGGGATGGCTTGGTCGAAACGCTTGTCAATGTGGCTCGTCGACCGCTGCACAAGAGCGACAGTGCGCTGCACAACTTGGAGCATTTTACCGAAATCTTACGGAGTCGCAACATTGTCAGCCGGGCTATTTTGAACTTGAGTTGGGCACCGGAAAACAAAATTATGTTGGCTGAGAATGCGGAATTACTTGACCTCATGGCGGAACTGTCGGTACATCGACAAGCGCCGCTGCCGTCTAGTCACACCATTTCTGATATTTTGGTTTCCACTCGGCGACATGCCGTGGGAGCATTGCGGAACTTGGCTGCGGCGCCCAAGCGTATAAAGCTGCATTTATGCGCGTATCGACAGGGCCTTGTGCTGGATGTGTTGACGGATGCTGCCTTGAACGATCCGGATGCGCACGTCAAGGAGCGAGCCTTTGCGGCGATTCACAACATGGCAGTTCAAGATACTGCTGAGACTATCATCAACCACCCGGCCTTGGTGTTAGCTTTGCGAGGCATCTTGCTCAATCCAAAATTCAGCTCGGAGGAGGAAGCTGCCATGAAACGACACGCAAATGCCACCATTATGGTTTTGGAGCGAACTATAACGCCAAGCATGAGTGTGTATGCAAGTTTGCAGGATTTGCTGCAAGCAGTCAATCCGGCGCCCGTCGACAGCGAAGGCGAGGACGATCATGATTCCGGGCATTCGTCTTCGGTGGGTGGGGACGACGATATGCGGGTCGTTCAACTGATGTCTGTGTGAACAAGTGGACCATACAAAGCAATACAAATCTATGAAATTTCTTCTACCGGTAATGCTGTTTAAAAGCTCCTATATGTTCATATGTCGCGACAAGCGTGGAGGCATTCAATACGTTGCCTTCTGGTCCAAGGCACACGCACATGCGTTCTCTCGAGTCGATGTCCTGCAGATGGAAGCATAAATAATGAGACAATATTTTCTTAGATATAAAAACAACTTTCCGATCCACTCAAATGTATGTAGCTTCGTAAACAACCATCCATCCATTAAGTGGCGGTCGCTGTTATCGCAACAAACAAAATGCATCGCAAAAGACAGCGTGCAACATGGGCCGTTTACATTGCCTAAGAGAACATCCAGGCGGAACCGTGCGCAGGTAGGCTTTGATCGCGGCTCCCGTTGAGCCAGGCATCAACTTTGGAAAAGGTGATGCGCTAGTATGACCGTGTAAATCTTGTGAATTGGCGCAAACGTTTCCGCCCATACTTTCTCCCAAGCCGGCACCACGGCCGCCATGTCTATCACAATGCAACTCAGTTCCATCTCGCACACTAGTATCAGGTCCCGAGCGAGCTCTTTGTTCGACACCTTTTCGCGCATGCTATGCGAGTGGAATAGATTGAAGAACTCACCAACTATTTATTCGTTCACGTCATCCTTGCCTGCCTACTTTCGGCCCAGACTTCGACGATATTTTTCAAAGCTTGACAATGGCAGAGCAAAAATAAGAATGTAAGGTTCACTGGCTATTCAAAGTTTCATGGCGCACAAACGCATCCGATCGAATGAAGAATTTGGAACTCTCATTATTTTACTCTTTGCCCATACAAAAATACCCAAACGTAAATTCACAGCAACAGGAACACGTAGGCTCTAGCAGGGCAAGCGATGACGTTTGAATCTCGCTGTTAACCGTACCTCAAAGCTTTCAAAAGTAATCTTGGTTCTGGACCAAGCTTTGCAAAAATTCTGACCATGCATTCGAAACACTGCCTGCCAAGACTGGCAACAATTGCTGTTCCTGCTGGTACCGACCCATCATGGCTGCCATGATATTCACCAAGATCCAAGATACGATGATACCAATTCCATAGCCTCTCCGCCTCGCCAAAATGACAGACGCCACGACGAAACTGACCAGCATCCAGTTCATTGTCATTGGCGAATAGTAGTGCGTGCCATACAACGTATGCGATGGTGTCGCTCCCGCAAAAAGTATATCACTCGCAAAGGTACCTCGATAGTAGCCTGCCGCAGCTGCAATCAATGCATGCGCGGGTGCTGGAGCGAGTCTACCCAGCTGACACGAGTGACTCGCATTAAAAAAGTAGCGCGATAGAGCGTTGCCCAATACGGAAATGAGTAACAGGCATGCCACCGAGAAGGCAAAGGATTCGTGAAACAAGCTTGATTGGTGCTGCAGAAGCACCATCGTTTGCATGCGCATCCATGTTGGATACAAGACAAACGAAAGCAACCCAATCAAGGACAAGACGGAATCAAGAGGCAGCAAAAGTAAATCCAAAGCGGCATCCAGAAACATGTTTCGAGAGAATCGATTCAACTTGGTACCATCCCAACACCATTGCAGCAAACTCAGGAAAAACAAACTCCAGCAAATTGTTCGATGCACCGTGTATGGGTAATCATTTTCATCGTACAAGATTGGCTTGCCATGCGCCAACTGATCGCGGATATAGGCGCAGACTGGATTCTTGCGCACCAAGCAGTCGTAACTCAATCTTGCCGCCTGGATGCGTACACGATCGGACGAAACTTCCGTGAGACTCCAAAATGCAAAATTCTTCGTGGCTCGTCTTCGTCGCGACAATGAAAGGCTGTTGTAATTTGTATAGTAAAGAAACGCCAGACAAAGACTGACAACAGCAAGTCGCTGCAGCGACAATGACCGTCGTTGAGGCTCCACAAGGCGGCCATTCACAACCGTTCTCGGATTGCGATGATGTGTAAATGGAAGCGACACCATGCTCGACCTACAATAGTAGGTGCCATATTATGTTCATGGAGACGAGTGCAAGGCGCAAAAGTAAGCAGCATCCGGTGGTTGCCAAGTGGCGCTTTGCCGCGGCAGGTCGTGTCGCATCACTACCAGAACTATCGCATCGCATCGGTAATGGCCTCGCCAAACTACGACACTTTTTATGTAACAACACTATTTGCAACCAATGGACATACATATATATAGATAGTGCCAACACCATGTGCAACGGCAATAAGAGTAGATTATTAACATTGGAGCTGGAGCAGCAGGACAGACAGCCATTGAAGTATTGGCTTCCGGTGGTCAGTCCAGAAATAAGTCGTGCCATGAAGCTGCTATAGCCACTATTTAGCGAAGGTCAGGCGCTTGCTGGAGAGTAGCTTGGAGCATCTTATTTGATTCTGGCTCTCCATTTGCCAAAGAATTTGAAACTTCATTGGAGGTAAACCAGCAAGACCCATCGACTAGCGTTATCAGTCGGGCTAATATGTGCTGCCCTGAGGGATACTCTACAATGTACAACCGTAAGTTTATTGGAAGCAACTCCAAAACCCTGGTGTATGTTTACCATAGATGCGATGTGCCCAGCTATGTCTGTACCAATGAATAGCAGCAGCAAAAATGAAATTTTCTTATTTTATATTTTATGAATCATCGCAGATTTCAGGGTACATGATCAGCTTTTGAATCTCTTCCGCCAACCGACAAGAAGATGAGAACGTAGCTTTCTCTGATGTCGTGGTGAGAGATAGCTGTAGGGTGGGTCGAGGCGAAGCAGCAAGCCCCTTCGGAGTGTACTGAGCACGATCAAGTGCGACACTTCCAATAACAGCGACAAGGTTCACGCCTGGATGTACAGCCACCGCATCCGTTTCAATGTCGCTGTCGTCAAAGTTGTGGCTGGCAAGCACAAGACATGATCCAAGATCTCTCGACGGCTCCAGATTGTGTCGCATTTTTTCAACTGCGTCAGCAACCTCGTGAACAGATTTTTCGTCAACAAGTGCGACCGTTACCGGAGAGCTGTCTGGTTCCAGGACTAACGACACAGAAACATGATCGTCTACTCCGCAAGGGACGTATTTGTCAATTAACAAGAATGGAACATGCAGGTGCTTTGTGTGTAGCTGATGCTTTTTCAAAGCCACCGCACACGCTCTCGCCACAATGTGCACGACAGATACATCACTTGATCCAGGTTGGCGCTCTTCCTTTCTATTTGCGAGAAAACGCAACACTCCCTTTAAATCAACCTTGAAGCGACAAGTAATGCTCCCAGTCACGGGTCCGCCAACTTTCGAATCAAGCATTGTATTGATAGCAGAATAATGTAAAAGCACCAGTTGCCGCGCAACAAGGAATGCACTAGCGAGGAAACAAAGTCCTGGATATGGCGTCGCGAGGCGGATTGCTGTATGATATAGAAGCAGTGGACACAACAGGATTGTCGTTGCAACGACCAAGGGGACTCTCTTTTGATCATGTGCCCCACGGTCCGAGTCTGAGAGGACAAGCGACAAGTCATCGTCGCCTGAGTTCTGTCGACTCAGCAATGCATCTGCGGCTTCGGTCCCTATGCGCTGAATGACATCTTCAATGATTGATTCCCTCGTCAATGGGCCCTTCAGTCGAGCAGCTGGAACGGCTTCGTACCGCGATAGCCGCTCTCCTACCGCACGCGTCGAACCGACTTGCTGGGCAATGATATACGTGCTCAGTGCAGAAGGAATACTGCCTCCTAATGTATAAGATAGAACCCGGGTGGCATGGCAAGTATTTGGACCCGTCTGACGTAGCAACGTAAAGTTAACAAATATCGTGGCGCGAACGTTGTCCCGAATTGGTTTTAATGCACTCGCTTCGTCCCACGAAAAGGCAACAATGGCAATAGCCTTTTGGTCATCATTGTTTTGCAGTATTTGCCAGTGGACCGCAACGGCAAACTCACGCGGACGACTTGGCCAGACAGCATTGTATGAATAGTAGTCAAAGAATGTATGAGGACTTAACACTTGCAGGCGCTCACACTGTCGTGCATTGGCTTCAAACTCATGCCGTCGGCTCGGGTCCACGAGTAGATTAAAAACTTGCTTGACAGGCTGATCGAGCTGCGTCATTGTCAGAATCATAGGCTGCGCCGCCGCGTTTCGTTTCTGATATGCAGCGGACCCATCACTTCGTACATAAAGCTTCTGCCAATCATTTTCATCTGGCGTCTGCATAGCATTGCAGAAGGCAAGGTTCATAGCAATCTCTCGCTCGATCCTCGCCTTGAGACTTGCGGAAACATTGGCGTACACATTGGATGATTCATCCACGCTGCTCCATGCAGGAGATTCAATGGCATCTATTTCACTCGCAGGGACCTCGACAACACTGTTCACTGGACTGTTGTCAGTCGCTGCCGTATTTGTTACCCTTGGACCTGACCTTAATGGAGCAGCTGCGCGTAATCGCGGAGGACTTCGAGGTGCCGGCGTAGCTGCCGCCGATAGGGACTCGCAGACGCGAGAAATGTGAAGGATCCATGCATCTCGAACCTGTGCTGACCGTGCTGCCAAATGAACTTTTGTTTCCTTGGTGTTTGGAGGCGACTCGATTGTAAAAATATAGAGGCGTTCGCGCACATTTGTCAATCCTTCATTCACTAAAACCTTGCAGTTCAACAAAAAGATAGTCCCGCGTGGTATAACGTCGTAGTTGATGGTATTTTCGGTAATGCTCGAGTCAAACGAGGTGGTCCGATTTCGATTCGCGTCCCTTTCGCGCGCTGGGTTGGTCATGGCGCTCGACTCGTACAGACGCGAAGGAGATGCGCCAGCAATCGTGTCATTCACCGACGAAGAAGCCAAGAGGTAATAGGTCAACAGTCCTTGATCGGGCTGCAGAATGAACCATCTAAAAAAGTATAATGCATAAAAGAAAGGTGAGAGAGTGATGGACTCGCGCAACAAAAGGTGCATTTACTACTTGCTGCTTGCTCACCTCGGTCGCCAACGGTTCTTGAAGACATCACGTCGCTTCCAAAGGACACCTTGCTGCGATTGCATATTGTTGATACTCCGTTGATGATGTGATTGAGATCGACCGAGTGATTCTGGAAGGTTTGATTGACACGAAGATGTTGCTGCTTTTGCTGTCTCCTCGAATAGTTGCTCACCCTGATTGACTGCTTGCAGCGATGGAACGTGACGTCTTCGTATTTGCCTAATACTTCCTATGCAACCTTCAATAAGCTACAAGACATGCACTTTTAATAGAAACATCGACTCTTGTTGTGAGAACAGCGGCAATGTGCTGTGAGGGCCGAATGTCATGGTTGTCGATCGGTGCGAAAGAAGATCGAGTGCCGGTACGACTAACTACTAACTTCAGGTAAGCTCCATGGTTTAAGCTTTGTTGCTTTTTACGCCAGAACGCAAAAATCTAATAGTTCTATGTGATTAATAGCATACAGGTAGCTTGTCTGCCAATCTGATTAACGCAGGTTCGAGAGCAATCGCCGGAGTCGGCCTTGCTTGGCCGGCTTCCGTCCCTTAAAGATGCTAGCAATCTCGTCCATTTTAACTCGCTGTGTAGGAGTGTCCATGTACTTTAAGGTAATCTCACGTAGTTGACGAAGCTTCTCGGGATCAGTCACGTCGATGGGGAACGCATCTGTAAACGCGAAAAGGAATGCGCGCTTCAATGTAAGATGCTGTCTCAGCATCAACAAAAAATCATTACCCACAAGCAAGTAGTACTTACCTGGTAGACCGATAACTGGATTAAAGCGGTAGTAGCGTGTCTGCGAGAGCGATGAGCCACGGCCTGTGAAGGTACTATCGCCGAGAATGTCCTCGAGGATGTGGTGAATTTGCTCTCCGTCACAAGCCGACCCAACGATTTGTCCAATGATACCGTCCCAGCCAATGCGGGGACTACTCTTCTGCTCCAAGAAGGCACCAGTTCCTATAGATACAACCATCTCAATCGGTACATCTGGAAACAAAGTTCGAGCTTCGTGGATTGCAATTGCCGAAGGGTTGCTCGCAACGATTCCGCCGTCGCAGTACATTTCGCCTTGCATCATGACCGGCTTGAAGACAGTCGGTGCTGCCGTCGATGCCCGAAGTGCATATCGCTGGAGCACGCGGAAACTTCCGGGATGCCTAGACCCATCCGTCTTTTTCAAGCCAGGAGAGGAAACATCGACCCCACTACGTGCATAGTCGTTGCACCGAATTAGCTCGTCTTCTTGTTCCAACGGAATGCCAATCTCCTCTCTAGCCTTTTGGGGGTCAATGACGAAATGATCTGAAAGTTCACCGGCCTTGTAATTGTAGTTTCGAAAAAGAGATACGTGCGTGGGTGTGCTGCTCATTTTTGACGTGACACAAAACACAAGCGGCTTGGCTGCGATATATTAGACAGACCAAGAATGTGAGAGCAGTCCATTTGAACGAAAGATCACGTATTGACATATTTTATGTTGCGTATACATACATGGATCGGATCTACTGTCGAGCATAGTAGCATCGCCGAGGATCTTGTGCAAAATATCCATGAATGCGGATTCGTCGTAGCTAGCTGTTGTCAGTAGCATGCGCGTCGTAGAGAGGGCAGATTTGACGAAAATCTGTTTTATCAGTTGATTGTACCTGATGGTCATTGGTGAAGATGAGGAGTGAGTTGCTGGCTAGTTACTGTTTGAAACTGTAGCCAACTGCACATAATCTTACCGTTCGACAGCTTGCTGACTCGTCTCGCCCCTGAGCCCGGTAAGAAAAGAAATGATACCACCAGTCGACGTTCCGCATATTATATCAAACGAGTCGGCTGGCTCCGAGCCGCCACCGGCATACTCAATGAGTCTATTCAAGGCCGTCACTGCCGAAATGCCGCGTGATCCGCCGCCATCAAGGCACAAGATGCGA
Organism: Mayamaea pseudoterrestris; assembly: GCA_027923505.1. Taxonomy (NCBI): domain Eukaryota; phylum Bacillariophyta; class Bacillariophyceae; order Sellaphorales; family Sellaphoraceae; genus Mayamaea; species Mayamaea pseudoterrestris. Next base: position 302,337 of record BROI01000017.1, on the reverse strand, counting down.
AGGCCTCGCTGGCCAGGAATTTTCGGCACCCATTGGTTGCTGCCAATCGCAGCCAGCACAAGATTTGCCGTCTTTTGTACTTGTCCTTCGAGCGTATCTTTGACTTTTGCAGCCTCGAGAAAGGGGTTTCGCGCCAACTCCGCCTTGACCTCCTTTCGCCAAAGGTACCTGACCACTTCTCCAGGATAGCGTAGCCAACGCCTGCGCTTTTCCTTGCGAGCATAGGAGGAGCAAGCCAAAATCGCATCCGAAAGACCGTTCGCTTTGCGAATATATACAATAGCGTCGTCACTAGCAAAAGTCATGGCAAGCAGCAACTGACTCACGTACAGCAAGCACCGGACGCGGGCCTCTCGCTTGTTGCGTCGCAAGAGTCGAAACGGACTTTCCTTCATCCTTTTCCTTGATGTCTTGGTTTCCGTGTAGTCATTGGCGTACTCGAGCAATGTACAAAAATCCCCAAGCAAGCCTCCGTCCTCGGCCCACGCAGCATTGACTCGCAGCATGCCATCCGTGACAATGGCTGCAATCTCTGGACTAACGGCACAAACGTCACGAATGGAGCGGCATGCGTTGGATGCTGCAATAATTGCCTCCTCATGGTGATTCTGCAGCCATGTCGTGTCCTTGCTGCTGGAATGATCCAGCATGACTGAGCGAGCACCCTCGCGAATCGTTTCAAGTAAAGGCACCAAGCCTCCGCCCTCCTGGCAAAAGAGTCGCCACTGTGCCGGCGTGTCCATCGACGCCGTAATGGAAGCGGCTGTCAATCGTCGATCTCTCATAATTCGTCCTTGATGCTTTTCTGGTTGCTTAAGGGTGGCTATTCTTGTCGTTGTTGACGCCTTTGACTGTTGCTGCGTTTGATACAGAGGATCCAGCGGCAGAACCTCAACGCCCGACTTGTGGAACTCAACGTCTCCCGCAAGCCGCGTGACGGCATCATCCAAGCTCTTGGCTGTGGAGTAGTCCATGCTGTCCATCACTGACGCTTGTTGCTCGCTTTCGTCATTTTCAGCAAGAAATCGGTCGTCTTCTTGGTGCTGCGAGTCTGTCGCATTTGATTGTCTGGAGGAAGACAAACCATTCAAATCCAAAGTTTCCATCGACTTGTTTCTGGCCATGAGAGACTTCTCCTGCGTCTGCATCTGTAGCAGCAAGCTGCCGAAGGAGTTTGATGCGTTTAAATTGAATGCAGTGGCGTCAGAGCCGACGGTTTCTTGGTCGAAGCGAACTGTCAATGGTTGTTTCGAGCGAGAAGAGTCTCGAACGGAAATCAATGAAAATCCTTGACATATCCTGTACATCCCAAGAAAGATCAATAGAGAATACATGCGCGTCATTTTGTTTGTCTGCCAATGTTGTCGGCGTGCGACGACGCCGGCTGAGGTGTCAAGAAGGAACGACGAAATATGAAAAAATAATGCTAGCAACACGGCTTTTTCTACAAATTAGTTCTCTGTCAACACTCTTTACAGTTGTAGGTTAAAAACAGAGCGTACTTATTGATCAATCGGCCTGAATGGTCGCCGATTATGAAGGTGAAGGAAAAGTTGTCTCGCGATTTTCGTTCCATTGCCATCACGCACGGATCATGTCACGTTTCCATGATTAGAGTTCGAGTTTTCATGTTTTCTAGGATTCGTTTTCATGCGTCAGCTACCGGTAGACTACGTAGCCGATTTTGCAATTGCTCCTCCTTCGCGGTTGCTATGTATGTTATGTATGGACCAGTAGCGTGAGACATAGCTGTCGAACGGAAGCGCAGAATGGGAGTAATATAGAGGTTTTCGTTAATTGTAATAGCTTATTTTACAACGGCAGACCCAAGTGTTAGCTCCTTGAGCTTTTCCTCCTGGTCCTTTGCTATCAGCGACTCAATTAGAGGCTCCAGATCTCCGTTCAGCACTTGCTGCAGCGGATAATTTTGATTCAAACGATGCTCCGATACTCGCGAATCCTTCCAATTGTACGTTCGAACCTTTTCAGACCGGCTTCCTGTGCCAACCTGCGAACCACGGCGCGCTCGCTCCTCCATTTCGCGCTTCTCGTTCTCAATGTCGTAAAGTTTAGCAAGAAGAATCTTCATGGCCAACTCCTTGTTTTTGAGCTGTGATCGTTCCTGTGTGCATTTTCTGTGAACAGAATACGAAACAGTTTGATACAATGTGTCAGACGCGGTCATCAGATTCGATGCACGCACCAGGACGCACCACACACGCTCAACATGGTCAAGTCACAACTTACATTCTAATTCCCGTCGGTTTATGCACGAGATCAGCCGCTGTCTCAACCTTGTTCACGTTTTGTCCACCAGCACCACCACTCCTTGTGGTACTCATTTCAATATCCTTTGGGCCAATGTTAATGTCAATTTCGTCGCACTCGGGCATGACGGCAATCGTCGCCGTCGACGTGTGAACGCGTCCCTGCGTTTCCGTGGCCGGCACTCGCTGGACCCGATGCACACCAGCCTCCCACTTTAATTTGGAGTACACCATGTCTCCCTTGACTTCCATTGTCACCTTGGTGTAGCCGCCACTGTCACCCGGACTGGAATCAACTACTGACGACTTCCAGTTTTGCGTCGCAAAGTATTTGCGGTAAACATCCAGCAAGTCTCCAGTAAATATAGCCGCCTCGGATCCACCAGTACCTGCTCGGATCTCAAGCATGACGTTGCGATTGTCATTTTTGTCGCGGGGTAGCAGTAGTCGCATCATGCGTTCCTCCATTTCCGTGACTTGCGGTTCCATCAGCTTGACTTCGTCGCGGGCCATTTCTCGTAGCTCGTTGTCATCTCCAGCTTCCTGAAATAGCTCTCGTGCTTGAGCTAGTTCCTCTTGTAGTTTGCAGTAATCGTCAAAAGTGGAGACAATGTCTTGGGCTTGGGCACGGTCGCTCATGATTTGCTTGAGAAGGTTGGGATCCGATAAAACGTCTGGGTCGGCCAAGCGCGCTGTCAGAGTTTGATAGGATGTTCGAATACCATCCAAGCGAGCCTTCATGGCGTCATCAAATTCGTTGAGACGAGTAGGTGATGGATATAATTGTCTTGATGCAATTGATGGAGATTGTATCATAAAGGCGGAGCAATGTGACGTCGCCGAAAGGCAGAAGATGGACAGCAGCGCTGTTCGCATCATTTTCCGCGGCATGATTCTCAGTTGACGACTGGTAATAGGGTCTTCGTTGCTTCTACAAGTGTAAGTCAATGGTGCAACATGAATGATCATGGAACGAAAGCTGAGCCAACAACATCAAAGAAAAAACGCTTGGCGCAGGCGAGAAAGTGCGTCATGACTTTTCATTCACGCTCCAAGTCGTTGCGGTATTTGAGTATTTGCCTGTCTCGTACTATCTCGTCGACACCCGCATCAGCTATTCATGGAAAGAATGGTTCATAAAATTGTAGCACAGTAGCTACATGGAAGTTTATTTCGCGAGAGGCTGTTGTGCAGTGCAGATTTATTGATCGAGAGGTCGCTACGCAGTTGCATTACGAGAATTGTCAAACAGCCCCACCATGTATTTGCGATTGGCTCTGTATGTCACTACTAACATGTGTTGTTGTAGTCGGGTGTGAGATCAGTGGCGCTTGTAGATTGGCAAGTATATCCTCCGCCGCGAGATTGAGCGGGGCATTGTTCCCGTCATCGGCCTCAAGCACCAGCATTCCCACACCGCTCATCAACACCAAAAAGCCAATCGGATACAAAACGCAACTCGTGACGGAATGTAAATTCTGAAAGGTATCATAGTGAACCACGCTCATGAGGCTTGTCGACACAATGAAACTTCCGACAAACATGGCCGACGAAAAGGTGACATCGTAGCGCTTCATGCAGGCTGTCAGTAGCAGCAAGCCACTAAACGCGCTCGTTATCGACAATGCCACCAACAAAAAGACCCACCAAGGTAAATGATGATGAAAGCTGTCACTGTGGTGATGTCTTGTAGCCTTTAGAACGATGAGAGCGTCCTTTAAAAAGTTTTGTTGTCCACTAATGGAGCCTCCAGCGACGCCCCAGGCAAATCGTTTCATTGCCCGATTGCCGTTACTCATCCAGCGAACCATGACGGCCAGCCAGAGCGAAAGACCGGCAAAGTATAGTAGAAACGGTGCATGGGAATATGATTTGCGCTACAGTGAGTGAAGCAAGCGTCAAGGATTGTGTCAGATTGTTGTTCGTTTCGATTTCTCGTCGTCAGCAAATTGTCCATCGTCATCCAATCTGCACGTACCACATCATCTACTGTTACATTTTGATCGTTTGTATGATCGCCATACAAGGAAACAATAATTTCTCCCAAGATGATTAGTGCAGCAGCAACCCTTTGTCGGAAACTGGCCTTTTCGTGAATCAAGGCATCACTGAGTACAATGATCCAAACGAGCGTCAGGCCGCTAAACGGCGCCAAAATGCTTGGACTGGCGTAGTTCATGGCAACAACGCAGCAAAGTGGATTGAAAATACTCATTCCGGCCATCCCGCCAAACCTCAAGGCATACGCCGGCCAGAGTCGACGCTTATCTAGAGACTCGGAAGCGACTATCGCATATTCGAATGATGACGATTGAGTCGACGAGCCTCCCAATGATATCCTTCTTCGAACTGGGCCGACTGCTACTTCCTCTTCTATGACTTCATCAACTACTCTGTAATATTCTGTTGCCTCTAGAGTCGTCCTTTCGTTGATTGACTCTTGCAAAAGCCAGGATTTTCGAATTGCCATTTTGGATGCAGCACCGAGAATGCTAGCGAGGACACTGAGTGATATTCCCTTGGCCCAGTCACTCTGACTGACCATAGTGGACATGATAGTAAATGTGTAGTTTTTTGGTAGCTTAAATTAATCCAAAAAAGTGGTGATAGATGCTGCGACGCGCTGTAGAAGATGTCCGGATGTCACTGTCACCTGTCACCTGTCACGGAACTAATCGCTCGAACAAAGGCGTTAAGGAATTAACGACTATCAAAACTCGAGTCCAGAAATGCAGCTTTAGTATCGATAACTAAGATGCTGTCAACGATGATTGCAGCAGAAGGCAGAGCAGAGCCCTTGTAATCTTGGTCGTTCTTCTGCAACGCTCGCGCCACCAAACTTTCAAAAATGACCACAAAACGTCATTATATCGATTACCGCTACGACTAAAACAGCTACTATAGGCATCACACATCACTTCGATGATCAGGTTGGTCACAATGCATGTATTGTGCCTACCAATATGTAGTAGTCATCACCCTTTTTAAACTATCACTACGTTGTTAGTGAGCTTTTAGAGAATACCGGCGGTACTAGTGCCGACATCAAAAACAAAAAGATAATTTAGCGCAGCGAATTACATACTACTCATCGTCCGTTTCGGCCAGCAAAAAGTTTAAAAACTTTTCGCTCACCGTGTCTCCCTGCAGGTTCTCCATATCGGCTTTAGCCTCTGGGACTGGTCCAGCCAATTTACCAAGAATGCTGCTGGCAATGTGTGATGTAGAAATGTGTACGCGCTCCTTTTCATTGTCCGTAAAGTGGAGGACACTCGCCATGAGTTCCAAAACGTCTCGACGTTCCTTCACGCCAGTCCGGGTCAGCCAATCCATGAGTATGTTTTTCATAAGCGAACGATCAATGACATCCTCTTGATTCATCTGCAGCCGATGAATAGCTTCATCGAGTGATCGCCTCATTTGAACATTCTCCGACTCATATCGTTTCAACTGGACCTCAAGTTGCTGGCACTGTTGCATTGTGGTCCTTACAGCAGCATCCGACGCTGATTGCACCTGCCGAAGCTGCTCAGCATATGTGCTCTTTATAGCTTCCACGCTAGCAGCGTTAGCGGCAGCAAGTGCTTGTTCGGAGTCTCGGCGTTGCTCCTCCAGCATACTCACCTCCGCCTCGCGTTCACTCTGAAACGACTCCAACGCAGATTGCAAATTATTGTTGACCATCGAGATTCGCTGATAATCGGCTCGTGCAATGTCCAGATCGGCTTCCGTTGTTGCAAGTTGTTGTTTCAAGTCCTCGACCATGGCCAGCGCGGCGTCGCGCTCGTCCTCGAGCACCTGATTGCTATTTGACGCCGATACCACTGCATTTTGACTCTTGGCCCGCTCACGTTCCAACTCTTCCTTGACCATGCGCAACTCGAGTTGAGTGTGGGCATTTTTGTCTTGGAGATGCTGGAGTTCTTCAACTTTGGCCTTTAGCACTTGACATCGCGCCTCCGCTTGCTCGACGTGGTTTCGCAGCTGATCATTTTCTTGATGAACTTCTTCCAAAATATCTTCATTCTCCATGTGCGTCGCCTTGTTTTGCTGCAAGAGATTTTCTAAATTTTTGATTGTCTGTCGCAACTGCAAGACTTGGTGCTCGCGTTCATCTAACAAAGTCATTGTCTCAATCAGCTGCTTTTGTTGCTTGGTAAACTCTTGCTCGACACGATGCACATCGGCTTGACTATGCAACTGCGCTAACAACTCTTGACGTTCCTTATCAAACGCTTTCTGCTCCTGCTGCATGTCGCGCTGTAGTTGTTCAATGCGAGCGTCAAACTGCCGCGTGACCGTTTCCATCTCTTGTTGGTGCGTTTGTTGAGCAAGTTGCAACTGCTTTGACTCCTGTTGCTGAATCTGCTCCGCCAAGACATCTAGGTCATCCGCTTTGGACGTATTTCGAATGGCAAGCTCTTGCTGCGCCTTTGCCAGCTGCTCTTCCAACTGACGACAGCGATCTTCAAGCACTTGCTGCTGCTGCGGCTGCTCAACGTCATTTGACTTTGCAGAAACTGCAGGCCGAGGCGAAGGCGGTTTCGGCAGAGACATTTTCGTTGGCGCGGGTGATGATGATTGCTGCATCTTTGCTGCCGTTACTGGAGGCGGTGGTCTTTTGAACGCCATTGCACGTGGCTGTGCAGATTCCTCTGCTGCTTTCGAATCAGGCTCTACAGTTGCGACTTGAGTCTCTCGATTCAACATTGTTATCGTCTCTGGCTGCTCGATAAGAGCCCCCACATTATCCGAGTCATCAATTGCAACATGTATCGTAGGCTCCGGCTCAACCAGATATTCAGTCTTGGGTCCATCCGGCGCTGTTGAAGGTATAATCTCGTCTCCACCGTTTGCTGCGAATTGGCCGTCACCATTCGTAGTCGCAGTGACAGCCTGCTGCATCGGCTCAACGGTAGTAACATCCTCTGTTCCGCCTGTCAAACTAGCATCCAAAACTGGAGACTCTAGTGGCTGCAGATTATGGTCGTGGCCTCCTCGTCTGTCGGTGGTCGATTCGTCGTCATCTTTTAGCATGTGCAGCTGCTGTAACACTTCGGGTGTTGCTGCCTTCAATAGCCTTGAGTGAACAGATCCACTTTCTCTCATTTGCGGACTCATCATTTGCGGCGTTGGTGTGTCCGGTTCAACTTCCAAAGCGGCTGCTTCGAGTTGGTCCAAACTTTCTTCGTCGCTGCTGTAATTGGCGCTTGCAAATTGCTGAATGTTCGTAGCAGCTGAGTCTTTGTCAAAGCCGTTGACTTGAGGATGAACGTCTTCTTCCTCCTCCTCATCATCATCACTTGCATGCCTATCCATGGCTCTCGTCAAGAGGCCGACAAAGCCTAAACGTCCTCCAGTGCGAGTCCCTGGCCGATCAGCATCCTTGTCGTCGTGCTGTGAAGAGGAGCCTGCGTACTCGTCTTCTTCGTCATCCGTGTATTCCTCCTCATCGTCGTACTCATCGTCGTCGTCTTCACTATCCAAGGGAGGCGCCACCGCTTGCGCCACTGTCTGGATGGTGTTGACAAGGTTGCGGCTCCACATGACGAATGAACAACAAGCCGACGGACTTGATGACCTGCGTGCGCCATGGTGACCGCGTGATTCGAGTGGCACTCGCTTTGTGTCGCACCAGCATCCACTGTAACCGGTACGACATCGGTGCGACGCAGCGGTCCGGTTCCATCGCCACACCATGGATGATGGATGGGCCGTTACTTTTTTGCCTGGACCATTATGGAGCGACAGCATGTCGTCTTCAAGAGAACGCGAAATCATCGCGAGACAGCGACGACTCGCAGCAAGTCTATCTACAAAGCCGGTGGCCCTAGCTGCTGCGTCGCTGTCAACTACGAATGACCAAAAGCCGCAACCGTCGCAACTTGCACCTGTCAGAAGCGCAGCTCCTCTCCGACGACCAACGTCGAAGAAGCCATCCAGCTCTTTGTCAATACTAGCAGCGGCTCGAGCGACTGCACAGCAAAACAACAAACCTCCTGCGAAACCTGAAGTTATCAATATCGACAGTGATAGCGATGAACCGAAGCAGTCGTCTCCTCGATTCTCACGCAAATTTGCCGCAACAGAATCAACAGCCACGATCAAGACAAAGTCGACGGCGCCCAAGCTGCTTTCGCAACTCGTGCATAACGCAGCAGCAACATCGACGGCATCCAATGACACGGAAGGTTCCGGATTTTCCACCATTCAACCCGATGACTTTTGGAAGAGCCTTCGCGAATGGGACGTTTTGACGCATTACTACAAGACTCAGCATTCCATTCCCATGGAGCATTCAACGAAGGCATTGCCAGATACGTTTATTAATTCACGTCACTACATGGCAGCCTGGGCTCCATTGTGCTTGGCGGAATGCAGAGCACAGCTACTGCAGGAGATTCCAGCGACTGCTACAGGCATTGTCGTTCAATGCAACGTGAGCAACGGAGCCAACAATGGCGGCGGCTCCAAGCGGCGCAACCAAGCATACTACGACAATCTCATGTCGTCGGAACCATATGAAGATGCAGCAACGTATATACACTTGAGTCTACCGCAGCAGCAGCAGTCGACTGGTCAGGGGGCGCAGGCGCAGCAGCCAACGAGTGGTTCGTTTACAAGCAATGACTTGATCATTTTGCTGACACCCGACCACAAGGATTTGCTTCGTGACTTGTACAATAAGCGAACACCTCGGGTTGCGGCGGCGGACGGAAACAATGATTCATTCTACAGCCGCGCTGGATTGGTGGGGCGTGTTGAGCAAGGACGAGCATCCATTCAGGGACTGGTCGTAAAGGTCTCGAAACGCAAGTGGGCGCAGATTGGCCAAGCCAACATGATTGCCGTCCCATGGAAGGGAGGAAACGTGACGGCTCTGCGAGAGTTTACCGCACTTTGTCGCATGGAAACATTGCCGTTGAAGCGATTTTTGTTGGGCCAGCATTTGGCGAATGGGAATAGCAAGCAAGCGCTCCATCGATTAAGCAGCCAGCAATTACTGACGGAAATGGGCGGTCGAGAAGCACTTGGCAAGGGCTTTGTGGAGTATGCATCGAAGAAGTTTAACAATTCACAGTTGACGGCGATTGCTGCTAGCGCTAATCAATATGGAGATGGAGGATTTACACTTATCAAGGGCCCACCTGGCACTGGCAAAACTACGACACTTGTCGCTTGCTTGAACTCACTACATATTCGGCAATATAACAAGTACTACGAGGAAGTGCGGAGGATTGCGGCTCTGCCGACTGGAACACGTTCAGCCGCTCTGGAATTGGCGCGAAAAGCCAAGCCGCGATTGCTTTGCTGCGCCCCTTCCAACACTGCGGTCGACAATATTATTTTAAAGATTATGGAGGACGGTTTTATTGATGGTCAGGGGCGACGGTACAATCCAAGCATTATACGCGTCGGTGTTGGACAGAGTGCGAATGTACGAGCTGTTGCTTTAGAGACGAAGGTTGATAGCATTATCAGCGAACACATGGATGCAGGCAAGTTGGAGTCCGCGATTGCTGGGTATCGATCCGAACTAGGCAGAATTACGACAGACATTGCTAATTTACGAAAACGATGCCAAGCTATTGCCACTGCATCTCCTTGGCCGTTGTCACGGAATTGGGAAATTCGCATTAACGAGGAGACGTTTGATGAAAGTGGTGCAGTCTTTTTCGTAAATCATAAAGAACAATCTACAACCTATGAGGTTCCGCCGCCGCCAGAACCTGATGAAACTCACTTTCCAGCCACGAGCATGCCAGAGTATCGCGCGTTCATGGCTCGCATCGTTAAGCTTGTCGAAAGTTATTTTACAATCAAGACACACTTGGAGCGATGTACTATAATTAAAGGAGCTGCCGACAATGGATCAAATCATTTTGAAATACAACAGAACATGGAGAACCACGTGCTGAACTCGGTGCACATTGTTTTGACCACGCTGGGATCAGCTGGTGGACGAGCACTGGAAGGCGTGGACAAGTTTGAAGTCATTGTGATTGACGAGGCAGCTCAAAGTGTCGAGCCGCAATCACTATCTGCATTACAATTGGGTAACCGTCATGCGGTGTTGGTTGGCGATCCACAGCAGTTGCCGGCTACAATCTTTAATGTTTCAGGCAAGACGACAAAGTATGATCGATCGCTCTTTCAGCGGTTGGAAGAAGCTGGCGAACCAGTTTACATGCTGAATGAACAGTATAGAATGCATCCACAGATTTCCCACTTTCCGCGCCACATATTTTACGATGGAACACTGCTTGACGGTCCAAACGTTAAACAGACCGATTACGGCAACCCGCTCCTTGGCATTGTTCGTCGCGCCGTTCCCGCATTCCAACCATTTACTGTGCTTGATTTGGACTCATCGGAGGAACGTGGCGGTACGAGTTTAAAGAATCCCGACGAAGCGGAGCTTGCTGTGCATCTGTACATGCAGTTGAAGGAAGTTAGTCGAGGACTGTCCGCGAAAACTCGCGTTGCTATCATTACACCCTACGCCCAGCAATCTAGACTGCTCCAGCAATATTTTAAGAATGCGCTTGGTGATCGATATACTGATTTGGTGGAAGTGAATACGGTGGATGCATTCCAGGGCCGAGAAGCAAATATTGTGATCTTTAGTGCAGTTCGAGCCTCTGGCAGTCGAGGGATTGGATTTCTTGCCGATGTACGCCGCATGAATGTGGCTTTGACAAGAGCGAAACACATGCTTTTTGTAATTGCTCGGTGTGAATCAATTGTCGTGAATCCGTATTGGCGTGATCTCGTTGAGCATGCCAGAGAGACCAAGGCAGTGGTTCGTGTTCCAGAGTCGCGGTCTGGCAACAGAATCTTTTTTGGAAGTATAACCAGTTGGGCAAAGGAGTCACCATCATCGCCAATGAAAGATGTTGACGTTGGAAGCACATCGAGTGCTACTTCTCCACCAAGACCGGCCGACCCTCGGAAGAAGGACACAAAGTCGAAAGAGGCCCATGCGCGAAAAAAAGCAGCTTCATCGGAAATGCCAAAATCTGTCGACCCGCGAAAACGAGATGCTCCTACTGAAGCGTCAAATGCACGGATACGCAAGTGTGCTGAATCTGCCCCAGGCGACAATCACCAAAGTGACTCATCTGCCACCGGTGCACCGCTGTCGGAGTCACCGCCCTATAAGCGAATGGGCAATGTCGCGAAACCTGTCGACCCTCGCAAGCCGGCAAAGGGAAAGCGAAAGCATGAGTCAGTGGCTACTTCCGCCAATGCCCCTCGCAACAAATCGGCCGATCCTCGTAAGGCTGAATCCAAAAATGTTCGAAAGCCTCAAACCGCACCAAGTGTGCCCGCGACAAACGCTGAGGACCCGAGAAAGCGAGGTCGTGGCTATCAGCTATGACAACATAGAATCCATCTTTACTTTTTTACTTTGTAAGAGTTAAAGCTATCAATATACTTGTACATATGGAGTGGCTAAAGTTTGGTTTCGGTACACCGGTAGACAAGGTATAATAGCCACGACGACGCACTGGCACTTGATGTCATCGCGGAAATGGCGACGAAAAGATGAAGTCGTCACGTCACACACCTCCAAGCTTCAAACCAACACTTTGCCATGGTCACGCAGCAATACATTTTCTTGATGCATGCCTCGTCTCTCTTATGTCTAGTGCCATGCAGAGCATGGATCAGCCAAGGCGCAGGAGCTTTACATCGCCAAGCTGCAGCAAGTTCTACAGAACTTCGCATGGGCTTGTTCGACTTTCTGAAGAATCGCGAGAACGACTTTATCAAGCTACATGCCACCGACGAAGAGTTTGGGCCTGGTCCTTTGCTGATTATGTATTATTGTCCGTCTGGTATTGATGACGAGGAAGTGCAAGATATGATTCACGACGGTGCTCCGACGGCGCAACAAAAGTCTTGCCGGATCCATCGCATCCAAAGCCCATTGCAACCCGAGCTGGACTTGTCGGTGCGCGATGCCACGACGCAGATTGCCAATGGAGCGATATCAAATACATATAGCGAAGCGACAGTGATAGAATCGAACATTCCAGTCCTACTGTTTTCTGGTTTTCGCAGACAGGAAATGATGGCCGTCTACAACATTTTGGGAAAGGAGATTTACGACGAGACGGGCGGTTTGGCGAGTCCAGCCTGCGCCATGGTTGTTCCAAATGCTATGGAAAAACCACTCCGCCAAGTCTTTGAGGAGATAAGTGGAGATCATTCAAATGCCATGGAATTGGCGGAGTAAAGATTACAAAATCTGTACTCTCGGTGATAGGTGCCGTCACCACGTTAACTTGGATTAAAAAGCAATAGCTACAAGTACGCTCGTCATAATTTATAAAGCTGTATAATCACATTAAACCTTATCCAATGATGGACAATAAGTGTACGAAGCTCCGCGCCCCTTCCAGCATTGACAGCACTCATCGCGACGAGACCGAAATAGTCGCTGGATCATATTCCTTTGCCTCCTTCACGAGAGCATCATACAAGTCTTGACCATCAAAATCTTTCTTTGGCGTCCGAATCAATACGCAACTCGTCGGTCGCTTGGTGCTGGCCGCTGCTCCCAAATCAAATTTGCTTGGCACAAACACGTACGGAACGTCGGCATCCTCCAGCAAGACTGGCAAGTGGCTAATGACATCCACCGGATAAATGTCGCCAGCCAGAATCGCCAAACCAGTTTCTCCCTTGCGCAGTCCCTTGACAACTTCCTTGACTCCCCGACGAATGTGCTTGGTGGCAGCCGCCTTTTTCACAAGCTTGTGCGCCTTCTTTGTGGATTTCTTGGCGGCGAGTGGGTGCGAAATGGCATTGACAGCCTTGCAGCGGTCTTCATAAGAAGGTGCACTACTGCTACTCTTGGCCTTTTCGTCGTCTGACATGATTTTCAAATAGAGCTGGAGGAGAGAATGTACTTAATTTCTTTACGATATCTCAAGCCTTGGCGACCGAATGGAACGAGCAGGCGAAGTGCCTGCGTTTGTGTGGTTGCGCGGATCGAGCAAACATAAAGCGTGAATGAAAGTATCTTTTGTCCGTCGTAGTGGTTCTTCGCGCCATCTCGTCCATCACTTCTCATTTTCCTCGAGTGGAAGACTACCATTCTATACCGTACTGAACCAATACCAGCCGGGAAGACTTTATGCCTTTATTTAAGTTTACACTGACTGTATTGGTCGCTGTAATGTTTCGCTTTCAGTGCTCGCATGCCTTTGCCTTTCAATCAACTATGCAGCAAATTAGAATTAGTAGTCTACGACGGCAGGATCGGAAAGTTTTACCCTACCATTGTTACAATTTGCGGCGGAAGAGTCACGTGTCTGCTAGCTCTACTGTTAAAGATGACGCGTCTGTCGAGGAAGAAACAATCAATTGGCTGCGTCGAGTCGTTATTGGTCTCAACCTCTGCCCGTTCGCCGAACGACCACTTCGCCAAGACAAGGTGCTCATTGATGTTGTACGAGGAAGCGACGACGAAGAAATTTTGTCACGAGTCTTTGACCAACTTTTATTTCGCACCACGGAACCAGGGACGACGCTAGTCGTGTGCCCCGAGTGCCATCCCGACGACTTTCACAGCTATCTTGACATGCTTGAGCTCATTGAGACTGGCATTATCAAGGACGATTCTACCTTTGAAGGCGTCATCCAAGTTGCTCCATTCCATCCGCTCTTTCAGTTTGAAGGATCTGAACCAGACAGTGTTGACAATTGGACGAACCGGTCGCCATATCCGCTCTTTCACATTTTGCGAGAGGACGAAGTAACACTTGCCGTCGATCGACTGGACGGAGACGCTGGCAAGGTGTGGAGGAGGAATGCTGGTCTAATACAAGCAATGGAGAAAGACTTTGGTTCTGATGGGCTTCAAGACATTATGCGAGGCGAGACTGGTGCAACTGAGCAGCAGACGCAACTACGAGAATTGCTCAAGTGTCATCGCATTGACTTGTCAAACAACAAAGGTGAGTAGTGTAATTCATCTATATCGGCTTCACCAATTAGAGTGCGTATCTACACAAGAACCTCCACTGAGTTGATCGGAACGCATGTATTCCTTCGTCACGACAATGTAGTACGCCGTGTATCGAAAGTATAATGACAGTGCCGCCAAAACCTCGTCATCGCGTCGAATGAGTGGATGCTGGCGTAATGCCCGCTCCATGTGAGACACCCACTTCTTTGCCGCGGCGTAGCCAATGGAATAATTGGCATGTCGTCCCACCAAGCGCGTATACTTTCCCTTTTTGGCGCGATAAAGGTCAGGTCCGCCAAATGTTTGAACAAAGAAGCGAAACTGGTTGTCAATCGCCTCTTTTTTGCTGCTGCTAGCAAAAATGTTCAAAAACCATTGATTCTCTTTGTCGGAGTAGACGCCGTCATAGAATATTTGCGAAAGTAAATGTATCCCATCCGTGCCAATACGATCGAATACGGAGGGGGATAGATGAAGTGCTCGTTGTGCATCCTCATGACTGACTCCGGAGAGATCTGTTGCCCGCCGTTGAAGCTCGTATTTGCTCATAGTCTTTTATTACAGACAAGACAAGTGAACAGCATTGAGCTGCTTGAATGATGACAAACATGGCCATCGTACAGAGTTGCGAGTTTGTGAGCAAAACTGCTTCCGGAAGAAGGCCAAACTTCGAGGAAGTTCCATTTCACCGAAACCCGAACTAAGCTGACGTCACCACTTCAATTCAATGTGATGTTTCTCCGCATCCGCGGCCTTCCATTCACTCCACTACTTCGTGGTCGTGAACATCACACTTCTCGCTCTTACCTTCGACTACTCGGAATTACTTTGTCCCTGCCGCTGTCATGACTGTCCAAAAGATTACCAACCTCGAAGAATACAATGCTTTGCTCGAGACTTCCAAAAGCAAACTAGTCATTCTCGACTTTAGCGCCGAATGGTTCGTGCAAGATTCGCTGCGTTTCATGCACAGCATGCAGGCGACAACGATCTGATTTCTCTTTCATATGCTTACACAGGTGCGGGCCTTGCAAGTTCATTCATCCAATCTTTGAGAAAATGGCCGAGGAGAATCCAGACGTGGTCTTTGCCGAGGTGGACGTGGACGAGGCCGACGACGTTGCCGGCCAGTGCAAAGTTCGCGCCATGCCCACCTTTCACTTTTACAAGGGCGGAGAAAAGATTGAAGAAATGATGGGTGCTGACAAAGACAAGTTGGCAGCGTTGATGAAGACGCACAAGTATATGCAGTAAAAGTTTTTTGGCGGCGAACAATTGACGCAATTCCGTTTAGAATGTTTACGTCGTGTCTGATAAATCGGGGACTCTGTTAAGGCATTGGTATATTAATGGAGGCAATAATTTAATTAGGTATATCACAGCGAGCAAGCGGCTATGTAATGTACAATAACGTATAGATTTACAAAGTCTCGGTGCTTAACTCCGTCGACGCCATGTCGAATGTGGTAGACGTTTGGTCTTCGTCTTCGTCAAGCGATCTTTGGCCTATCTTTATACCTTTGAAAGCTTGTCGCAGACGTTGCGATCTTGTGGTACGCCGGCGACGTACATGGTTCGTCTGTGGCGCCTCGGAAATGATGGCTCTCTCAACATGGCTCGTTTCTACAGCAGATTCAATGGCAATGTCGCCATCAATTCTCAATGGAACACAGCAAAGCTCTTCACTGTCCTCACACTCATCCTTGCTGACACACGCATCTTCCACGAACAGACTCAAATCGTCCATGACTGCTGTCATGATCGCATTGGCTGCAGCTTCGATACTGCGTGATGGTCGTCGAATCGGCACACTGACTGGAACGTCTGCCTTTGGGGGCGATCGCGCCTTTAAAACAACGTTTCGTTGCATTAAACCAGGAGGAGTCATTGGTTCAGATTGCCATCGACACTCTCGCAGTCGTCGTGCTCGTTGGAACGATCGGTCGTCCGCTGTGATGAGCGGCGCAGCATTGGCAACAATACTTGTCAACGAGAGTGAATGACTTGTGGACATCAAGTCAGATGGTTTGAAGCCTTCCCTTGTGTTGGAGAATAGGCATATGCTGCTTCTTCGTGTCCGCCTCCGTTGAGTTTTTAATCCGCGTCGGTAGGCCTCCTCCGTCACAGAATGGGCTTGGATGCGAGCATTGTCTTCCACAATAATCACTTCCCCCGCCTCAGACAGCAGGTCAGCAAGGTGTAGCGGTAGCTTTGGTCTCTCCATGGCGGCTTGACGTGTTGATGTTGTAGTGTGCTGCTGAACTGGATCTTTTGAATGTGTGCATGGGAAATGGATGATGGATGATGTGCGATGGATAAACCGACCACGTTGGTGCAATTGTGAACGAGTCAAAGGGGCACAAACGAATCATTCGTACTTTTCAATATTGCTCAGGCTTAAGTAAGCAGTCGTGGCATAATAGACCAATTGACACGATTTCTGCAACCTCATTCTGCATATATCATTGCCTGATCGTCAACGACTCTTATCAAAGGTTGCCACTGGTTAACTCTCCTTATGTGGCGCATGCCAAGGACACGAAAGGCAGCCACAAAATGTCGACACTTCGCCATTGTCCGATCAACGATTGAACCTTGCAAGTCGTTGCGAGTTTTATTGACATGCTGTTCTGTCTTGATTTCGCTCAAGTACGGTAGAACTTATGTCAAGACGCTCGCATCTGTCGCTGCTATGCGCAACATCAACGTTCGTGGTGAGCTTGAGGGGGCAGTATGATAATATATATGTCCGATGTCTAATTGCAGCATGCACTTGTGATGCGGTACGAAATGTTGATCACTGGCTACAAGTAGCCTTTCGGTAGTACAAGTAGTAGGAGTATGCAATTCAAAGGCTACTGTATGAAGAATATGATATACTCCGAACGTAGTTGTCGAGTAGTACAAGGTAGGTTATCTCATTGCCAGATTCGCGAGGCACCCAGTGCATTACGGTAGCTGCAGCAGATGCGCTTGCCATTAGCGCATGCCTGTCAACAAGCACCATTATGAACAGTACTGTACCGTAGTTTTGCATGCTCAAGTAGCGGGCGCACTTACTTTGTACTTGGCTTGAATCATAAAGCTCAACAGCACCATCCTTCGATGCACTCTTGCAAGCTCAAGATGCTTCTGCTTCAATCACTCCGACTCGCCACATCATATTCCGTCACGCCATTCGCGGTTATCAGGTAAATCATGGCACCATATCCCGAAAGACAATCTCGTTCCAGTGCACTTGTAAATGCCTTGGCGCAAACTCGTACAAGTTCGTCGGGTGAAAGGTTTGGCTTCCAGAGAGCTTCAGCTGTTCCATACAAGGACTTTGTCGCCGCTCCCGAGCATGCAAACGTATCGGTGGTTGACTGCGCTCCGATGCAATCCATGGAGCAGATATAAGGGTGACAGGTTTTTGATTCAACATGGGATGCAGAATCATCGTTGTCAACGCTGCCACCAACAATATCTTCATGTTCCATCAAACCAATGACAATTGGCTCAACATAGTACGGCGCATTCTTCTTCGCATACAAAACATGACTCGTCAGTGAGCACATTGCCTTGACAGAGATGGCGTGTTTTGTGGCAATTCCAAGTCCTCTCGCATACTTGTCATCAACCATGTTGACAAGTTCCTGCTGCAAGGTTTGCACATCTCCTTGTAGTCCGGTAAAGGCAACCATGACTCGAGATGACGGCAGCAAGACAGTTCTTGGTTGCACATTGACGAGTGACAGTCCGCTTCCAAATCGTTGATCCACCGCAAGGGCAACGCACTCGCGGCCCGCCATGGCCAAGCAGCTGCCGCCATTGTAGGTTGCTGGGTCGTCGCTTTGGGCGAGTGAGAATTGAATGCAGAAAATTAACAAGAAAGAATCTCTGACAATGGTGTATAATGATGGCATGGCTGATAGTTGAGACTTTGTTTCAAAGGCTTGGAGCAAAGCTGATTGCTATGATGGGTGATTGTTCGATGGCTCTCGTCGTCGTCGTTTGGTGCGGCATCTTTCAGTACCGGTTTATGTCGCACAAGTAATGAACCTTGGTTCGGTTTTCAAGTCCTCGTCGTCGTCAGTCTTCACCGTCGCCGCGTTCCGTCGCGCGTCGGGTAAACGAAGAAATAAGCTCTTCTGTGGTCATCGACGTGTAGGAGCGGTCCCGCGGAGGTGTGTGGCTGCTATCGTTTCCTTGATATCTCCATCGATAGTTTGTTCTGTTTATAGTAGTAACAATGTGGTCCACTCTAGCACGAAGGTGAGAACAGTTATGCGTTAAGAAAGCCGAGAAAAGTATGCTGCAACAAGTATTTTTTGGCGTGCGTTGCAAGTTGCGTCACACTTGACCTGCCGATGCAAAAGGCTTGGTAGTTGATACTATTGGAACGGGCTTGGCTTTGATTAAAAGAGTCCAAATAAGAAATTGTTGTCCTTTAAATGTGATCTGACTGAAAATTACCATTTATCCTCCATGTTAACAGCAGCTCCAGGCTTGTCAACAAGCGCACGCTGGACGTGACGGCCCGCAGCATGTCCTCGTTTAAAATGCCATTTGGACTTGGCAAAATGCTTGGACTCGGCGAGCCGGATAATCTCATTGCATCGGACCGCGACCGAAAGCTCAAGAAGGGAGACATTCCTGATTTCGTTCCCGCCGATCTCCGAAAGGAAATGGACGAGATTGGCATTGACAATATTGGAGATTTGGACGAGCTTGAGGAAGCCAACATTGACGGATACAATGACCTGGGTCTAGTTCCACCGGAAGGAACGGGAACCTTTGCGTCTCCTATTCTAGTTCCCTCGCGACGCGCCTCGCGACAGGTGGGATATGTTGACCCAGAGTCGCATGCGCTCTTTTGGTTCACCATTAACAACGATGACAATACCTACTACATTAAGGATCTTGGACTCTTTTTCAAGATGCTGCACATTCCGGACGAGGAGGCCTTTGCTCATCATTAGGCGGGCTTTGAATACGAGTAAATCATAGTAGTCATTGTTAACGAATTGGGACAGCAGAAGTGGTTTACAATATTTGATGCACTACTCGTCATTAATCTTATCGCCATTAGTTCGCCCGTCCGTTGCATTCCATTGCGTTCGCTCATGCTCAAGTACAAAGGTCAACCACTCTGGTTCATCCATTTCAAAAGTCATGACTTGCTTCGTTTTCGGATGAGGAAAGGATATTTTCATGGCCCAAAGACACAGGCGACTATACGGCTCGAGATTTCGCTTAACAAGTGCATCCTTTCCTCCGTAGCGAGCGTCGCCAAGAATGGGATGGTTCATCAACTTCATATGCTTGCGGAGTTGATGCATGCGCCCCGTCACTGGTTGCAGCTCCAGCACCGTCAACCACTCGTACGTGACGGATCGGACGCGATCCAGCACCTTCCACTTTGACAGCGACTCCTTGCCCGAGCACAACTGACTGCATTCGCCAGCGTCAGCCGTCACGTTTCCAACCACGACTGCTCGGTAGGTTTTGCTCACGTGCCGATTCTCAAAGGCTTCCTTGACCAAGCGCTCCGACTGGTACGTTTTGCAAACGACCACCAAACCTCCCGTTGCGGCATCCAACCGATGCGCGACGCGTGGCTTTGTCAAGTGAATATCGTCGTCGTCGTTCTCCTCGAAATGTCGTTTCTTGGGATTGGCTAGTGGCAGTAGCAAGTCACTCTTGCCGAGCGTATGCTTGTCGCCCATGATTGCCATGCCTTGTGGTTTCACAATGATTGCAATGTACGTGTCTTGATAAACGACTTTGAGAGGCGTCGTCCACATTGGGTCGAGTGGCAGTGGATGTTGCGTGTGACAGTGCGTCAAAACGGCCTGGAGCGTGGCAAAGGTTTTGGCGCAGCATGCCGCGCAAATCAGAGTCTTGTTGGTTTTCGCAAGTGTTCCAGTTGGAGGCATTTGTTCGTAAATGTAGCGATCAGTGTTCTTTTGAAGGACGACTCGAAAGTAAAGAGGCGGGGGCTCATCATTTGTCAGTGTTTGATCCAGTGCTTGTGGTGATTGCGATTCAATGTTAATCTTTCTGCGTCGCATCGTCAAGATCGAATCCTTGGCCAAATACATGAGCTTGCCGACATCCACCCTCGTGATTTCCTTGCCATCAATGTGAAATGGAAGCTCGTGCATTTTTATTGGGGACTGATTATTGTTGTTCTGGCTGGTGTTTACGTCAAGTGTAAAGCATTGTTCGTGGCCGAGCAGCTGATGTGCAGATGCAGCCTCTTCTAACTCATCTGCTGCAAATCCGAAACAGATTCCATACCAGCCTCCACAAGGGATATTCACCTGAAGACCTTCCTCTGCGATATACAGGGGACTTGACCATCTTGTCAAAGGATTTTGATCGGGCGATGAAGACATCATGTTGGACAGTCACAAAAGCGATGAATGATGGCTTGGCGAATCGACTTGACTGTAAGATCGCACCGGCAATAGAACATGTCGTACCGGTCTTATGCGACACTTTGCACATCGCGAGATCTCGTGCCTCGCACAACTCGTCACTCCAACAATCAGCTAGCACAGCAACAAGCAATACAACGATCTCTTCATGCAACAAATACACAGTTTACATTACAATGAAACCATGTAGATCGCGCCGTGTAATATCTATATTCCTAATTTGGCTTTGCGTCATTGTCAGCTTCTTTCTGAGCGACGCTGAAGCATTCGACCATGACGGAACGATGAGCGGCATGACATTAGATATCGGCGACGACTCGACCTGCGGCGATGAAACTGCTTCTGAGGCGCTCCATGGACTCCGGCCAGCAAGTCTACAAGATTTACCCGATGCGGATCAGTTGCGAGAAGCTCTTTTGGACTTGTTTGATGACGCACATTTAGATACCGAAACTGTTCCCTTGTACTTGGATCACGACGCACAAGTTTGGGTCGAACATAATCATGATTTTTACGCACTCTTACCAGCATTCATACCGAACAATGACGATGATGAAGACCCTGAAGCTACTGATACGCTTGACAGTGATGATGACGTCAACATTCGCAGCATGGTGGATGGAGATACGATCCTCCTTAGCGAAGACGACATTCAAGAGTACATTCAGCATCAACATCAAGAGAAAGGCGAGCCTATTGTTAGCATGTCTCAAGCAGTTCATAATATTGTTGAACGTCTCTTTTATCGAAAGCAAGACAACACAATTGTTGAGGACGAACCAAAGGACGAATGCGAGCAAAGCTGCGATGACGGCAATGTTGACGACGACGATGACTCGGCGCTCCAGCCCGACTCGCCCCTTCCTCCCACTGAAGTCGAAGCATTGGAGCGAAAAGTTCTGGTTGACTTTTTCACAGAAGCATGGAGCAATATGTGGACAAACATTGACGACAAATCCAAACATACTTGTCAATTTCGCGGCGTCCTTTGCGAGCATCGCGTCACAAGCAAGCACCACTTGCTGCATCGACCAGACGAACCGCCCGTCTACCAAGTCGTTACGCGGCTAGAGTTGACACAGGCCAATCTACATGCCACGCTTCCAGCCTCCTTGACCGAGTTGAGGCACTTGGCCGTATTGAATTTGGCCGGAAATCGCTTGTTTGGATCCATTCCAACGGAATATTCAAACATGAGCGAATCGCTATACTACTTTGACCTTGGCGAAAACAATCTAACTGGCAGTATTCCAGAAAACTTTTTAGCATCCTCGAAACGCATGCAGGAGATTCGAGTCAACCACAATTTGCTGAGTGGTCCAGTCATTGAAGGTTCCGAGGATTGGGAAGTGCTCAAAGTGTTGGATGTTTCCGACAATTTTCTGACTGGTTCGCTACCTTCAAGTCTTGCTCACATTCCAAACCTTCAATATCTCGTCATGGGCAACAACTTTATCAGTGGAACTATCCCAGACGACTTTCAAGATATGCCATATTTGTACATGCTTGATGCTGGCTCCAACCTTTTAAATGACACGTTGGAGCGGGTCACGCAACTATTGCCATTGCGATTGATAGATGTGAACTTGGAGGATAACTATATTCGCGGAACCATTTCAGACGAAATGTTCGACCAGGAACAGCTTGAGCTGTTGATGCTTTCGCACAATGTCTTGACGGGGACGCTTCCGAGCAGTGATGCAGACAATGCATCGGATTGGTCGGATCTACCAAACCTTCGCGTGCTTCACTTGTCGGACAATCAGCTCTCAGGAACATTGCCTCCGGAATTGTTTACTGGACTCAAGTCGAGCCTTTCGAGGTAAGTCGTCGCATGCTATTGACATTACGTGAAGTCCGCTGCATCGCCTAACCAATTAACTTAGCTTGATGGTCGGCCAAAATCGGCTGACTGGTACCATACCAGATGAAATTGGAGCACTTTCGTCCGTGTATATCATTGACCTAATGGGCAATCATCTTCGTGGCACGATACCAACGACAATGCTTCAACTCAATCGAAATCTTCGATTTAACTTCACTGACAACTTGTGAGTAATTTGTGATCTGCGCTCATCCTTCCGAAGGTCATGCATTGCTCTCACAAGCCGGATTTATCTTCATCAGACTTACTGGGACAATTCCAGGCCTCTTTTGCGGAGAAGGAGCCACTGCCACAAGTATGCTGTACCAGGAAAATGGGTGCGACGCCGTACTGTGCCGCCCTGGCACTTTCAACATTCACGGGCATGCCACACTTCATGCCTGCTGTCGACAATGTCCAGCAACTGAGAATGGCGAATTGCAAGACCCTCCCATATCGCAGGTCTTGGGGCGTACGAGTTGTGAGGGACTCGAATATGTTCATGGCGATTTGGACGGAGATGGTGTGCTTTCGCCTCGTGAAGTCCTGCGCATGCTTTACATTGATACGCTAGGGCGCTTCTGGGGCTCCAACTACCATCATTGGGCGAACATGACCTACAATGAGTGTGATTTGGAGGGTGTAAAGTGTGTCAAGGGTCGTGTGACGAAGCTAGACTTGGCAAACGCTAACATGTGCTCCGATGGCAACCGCAAGCCTGGTCCGATCAGCTACTGCAAAGGACTACCGGCCGAGATCGGCGAGCTCAAGTCTCTCGAAGTGCTGCAGTTAAGCAGACGGCAATTTTTGCGCGGATCGCTACCGACTGAGATTGGCAAACTCACCAATTTGAAGTCTTTGGACCTTTCCAGCTGTGTCTTTATGACAGGGACTCTGCCCTCGGAGCTAAGTCGACTCACAAACCTGAAGCAACTGAAAATTGTCCATACGCAAATGCGTGGGACGATCCCGTCAGAGCTTTTCTCTCTGAGCTCGTTGGAGATTTTGCATCTTACAAACAACAAGTTCACTGGGACTCTGCCTCCAACGCGAATGCCGAATGTCAAGGAGCTCATGATTGCCCGAAACATGCTTCAAGGCGTACTACCAACCGAAATTGGTGAAATGAAAAAGCTTGAAAACTTTGAGGCGTATCATAATGAATTTACGGGGCAGCTTCCAAATGAGTTTGGAGCTTGTTCGCTTTTGAAACGAATCGGTAAGGCTACTTTGTCGCGACTTACTGTTAATATTTCTATTTGGCGCTCTCTTCTCATTTTCCTTTGTTTTGAAGACGTCTTCAGTAACCAATTCTCTGGAACCATTCCGAACAGTCTTCTCAATGCTGATGCTCTCCAAATTCTACACTTGAAGGGAAACATGTTCTCGGGCACGATTCCAGAGCTCGGCAAGTTGCCTCGCATGAGCTGGATAGATCTATCCAACAACAACCTACATGGAACTGTGCCACAATCGCTAGGGACAAGTCAAGTAATTGAAGACCTTCGACTCGGCGGAAACATGCTTTACGATCCCATTCCTCGTGGTCTATGTTCCAACCCCAATGTGAATGGCGGCGCCACCAAGCAGTATGGCTGCGACGGCATACTTTGTCCACTTGGAACGTACGCCGATTCATCTGGCCATGCTTCGGAAACGTATGGACCATGCGTCAAGTGCCCGCCGGGCGAAACAACGTTGTACTTGGGAAGCTTTCAGAGCGCTTGTCAAGTGATCAGTCCGGAGGAGATTTTGACCATTTTCTTCGAGGTTATGCAGGGGGATGTTTGGCCCGCCGACGCCCAGCGCCACTGGGGAGACATGGACGTGGACATTTGCGAATGGAGTGGTATTTCGTGCGATGCCAATGGTGAACTCGTGGGGTTAGCCTTTCCATTGGCGGGCCTCGACGATTACTAAAGATTTTCGTCTCATCTACCTACTACTGCGCACTGTGATACCGATTACATGATTTTCTGTTTCATAATATGTATATTATTACAACATTAATTAGCGTAGCATTCATTCGTCGTCAGTTTACCCAACGATCGAATGCTTGATGTTCAACAAGGCCGCCTCCATGCGCTTGTACTGCAGCACGCTTGGTGCCTCCATGACAAGACTCGTCAAGACTGGAATCATGAAATTGTCATTTCCATAGGGCGACCCCTCGACAATGGTGCAGGTAAGCGCTCCAACAAGAATCTTGCCCCAAGATGCCTCTCCAAAGCCCAAGTAGAAGCATCCAATCGCGCATGCCGTGACAAATCCAGCGGCGCTTCCTGCCAAGGTTGTGTTCTGGTTGATGCGACTTGATTCGACGTGACGACCAAAGTAGCTAGCGACTGGATCAACCGTAGCGAGACATTGAAGAGCAAATCGAGCTGTATTGATTGGGAAAATAGCAGCCGTGACGGCAGTTCCAAGCAAAAAGTAAAAGGCTCCCGATCTTGAATCGCCAACGGCTTCCTCCTTGCGCAAGAACGCTCCAAAGTGTTTAACAAAAAACTTTGACTGGTATACTTCCAAATAGTACACAAGTGCCGCCGAAGCAAAGAGCATTGTCACACAAACATTGATTGGCAATACGTAGCTCACAAGCAAAAAGGCCTGGCCGGTGAGCCAATGCTGAAGGTTACGGCGGTTCGCCTTCTCCATCTTGGTGTTCGCCAAGACAAACTGCAAGAATACCAAGAGACCGGCGGCAGTGCCAGCGCGAAAGAGAATAGGAGTGGGAGGAATCATAGTGCTGCTTGCAGGCTGGTAAATCATTATTGTGAGTAGTAGGATTGCATGATTTGACGAACAAACATCAATCAAAGATTGTCCGAAGAATTCTGAGGAAGACGGACTTGATCCATCGAAAACCCGTCGGTGTCATGGCCGGCTGCTCATCAATGGCACGCCAGCCGGGCAATGACGAACCATTGGCGCGCCGGCCGGGTATTCCAGCCAAGTTAGGGTTGCGGAATCGGTTGCCGCAGCGCATATCCACATCTCTCTTTGTCGTGAAGAGTCGATTGTTGCAGCTTTTATTGTAGTCTTTGATCGCTTTCTCTTGCCTTTCTTTCATCATGCGTGGTAAGTAAATGTCATGAAAGAATTTTGAGCGCTAGAGCGGAGAAATTTGAGCGAAGATTGATCGTCTTTTGCGTCGGTGCTTTCGTGGCCGTAGACTGGCCGCATCTTTGGTACGCTGCGCTCTCTCACGCTCGTTGCTCTCGTCATGTTTACTAGAATGTATCTCCATCCATCTCGGCCAGGCTGGTATCCAGACAGGAAACCAGTGCTGGGAGCTCTACTGCCTCGAGCACGGCATCATGCCGGACGGTACCTTGACGACTACCGACAGCGTCAAGGCGAACATGAGCGATGACTCGTTCAACACGTTCTTCTCCGAGACAAACAATGGCCGCCACGTTCCTCGCGCCGTCTACGTTGATCTTGAACCGACGGTCTGTGATGAAGTCCGCACTGGAGAGTACAAGCAGTTGTACCATCCCGAGCAGATTATCAATGGCAAGGAGGACGCTGCCAACAACTATGCGCGCGGTCATTACACCATCGGAAAGGAGATTGTCGACGTTGTCCTCGACCGCATTCGCAAGCTTGCGGATAACTGCACTGGCTTGCAGGGGTTTCTCGTCTTTCATGCGACTGGAGGAGGTACTGGATCTGGTCTCGGATCGCTCTTGCTGGAGCGTCTTTCGGTTGACTATGGGCGCAAGAGCAAGCTCTCGTTTGCCGTCTCGCCGTCGCCGCAGGTTTCCACGGCTGTCGTTGAGCCATACAACTCGGTCTTGTCGACGCATGCGCTCTTGGAGCATACGGACTGCACCTTTTGTCTCGACAATGAAGCCTTGTATGACGTCTCCCGCCGCAACCTGGACATTGAACGTCCCACCTACAAGAACTTGAACCGTCTCATTGCGCAAGTCATTTCGAGTTTGACGGCCTCGCTCCGCTTTGATGGCGCGCTCAACGTTGACGTTACCGAGTTCCAGACCAACTTGGTCCCCTACCCGCGCATTCACTTCATGTTGACGTCGTATGCTCCCATCATCTCGGCGGAGAAGGCGTACCACGAGAGCTTGACGGTAGCTGAAATCACCAACAGCGTCTTTGAACCAAGCAACATGATGACCAAGTGCGATCCTCGTCATGGCAAGTACATGGCCTGCTGCCTCATGTACCGCGGTGATGTCGTCCCGAAGGACGTGAATGCGGCGGTTGCCACCATCAAGACGAAGCGCACCATTCAGTTTGTCGACTGGTGCCCCACTGGATTCAAGTGCGGAATCAACTACCAGCCTCCCGAGCAGGTTCCAGGCGGGGACTTGGCGCAGGTCAAGCGCGCTGTTTGCATGGTTGCCAACACGACGGCCATTGCGGAAGCCTTGTCGCGCATTGACCACAAGTTCGACTTGATGTACGCCAAGCGCGCCTTTGTCCACTGGTACGTTGGAGAAGGTATGGAGGAGGGTGAGTTTTCGGAAGCTCGTGAAGATTTGGCCGCCTTGGAAAAGGATTATGAAGAGGTTGGTGCCGAGACGGGTGATGATGCTGGCTTGGATGAGTACTAAATATAGTTGAGAGCGGCAATGCGAAAATAGAAGTTGGTAGTTGATGGAGTAAATACTATAAGTAAGGCAATTTCTTTGGACGATTGTATCATGCTGCCATTGTAGTGTGACTCTCATAGATTGAGTCCTGGAATTGGTACAAGTACATTAAATTTGCAAGGAAATACTGTTAAATGGCGACGTGATGCCCTAGAATTTGTGCCGGTAGCTTACCAAAATGATGCTAACTGTTTACTGCCATATACCATCTAATGCATTCTAAAAGGTCTACGTAGAATGGCTTGGCTCTGGCTCGTTGCAGCTGGGATTCGGAAGCAACTTCTTTCAATGCCATTGCAGCTGCGTATGGCACGAACCAGGCATTCCACCTTGTATATCAACCTGAGTAATGATGTTTGCAGCATTCTGCTATCTCTTGGCCATGAACATGGCCCAATATACGGACTCCAGATTGTGTGATCAATGTGATAGGTCAACTACTTTGAACTATTTTACCCATAGCTACACATGTCAATCTTGGCATTGACTGTGACAGAAATGTCTCAAAATGATAAAAACTGCAGTAAATGTACCGAAACATTTACGCGTGTATTTTACTTGTCTTGCGACGAATGGTATAGTGGCGCTGCTGGCTGTAGTCGTCCCAAGCGCAGACTCAGTCTGCGGATGCTGTCCAGATTCCATCGTTCAGGCTTGTGAGTAATGACGCACACGATAGCTCCAGAATCGGCCAACTTGTCGAGACTTTGTTGGACTCGTCGAACTACCGCTGACGTCTCCTTGTCGAGCCACTCGTCCAGTAGCAAGAATGGCGCTGGTAGATTGATAGTAGCGGCGGACGACATTGCTTCGAGCTGACTCAATGTGCTGCTGCCTAGCGAACTAGCCAAGCAAGCTAGCAAGAGCTCGAGCTTCAAGTTATCCGACGCGGAGAGCTGTTCGCGTCGTTGCTGCAAGGCGGTCTCAGAGTAGTCGAGCAGTCTGCAAAAATGGTCAATTATAGAGAAAGCAACGTGAGGTGCCACTGCGAAATTCGCGCACCCATCTACCAGTAGATCTTTTGTAGTGACACGCCCATCAGATCGATCGGGTTGGAGTTCCAGGTAAATGGGGACTGGAATGGACATGGAAGATGGATCGATATTGTGCCCAGTAGCAGATTGAATTGAAGCTAAAATCGTTCCATGCGAGGGTTGTTCTTTGCCAAGCAGCAATTTGAACAACGTCGTCTTGCCAGAGTCAGAGTCGCCAGTCAGCATAGCAAGCTCGCCGCAAAGAGAGCAGCTGACATTTTGCAATGCGTAGTCTCGGCGTGGAGCAGGGTTTGTGAGACGCCGAAACCATGTCTCATTATACTTATACGCAACGTTCGTCAGCGTCACTTGGATTGGGTGGAGGACAACCTTGACATTTGAGGAGAGCCCGTAGCTTTTTCTTGCTGAAAGTATCAAAATGAAGAGGAGTCGACAAGAGAAAAGAATACATTTGTTCATCTCGTCGGATGATGCACTAATCTATTAGTTGCTCTCGTCGGTATAAGGCTGTAAGGCACAAGGTGGGAGCTGAGCGCTGATCTCTGACAGCAGCGAAACAGGTCGTCAATATGTCAACTGGGAGCACCCTCGAGAATTATCTGCATACTTATTCGCTTTCGCATGAGTTACATCTGTGCATTTTGTTTATAAATAGCATGTTCCACGTGCAATTGATTGTCACAGAGCCCATCAAACGTTGGCTTTTTGTGGTCGCAGGCCATGGCGCAGCATTCGCGAAACGGATTACCGCTACGATAAATCCATAAGTTAGCTACCTTGATTATCGGTGCTCAACCTACATCTTTTATCACATTGTTAATAAGCATAAAACTACGAACACGAGTCAAAATCAACTTGATGCTATTGCACAGACTGATTCTTTTCAATACCAAATGCCTTGCGAACAAGTGCTGGTGCTTGTCCGTAAAGGCGACACAGGTCAAGGATTGGAACAGAATCCTTTTCTCCGATGGCGACAGACAACCAGTCATCGAGCTCTTGTATCTCAGCATCCGTGGCAATCCAGCGAGTTGACCGACGCAAAACGTTCTCAATCTCCTGAAGAGTGACCCGTCCGTTGCCATCCTGATCCATTCCTCGATATAGCTCAATAAGCTCCGATGCTTCCGACAATGAAATACCCGCGGCAAATGCGACAGCTGCTCGCAGCTGGTCAGGATCAGTCATATAGACATCCATATCATCCGCCGCATCCATTTGGAGGTCGTCATGCCATACACCTTGCACTAGCGCCAAGGCTGACTTTGGTAACTCATCCGATTCAACAATCACTTCAGTTGCTCCGGCTTCCTTCAAATACTTTGCGTCAGCTCTTGTTGCCGCTCGGGCGTAAATTGGGGCGTTTGCGAAGGAGCTGCGCAACCGAGACGTGGCGAGCAAAACGCGATTCTGATCATCGTACGTGACAAAAATGCAGGATGGCTTGGTTATGCCACTCGACCGAATTACCTCGTGGTTCGCCCCATTCCCAAACATGACCACGGAACGGCTATTCGGACGGACCACAGCAGTCGCCAATGTAGGCTCCGTATCAAATGCAACAATGCGAGGGATACTGTCTTCCAATCGATGTCCAAGCATTTGCTTGGCGTACGGCAAGTCCACGTCGGTTCGGCCAAGGACTCGCAGCACCGACTGACCGACTTCGCCGTACCCGCAAACAACCACAGCATCGTTGGCCACTCTGATCCGCGCCTCCGCTGAAGGAACTTCCTTACCTTCCTCCTTTAACGGAAGAAGAGGTTCCGATAAGGTTGCTGCTAGGTTGCCGAGGAGCGGCGTGAGTGCCATGGTGATAAGGATGATGGCGGTCAATAGTGCACCGAGCTTGTTGGGCACCACATCCAACTTGGTTGCCAATGCCAAGACAACAAAAGCAAATTCCCCGCCGCCGGCTAGCAGCAAAGAAACTCGTACGGCGTCTGCGGCCGGCAAGCGATTCGGTTCCATCCATTCTGGAACTCTTGTCGCAAGACCAAGCGTGGCAGCCTTGATGCCCAAAAGTCCGACAGCTCCAGTCAAAACAGTCGGCCACTCCTGCAGCACCAAATCTGTATCAAAATTGGACCCTGCATCCATGAAAAAGATTCCGAGCAAAATACCAGTAAATGGCTGAATATCCGCCTTGATTTGCGCTCGATAGTTGGTGTTGGCAAGTAACACTCCAGCGGCAAAGGCGCCAGCAGTGTCGGTTAGACCAAGTCCTTTTGCCACTACACCCATACCGAGGCTCACCAGCAAGCATGTTGCGACAAAGGCTTCCGAGTTTTGCGTCTGCGCCACCAGTGCAAAAAGTTGCTTTAGCAAGATTCGGCCCGCAAAAATGACAGAACCAAAGCCGACGGTTGCTTTGAGCGTCAGGAACCAAATGGCTGAGTAATCTGTCTCGGACTGGCCAACAAGATAGGGAAGCAACACCAACAAGGGTGCCACCATGAGATCCTGCAGAAGCAAAATACTCGTCGCTGCCTCACCAGCCTCGTCGTCTTCCCAGCGGCGTTCCTTCAACACTGGAAAGATAAAGGCTGACGTACTGAGCGCTCCGGCAAGCCCCAGCACGACGCCTTCAGCAGGTGTGTAGGTTGCCGGTAAAAAGAAAGGGTCCAACGGTAAGACTTGGCTCAGCATTTGCGGCAGCCCTAGCAAAAGAACAGCCGTAATGACACCTGTTACGAGCGAAATTTGCGCCAGCCCGAGCGGCAAGTAGTTGCTCAATTTGCCGAGTCGCTCCCTTGATACATCGAGTCCTTCGCTGAACAGCAAGAATAGTATTCCAAAATCACCAAGCTCAACGTCAGCCTTGGTGTTTGCAAATATATCTAATGCATTTGGTCCAAGCAAGGCGCCGGCAATGAGGTAGCCCAAGATTGTGCTAATTTTGAGCATTTTTGCCAATGGCGTCACGACGACTGCGGCTGCCAAAAAGATTAGCAAATCGTAGCCAATGCTTTCCAGAACAATGGTTGTTTCCCGTTCTGGTATTTTGCCGACAGCGTTGCTCAGTGCATTGCCGACATCTAAAGCGTCAGAGAGCTGCTTGCCTAGCTCCGAAAAGGGGAGTTCAATAACCCCAGAAATCAAATGAGATGCTTCAGGAAATAGATGAAGCGCTGTATTTGCTTGTATATTCGATTGTAAAGGTAGATTTCTATGCAAAGCAGGAACTTTAAATGCTCTTGCTTTTGGTATTGTCGAACGAAACGTCGCTGACGAAGAGGTGAAGGCGGAAGCCGTGGAAACGGACGATGCGGCGACGAATGCGCGGAGTAGCGGCCTTCTTCGTCTCTTCATTATTGAATCGCTTTGTTGCACTATTTCGTAGTTGCTGTCTTTCTCCTTCACCATGGTTGCTGTGTAATGTGATGTGTGGGTTGATCTTGTGAGGAAGAGCAACTGTCTGACGCCCGGACAAATTCAACTTGGAACGAATGACGTGTAAAAACGTCAATGCGACATCCACCATGTCGGAAACTTTTGGCGACCACTCTATTTGATATTGCATGCAAATGAGCAACATATTTAAGCTTAAAATTGTTCTTGATTACCATAGTATTATGATAGTAGTTACTTGTGATGTTGTTAGCGCGCGTACGTACATGCAACATGCTGAACTCAAAGCTCACTGTCAGTCGCTGCCGGCTGCCGACTCATCGTCCCTTATCAGCCAGCGCATCATGCTTGAAGCTCAATAGAAACCAATTACTATTTGCTGGACTTTCTTAACATCGATTCGTCATAAGGCGCTTTAACTTTTGGATACAAAGCGACGAGTAAAGTCGGATGTCGGATCACTCCGTACCAAGCACAAGCGGTAGCACTGGAGAATGAGCAAGAGTAGAATAGAGGCGTCACGGCATGTATGGCTTTCCATTCCTTAGCTCGAAAGGTAAACTCTGCAGCAGGTTGATGGTGGACGACGCAGCTGCGATGCAGCATCACGCGATCATGGCAATGACCAATGACAGACTAATTTGGAATCAACAAATCATCTTGTCTTGCAGTGAACTTCAGTTTTCAGCGCTATCGTAAAAGTAGCTCGCTGCCGTCGTTGATAATGGCGCAGACCCTTTGCTTGCCAGTATTTTTTGACTCGTCGAAAAACAATGACCGCCATCAAATTCAAAACCGCACGGACATGGAATTTTCTGCCGCGAGAAACCATCGCGACGAGGCAGCGCGTCACTTTCCGCAGCGACCGCAAGTGGCAGTCATCAACGCTTGGTAAGTGTAAGGGTTGGCCAAGTCATTCGGGACGTTTGACCTGTTGATTGATGTGGAAAAATGAATGTGAAACTTCCTCGTGATGTAAGGCCCACAACGACTGGTATGGTTTTGTACTTACACACCCTCCATGTACAACTGCTACGGGTGATGCCCATCGTCGTAGCCAGCCTACCGAGCGGCCGAGATGCGTTTTGACGCTTCTCGGAACCGTTAATGGAACCCGGATCATGACGTCTGATCGGCTAGCTAACTACTGCAAGCACCTAACCATTCGTCTCTTCCTCTTCTGTAGTCTACAGTGCTTAAGAACTTTAAGAATCAACCAGGACTCATGAGTACCAAACGTCCAGCCAGGGAGTAAGTAAATGCTGGTATTTGCCGATTCTTTGTTGAACCATTTCCACTCCTCAACTCACAAAATCATGCTACCGTCACTAGCACCAACGCGCCCAAGCGCAACATGTCAGCTTATTTGCTTTATCAGAATGCCATGCGTGAACAATTCAAGGCCATGAACCCAGGTATGCGAGAGTTCTTGTTTGGGATGGATGCGTTGAAATATAAAATTCTCACAACTTGTCTACTTCGTTTAACCGGTACACAGGTTTCACCTTTGGCCAGCTTTCCAAATACACTAGCGCCATGTATGCTGAGCTACCACCGAGCGAGAAGGAGGCTTGGCAAGCGCGTGCGGAAGCGGACAAGGCGCGATACCTTCACGAGTTGGCCAGCTACGTGCCGAGCGCCGGGTTTGACGCCAAAGGAGACGCAGTCATTTCACCGCTCCCGCTCAAGGCCGGACGTGGCAAAAGATCTGAGAGAGACGTTGCTGCTCCGAAGCGTAACTTGAGCCCCTATCTGCTCTATCAGAATGCCATGCGCGATCAGTTCAAACGAGAAAACCCTGGCATGACCTTTGGACAGCTCTCAAAGTACACGTCGCACATGTACAAGCACTTGACCCCTGAGGACAAGGCCACATGGGAAGCTCGAGCGGATCAAGATAAGGCTCGATATGAAGCAGAAATCCAGGCATACGTGCCTCCTCCGGGCCATGATGCTCACGGCGTTTTAATTGAAGAGCAGCGTCCCCGCAAGAAGAACAGGCGCCAACCAAAAATTCCTGGTGCGCCGAAGCGAGCCAGTGGAGCATATGTCTTCTTCACTAATTACATGCGTCCCCTAGTTCTCAAGGAGCATGTCGGGATTAAATTTGTTGAGCTTGGTAGAGTCATGGGTGGTGAGCACTTCTTGGTGATTGCAGCGTGTGTTGGATGTTTCTTTTTATCAATGCCACTCACTTTTCTCATTACAGAACGATGGCGTGCACTGACAAACGAGGAGAAGAAGAAGTACGAAGACATGGCCGCCGAAGACAAGATCCGCTTTCAAATGGAGACGGAACATTTCAATGCGACCCACGGAGAAGGACAGCATGAACAATTCTATGATGCCAACATGGGATATGATGCCTACGGCGACGCGGCGAACCAGGATCCATACGCGCAGCCAAACACCCAGTATCATGAGTGAAGTAACGAGACAAAGGTCGGTCAGGGTGTGGAGTTAGAAAGACGTCGTTGAAATAGCGTAGTATACATTTTACTTCATTTCATATACTACATGGTTGGCAAGTTTACCTTTGTTTACTATGTAGCCCTGTCTAAACCGTTCGAAATTGCGTGAACGACTCAAAAAAATGTATGTACCAATCTACCGCACCTGCTGCCTCGCTTCATGTCGCTCGGCCCGCATAATGGAAATGAGTTCGGAACCGCTTCGCCGCAAGCCTTGCAGCAAGGGAACGAGCGACAGGACAATCAAAATAGAAACAAAAACGGCAGCGGTGGAATCAGCTTCCTCCGATGTGACACCTGGAACAAGTTTAGCAATGGCGGCGGCAATAAGCACCGCAATGCTGCGAAGAGTATCAGCAAAAACATGTGTATATGCTGAACACATGTTGAGGTTGGCATGGTTGCTTCCATCCGCATTACGATGACTGTGGCTCGGATCAAGCATCATCTTGGCAGTGTCAGTGACTAAAACAACACCATCTAGGTCATCGTGGTCGCTGCAAACATCCTCATTACTATCTTGGTCGCTTCCATAGCGCTCAGGCCGCGAGAAATCTTTTTGAATGTCAGATGCACTGTCTCGGTCGGCATAATTCTTACGTTCGCAAGTCAGAGACTTGCCACACTCTTCGTCTGCGTCCCAATGACCGTAGCAGTCTTCATCCTTCGCAGAAAATTCAGAGTCCATATACTGTGCTTCATCTCGCAATGATGCGGCTGCCGCACTTTCTTTGGACTTCAGCTCTTCATCGTTTTCGTCCTTTTCCGAATCGACCTGATCCACAACCGCATATCCTCGAAGATGCTTGGCCTTGGCAAAGCAAAAAACGTTCAAACCATCCAATAGAAGGTTGACGCTGCTAAAAATTAACATCAAGTCAACATCAGGATTCAGCTGTTCCGACTGACTTCGGTACAAGTCAAGGATCAACGTTTGCAGCGCTGATCGCAGAATGATGACAGTGACAACCACCAAGATGGACACGGAAAATAGCGGCGGTAATATTTCTAGTTGTAACACTCGCTTGCGCTTGGTTCGCTCCATGGCCGTAATATCTGCCGACGTGTATCTTCCGCTGGC
Organism: Mayamaea pseudoterrestris; assembly: GCA_027923505.1. NCBI lineage: Eukaryota > Bacillariophyta > Bacillariophyceae > Sellaphorales > Sellaphoraceae > Mayamaea > Mayamaea pseudoterrestris. The sequence continues at coordinate 267,284 of BROI01000017.1, read as the reverse complement.
GTATTCGTCTGGCTTGCCATTGACTTGAGACTTTTTACGCTCGGCGTATAGATTGAACAAGTAGGTCATGGCGTCAACAATCATGGCGGCGCTGTCACCCATCATGGCTTCCGAGCCTGCAATTAACGCGAAACAAAGCTGAAGAAGCGCAAATCCCATGAATGTAATAAAGGCCGTTCCGAGCAGAGTTTCATTGGATGGAATGGAGCCATCGGCATCGTCGATAATGTTGCTGCTGATGCGATGCTCCATCCGTGGGCATGGCGAAGATTCTGAAGCAGCGGCGTCGACGACATCTTCGCGGTCGTTTCTTATGCTTTCAATATTGTGATTACTGCAACATGTCAGCGTCGCGGATTCATTCTGTGGCGCTGCCTGTCTCCTCGGAGCATCCTCCGAATTCGAGTCATGATGATGAAGACCTTGCTGCATACTTTGGTAGTTTATACAGTTACAGATAGCGCCAGACACTCTTTTCACTCGACTATAGCAGCAAGCCTATCAAAGAACCTCAACAAGATCGTCGACGCACCAGACTCTCGGCCGAGCTATCTTTCTTCAAGGTGTGGCACTCGCATCTTGGATTGGAAACGGACGATCGGCGCGCCGATTCAAACATCACAGCGGTACTGAAGAGAATAATAATGTTCAATTTGCAAATGCGCAGAGGACGTTGGTCAACACGAAGATTAAGGAAGCTCGGTCGGATCGTGTCAACAATGTGCCACATTGCCAGCGAAGGTACTGCTTCATTGGCGACTATTCACAGAATCTTTACCTTCCTAAGATGGGAAGCTCGCAGCCGGGAGAGTCGTACAATTATTCACCTGTGAATGTAGTCGGAATCGTACCGGTACTAAAAACTCGTAGCGGTAACGAAAATGTCTCGCAGAATTTGTGATGACCATGACCGAAACCATATGGATTGACTGCATCGGCTCATCGACAAAAGCAAGCAAAACAAACTTAATTTGTCACCGTAAGAGGCATTTTGTTAGGTTGTGCATACAATTTAATTATATTCCGTCATGACCACTAGATTAGCCTTGCTGCTGGTGCTGACTCCAAACCTCGCCTCATTCTTTGTCACGGCCCAAACGATCGCTCCAACTCCTGCTGGCACGCAGCTCCCAGGCACACTTGTACCTACAGCGATTGGAACGGTCGTTCAGACAACTCTCATTCCTACAGCAGCTGCTACATCAGTAGCAACAACTATGTTAACTCCGACCACAATGTCACCAACCACAGATGCACCGTACGCGACACGAACACCGACTACTTCACCTCCTCCAACGCGGTCCTTGGGACGAGAGGAATGCAATATTTGCGGGGAAGGAACCGATAACATGATTGGAGAACCAAATGCAGTTGTCAATTTGTAAGTAAATTTATTGCAGTGTGTCGAATGGATGGACAAGGTGTAAATTGTGGAATATAGAATGGCATATATAGGCATCATCTGTTCGATTTTTCCAAACCAACAAAACGAAATCTTCCTCATGCTGAATTTATCATGCACTACTATTTAACAAACAGCCCCGATCCAGATGAACCCGAAACAATGCGTCGGTTTCCTTGCGAAAGTGTTCAAAAATTGGTCAATACGCGCAACGTGTACAGGCGCGAGGACGTTTGCAGCTACATTTTCACTTATACGTATGCAACTTGTCGATGCACAACGCTCGAGGGTGACTTGCTGAGTGATGTGCTTGCACCAACGGTTGCGCCAGAAGATAACGGAGATGGTGCGCCGCAGAATGGATCGCCATCAAATGGCAGTGGAGGAAATGGCAGTGGAAGTGGAAGCGACGGAGGTGATTCTGGAGCGTCCTTTTTTGGAACAGTTGCATCTGCTACATTGGTGACTGCTGCTGCACTTGCTTTTGTGGCTCTATAAGCTAATGTCTGTCTCTAGCTGGAATGCAGCTGTTGATGGGTTGATCGAACTTTTGATGCTGCTCGAGTCACGCTTTCGATCTCTCCGTGTTCCAAATTCGACTTTGTTAAAACAATTGTACACTCGTAGTTAGTTCAAACTTCCGGTGGGCCTGCATAGTCTACCTAGTAGTGTGATGAGTATTGATAGAGTAAATCCCACCGAAGGATTGTGTCTCAAGCGAGCCGGGCGAGCAGGTGCGCGGCACACGATGAGCGCAGCTTCCGTTTGGATGATCTTTTTCGTCACGCGAATGGCCGTGAGCGTGTTTCTAATAGAAAGCCAACAAAGCGGGTTGGACGAACGAGTTGTTTGTAAGTCGACCATGTAGAGGGTTCTTTGATTGGTGCGGGAGAGGATGGCGATTACTTGCTATGGCTTAGCTTTTAAGCTTAGACTGGCCTTGCGTTAAGCAAGATGCGATGAAAATTTGTGCTGGTTTGTTTTGAGCCAAGCAGTTGTCGGAGTGGATGATTCGATCACTTATAAACTCATCATGATCTCAATTGCGATTATAGGCTGCATTACTTGATCCGCAGATGCAAGGATAGCCGAAGAATTAGCAGTACATCAACAATGCATTTCCTTTCCTTCCTTCTCACTGCTCTACTAATTGTCACGCTTGCCAATGCGCAAAGCGTGGCACCTTCTCCTAGCAATGCGACAAACACCACAGAATTGACATCCCTTACACCAGCCACAGCAATCAGCGATCCGCCTTCTAGCGTTCCGCTTCAGTCAGAATCGGATATTCCATCGTCTGCTCCGACGCTTGCGCCAGAAAGTCGAGCTTGCGAATCGCAAATCAACGTCTACCAAAGTTGTTTGAATTCTACAATGTCCTTGGAGGATGTCAATAACTGCGATGACTGCGTGGCAGCATCCTTTCCTGATCCAACCAAGGGCTGTCCACTGTTTCAGTCGAGCATTTGCACTGCCTTGACTCGAGACTGCAACTGCGGAGAATGCACAGCTGATATTGAAACCTATATTGATTGCGCTTTGGTGGAAGCTGGACGCGACGAGTGTGAATTGGAGTGCAGCTATGATACGTGCGACGCGGTGCAGTTTCAATTTACATCTTGCATGGAGGAATCGGGTTTCACGGTGGACGGAATCACTGCTTGCGTGGATTGTACTCGAAACGCCTTAAATAACGGAGGCCCAGTATCAAGCTGCGAGGAAGCAACGGATAGAGTTTGTCCAGCCATTGCGACTGACTGTGGATGCGGAAGTTGTCGAGCGGAGCTACAGACATACATGGGTTGCGACGCTGTTGGCAAAGAGATTCCGTCCAACTGTTCCTTGGATTGCGGCCTTGAAAGTGTAAATGGCGACCAAACCGATCGCACACCTGCACCTGCAGACACGGAAACTAGCGGTGATGTGTTGATTTCTGCAATATCCTCCATGCTGTTGGTCGGTCTCTCTTTCATGCTTTAAATGGTCGAGTGCACGGTGGAAGGGATATGTATTGGTCTCGCAACAATTTATTTGCATCTTAACCACAGTATCTAGTGTTTACTACTCTTACTTGACAATGCATTTTAGTATTCATGACTGGAGTGTGAACGCGGGGTTGCGACACTTCAGCACCGGCACTACAATGGATCCATATGCTTTCCTGTTACAAGATGCAGATAGCTAGTTTTTACAGAGCACGGCAGCCAGAAGGTGCAAGACTAAATTTAAAAACGTTTTGGCGAGCCTCCACCCGACATGGCGCACCTCTCGCGCTTGCTCATGTTCCACGGATCCAGCAGCAAGGAAACAACTTTGAATACAGCAAGCACTCCGCTGACAGCAAATGGACATCCAAAATTTACCATGAAACTACACTTCCTTACATTTCTAATTAGCGATGCTGCGATTGCAGCAGTCGTCCGAGGGGAGAGTGTGACAGCGGAAGAACAACTCATGTTTTCAGGTAGAATGTGCCCTTGTGACATAGATTATTGCCATGAAAGTTTAGCAAAATTGTCTTATGGGTCCCGTAGAGAGAGACGAGGTGCCACGTAGCCACGTGGGTTTTAATTCCGCCGCGCGCGCGAGCCAGCTTTTTCTGACGCCTCCTTCATCCACGAGTTGGCAAAGATGATTGCTCCACGGACCAGGCTTGTTTTAATGCACAAAATAAAGGACAGACGATGAAAGTCATGATATTTGCTGTCTCGTTTCTCTATAGCGATTATTGATTCGATGTTTTTTGACTGCCAACAGTAAAGGGTGCCAACCAGCGCTATCGTCGTCCAAACTTTCACAGGTACAAGATGCAGATGATGAGCTAGTTTTTTACAGAGAACGGCAGCCAGAAGGTGCAAGACTAAATTTAAAAACGTTTTGGCGAGCACTCCACCGACAGAGCCTGGCGCCCTCTCGCTCTGCTGTTCTCAGCCCACGGATTCCAGCAGCAAGGAAACAACTTTGAATACAGCAAGCACTCCGCTGACAGCAAATGGACATCCAAAATTTACCATGAAACTACACTTCCTTACATTTCTAATTAGCGATGCTGCGATTGCAGCAGTCGTCCGAGGGGAGAGTGTGACAGCGGAAGAACAACTCATGTTTTCAGGTAGAATGCGACGCCAACGGAACTTGCGAGTCCACCAAGAGCTGATAGCTCCTGTACTTGACGGCTCGTTGGAAGCGTTCATAGATCCTAGCACCAATCTATTGGGTGGAGAATCAATGTCTATGCCGACGAGCGCTCCATCGGCAAAACGAAGAACAAAGCGGCCAACTCCTCGACCAACATCTAGACCAATTAAGACAATTGCTCCGACAAAACAAACAGAAGCACCACAATCAAGTAAGCCTTCCTACTTACCATCATCCTCTCCGACAAAGGAACTGACAAATGCTCCGCGTACGAAACGACCAAGACGACCGCGTGTGACGCCTCGACCGACGAATCCGCCTCGGACGAACAGACCAACAAATTCTCCAAGAACGAAAATTCCGACAAACATCGTCCCATCAGCAAAGCCGGTCCAGAATCCTTCTGTCAGTCCAAATAGACGGCCATCCGATGCTCCTACGACTGGCAGCCCATCGAGAGTTCCGAAAACGGGTGCTCCAATGATACTTCAACCTCCAACCAGTACACCATCATCTACTCCAATGTCAGCACTACCGACGCGATCACCGTCTTTTACGCCTGTGACACAAACTAAAAGACCCACTAGTAGGCCAACAGAGCCGCCAGCGACAAAGCGACCAACTATGGGTCCAGGGACTTCTCGTCCAACGCTGCGTCCAACGGAAGTTCCGACAGATCAACCATTCAGATCTCCAACAGCGGCTGCCACCTGTGAAATTGAATTGGATACTCGATGTGAAGAGTGCGAGAGTTTGCCCATTATCAATCCAGTCTGCTCTGACACGCCAACGCAGATTGTCATGCGACTTGAAGGTGGCACCTGTGCTGATTCGCAGACGCCTCAAGACTTTGTCTGCTTTGATTTTGGTACGATATCTCGAGCGCCTGGTACACGGGTCTACGTCATGGTTCAGTTTCGGCAGACAGTGTATTTCAGTGGATTTGTGCGAGTAGGACAAGATTTTATCATTCAAAGTCCAAACGGAGGAACGCTGGGTTCGTCACAAAGCATTGTCATCTACCGATCGGATGACGTGTCGCCAGGCAATGTGCTCCAGTCGTTAGTATACGTAGGCGACTGCTCGGAGCCTCTACGACTGAAATCGCAATTTGGCGCATCTCAAGTGATTGGATTTACTATCAATGGAGATGCAACGAACGCCTTTGAGGATTTGACAGTGATGCAGCGAGTCAGAGTGCCGACGACGAGCGCGTCAAATGTGGAGCTAGTGAGTCTGGCTACACAGAGCAACATTAGGACCTTCAACTTGACCGACATTGTCGCTGGAGATGACCTGCAAATTGGACAAGCTACTGCATATAACTTCGACATTACTGTCGATCTTACCATTCCTCGTGATTACAATTTGGTGTCCGCTGTCGGCTGCAATCTCCATGAGCTTTACTTCTGCTTCGCGAGGCGCAGCGGTCACAAGTTACTCACAAAGCTTGATATCTCAATGCAGTATCGTACTACGACAATCATAAATCTTTAGTCATGTAATAGGTAGAGCAGTGCATATTTGTCACCATTAATGCGATTGTGGCAGGTGGCCGTGCTATTGCATCACATTATCGCAAGAAGATGATTGTACTGTTAAGAGTTGATCAATGTTTGACTTTTCATCGCCAGTAGGCATCCTCTTGGCAATGTCAATCGGCCTGTCGCCGTCCATATTTAGACATTCCAACAGCTTTTCTCGACCAAATCTACCTTTTGCAGTCGCAGCAAGAAGATATATTACAGCATCAGCGGTTGCACTCGAGTTATTCGCAATGCAGTGGAGAATGTTATTTTGGTCCAGATCCGTCGCATTAGCTTGCAACGAATGAGCATGCACCGAGTTGAGCAAATAATGCATCGAATCGATTCGCGCAGAACCTTGGCGGGAATAGGTCGTGCCATTTCAATGATGCATTTGATCCGTCGCGCAGATCCTTGGCGGCAAAAAATATGTAGGTAGCTCCAATGACGCGTCGTGGCTCGTATCGTTGTTGGACTGGCTTCAATTACCATTTGCAGCAAGTAGACATCAGTCGACTTGCATGCGCATAAATGATGCACCGGAACCCAGCCATGTCGATCGGCGAGCTGAAGCGCCGTTGGATACTGCTGCATGATTCTTCGAATAATACTACTCTTGGCATTCGGATCATGTCGCTGACAGGCAATGTGCAGTGGCGTCTTGTGCGTCCGAGTGTGTGTACGACGAGCGGCATTGGGAAACCTTTCAAGCAAAAACTGGACAACTGAATAAGTGGAATGTTTCGCAGCAAAGTGAAGGGGCAGCCAACCGTGCACTGTACACCCTATTGCTTCTGGAAAGGCGTGATAGCATGCCGAGAGCCCTTCAAGACAGTTGGTGACGCAAAAATGAACCAGCGGAAAGCAGTAGCATTCATTCTTGTCCATCCAAAACTCGCTAGGGAGCGGATAATGAACTTGCGCCACGCACGGACACTCGCGCAGCAAGGCTATTATGCAACCAAGAGTCTCGTCAACAGCAGCATTCAAGTCTTCATCGTCAGCTTCCCGGCGCGCCATGCAAATGTAGCGATGCTCCTCAAGCAGTACATGGAAAAGATGCGCTGCTTGCACAAGGATAGGATCTTGACGTCCGTCCAATTCTCCGTAGATTAGCGGCTCGGTCGGGTCAAAAAGTATCAAGTCACCAGGTAGGCAGTCTTGATCCAATTCAAAGCAAACTTCCCTTGGAAATAAGCAACTCCATTGTAGCAATCGTAGTGAGCGACTTTCGGAAGGAGTCTGCGAATAGCTCGCCGTGGCGCGCGAAGAATGAGCGTTGCGAATATAGCGTCCCAATCGTCGCTTCTTTTCCAGCGGAGATTGAATCTCGAAAAACGGAACGACACGAAGCGGCTCGTCGTCGCTTTGGTAGGAAAAAGCGTCAATGGTAACGGCGCATCCCGCTGCAACGTCCTTGGTGATTGCGTCGTGGTGATCTGGAAGGAAGAGTTTCGACCGACTGCTGCAAGCGTCGGACGATGTATGCGAGCGACTACGCATCATGGCTGGCTTGGTTAGCATACTTTCTTGCTAGTTTACTAAAGGTAAGCAGATCATTGAATTATTGAAGCGCTTCTACTGACATGCTTGAGGCTTGAGACTTGAGACGGCCTTTGTTGGATCTAGAATATATCTTGCGCGCCCTTGAAGCGACACTAATGATTAAGCAGAACAGAGTCAATAAAACCACTTTACTTATTTTCTCCAAGAAGTGATCGTCCTCGATCCACTCCTTCGGTTGCCGCTTACCGCGCTTAAATGCGACGTGTCTTCGTGACGTCACCGCTGCCGCTTTCGGTTTGGGTTTCTCATCCATGCTCAACACACTCCCTTTGGGCCGAGTAGTGGTACTTATTGCTCGAGGCCAGATTCATAACCAGGTTGCGGCGATTCCCAACCTGGGCTCCCTGCAATGGTTTCGTGAAGAAATCCGCGACCATGTCTCCGGTCGGACAATGCTCAATGTTGACTTCACCAGCTGCCACGCGATCTTTCACAAAGAAGTACCGAACATTCATGTGTCGCGTGCGCTTTGTACTTGAGCTTCTGCCATTCTTTTCCAACAGCATTGAACTCATATTGTCTTGATACAATTTCGTGTCTTTGACCCCGAAACCTTGCGCCTTCAGAAAATATCCTGTCCACAGCAACTGCGGTAGCACATCATGAACTCCCACAACTTCGCTCTCCGTCGAGCTTCTTGTTACCAACTTCTGTTTAGCCGACGTACTGTACACTGATCCTTGGCCAGGTGTCAGCTTGTTCCCACCAGTGTGACCCTTCATGTCTGGGTGCACCGGGCGCATTTTGACGCATCCACCCACCACTGGACTATCGGGACTGGTCCGCCTTCAGCGTCAACACCATGTCCACGCTTCCGCGTAAATATTTAATCACTCTTGCAGCCTTCTTATAGTCGTCTTCGTCAGGCTGCTGCAGCCTCGTCTCAGAAAGAAATCGCTGTGCGAATATCCGGTCGCGCTCGCTGAACTCAGATACAGACACTGCATGCAATCGTCACAAAAATCTGCTTCTTCGCTTCTTGCGACAGGATTTTCCGATATCTGAAACAAGTGACTTGGCTGCCGGAGTAGCTGCCGTTCCATCCATGTCGTCTGGCGCATGATGCAGGATGTTCTTCAGCATAGTCAACTATGTTGATTGCTACTTCTCCAGGCTTAGTATAGTCCAATACCATGCCGAGGTGTCGTGCACTTTTCCGCGTGACTTCATTCATTGAGTCTCCTTGCCAAACTCCTCATCCATCTGCGCGATGAACTCATCCACTACGCTCACGTCGACGCGAAATCTTCAAATCGTCCACGTGCCATCCCACGGTGGATTTGCTTCCCATTGACAATCGACGATGAAACATATATTGAAGTATCGTTTCTACTAGTCAGATTATTGATTCGATGTTTATTACTCGAGAATAAAGGGTGCCAACCAGCGCGCGACTGCTCGTCGTCGGACTTTTCAACTTGACGGTACAAGATGCAGATAGCTAGTTTTTACAGAGCACGGCAGCCAGAAGGTGCAAGACTAAATTTAAAAACGTTTTGGCGAGCCTCCACCCGACATGGCGCACCTCTCGCGCTTGCTCATGTTCCACGGATCCAGCAGCAAGGAAACAACTGTGAATACAGCAAGCATTCCGCTGACAGCAAATGGACATCCAAAATTTACCATGAAACTACACTTCCTTACATTTCTAATTTGCGACGCTGCGATTGCAGCAGTCGTCCGAGGGGAGAGTGTGACAGCGGAAGAACAACTCACGTTTTCAGGTAGAATGCGACGCCAACGGAACTTGCGAGTCCACCAAGAGCTGATAGCTCCTGTATTTGACGACTCGTTGGAAGCGTTCATAAATCCTATCACCAATCTATTGGGTGTAGAATCAATGTCTATGCCGACGAGCGCTCCATCGGCAAAACGAAGAACGAAGCGGCCGACTCCTCGACCAACGCCTAGACCAATTAAGACAGTTGCTCCGACAAAACAAACAGAAGCACCACAATCAGGTAGACCCTCCTACTTACCAACATCTTTTCCGACAATGGAACCGACAAATGCTCCGCCCACGAAGCGACCAAGCCGACCGCGTGTGACGCCTCGTCCGACGACTCCCCCTCGGACGAACAGGCCAACAAATTCTCCCAGAACGAAAACTCCGACAAGCATTGCCCCATCAGCAAAGCCGGGCCAGATTCCGTCTGTCAGTCCAAATAGACGGCCATCCGATGCTCCTGCGACTGGCAGCCCATCGAGAGTTTCGAAAACGGGTGCCCCAGTGATATTTCAACCTCCGACCAGTACACCATCACCTACTCCTATATCAGCACTGCCAACGCGATCACCGTCTTTTACGCCTGTGACACAAACTAAAAGACCCACTAGCAGGCCAACCGTGCCGCCAGCGACAAAGCGACCAACTGTGGGCCCAGTGACTTCTCGTCCGACGCGGCGTTCAACGGAAGTTCCGACAGATCGACCATTCAGATCTCCAACAGCGGCTGCCACCTGTGAAATTGAATTGGATACTCGATGTGAAGAGTGCGAGAGTTTGCCGATTATCAGTCCAGTCTGCTCCGACACGCCAACGCAGATTGTCATGCGACTTGAAGGTGGCACCTGTGCTGATTCGCAGACGCCTCAAGACTTTGTCTGCTTTGATTTTGGTACGATATCTCGAGCGCCCGGTACACGGGTCTACGTCATGGTTCAGTTTCGGCAGATAGTGTATTTCAGTGGATTTGTGCGAGTAGGACAAGATTTTATCATTCAAAATCCAAACGGAGGAACGCTGGGTTCGTCACAAAGCATTGTCATCTACCGATCGGATGACGTGTCGCCAGGCAATGTGCTCCAGTCGTTAGTGTACGTAGGCGACTGCTCGGAGCCGCTGCGGCTTAAATCACAATTTGGCGCATCTCAAGTGATTGGATTTACTATCAATGGAGCTGCAACGAACGCCTTTGAGGATTTGACAGTAATGCAGCAAGTCAGAGTGCCGACGACGAGCGCATCAAACGTGGAGCTAGTGAGTTTGGCTACACAGAGCAACATTAGGACTTTCAACTTGACCGACATTGTCGCTGGAGATGACCTGCAAATTGGGCAAGCTACTGCATATAACTTCGACATCACTGTCGATCTTACCATTCCTCGCGATTACAATTTGGTGTCCGCTGTATCGGCTGAAACTCCCGACGGAGCTATATGCTCCAGTGTAAGCCTTTTTAATTTTCGCGCACCGGAGCTCTCTGCTCCATCTGCCTTTTCAGCTCAGGCGTCCATGACAGATGGAGCCGTAAAAGATGAGCCAACTCAATAATCATGGTGCGTGCCGATTCCTTTGCCGCTGACGCTGGAAGCAGCATAGCTGGGCAGCGATGCAGCTACGAAATAGGCAGAATCGTACCGTACGACAATCATAAATCTTTTTAAGTTCATAAAATAATTGCATAATAGGTAGAGCTAATAGTGCATATGTATATGTCACCATTAATGCGATTGTGGCAGGTGGCCGTCTATTGCATCACATAATCGCACAGAAGATGATTGTACTCAAGTGCTTAAGAGTTGATCAATGTTTGACTTTGCATCGCCAGTAGGCATCCTCTTGGCAATGTCAATTGGCCTGTCGCCGTCCATATTTAGACATTCCAACAGCTTTTCTCGACCAAATCTACCTTTTGCAGTCGCAGCAAGAAGATATTTTACAGCATCAGCGGTTGCACTCGAGTTATTCGCAATGCAGTGTAAAATGTTATTTTGGTCCAGATCCGTTGCATTAGCTTGCAACGAAGGAGCATGCACCGAGTTGAGCAAATAGTGCATCGAATCGATTCGCGCAGATCCTTGGCGGCAAAAAATATGTAAGGGTAGCTCCAATTGACGCGTCGTTGCTCGTATCGTTGTTGGACTGGCTTCAATTACCATTTGCAGCAAGTAGACATCAGTCGACTTGCATGCGCATAAATGATGCACCGGAACCCAGCCATGTCGATCGGCAAGCTGAAGCGCCGTTGGATACTGCTGCATGATTCTTCGAATAATACTACTCTTGGCATTCGGATCATGTCGCTGACAGGCAATGTGCAGTGGCGTCTTGTGCGTCCGAGTGTGTGTCCGACGAGCGGCATTGGGAAACCTTTCAAGCAAAAACTGGACAACTGAATAAGTGGAATGTTTCGCAGCAAAGTGAAGGGGCAGCCAACCGTGCACTGTACACCCTATTGCTTCTGGAAAGGCGTGATAGCATGCCGAGAGTCCTGCAAGACAGTTGGTGACGCAAAAATGAACCAGCGGAAAGCAGAAGCATTCATTCTTATCCATCCAAAACTCGCTCGGAAGCGGATAAAGAACTTGCGCCACGCACGGACACTCGCGCAGCAAGGCTATTATGCAACCAAGAGTCTCGTCAACAGCAGCATTCAAGTCTTCATCGTCAGCTTCCCGGCGCGCCATGCAAATGTAGCGATGCTCCTCAAGCAGTACATGGAAAAGATGCGCTGCTTGCACAAGGATAGGATCTTGACGTCCGTCCAATTCTCCGTAGAGTAGCGGCTCGGTCGGGTCAAAAAGAATCAAATCACCAGATAGGCATTCTTGATCTAATTCGAAACAGATTTCTCTGGGAAATAAGCAACTCCATTGTAGCAATCGCAGTGAGCGACTTTCGGAAGGAGTCTGCGAATAGCTCGCCGTGGCGCGCGAGGAATGAGCATTGCGAATGTAGCGTCCCAATCGTCGCTTCTTTTCCAGCGGAGATTGAATCTCGAAAAATGGAACGACACGAAGCGGCTCGTCGTCGCTTTGGTAGGAAAAAGCGTCAATGGTAACTGCGCATCCCGCTGCAACGTCCTTGGTGATTGCGTCGTGGTGATCTGGAAGGAAGAGTTTCGACCGACTGCTGCAAGCGTCGGACGATGTATGCGAGCGACTACGCATCATGGCTGGCTTGGTTAGCATACTTTCTTGCTAGTTTACTAAAGGTAAGCAGATCATTGAATTATTGAAGCGCTTCTACTGACATGCTTGAGGCTTGAGACTTGAGACGGCCTTCCTTTTCCGTTGCTGCGCGACTTCGGCTCGTTTCGTTGCCGATACGCGTCGCACTGGAACTCAGTGCGACACGACATAAAAAATTCGCTGCCAGATGCTCCCCAAAACCTTTCAATCAGCACACCAACAAAAACGAGTTGCCACTGACAGGTGCAAGGGCATCTATGTAGAAAAGGTCTGCCGGGAAGCCTACTCCATGACCTTGGCCAAACAGCCAAGTCAAAAAGCTTACACTAGAATGCCCATGCCCTGGCAAGGCTCCCGCACAATGAGTCAGGCAAAACTACGTAGTCCTACGGTAGGTGATAGGTGACGAGCCACCGACATGCACAAGGTCCCACTTGTCGGAGACCACGAAAGGAGCATGCGTATGCTTTGGATGCTGTTAAAGTCGCACATTAATGGCTAGAAAAACAAGACAAAAAGCATCAATAACAAAATGTATGAGTATGATTGATTGTTTTATGAAGTGTGACATTTTACGCGGCTGGCAAAATGGGCTTTTCCGATGTAAAACTGTATGAAAAGGTATTTTTCTGAAGCAATGCTTGGAGAATTTGTGCAGATAAGCGACAAGCGACAATGGATATTCCATCATGCGCACTGCACCAGGACAGCTTCGTCTTCCTCTTCCGTTGGAATCCCCGTGGCAAAATCAGATTTGTCCCACCAAAAATCGTTGCCAGTCTGGGTCTCGTCTCTTTGGTTTTCGATTAGTGATGCATCGTCGTCGAAATTGCTGTGGATCGAGTGATCGTCAATGCAAATTTGCACGACGGAAGGAATCTCATGACTTCTTGACTATATCGTAAAGCGCCGCAAAGATGAAAGCGAGAGTGTTGATGCCGAGGAGCCCATATTTTCAGCTGGTAAGAGATGATGAAGAATGGAATGATGATGGTGAATTTGTAGTCAGTGGACTCGCCAAGCCAGGAATCTTGCTGGCGGGAGTGTGGAATAATTGTCCAGTTCGGTCCTTTCGTACACTTTCAATCAGAGTAGCCTGATGACACGATCAACGATCACTTTACGACCACTGTCCAATCTTGATTATCGACACCATAAGGCGCTCACTGGGTTCTTCGTTCGACAGCTTGTTATATCGAGCATGTTTGTCATGTGACCAGCGATGCAATTCCCCGCGTTCGGCGCATTCGCGCGGCTGGCGTCAGCTTGTCACGCTGCGACATGAGTGTGAAAACGGATCGATAATTGTGTGATTGAAAAGTCGTGAAAGAACGATGCACGAACAACATGCGATCAAATCCAGAACATGCGCCGTTTGAAGCTAGTGACAAGTTTGACGACTTTGCTACATGGCAAGGGAACTCAAAAGGTGGAAGTGCATGGGCAAGGATATTTAAGGATCCACTGCAGGAGGTGATGCACTGGCAATTGGCAATGGTCAAGGCGAGACGCCAAGCAATCGGCAGATGCAAACAAAGCTGCGACCTATGATGAGTTTATAACGTGGGAACGGGAGTCAACAGAGTCGCCAAAGATATTCGATCAAGTATTGTGTGCGCAGGATTTGCCTTCTTTACTACTTGATAACGATGCCGATACGCCTGGTGACTTCAAAGCAGGCCAAGTCGCTCTGGTCGAGTTTGACAAAGTGTTCCAGTGGCGACGATCAGTAGCAACCATATCTTGCAGCAAGACCTTCGTCATCACGGGATTCGCAAGTCGCCTCCGGATCCCATTGACGACGACGATGATGAAGATGAAGGTTTCGTGGTGACAAATCTAAGGCTGTGAATTTGTCCGACGAACAGGGCACTTTGCCACTGCATATTGCGGCATCGACTCCAGCATCGAAGTGGCGATTCGGATATTGATTAACCTCTTTACATACAGCCGAAAAGACTGAAATAAGGTAAAGCAACGACCGTTCAACCTTGCTGCAATTCATAGGCCATGCGAAGAAACCATTCGTGACCTTTTGTCGATTCATCGGAAGTAGTGATTCAAGTGTCGCAATTTTCGCGGACGCTGTTGATTCATAACTATCTATACGCGCATGACGGATAAACAAGTGATATAGCAAGCATCATTACTAGTTACTTTTTGTAATCGCCTCTCCATCCTGGTGATATCCACTCCAATACTCCGCCATCACCAACCACCAAGTCGAACCAGTCGGTACCCGACGTTCCAGTTCCAGCTTGCGCGTCATTCAATACATTGCCCGTGGGACATGTATTGTCAATGCGCGTAAACTTGTCAAAGTCCAAGCCTGCCTTGGCTGCCGCTTCCTTGACGGACGGCACGGCGGCAGCTGGGAGAATGCGTTCCTTAGCATAGACAAAGGCTCCCTCGTAGTTGCCCTGCAGCGTGTGGCCCTTGTACGCAACTAGCTTATATGGCGGAATTCCCTTACTTCCATCTGATTCACCCAAAATGTACCAATTCTCTTGAAACGTGAGTCCGTACATTTTGCCCGACGTATGCATTGTCGAAACTGTCGGATCAGAGGAAGGTTCGTCCACAACCATGTGTTCCGTAAGCGCATTCTCCCAGAAGCCTCCACCAGATTCAGCTGGTCGCTTGACGCGAAAGAATATTCCCATGTCAAGTTCATTCGGTGACGTTTGTTGAAACGTGTTCGATTGACAGTCAAACAAGTCATAGTTTGGATTGAGACCGTCCGTCTTGTACCAAGTGCCAACCAATGACTTTGGATCAAAATTTTGAATCGCCGTTGGATATCCCTTGTCTGCGGCGGAATTATCCAAGTTTTTGGGCACTTTGACGCATTCGTTTTCCTCAATCGTACAAGACAACCAGTCGTTGAGTGGTTCCGATCCATACTCGGCGAAGCAGCGCGTCGCGCATGACTGCTCACCCTTGCACTTGCCGAGGCAAACGACACCTTTGATACCTCGCGGATTGGCAAAGAGTTTCTGAGTTTGATCTCCGCACTTTTTGACAAAGCAGGAAACATCGGATTGTTCCATTTGATTATCCTTGGCGTAATTGGCAAAGCCATCATACTGTTGCTCTTCGGCAAAGCTTGGAAATGGCGACAAGATGGAGGAGAAAATGAGAGACAATGCGAGAAATGTACTCGCTAATCCATGTTTGTTGTATTGTCGGCTTGATGTTGCTGTTACTGGCTTAAGTTTGAATGTAAATGGTGAATGCCGATCGGCATGCTGATCACTTTGATGTGCTTGAATTTGAAGAGGATGGAAGGCACCGATTGACTGTCGCGTCTGCTGTTTCATCGGCAGAAAAGGCGCAAATCCATCAACTCTGACAATTCCCAGTGAGATGATAGAGGTATAAACATGTCGAAGCTTCATAATGATGGCAAATGTTTAAAGATTTCACCTCAATGACGTGATTGGAGCCATCAACGAAATTGTGGAATGGCGCGATTCACAGTCGAAAACGGATGTCGTAGTGGTTACAGTGCGACAAAGCGTGACACGTCGAGCAAAAGTTTCGCGACGACAAACGTCAGTCACCATGGCGCAAAGATCCTTTCACTTGCAAGTGTCCAATCCTTGTAGTCTATAAAAACATGGGACTTCGATCGGCTATCCTCTACGGCTGCTTGTCAGCGTCGACAGCCTTTGTCGCGCCATCATGGCGCAACTCACAGCAACTACAAGCATTGTCTCCCTCATGCTCATCACTTCAAATGTCGCTCCGACCACTGCATGATTCACTCTGCAACCAAGTGACACAAAAGCTTGGACTGCAAGTAACAGATTTTACCGATAGCTTTGGAGCGTCTAGTTGGTCGTCATCGAGTGGAGCATCGGGAACAGCCGCTTGGCTGTCGGAAGCCAATCCTCAATTCTTGACTGGCGTCAGCTACTTGACACGCCAAGACGGCCAGCAGGAAGACTTGACCTTGAACGTTTGGATGGGACCAAGCTACGATGTTCCTCATTGTCTGCTAACGTTTGGGAGCGGCTCGAATGGCTACCACGTCACGGCCGACTATGTTCCGCGCGGACCAAACGTAATGGGAGCTGACCCGCAATACTTGCAAACCTACTACAATGAAAACGTGCAAGCAGCTTGGAAGCAGGCGCACGCTTCTGGACAGGCCTTGTCACCGCCAATCGAGTTTGAGCATCGCCTTTTGCATTCACCGGCACGCTTCGCCGTCGGTGGTTTGGACGCATCCACCGCCGAGCGACTTGCTTGCGATCATGTAAATCGCTTCCTTGCGTGGATTGAATCGGCGCCACAGATTCCAGCTCGATCTCGGGGATCCTTCAACATGCGTGACGACAAGCTGCGACAATTCTACTTTCGAGCGCAGCTGCAGGAGCAAGTGAATGCGCTTGGAGATGACTTGGGCCGGACGGTTGCTGCAGTCAATACTGGACCGACGGCAGAAGCCTACGTTGGAGGAGGTAGCTAAATATAGAACTTATTGCTGTTCATTGAAGATAAGTTTGTTAATAGCCGCAACAGATGATCGTTTCATTGTCGTAAATTAAAGCTGGCTTCCTAGCTTGCTCACGCGTGGCCTCTTGTAGCCTCCTTTCTTAAAATAAACTCACTAACTCGTTGCCGCCGGAGCAGACGCCTGCGTCATTTCAACAATCAGACCCTTGACGTCACCTCGATCCTTGGCTTGTCGAGGAAACGGAAGTCTGGCCTTGAACGTTTGCGGACCCAGTTCACTGCCTGATTCGCGGGTCACCTTGACGTACATGCCCAAGGAATCCACCGATGTAATGACAGCAGAAGTAACCTTGTTGTTTGGATCTTTCATCCCTGGAATATTGGCTTGCACCATGGCAATGGTTGCCTCCATGTGATCGTCGTTCATGTGCTTGGCCACGTGGCCGCCAAACGCCGCAATGGAATCGGGTTGCGTCTTGGCATAGTCGGCTGCAGAAATGCTTCCAACGCGGGCAAACCCTCCAACGAAGCGAACATGTTCAACATCCATTCGCATCACATCAAAGTCACCAAACTCGATCCAAAAACTATCTGGATGCTTGGCGAGGAAAAACTCCTTCGCTTGCGCGTGCTCGGGCGTTTCCCTCTCCAAAACGTGACAAGTCCCCATGAGATTGACGCGGGCATCCGCCAATCCTTTGAATTCCTTGGTAGCAACTGTCAAGCTACACTTGCTGTTGACTTTCAAGTCTTGCTTGTGCGTGCTCAAGTTGGAAAGGACCATGATTGGTCTTCCTTGTTCATCGGGAGCAAAGGCCACGACGCCACCCGCCGGAAAGTCGGAATGGTGCTTGCTAAAGGTACTCAGTACGGCAAACCCGTGATTGTACGCCACAAGGCTTCTTACCTCCTGCGCGTGGGAGAGCCTGGGCGCGTTTTGTTGGTGCGTCTGGTAGGCGGCTTGGAGTTCCGAGAGTTCGACTGACATTTCTTGCTCCTTGTCGCTACTGATTGTATGCTGCGGTTCCTCTGCTTTCTTTTCTTGAGAAGAAAATAGTCTTGATGTAGTGGAATATGATGGATACGAGCGAGAAAAGCTGCTGCTTCCGACGAGCGCCGAAGAAACTGTTGGAACGACAAAGGCGGCAGCGACACGGTGAGTTGCAGACGTTCCAAGCAAACTCAATACTAGTAGACGTGAAGCACGAAAGGAGAGGAGCATCGAGGACATGAGAGTCAGGGTTGCCCTTGTATATTAAGATGAATAAAGAGAGCCTGTGGTCTTGTCAATGCTCCAAGTATGAGTCACCGCATCAGCAAGGATCTTTCGTCAAAGGCGCGCCATTGCGTGGAAGCGTGACAAGCGCACAAAACGTCAACTAATCTTTTCGGTACTCAGTTGGATTGAAACGCGACAAGCATTCGACCAGCTGGATCTATGATCAAACGTCGCTTCCTTCGCGGCTAGTAAGCCTTTTAAACCTAGCAAAAGCGCCCATGATTCCGTTGCTATGGATTGGATTGTTTGTAGTTCCACGAATTTTCAAGAATTTGCAGCCTATATCGACCAAGGCTCGTCATTCGAGCCACAGAAGTTTTGGAGCGCCAATTACTAAACGCTCTCTTCGTCATCAATCAACAAATTGCATCTTGTCCAGTGCCTCCGATCCTTTTTATGATGCACTGATTCAAAATGATTGGTCTGCAGACGAAAAGGTAACTATTGTAGAGAGTCTCCAAGCTCTAAATCTCTACTCATCAACGTCGACCACCGTTCAAGGTTCATTTGGTCCTTTGCTCGCCATCTGCCAAGGCTTGAATGCCGCCGAAGTTTCGCAAATGCTCATACGAGACTTTCAAATCAATCCGTTAATGGCGAATCAGATACGATCAGTAGTCATGAGTGCTTTGGAGCGACATGAACAGGAACCGGAGGAAAGAATGCTGCCCATGGAACCATTGCAGCAGGCAACAAGTACGCGGCAATATACGACGATGAAGGCCATGGAAACTGGTTCGACAAAAGACCCAAAAGGAGAGTTAGACACAAACATTTCTCCAGAGCGACAGCAGCCACGCTACAAAGCCGTCGTTGTCAATCAGGCAGCCGCAGTCCGTCGACGAAATAAAACCAACACGTACAAATTAGAGATGATGAGGTTTCCCTCGTTGTCAAACCAGCTCGATCAGTTTTATCAGTTCATGACGGAACCATCGATACTCTCACAGGAAGATCCAATACGTCCAGCGACAGCCAATGTGTACATGGTGCATGCCAAACTATATCTTGGATGGTACGTGGCGCAGCAGATGAATGAGGTTGCACAAGCCGACGCATCCCTGTCTCTGCAAGACATTTTGTCCTCCAAGGACAAGGATTCTGCCACTGCTATCATTCAATTCGTCATGTGGCTTCGCAAGGAGCGCCAAATTTCTGTAAACTACGAAGCCAACTTGCTTCGCGGAATTATTAAACTGCTCAAGTTTTGCTTTGCCAGCGAGTCGGTCGGTGGCGACAATCGCAAAACATATGAAGACATCCCAGTCATTCAGGAGCTTCGACGGCTGCATCGCAATGCTCATAAGCAAGCCAAGCTGGCTCCAAAGTCTAGTAATGAAGGACAAAAGTGGTTGTCCTGGCCGGAGTATTTGAGAGTGGTGCAAGCGACCAAGGCGGACTTTGACCGACTTGTTGTTGATGCGGAACATTCATTAACGGCGGGTACAAGAAGCAAATCTAGCAAGGATGCTTTGAAATCGCTGCAGCGTAAAGTCGCCGCAGCTTGCCAGAGGTATCTTGTTTTGGCGATATTTACAAATGTTCCTGATCGACAACGAACGATACGCGAGCTCGAGATCGGTCGAACACTTATCAAGGAAGAATCGGTGGAGGGTTGCTGGTTCATCAAGCATAACCCTGGCGACTATAAGACAGGCGAAACATATGGAGAGCGGCCACCCATGATGCTGTCGGCTGCTTTGTCAAAAGATGTTGACGAGTTTGTCGGCAATTGGCGACCGAAGCTGGAACCGTCTACTTCTTTCCTCTTTGTCCAACCTAAGACTGGCAATCCCTTTTCGCGAGATAGTGTCTATCAAACGGTATCTAGAGCTTGTTACCAACACGCTGGCAAACGGACCAATCCTCACTTACTACGTGACATGATTGTAACTCACGTTCGTGAATCTGATGCGTCCGAGAAGGAACTAGAGAGTCTGGCTTTGTTCATGGGCCACAGCATCCAAATGCAGCGCACGTCTTACGATCGGCGTACTTTGGAACGTAAAATTGCTCCAGCGATTGAGCTATTGCAGTCGGTCAATGGAGAAGAATACTCTAGAAAAGAGGAATAGATGGGATCTCGACTATTACACGGTATGGTATGATCGATACGTGTAAAGTATGAACCATTTAATCTTTTAGTCGACCTTGACGGCTCCATATATTTTTAAGTTGAACCAGAACGCACAAAGAACGCCAACGCTTCCACAAAACAGTGAGAAGCAAAGGCTGATCATGGTCATATAGGTCATGTAAACCATCACTGGCAGGATACCGACCAAGTCCAGTCGACTAGAGAGAAACCAAAGACTATAACACAGCAAGTAAAAACCCGCCGATGCGCAGTTTCCAAAACTCTTCCACCACCACCTGTGATCCTCCCCACAAAGCTGCAAGTAATCCATGACGATGCTGACTTGTGCGCATGTTGCCGCGAGGATCAGCAACACAGCCAGTAAGAAACCCATCATGTAGTATATTTGATGCAACCATAGGGCACTCATGATAAAGAAGAGTTCGATACAAACTGACCCAAAGGGCAAGATACCACCAAGTAATAATGAGACTGGAGGAGTGGAATACCACGGCATATCTGGTACAACCCGAGCAACCTGTTTCGTCTTTGTTGGCACTTCAATCGTTTTCGCTCGAAAGCCAAAGTACGATCCCAGAAACACAAGTGGCGACGATACGCAAACCCAGAGCGCAAAGATCGCCAGCAACAACCAGAAACTGACAGCGGTAGCGGCACCAGCAAAGCTCAGGCATATGTTCAGAATGCAAAACATGGTCACCATGAGGCCCGGCATGCCTAACGCTGTTGCCATCGTGCAAAATTTCCAGTTTTTGCCATCGGAAAACTTGTAAAGTCGTGCGGAAACGTAGCCACTAACGGATCCGCTCAAGACGTACAAGACCAAAACGGCCGTGAGCGTCTGCCCCTTTTTGATGGGATTCACCAGCTTGAGAATGGAGCACAGCATTGTCATTCCAAATGCTGCTCCAATCTGCGCGCCCGTCCCCACCAAGACGGCCAGCAGCATCGGCCAGGTTTGTGGAGGACGAAAAACATCGCCATGCACCAGCTTCCATCCTGTTTCTTCCGCCGATCCATCTTCAAGCATGGCCATCTCGTTATAAGCGGAAATGTCCTTGCGAAGCGCACGCACCATAATTGTCGCAATCGCTCCCGTCAAGAACAAGACAATCATCAACGAGTTAACAATGGCGAAGAAGTGAATATCATCATCTGGTGAACCGATTAGGTAAACGTCCCACCGATCAGCCCAGGCAATTTCACGCTTGACCCACTTGACTTCGTACGAGTACAAAACGGCCATGTCTTGATCCCCCGTCATGCCGACTCGAAGCGGCAAATAACTGGTTGGATTATTGACGACGGTAGCATCAGCGTTGCAGGTTGTTCCCTCTTTGTCGTGCTGAATCGAAACTGGCAATACGTCAAAGGCGGTTATATAGATGCCCGATGCCTCATTGGGGTCATCTTGGTAAGCGATAGTAAACTTCATGTGATTATAAAGAAAGAATTCGCTTTCCTCCTTGCCCGTGTACTTTGGTCCAGCCTTAAATCCCAATGGATATCCACGTACTGCGTAGTTAAACTCGGCCGATCGCATGAGGACCGGTAGCGAATCCAACGTCATGTGCACCCGATACTGTCGCTCCACCAAATTTCGCAACCACTTGACCTTTCGCGCTCCAATATCAACTTGACAAACGACCTTACAAGGCTGGTCCTCTAAAACTTTGAGTTGAAAAGGTGCTGGCAAGTACTGGGCTCCCTGCAAGCGAGCTCCAAAATTCTTGCGCTTGTTGGCTCGACTTGCCCGAAACTCGCTCAGCGCCGGAGCCGGACAGCCCGGCAGGTCGTAAAACTCGAATGGGACATGAGTCTTTTTACTCGTCACCATATCCGTTACAATGTAAACCTCTTCTGATTGCTGATAAAGCTCTGGCGTAACGCCAGGAAATAAAATATCTGCCAAGTTACTTTCACGCTTGCGGAGCAAACCCTTGCGTTTCTTCTTGCGGAGCTGGTAGGACCGGAGAGCCGCTGCTTCCTTGGTATGATCAACCTCCGATACACCCGATTCGCGAAGTGCTACTGCATTGGCCTGGAGTTGGGCTTCCTGCTCCTGCTTGGCAGTGAGTGCAACGGCAGCTGGGTTGTTGATGGATAGCAGCAGCAAAATGGAGGCGGCGTTAACGAGCTTTCTTATAAATCGGGACATTTTCGTATGCTCAGTATTTGATCTATAAAGTCTTCGTTAGCCTTTTAGCTCAAATAACAATTAGAATGCTGTACTTAGCATCAGTGACGGCGACTTATGCGATCCAATCTCCATGGTAACCTCACCATCGCAGCGCGGAGAAACCGTCACAAATTGAGAACCGATACGACGTGACTAAGACACATTTGCTACTCGCTAAAAAGCATGATGACGTCTTTCGTTTCCAGTTGAATGGACAATGCTATATAGAATACAGCAACAATGTTCGCAACGAGTAACATTTATATATGCACATGTATTTAAAGAATTTGCTGGTTGCTGCTGGCTATCAACGTGAATGGCTCAGTCGCTGGTGTAGAACAATTTCACCCCCCTGATGTGTCGTTAACAAGAAATTCCGCAAGCACCTTGACTCTCAAAGTTGCAACTTAGATATTGCTCGACCAAGGAGCTGCAGTCGCCGCAAGGACAGCCGGCGATTGCTGAGCAGACGCCATCTTGTAATGCTGAGCAATCAGTAGTGTCGCTCGGTATACTTGTTGCTACACAGCTGATTGACAATGACGATGCAGGCGAGCAAGAGTTAGTTAAGAACGAGGGAAGTAAACTTCAAGTCGCATGAACTATGGCAGTTCATCAGACGTACCTGTCGCATTCTTGTCCCATATCGCCGGCATTGGCTAGACAAGTTATTGCTTCTTCCTCAATTTGTGCGCACGATGGAGCCGCCACTGGTGCTTCTGTCACGGAGGCTGCGGAAGGAGCAACAGTCTCGCCGTCGTCGCAATTTAAAAAGCAACCAGTGGCTGCACCAATGTTGCAGTCTAAAAACGTTGCCACATCGTCAAAGCATGTTCCGCAGTCGCAGGTTGACACGACTTGGCACATGCTGTCTTGGTAGAAGGAGCAGTTGAAGTCTTCCCCAAAGTCACCGAATGAGCCGCCAAGTACGTCCGAAAGGTTAGCCATGCCACCTGCTATAAGATCATTCGCATTTATACCAGCGGTCGCGCTCAAGTTTCCAGCCAGATCTTGCAAGCAACTTCCGCATGTAGACTCAAAGACTTCTGCGGCGAAGCACGTCGTAATGTCGTCTTGCGTGACGGGACAAGTTGCATTCGTCGCTGGCTGTTCGTCGGAACATGTCAGAGAGCATCCAATATTTGGCGCGACATTGCAATTGATGAATGTTTGGACATCGTCGAGGCACGTTCCACAAGGGCACGCACTTATGGCAGCACACACTTGGCTATCATAGTCGGAACATGTTTGGTTGAAAGGGTTGCTTCCGACTGCTCCAATGTCCTGCAGTATGGTAGCAACACACATGTCGCACTCGGTGGAGCCGCCCAGCTCGTCGGCGAAGCATGTTTGAAGAGTTTCGGTGCTATCGGAGCAGGACGTTGGCGCCGGAGTGGCAGCGGCTATAGTCGGCACACTTGTCGATGCCGACGGCGCCGGAGCAGAGGTTGGTGAAAGGCAGCTCAAAGTGCATCCAACGGCTGGTCCAATATTGCAGTTCAAAAAGTCTTGCAGATCAGGAAGACATCCCTCACAAGGGCAATCAGAGAGAGCCTCACATACTTCTGTTTCGTAATCGTCGCAGCTTACGTCGCCATTTCTACCAACTGCTCCAATATTTTGAAGAATAGTTGCCACACATTGATCGCATTCACTTCCGCCGTTCAAGTTGTTGGCGAAGCAAGTCTGAAGAGTATCAGTGCTTCCATCGCACCCTGGTTCAGGTGTCGCCGCAAGAGTAGGAGCATCTGTTGCGGCGACGGTTGGGATTAAGGTTGGCGTGGCTGTTGGAAGGACTGTAGTCGCCGCAACTGTTGGAGCAACGGTTGGAGCAATGGTTTCTTCGGCGGGAACTGATGTGGGCTGGTCAGTGACTGTAGCAGATGTTGGAGCTACGGTGGGCTGTAAGCAGTTCAAGCTGCATCCAATGGCGGATCCGATGCTGCAATCCAAAAAGTCTTGTAACTCGTCAATGCATGTTCCGCACGAGCAAGTTGATATGGCTGCACAAACTTGAGACTCATAGTCCTCGCAGGACAAGGAGCCGCTGGTGATGTTCAAATCTTGCAGCACCGTCGCAACACACGAATCACAGCTGGATCCCCCGTTCAACTCGTTTACAAAGCACGTTTGAAGAGTTTCAGTGCTGGCATCGCATGAGGCCGTTGTTGCAGTCGTCGTCGGCTGCAGTGTTGGTGCATCCGTGACGGTCAAAACTGTTGGTGCTGCCGTTGCTGGCTGAATAGTTGGTGAAATTGTTGGTGATGCCGCAGTTGGTGTGAGGGTTGGTGCGTCCGTGTCTTCGGCAAGTGAGTCAATTGGCGTGGGTGGAACGGTATCAATCGGTGTAGGCGACAGTGTATCGATGACTGTCGGAGCAAAGGTGTCCATTGCGGGAAGAGTTGGAGCATACGAAGGAACGTCGGATGGTGCGTCCGATGTACCGCCAGATGGTGAAGGACTGATGCGCTCCTCCACGCCAGTGCTGGCCTTAACAGCACCAATGACTGCTGCGAGGGCAAGTATCCGTGTCGTGAACTTCATTGTTGTATGTTGTGTGATTGTGCAAGGCAAGATGAGAAATGTGTGCCGCGGCGTCCGAGTTTAATAAAATGACAGTCCCAACCTTTCGAATGAAGAGGTTGGCAAGAACTCCTCGCTAATGCATGCTTTTATATCCGGCGAATCCACTCCATCTCTAAACAATAAGGAGAATTTGTCGAATAGTTTAGTCCAAGATGAAGGCCAAAATAGGGTCAGTTGTCGGCAACGGCCGAAAAGTCGTCCCATTCGAAACGTTAGCTAACCCGGATGCTGTGACGCAGATTCGAAAGATCGCGTGACGTTCTTCGAGCATTTTCGGCCATGAGGTTCTTGCGAGTAGCGACTCCCTTTCTTTTGCTTTCTACTGCAAGATCATTTCGCATCTCCACTCTTCCTAGTCGCTACATTCAAATAAATCGCCTCAGCATGTCTTCCCAAGCCAGCGAAACTTTAATTGTTCCAGGTCGCCCAACTTGGCATCACACCATGCTCCGCGTAAAAGATCCAAGCAAATCCATTCCCTTTTACGAGTCGCTTGGATTCACCTTGCTCGACAAATTTGACTTTCCGCAGTACAAGATGACTCTTTATTTCATGGGGACTTTGCGCGAAGGTGAAGTCTACGATTTAACGCCAGGAACGAAGGCTGCCCATGATAAGCTGTGGACGAGTGAAAATGTTGCGATTGAATTGACGCACAACCACGGAACTGAATCTGACGACAGCTACAAGCCGCATACCGGAAACGAAGAGAAGGATGGCTTTGGACATATCGCAATCAATGTCAATGACGTGTACGCTACGTCGGAAAAGTTTGAAAAACTGGGCTACACATTCAAAAAGAAGCCAGACGAAGGTCGCATGAAAGGTTTGGCCTTTGTATATGACCCAGACGGGTACTGGGTAGAAGTTGTCAAGCGAGGTGAAGACGCTGATATCAAAAACGAGATGAACTTTAGTCAAACCATGCTCCGCATTAAGGACCCTTCCAAGAGTATTCCGTTCTACAAAGCTCTCGGCATGAAGGTTCTTTCCGAGCGCCACTTTGACAGCTTTTCCTTATACTTTTTGGGATCGAGCAACGTACCGGACGATGCCAGTCCAAAGAACTTATTTCAACCAGTCTTGGAGCTGACGCATAACCATGGAACGGAAAAGGATGACAGTTTCAAACACTTTACTGGTAATGAAGAGGGTCGCCAAGGATTCGGCCATATAGCATTTCTCGTGGACGATGTTTACCAAGCTTGTGATGCGATTGAGCAGATGGGCTATGGTTTGAAGAAAAAACCAGATGATGGATCGATGAAGGGACTCGCATTTGCATACGATCCGGATAACTACGCAGTGGAGATTATTCGACGAACTGGAACCGATTTTGGAGATGTCCAAGTGCATGAAACAAGTTAACGTATTAGGTAAAACGAGCAAAACCGTTTAAGCATCTACAAAACCCGTTCTTCGCGGTTGCGTAGATAGTATAACTATGGGATTCGTTTTATAGAATAACACAACAACCGCCTGCTTGCGACATGGGAAGCAAAGGACGGCCTGTTTGGCGCTCGTACATTAAAAATTCAATCACTTCAGCACCAAATGCCTGTGGGTTCGTCCAATCCCAATCCTTGTAGACCAACTCATCCTTGTCGTCGAGGGTTGTCTCCTGGTATTGCTTGTCTAGAGCAAACTGACCAATCTCCGACTGGCTCGCAGCGTTAACATCCTTGGGCGGAAGAAATGGAGGCAACTGACTATCAGCAAGGATACTCTCCCAATTCGTGTGCTTGAACCAAGGGTGTGCCTTGATTTCTTCGCATCCGTTCGCGCCGAGGCGTGTATTTTCGTTCTTGTCCAGCAATCGTCTACAAAAATCGGCGGCATCGGGCTCGTATTTCTCCGATTTAAACACTGGATCCATTTCTAGCGTTGCGCAATCAATCGCCTTCTCCTTGGTGGGTTTGCCCTTGTCCATGCCGAATTGCAGAGCTTCTTCAGTCCGAAAAGGATTCGTACCTGATATAAACTCTGCGACACAGCACCCAAAACTAAACCAGTCAACGCATTGTCCATAAGTCTTTCGTTTGCCAGTGTTGTCTCGTCGAAGCATTTCTGGAGCCCAATATCCTCTCGTTCCGGCTGCACCGTGTAGATCAGGGACTAGCTTGACGGCGAGACCCAAGTCTGTAATTTTTACACGACCATCCTCGGATAGCAAACAATTCTCTGGTTTCATATCTCTGTAAACGTACCCTCTATATGCATGGGTAGCGAAGTATTAGAATATGAGTCACGACGGACTATCGATCACACTATGTATGTCAGCAAACTTCGCTGCACACAATACTTACGCGTTGTGAAGGTCTTGGAGTCCAAACATGATACGGGCTGCGTAGTACAAACACTCTTTTTTTGAGAAGCGACCCTTTATTTGCAAGTGGTAGGCCAAGTCACCGCCCGTCATGAGATCAAGAATTAAATAAACATCATCCTTGGAGTGAAAGGAGTAAATTAGATTGACGACGAACAAGCTGTCAACGTCACCGAGAGCTTGTCGCTCATTTGTTGCCAACTGCTCTGACTTCTTCATCTTGATCCGCCTTTTATTCATAACTTTCATTGCGTACAGCTTTCCCGAAGTGCCTTTTTTGCTGGCTACAGATATAGCGAAGTGAGGAATGAGCCAACGCAACACGATTCATGCAATTTACACCCGACAACAATCGCAACTCGGAGAACACGCAAACAACGTACCATAAACAAGCCCAAAACCTCCACGTCCAAGAACTCTCATGGTATAAAAATCATCTGGCTTGACGCGACGGTCTTGATACCACAAAAAGTTTCTGAACTTTATAAAATGTTCCGACGCTTTAAAGTCGTCCCAATAGTCTCGCTTCAAACTCTCCATGACTACACGCTCAGCATCCATGAAAAGCAGCTCCCCAATTGATTGCTGCATGTTTATGTTGTTCTTTACATGTTGTCCACCCTTTCGGCCTGCTACTTCGTGCATACTTGCCGCGTACGTTCGGCTCTGGTGCGACGCGACGGTTTGCGCGGTTACTGCTGCTTCCGTCTTGTCATTTACAAAAGCAGGTGCGTTGCCGTTGTATGAAATTGATGACGACGATCCGTCTCCATCGACGCTCGTTGGAAGTGTCTGATCGGAAACGGCCGGGGATCCGTCGGGAGGTATAGGAACACTGAGCGCATGGTACGAAAGACTCGTGCGAGCCTCGCCACAACCACGGACCGACTCTCGTTTAACCCAAATTTCATTTTGCGTCTCTGCATCGACAAAGTCTTGCTTAAATTCCTTCAAGAGAGGTCCCTTCAAGCCAATGAGCGACTCGCTACAACTCGGCCAATCCATGCTCATGTCTATCAATTTTTGGATTTCCTTCTCGGACACTTGCTTTAATGGAATGGGTCTAGTCAAGTCTGTCTCAATAATTTCCGTTTTAACAGAAGATGGTAGTGCCTCGTCGCTGTTAGATCGCGTTACTTGGAGAAATTGTGCCAATATAAATGTCGCCTTGCCGACGCGAGCCTTGTCTGGCAATTTTAATAGTCGCTGAACCTCCTCACAAAAAACCATCCGTGTATATTCATCTCGTTCCTTTTTTACATATTGGCTGAATAGAAAATAGCCAATCGCATGCGAAAGAACCCAATCCATCGAGTCAAGTTTGGGTTGCTTGGTAGCTATCCATTGTTGCAGTTGCTCATCGGTTGGTTTCTCCCATGCTACTACCGGTCGAGGACCATCATCTTGAGTAGCAATGGCGTTGACATACTGAGCGTCCTCAATAGCATCTTGGAGTTCCTCCATGATTTATGTCCGTTGCGTCGAGAAACAAGAGGCGAGATAGTAATATGAAAGGGGATGTCGCTGGAGCTTGCGGTAGCCACGAAAATTCGAGGAACAGCTGCCTATCACTCGACAAAGATGTGCTGAATCGCCTTGGTTCGTCTACCGGTAGCAATCACTGTCTGTTTTTCACCTTTTACGCCTTTAAGCCTTCCACAAATGTTGCATCAAAGCTAGAAATGTTAACTGTCGGCGTTGGCAGAGACCATCTATTTCGTCGCCTTGCGCATCGCACAGCGGATCGCGACGGTCATTTTCCGGTCATCCAAAGCTTCATTCATTTTGCGCGCCAGCCAGTCGTTCATGAGTGAGTGCCACCAAGTTTGTTAATCGCAAAACGTCTTCTCAATTTAATTTCGCTACGACATTTACATCGGTGGCTCATTGTTCGCCATGGCCGGTTTCCTTCCCATGCTGCAATCGGCTATCAAACCTACGGTAATACTGGCAACAGTAACCCGATGGCACGAGGACGCAGTGCTAAATCACAAAATTTAAGACGGTGTTTCGTGCTACGGATACTGATATCAAACCAACCATTATTGCCTTGCTTTGGATTTGTCGTCAATCCTCCAACACCGTTGTTTGGTACAAAACGTTGTCATCGAATCACTTCTTTACCGTACTCACGCAAAAAACAGTCAATACAAAGCAAGCTAGCATCTTCATTCAACGAAGATAATTTAGAGGCTTTTATTGACGACAATATGGACGAATACTGCGATGTCGTTGACGACTTTGGGTGTGCGGCGCTCGAGTCGCTGGTAGAAGTCAACGATGATAATGCTGGAGACGAGCAGCACCCAAGGGAAGTCTATCAATGGATTCGTTTGGAGCAAAACGCTGATCCAAGCGTACGAGACATTTCAGATCAGCAGAATGTTTATGACAAAATTGAAGAAGTCAAGCAACTACAACAGGCCAAGAGTGGTTTGAACTGCAATGTGTATGCACGACATTGGCAAAGGCGCCAACGCGCTGCGGCACGCAGTAAAGACATGTCGCTTACGATCAATGGAGACGCCATAAACGGTCTTACTCCAAAGTCCACAAATACTACTTTCACCATTGCGCAATTTAATGCTCTCGCAGAAGGCTTGTCATCAGGTCCCGATGCGAAGCGCCCATTTCCAAATGATTCGGCCGATGGACACACCAATCATACCGACAAGAATGCCACCGGATATGGCGGCTTTACCAGCGTCCCATACATTGAGCAGGTGTTAGATTTTTCGCGTCGGCGATGGCGACTTTTGGAAGTATTGCTGAAAACATACCGACAATCATCAGAGTCACAATCTCTATTTGATATTATTGCGATCGAGGAAATGGATCGCTACCACGGTTTCTTTGCGCCAATGCTACGACTGTTTGGCTACGACTCTTTCTTTGCACCAAAGACTAGATCGCCATGCTTGCCGCTTGGATACTATTCTGATGGGTGTGCCCTGTTTTGGAGAACCGACAAGTTCAAACTAATATCAGCAAAGCGACACGAGTTCCGCGTCGGATCGCAAGTGTTTATATTAGCTGTCTTGCAGCACCATGCGACGAATCGCAGCATAGTGGTTGCAGTAACTCATTTGAAGGCTCAAGCGAGCGAATCAAACGAAAAGATTCGATGCGTCCAAGTGAAGGATCTCCTTTTGGAGGTTTCGCGCTGCGTCTCTAGTTTGGTGGAAGACACGACGACAGTGGATGGCGATGCCACTAGCAGAGAACACTTATCGGTGCCCATTTTGTTTGTCGGCGATTTGAACGCCGATGCAGATTGCGAGTTTGACGAGTCCTGCGTTCGTGAGCGAATATTGCACAGCGACTTGCTAACGCCGCCGCTGCAGTCGGCTTATCTCATTGATCCTCCACCACCTTCCTTCTATACAACGTGGAAGATTCGCGGCACCAAGGAAACGAGACGAATCATTGACT
Source organism: Mayamaea pseudoterrestris (assembly GCA_027923505.1). NCBI lineage: Eukaryota > Bacillariophyta > Bacillariophyceae > Sellaphorales > Sellaphoraceae > Mayamaea > Mayamaea pseudoterrestris. The sequence goes on along the minus strand of BROI01000017.1, from coordinate 236,377 downwards.
ACATATTTTACTCAAACCTCACCTGTTTGGCGGCGTTGCAGGTTCCAACAGACATTAACGACTCGCGGCTACCCGGTCTATCCTACCCATCTGATCACATGCTCATTGCAGCTGAGTTTGCTATCGATTAGTAATTTGTGTTTATGTTAAATTAAAATACAAAGCGCTACAATCGTACAAGTACATGCTACTCTAGAAGCGTGCCATTTTTTGACCGTTTCATCGATCAGATTAATAGTGACGACTCGTCGTTTTTTCACTTTTGACCATACATGCAGTACACTTCGTTTAGGACCATTTCGGCTCTTCAGAGAAACATGAACTTGAAACTTGATACGTTCAAATTGTCGTTATTCCTGCTCGCCTTTCAACAAGCCCTTGTTCACAGTCAATCAAGTTTGATTCCCCGCTTGGCCAACTCCAGTTTCGCTTCCTTGACGTCACGATCCAACTCGGCAGCTGCGTCCGGTCGGTCCTGCAACCTTGCGACGCCAATGATCAGTCGAACGAGTGCGTAAATGCCAATCGCAAAGACGACCCAGATTGGTGCATAACAAATCAAGCTAAATGTCGGCCCGGAAATGTTGCTATTGTTGGCTGCTTGCAGAGCGAAATACCACGCGGAAAAGAATGCTACTGCGTAAGCCAAGATCACTTGATATCGAAGGAGCGCCATGGTGATTTTGACTGACGGAAGGTTTGAGTGGTCGCTGGGCGGAAGACTAGTTTCGTGAAAAGAATGCGTTCCCGAACCTTGCGACTCATTTTTCACATTCACACATCGAGTAACTCAGCAAGGCGATTGACTTGCCGAGTGACAATCCATCCACACACTCTTGCAACTCCTTGCAAGACAGAATGAGTTTACGCATAGTACAATCATGGATTCTACTACTGCTGTACCTGGCATTACTGACTGAAGCATGGGTCTCGCCACCATCGCAGTGCCGATCGTCTTTGTCTCAACTCGGCCTGACTGACTTTGATAGCTTTGTCGAAACCAACATGCCAAATACAAAGACACTAGCTCCTCATACGTTTGCTGGAATGGTAGCCCAAGCGCTGGAACGAAAATTCAAAGGGCAAGATATTTCCAGGGTGCTCACCTCGTGGATGTTGCTCGATCAGGACTACGAGCACAAGCAGTGGTTCCAAAGCAGCAGCAGCAGTCAAACCAATGAAAACAATGAAAAGCAAAGATACTTGCAGTACTGTCACTCCTACGTTCCTGGTTTGTCTGTCAAACCATTTTGGGACACGACCAAGATGGATTGGTGTGGCAAGCTGCAGAAGCACTTTCAGGCGATTCGCAACGAGTTCATAAGCGTTGCCCTCGCTGAAAATGGCAGCATTGAACAGCGTGGCAACAATGTTTGGGCGGGAGCATTGACAAAGAATGCTGCAGAGTATGGAGACTCCTGGCGAACGTTAGTGTTGATGGATCGCGGGCGATGGGATTCAGTCAACTGCAACCTGTTTCCAGTGGCGGCGCAAGCCGTCCAAGATTGCGGCGTCGACGCCGTGGAAGTATTCTTTGCCCGCATGCAGCCACAGACGCGGATTGAACCTCATTCCGACTTTACAAACTTTGTATTGACGAGTCATTTGCCGCTCATCGTTCCATACGCGGGGACGAATCAGTGTCGACTAACGGTTGGCGATACGACGCGGGAATGGATCGACGGCGAACTCATGCTGTTTGACACGAGTCTTATTCATGATGCTATCAATGATAGTGACCGAGCACGGTACATTCTCATGATTCGCCTATGGCATCCAGATTTGACTGCAGTGGAGAAGCAGGCGCTGCAATTCACTTACGATTGCTTGGAACTGCCTGGCTTGACCAGCGAAGATCCGGAGGAGCGTTTTCGAGCGGAAATGGAAGCGCAAGCAATGAGGTTGTTTCCAAAGCTCGAAAAACTATCGGCAGCTACGAAAGGCTTTGGCGCGAGACCTGAAAGGGCTCTGCGACGAAAAGTTCGTAAATGAAGTGGCCGGAGAGACTCATAGTCCGAAAATATATAAAATTTAGCAAATAATCATTTTAAAGTAGCAAATCGTCGTCATCGACGCGTAGAACGCTCCCTTTTGGTAACGTGGTGATTAATTCATCAAGCGCAAGTTGCACGTACTTGTCCAAGTCTACCTTGGGTGATCGTTGACTCAGGTCCAAGCGGTCAAACACGCTTGAGTTGCTTCTCGTGAAATTCGCCAAAAGGCGGCCTTCCACAGTAATGACAGTTTTGTACTCAGGGTGGCTGACAAAAGGATAGCTTCCGATACTAACATTTGGATGATTCTCGACGACTGCATTGAGGATAGGAACAATGGTGTTTTCGTCCGTAGACAAAACAACCTTGTACGCCGCACTCCGTTCAAGCTGGCAGGAAAGGTAGCGCGAAACATCCTCAATCTTTGCCGAGAAGAATTCTGGAACGCCAGGCAGTATAAATATATTTCGTACCTGCAATACTGGCCAGTTTGAAGGACCGGAAAGGTATCTGAGCTTGGATGCACTTGGAAGTGTCGCCATCTTCAACTGTGCTTCTGTCAGCTCGGACGAACGGTCGCCGGCGTTCATCTTGTCTTTAAGAAGCATTGACATTTCTTCATGCACAATCATATCATACTTCAAAGCTTCAGCGACGCTCTTGATGGTCACATCGTCATGGGTAGGCCCTACTCCGCCGCTTGTGATAATGACATCAACCTCCTTCTGCAGTCTGTGAATCTCCTGCACAATGCATTCTTGCTTATCTGAAACGACAACTACTCGCTTCAATACAACATTCTGACAGAACAGTGCTTTGGCTGCCGCTTGTGTGTTGGTGTCCTGGGTAAAACCTTTCAGTATTTCATCGCCAACAATGAGTAAGCCGACTGATTTTTGTCTGTTAGCATCGGAACTGTATGATACCACGGAGTCGTCATCTTCACCGCCAGCTGCATTCGTTACGTTGAATGTCGATACATCAATTACGTTGTCAAAAGTTACAGCAGCACTGTTAGTACCTGTAGCATTGACTGGTTCGGCAACCGAATCAGTGTAGGTCGAAAAACGATCCATCTCGGATGAATTTCTGCTCGACAAGTTGGTTTCAGACTCTTCATATGTCTTGTCTTTTGACTGCTTTGCCTTTGTCTTCTTGCTGCTGTTTGAAGTACTACTCATCCGACCTGCTCGCTCTTGATCGTAGTCTCGAAGCATATATGCTGGCCAAAATTTTGGGACACGACTTCCGTCGGCACCGGCGACTTGCAGAGCAGGACATGGAACTGTATTCTTCGTCGTTCCCAAGCTCGTATATCCTTGATCATAAAGCCGACAGTATGGTAGATTTTGAAGACGCAAAAAGTGCCAAACATGTCCATAGTTCCAGTGCAAAATTGGATTGACGCGCATAAACGGAGGCATGTAGCTCGATGACGACGGCGCAAACTGCCCTTGGGCGCCGGCGTTTGGATCACTCTCACGCGTTCCCAGTACAAACGCCATTGGATAAGGTTGTTGATTGTTTTCACCGATTGTGCTTGGAGGAACGTTGGTGTCAACCAAAATTTGGAGACCCGCAGGAAACGAGATTTCCTTGTCGAATGCAATCATGTCCAGGTCGTATTGCTCGACAGTTTCACGCAGAAATTCGAGTATTTCGGGAAATTCGTCATTGTGATTAAAGTAAATAACGCGTGGACGATGCAATGGAGTGTTTTTACCACCGTTCATGGTTGCGTGATAGTGTGCGCAAGCTGCCCGTACTAAATGTAGGATGACGACGGCATCCTTGCCGCCATTAAAGGAGCAAATGACAGATTCTGGTCGGTAAAGGCGATATGCACTGTCAAGACTTTTGAGAGCTTGAGCTAACCTCCCAGATATGTAGGAGTCTTGACACTTATTGAGTTTATCGTAAAGATCCAAGGCGTCTTGAAAATTGTCTTGAGACCATTCGGCGCGTGTCCGCAGAATGGAAGCGGCTGCGTTCGGAAATGAAGAGTCCGCATCAGCCAGGCATTCTTGAGATGATATTGACCTCCAGTTTGGAATTAGTCCAGACTTGGTAGGCTTTAAAGTGTCGTGGTCTTGAATTCCCGTGGAAGCCGACATGGAATTTGGTCGGAAGTCGACGCGATGACGAAGGAAAGCCGGGGCAGAAAAGGCTTTCGCTGCCAGAATGAAGTTTCCGGCGTAGAGAAGAATAAAAGCTCGTTTCCTTATTGCTAGTAGTGTGGGACTATACTTTAGCATCGTCTGATTATCAGCTATAATATACTGATAGATCTTGATCGTTCCATCATCGCATGGTTGTCGCGCGTTTCTCGTTCCATTGCGCGTCCGAGTACCGATCCGACTGTCACGCAACACGTTTCGTACTTACGGTTCAATCCGTGATTGTCCCTAACCGTGACAGGAGATAACGCACGTCCCTCCAGCCAGAGCGCTTTCAACAGCATCGTCTGCTTCGCTCACAGGTTCTAAACTATCGAGGCTACCATGGAAACCAGGCTATACTTACCTCCCAAGACTCCGCCGAGACGCGGTATACGAGGATCTACTCTTGCTCCCACTTCATTTGTGACTCCGTCGAAGAATGCAACGCCGAGTCATCATCGTCTCTTGCGGTCGAGCCCCGTCACCACCGGAGGACGCTTGCGGCTCGACGGCACGCCGCCACGCTCTTCATCGAAGCGGCCGTATTGGACACAGGCTCCTCCGAACAGCGCGCAATCAACAACGCAGAATGGAGATGACGATCGATTTATACCGAGTCGTCGTTACACTAATTTGAGTTTGGTTCGCAAGGCGCTCCTCTCTGGCGACAAGAACCAGACGAAGAAGCGACCTCATTCAGAGCCGGAAGGACCGGCTCCAGCTGTCGCGGCACCGGAGAATCCTTTGCAAAAGGAGTTTAAGCGGCGCATGCTGAGCTCCCTCTGCAATATTCCTCTTGAGAAGCTCGATGAGGATGCTCAATTAACAGGTTTGCTTACTTTTGGAGATGCAAACACCCATGTGAGCAACAAACGAGCATCGTCGACGTCACCTCCCCACAAGACTCCGTCGCAGCGACCAGAGAATCCATTTTCTCATGATTTGCTCCGGAGCATCAAGTTGGGACGCGTGACGGATGAGGACCAAACGGAGGATGACGCTGCCGCCATGGATCGAACGGTGCAAAACAAGATTCTTCGCAAGGTTCCGTCGGCGCCGTTTCGCATTCTTGATGCGCCCGACATTGTAGATGATTATTACTTGAATTTAATATCATGGGGAAAGGACAATGTCTTGGCAGTGGCGCTCGCGCAGAGTGTCTATTTGTGGAACGCTGGGAATGGCGATATTAGTAACTTGGTCACTCTGGAGAACGAAAACAACCAAGACTACGTTACATCAGTCTCGTGGTGCACTATGCAAGGCCATACCAAGTATATTGGAGTTGGAACGAATAATCATGCTGTTATGTTGTACGACGCATCGACCATGCAAAAGATTCGGACGCTGCCAGGGCATCATGGACGCGTGAGCGCCATGGCGTGGAACCAGGATTGGTTGACGAGCGGGTCTCGAGACTCAAAGATTTTGAACCATGACATTCGGTCACCTCATTCCATTGCAGCACGATACTCGGGCCATTTGCAGGAAGTGTGTGGAATGAAATGGAACGAAGATGGCTCTTGTCTGGCAAGCGGCGGCAATGAGAACTACTTGTGTTTGTGGGACGCGGCCATGTCAGGTGGAACTGGTTCTACTGGCGCGGCGCGCAGTGCTCGGCGACAGCTAACTGACACGGCACCGCGGTTGACCTTGCGCAAGCATCGTGCCGCCGTCAAGGCGCTGGATTGGTGCCCATTCTATCGTGGATTGCTTGCCAGCGGCGGGGGAACGTCGGATAGGACCATCAAGTTTTGGAACACAAGCTCGGGTGCTCTTTTGAATAGTGTCGACACTGGTAGTCAAGTCTGCAGTCTTATTTGGAATAAGAATCAGCGCGAGCTTTGCAGCAGCCATGGGTACTCGGAGAATCAGCTCATACTATGGAAGTACCCGACAATGACGCGGATCAAGGAGCTGCAAGGGCACACTGCGCGAGTATTGAACATGGAGATGAGTCCAGACGGGTCGTCTGTGGTTTCTGCAGCGGCTGATGAAACACTGCGTTTCTGGAACATATTTGGAAGTCAATCGGTGTTTCGCAAGGCTGGTGCGGCAGCAAGCGGCATCCCAGAATTGACATTTGGGCAGCCAGCGATTCGCTAAGCGCCGGAGTGAGAGTGCAAGAGAGTGGATATTGTATATGTTGAGGTGGAGTTGTGCATTGGGAGGTAACAAAAGGCATATCTGTCGGGTGTCGAGGAACTGGTCGCGTGTGAAGGTTAACGAGGGGTACTGTTGGAGCGATTGGTCGAGACGGATATGAGATGCGTAAAGGATACAAACATAATCATAGTAGAAAAGAGGCTAAAACCAAACGCTATTTGCTGTAGTATTATCACGAAGTGGTGCAATTGATTTTAGACACATGGCAGCGAAGTGGCCAAACAGCTTTGAGTTAAACAAAGCTAAAACTCGTCCTTGTCCACTTCCTCCATCAAAGCTTGCACCTCATCATCGTCCAGCTCCTCAAGTCGCTTCTGCATTACCGCATTTTCGTAGTCTTTCAATTGCTTTGCCTGCAATTGATATACAAGTGAGTAGATGACAATTCAAGTGAGCATCCCGAGCGTCTTTCGCATGCTATCCCACAATTAGCTTCTCTACGTATTGAAACGTACATAAGTCATGTCCTTGGTTGCCACTCGAAAGATATAGGTGCTGACCCATGCCAAACTAAGCACGACCGTAAAGCCGACACCAAAGATCCGATTGGCGTCAATCATTTCAAGACCCATGGAGAGCGAAATGTTGTAAAGCACAAGTGGGACAACGAATAGAACGAGACTCAAAAACACCGCTCCTCCTTTAGTTCCAGGGTCAAGGAAGAAGGGAAGCTTATTGGCTTTGGTTTCCTTTTCTTTGTCATTAGCCGCCGCCTTGAGAAACGAGGTGCGGCTGGCTGATGGTTGTACTAGCTCAACTGAACGGCTTCTTCCACCCACGTTACAAGATCCTGGCAACTTAAGAACTTTTGTATTCACCAAGATTTTAACATGTGTAGATCGGATGAGAAACGCATCTGACAGGGGAGCCATCAAACCGATGACCAACAGGAGGGCACCGAGAAAGATGCATGAGCGTGACATATTATTGTTGAATAATCTCCTTCGCAGATTGTCGACGGCCAAATTATGTTAATAACAGAGATGCCCACGATCCTCGGTGGCGTATAAAACCAGTCTTTGGTCGAGTTTGTAGCTTCGAAAAGAAAGCAATGAGTTAAACCTTGATCTTCATCATCGACTGACTGCGACGGGTCAAGCGCCGATGGCAGCTCTCGTAGCGGTACTCAATCAGCTAGCTTGGATTTCCTCACTTGTTTCAGTAGTTTCGGGCAAAGAAACTTGTCAAATATAATTGAACGAGAAGGACTGACTACAAAAATCGTTATGAGGTGTATTCCAGCAAGAATGGCGAGATTACGAGCTCATTTCTTAAGCTCAGACTTTGTCCCATGCATTGTATCTAAGTCAGGCAGCGGACGAGCGACCAAATTCATTGACTGAGCATGTATCATCTTAGTATCCGCAGATGAGCTAGACTTTACGAGCAAATCAGTAGGCAGGGCCGGTAAGGCAGCCCATGTGGTGGACTGACAGTATCTGCGTAAAACCACATTAGACGTTCTCGTAAACCCCACCACCATCCATCGAGCTTTGCACGGCGAGCTCCATCATTTCTTGCTCCAAGTATGACAGATGCTCGATCTCAGTGTCAGTGACTGCGCGGCCAGTATCCCTTTGCTGCCGTTGGTTCCAACGTTGCCCGGAGACAATCGTGTGTCCTTGCGGAATAACTGCTACATGCTGCGACAAGAGCTCCTGGTCGTCATCGACCCAGTATTGTTCAATTCCGTCATTAAAGTCGCTACTTCTTGTTCGGCCAGGCGGACGACGGGCCCAATGTTGGAGTTCATCGGATGGCACGCCTGACTGACGACCGTAACCGGTTTCTGGCCGTCCCAAATTATTCAATTGAGATTCCTGTGGATTCCTTGGTTGAGTTTCGATGTACACGTTTGAGTCTTCGTAAAACCCTTCAATCCCGTCTATGCTGGCATCCATGTCATCTTCTCTCTTCGCAATCAACTCGCGTTCCCAATCATAAACTGGCCTGGGACGTCCGTCGATCGTAGAAGCAGTCCCATGGGAAACGAATGATGATTGCGATGCAGATGCGTACGAGACAAACGACCCTCGCGAGTCTGAAGCTCGCGTGCACACATGAGACGCATGAGATATTTGAGAGGAAATAGATGATTGCGATCGCGTAGACGATACGCGATGTATTCGTCTGCTTTCCGAAGGCCGAGATTGCTGCGCATCCAGTATCATAGTGCCTGCCGCAAGCAAAGCTGCTTCGTCATCGTTTTCAGCGTCGTGAAAACTGGTCTGTGCCAGGACAGATTGTTCTGCTCGATTGAGCGAAGCATATGATTGCGGTACAAGCATGCCAGACGAGTCCACTACCCCGCTCACTAGGGAACTGCTGCGATGGCCTCGATCATCAACATGGCTGCGACTCGAGATAGAACTGCGCAGTTCCTGTTCCAGTTTCAATTCAACAAGCATTTCCTGTTCTGCCTGCGTTAAGCTCATTTCATCATCCAATTCCAGCAGCCGGGGATTTCCAGCACGCCACATACGTGCGCCATTCTCTACCAGTCTATCTCGCCCATTTCGATCCGCTTTAGATGCAATCTGCGATCCCTTGTCCTGAGCATACATCCTAACCCGCAGCGTCTCGACATTCATGCCTTCAAATGACTGCAGCTTATCGAAGTTAATTGGCATAGGACTGTTGGCATCGCCATTTCGTAAACAACCATTATGATTCATTCCTCGCGGCAAACTTCCGTCGTCTCCTCGAATGCTTCCATTTTGCCAGCTGCCACAATATCCAACGTCTTGCCAATTGTTAATGGAACTATACGACTCATGAAGACTTCTTTCTAGTGCAATGCGGAGCGTTTCTTCTTCGTTTAGCTCGTCAACGAGATCGTCCTCGCAATGCGAAAACGAACGCGAAAACGACGCCACTTGAAACTGTTCCAGTCGTGTTGAATGTTGCCGTCGGTCAAGCGTCCCAATTATTGGTGAAAGATGACGCGCTACAGGTATGTGGATGTGATGCGGTGGATGTCGTGCGGGCGATACGTGCAGGATCGGAGGCGAGACAAGCTTCTGCTGACAGACGGGGAAACATCCTCAAAACCTATGCTAGCGGCGCTGGCATTTAATAAGCGGTGATCTTCCGTTTCATTTTGTTTCCAACGGCGCTGCTTCGTGGGTGCCATTGGATATTTATCATAATCAAAAGGAACTGAGAATAAGAGCTGGTTGTTATCATCGTCTTCGTCGTTTTCTGTATTATCGTTGTCGTGGTAGCGGCTTCGGCACGGTTGATTAGTAGGAGGTGATGTTAAAGCCAGGTTTTCCATTGACGGTGTCACAGTTGTGACTAATGAAGCAGCGTCAGCTCTGTTATTAAGATAACTCATGCTAGGATCAGCTCGCTGGGGCCCGAAGCAATGTTCTGGGTAGACGTTGTCACTGCCAATGTATTCTGCAGAAATTGAATTGGTAGCATATCCGCAAACAAGGTCCTCTTTAATATCATTCACACCGGCCAATTCGTTCAGCTTTCTGAGGTCAGCAAGGAGACGTTGTATCTCTCGCTCATTTTCATCGCTTCGAGCAATGCAACTTGGAGCTTGAAGAGGCGACGCCAGCGGACTGACTGGAAAACCACACTGCGAGTCACCATTAAGATCGTCTATCACCAACGAAACCACTGACATGCCAAGATCCCTAACGTCTCCATCAAGTGTATCAGAGTGTAGCTCATTCAAAGCCTCTGTGCTGCGGCCCTTTTCGCTAATAGTTCCAGTCAATGTGGGATGAATGTCTATCTCACCGCGAAAAGCCATCCCTGAAGCAAGTTGTCCTTTTGCCTTTGTAATATCTTTGGATGCCATTATCGGCGGTAGAGTTGTTTTGGCTAGCATTTCCAATTCCTTCCTGGAGCTTTTACTCAGGCTCTCGCTCTTTGGTCGTTCGTTCCGTCGTGGCCTTTGCTTGGCATCAGACACCTCATTTCCACTTCTGCTCAGATTTACACTACTTTGACGCTCGGTACGGAGCACGGGACGAGAAGCTAATGGCAATGGTGCTTTTACAGCCAGAGACTTTGTCAACGAGGAGCTTGACTGTTGCAGCGATGTCACGATAGACCCTTTCGCAACATTTGTCGTAGGTGCCGAGTCAAAGTCTTGCATCAAAAGAACTGCATCGAGTACCTTCTTGCGTTTACCTGGCGATAAAAGGGACTTCTTCTTGTCTTTAACATTCGTCTCAATGAACGAAAAGGACTTGCGAGATTGAGATTGTAGGCGCCGATCTCTTACTTTGTCCTTGTTGACGAATGAAAATGATTTACGTGGTTGCGGCTTGCTGCCAGTTACCAGCGTCGACTCTTCAGCAGCGACCATGGAACGTATAGACAGAGATGGGGACATGGCAGACGCATCGTTGAACTGGTTTCTCATGGGTAACGCTATTGTTGCCTTGTGAGCAGCAAACGACGCTGCGACTGATGGATAGCCGACCGTTTTGCTCAAGGACTCTTCAAAACTGTTATGCAGCGGAGGCTGCGATGATTTTGTCTTCGTTACCTCGTATGGACTGATTCCAATCGATGGAAAGTTTGTGTCTGGGCAAAGGGGACCGTCAGATTCTTCCCTAGCTGCTGGTCCACTGCTGTTACTGCTCGATCCAAGTAAAGCAGGTAGTTGCCGATTCTTCTCTTCTTTGGCGCGAAAGAGCCAGCGACCAACAGCATTCTGTGACTTGTTGCGTCGATGCATGGCTCAACTATTGGCGAGGCAGGCGAAGAAAACACTCGGTCCACCGATTGGTCAATCAAAACTTTCGCTGTTTCTGCTTTCAATGCCACTTGCAGCTTGCAGCTGCGCACGGTCCGCTTGGGGAGCAGCTCTCTTGTTATGACAGCATCCACCAGCTCCTTTGTCAATTGCTGTGCGCAGGCTTTGCAATACTAACGCGGAGGGCAGCGGGCTCGGCCAAGCAAAACCAAGGAAGGCTGTGATGCGCTCGTCATGTTAAACATCACGGTGACGACGGAACGCGCAGTGCGCGGCGGCAGTGGTCATTGTGCCTATAATGACCTAATCAGACACGATTGAGTAGTCGTGAATGTCTCTCATCGATCTTGAAAAGTGAGTCACGAATCACAATGTTGACGAATTCGTCGGCCGATGCAAGTCGGTTCAAAGACCCAACGACGACGATTTTGTGGGACCACCACTCTGCCATGATTGACTAATTTGAGCATGTATACGTACATTGCTACTAGAATGATGATACGAGCTTGTCAGCAGTCCTATCAATAGCGAACGTGGAGTTCCGTGTGAACGTATGCTCCAGGTTGTGTCGAGAGCATTGCGCACGGCTATCCTTGCGACTTGAGACGTAACACTACAAGCTGTATTAGAAATGGCAGTGCGAGCTCTCCTCCACATTGCAACAGCAGCAGCAAGTTTAATACCTTTTGCACGTGCATTTCCTGACAGAGCGGGGACATGTGTTGGAGGAAAGGCCGCGGTGGCTGGCTATCATACATCGACTGACAAGGCCGTCAAGTCAGGCCCAATCGCAGCACTATTTGAAATAACTTTAAACGGATCACCGTTTACACCTGACAAGCCGTTTATAGCGGAAATGTGCACAGATTATGAATTAACGATACAGATTACGTCACCCAGTCAACGACGTGTATGGATGAACGACCCGCTGGACACCAAACAAACGTCCTATCAAGGTTTATTTCTTCGAATTGAGACTGCTGACGGTTCAGATGCTTCAACGGCTCTACTACCAGGCGACAATTTACAGCACGAGGAGGCATGCGATGAATCGTCCGTTGCAGGAGTTTCCCATTTCAATCCGCGAGCCAAGATTGCATCGAAAGCAACGCTCCGTTTCGACGTGCCAACGACAGTTTCGTTAGACTTGACCATTACCACGCGAAACAGCGTTGACACATCCGTCTACTACTACTCCAACTATACTGTTATATTTGCGTCTGACACGGTCAATGATGATGCGATTCTATACACCGACGCTCCTTCACTCGCATCGACTGGTTCCAAAGTTCCATCTCTCTCAACACCAACACTGGGATCCATGGCTCCATCGCTATCAGCGACTCGTGCATCCGACGTTCCGTCAGACGTACCATCTGATGCTCCATCCGTGGTTCCAACGGTGAACGAAGAGTTGACGGCCGCTCCCACTGCCGTTGCTGATTCGTGCACCGGCGCTGAGGCGGATACGCTCAAGACTTGCCTCTATACAGCGTTGCAGGACGGCGATGCTTGCGACTCTTGCGTCGCGTTGGCGCTACAAGACTTGCAATTGGAAGCAACGTGCGCCGCATATGAGGAGGGACTATGCGCGGCAATTGCATCTTGTCCTTGCGGAGCATGTCGAGAAGATATCGAAGACTTTATCAATTGCTCTGTTGCGCCAAAGAATAAATGTCCAGTGAGTTGTAACCTTCAGACACTATCGGTTGCACCCTCGCTGGCAGCAACGTTAACCTTGATTCCGTATCCGACAGTGGCGCCGACACATGCACCTACAACGACTGCGTTTTGTGCAGCAGCGCAAGACAATCTTGCGCAGTGTCTTGAAACAAAGCTGACGATGGTTGATGGAGAAGAATGCGATCGATGCGTGGCGTCGGCCATATCGAACTCCACGGCTGGTTGCGATTATCTTGAGCACGCTGTTTGTTCAGCCTTCGAAACCTGTTCTTGCGAGCCATGCACGGATGAAGTGACAGTCTATTTAAATTGTGAGGTTGGATTAGCCACCGGTTGCACCTTTGGCGATTGCCCTGGCCTAGCCACGCCAACAATTGCACCAGTCGCAACGTCTGTTGCTCCAGCAAATAATATGCTGCTGCCAAGTAGTATTCAACCAGCAGGTGAAGCAACCTGCAAAGGCGCTCAGAGGGATCTTATACAGTGCTTTCAAACCTTAGTCGACTCGGCGAGTTGTGACGCTTGTGTGGCTAAAGCGATACCGAAATCAGCACCACGTTGTGACGAACTGGAAACACTCGTCTGCGAAGCAATTACCGATTGTCCTTGCGGAGAGTGCTCCAGTGATGTGGAACATTTTATTGCATGCACATTTGAGCCAGCTGTTGGTTGTTCATTTTCCTGCGATTAGCAATTGCATTAGTTTTATAGATAAATATATATATGCAATACTAGTAGTGTATGATCAGCGCCTAAACTGAAGTTTATCTAAGTATCATGCCTAGAGTAGAATCATCATGGATCTGGTTTATCCTCGTCATCCTTGCTTTTAGTAGGTTTCCGAGACGAGCTGCTATGCCTCGAGCTTGAGGGCCTCGCTTCTTTGCGTGCCTTCTCTGCAGCTTCTTTTAAATCATCGGGATTACTTGCTGAACGTCGCACCCCTTCCCTCTTGCCGCGCGAACTTGGACGAGACGAGTGTCGATGTTTGCTTTCGTCGCCGAGACTATCTGGCACAACACCAAGCTCTTCAGACTCTTCCCCACTTTTGTGGACGTCCCGTTTACTGCGACGAGCGCTGGAACGTGTTCGTCGAAGCTGTCCTCTCCGACCTTTATCAGCTTCACCTCCATCCTCGTCGGCATCATCAGAGCTTGATGTCGACGTCGGCTTGGACAATTTCCGTCGGCGATGATGATCACTCGATCCCTTCGCCACATCACCTTCCTCTTTATCATCGGCATCAACAACATCTTCTAGATTTCCTTCAATGAGCTCGACTCCATCGGGTGAGAATGAAGAAAATGCGTCAAATTTGGTGCCATTCGACTCTGAGCCTTCTCCCCAATCAGACCCAGCGCCCGTAGGAACGCCAAAGGCTTCATCAATGTCAACACCCGCACCAGCCGGTGCATCGAAACCCGCAAAAGCGGCACCGCCATCATCAACATCGGCCTTAGCGTTAAACTCTCCAAACGCTGCCGTATTTTCAAAGTCGACAGAGAAGTCAGCCGACGAAGCTGGGAATGCGGCAAAATCGTCCACCTTGTCGTCATCAGCACCAGCTGTAGGCTCTACCTTCCCAGCAGCCGCCAGTCGTCGCGCCAAAGCCGAATTGGGATCAACCTTGCGCTTCTCAGTCGGTGCTTTCTTCGCAAGCTCTGGGTCCAGGGCGAGGTCTTCGCCATAGATCACTCCTTGTGAGTTTGTTCTGAACGTTCCAGTTGTAGGGTCAGCCTTCTCGTCCTTTTTTTTCCTCGAGGACGACGAAGATGATCTGTCCTTGTCGCCACTCTTTTCTTTTCGGTCCTTATCTTTTTCTTTTTCTCCTTCTTTCTTCTTGCTCCGATCTTTACGCGCTGGAAGCGGCCGCCCCGAGTAAACTGCCGAAAGACACAAAATCACTTCCGTCATGTCGGCCCGAGCCTTGCAATCCAGCGTCAGCATCCGATCAATCAGCTCCACTAAGCCTTCTCCGTAAGGATTATCCTCGGGAATTTTGTACTTGCCTGATAGTATAGCGAGATTGGAACCTTCTTCAAAGCAATTTTGCAAAAACGCCAACGAATAAAAGCAGCAGCCCAAAGCCCAAACATCAGTTGATTGCGTCAATTTCTTGGCCATGTACAGGTCCACCATTTCGGGTGCTCGAAACATTTGAGTTGTTGTCCTTTCAATGACCTCCTCCGCTTCACGTCTCGCTTCCGGTGTCTTTAAATCAACATGCCCAAAGACAGCTGATCCGAAATCGCATAGCTTGTAGGCACCATTCTTGACCAAAAAATTGGACGGTTTCAAATCACGATGAACGATTGGAGGACGCTGCGCGTGTAGATACGAGACTGCATTGCATATTTGTCCAAAGGCAATGATAAGAGTCGAAAGGTCAAACCTAGTGCCACCGCTCACCATTTCAGTGCATACGTCAAGTGCATGACCTCCATCGCAGTACTCCATGAGAATCAAATGTTGTGGTCTATCCTTTTTCGGGTCTTTCTTGCTCCCAGCATGTGACACTGTTCTGTAACAAGTGTCGAACATTTTGATAATCGAGGGATGCGAGAGGCGGCTGAGAAGTTTCGCTTCCTTTTCCGCGATATCGCGCTGCTGTCTGGACAGAATGGAAGTTACTTTGAGGACCAGTTCCTTCTTTTCACCGGGCCCTCCGTTGGTGTTTCCAATGGATCGTCGCTCGCCTTTGCCATTGCCTAGTGATCCGCTGCGACCCGAACCAGATCCGCGCTGCGTGGCACCTTCTCCACCATGAACCGTGCTATTCAAAGACTGTCCACCGGATGTGTCAGCGATCTCGCGAACCAAATAGACAAAAGAGAAGCCTCCTGGAGAGAATCAAGTGCAATAAAAGAAGTGAGTAAGTCAACGTGAGGTGCGAGTAATTCTAAATTTCGAATGCAGTGCGGTCGATGATAGCAGCTGGCATACAGACTCGCTTCCATACGAGAGCAACCGAGTCTCGTACCTTCACCAAGCAGCTTGACAACTGATACATGCTTGTTATTGATCATGATCTTCTCGCCCACAAGCGTTTGTCCGAGTCCGCCGTCCGACATGATAGATTATCGGCTGGAGAATTCGCGATGATACAAGGAAAAGGTGGAATTCACTTTCCTCCGGACTAGCTAAGCGTCGGTCTTTTCGTCACCCGTTGCAACAGAGACTAAAGCACCGTCCTATATTAGATGCTTGCTGGTCGTGCTGGCAGATCGAAGTTGAGATGTTGTGTTGCTGGGTGCAGCAGCCACACCAAAAAGTCATGGCATGTGTCCCAGTGAGTACTTTCTACCGGACAGTGACGAGGAATGTCATGGAAACGAAGCTTTTTGAATTGATAAGGTTAGGGATAGTATGCTTACTTAGCTGGTCGTCGTGAAAACGATCAGACCGTCACATTTTCATTCCCGCTCCGCGAAGGAGTAGCACGTGGAAGGATCTTTCGGACGAGCGGCTGCGATGCACGAAGGGGCCTTCGGCACTGGTCATTTTCACCGCTGAACAAAAGGAACATAAATCGAATCACCATGATGCAATACTCTCTTGTCGCTCTTCTCGCCCTTTGCGCCTCGGCTAGTGCCTATGATGTCGTCAGTCTCACGGAGGACAACTACGCGGAGATGACGGATGGAAAGACTGTCTTTATCAAGTTTTTTGCACCTTGGGTAAGTCTGCACGTCTCATGACCCGATAATGCTGCATTGCTGCCTCGAGTGAATCGTTTAGTTGCATCAAATGCGGTGAATAATTGAAGGCTTGCATCGTCTTATTACTGGAGCTCTTGATACTGGCGCAAGCTGCCACAATGACCCTTCATTCGTTGCATTCTCGGAAGCAGCCGCTCGTGCGCGGCATTGCACGTAAGGGTCCAATCATTTGGCGACCAGTGGCGCAATAAGATTCATTCTGAATAGTGTTTCACCGGTGAAGAAATCGATAGACGCTAACCATTTTGCTCTTTCTCATTCAATCACAGTGCGGCCACTGTAAGCGCATGGCACCCGACTGGGAGAAGCTCGCCGAAGGTTTCGACGGCGACAAGGTTGGTCTCGTCGCCGAAGTTGACTGCACCGCCGAGGGCAAGTCTCTCTGTGATGCAAACGGCATCAAGGGATTCCCCACGTTGAAATTTGGTGATCCCAATAGCCTCGAGGACTACCAGGGCCAACGCTCATTCAAGGACTTGGAAAAGTTTGCCAAGGAAAACTTGAAGCCAGTGTGCTCGCCCGCCAACATTGACCTTTGCGAGAGCGACAAGAAGAAGCAAATCAATGACTACTTGAAGTTGGACGACGCCACACTTGACTCCAAGATTAAGGAGGAGGAAACCAAGCTTACCAAGGCGGAGGAGGAGTTCAAGGCGGCAGTCGAGAAGCTCCAGTCCGATTACCAAAAGCTTTCGGAAGACAAGGACAAGAAGCTTGCGGAAGTCAAGGAGGCTGGACTTGGTCTTTTGAAATCGGTCAAGGCGTTCAAGGGCAAGAGTGCTTCCGGAAAGGCGGACGAATTGTAATTGCTTTATAGAGCTGCGCAATCCGCCACCTGATATGATTTTAACCAACTACGTAGCGATTCTTTATCCTAAATAGACAAAGATCCGTCATTGTAGTTGTTTACGGTATGTGGTACATATGAAATAATTTTACTATAAATTCGTCGATGTAATTGAGCGTTAGCATGCGGCAGGTCTTTGCATTACAGATGCATCGTAGCATCTTACCGCTAAAGTTATGCAACGTACGACGTATATACTTGACCAATTATAATATATTAGCAAAGTATAGTGGATAGACGCAACATGCGCCACAAATGAATTGTTTCAATGTCAATCAAAGACACTTGAAGAATCGAAGCCGGCCATGGCCATTGTCATCTTAAATACGTGCACTGCCAGAGCCCTTGCTGCCATAAGCCTTCGAACTGCCCTTGCTGTGGTGAATGCTCAAGCTCTTGCTGCTGTGATGTTTGGAACTCCCTTTCGCCTTGCTATGATGTTTTGAGCTGTGATGTTTGGAACTCTTTTTCGCCTTGCTGCTATCCTTTGAGTTTCCCTTCGATTTGCTGCTGTGGCTCTTCGAACTACCACTCTTGCTGCTGTGATGTTTAGAACTGCCGCTATGCTTGGAGCTGCCGCTATGGCTTTTAGAGGAGGAGCTCTTGCTGCTGTGATGCTTGGAGCTTCCGCTATGGCTTTTAGAGGCGCTCTTGCTGCTGTGATGTTTCGAACTGTGATGCTTTGAGCTGCCGCTATGGCTTCCAGAGGCGCTCTTGCTGCTGTGATGTTTCGAACTGTGATGCTTGGAACTGCCACTATGACTTCCGGAGGCGCTCTTGCTGCTCTGGTGCTTGGAGCTACCACTATGGCTTCCAGAGGCGCTCTTGCTGCTGGAAGAATGCGAGTGCCCTTTGGAGCTGCCGCTATGGCTTCCCGAGACACTACTGCTACTCTTCGAGCCCTTCGATGACTTTCCTTTGCTTTTCGAGTCTCCCTTGGATCCTTTCAAGCGACGTCCCTTGTCATCAGCTCCGCCGCCACCTTTCTGAATGACTGGCTCCTGAGCACTTGTCGAATTGATTTCCTTGGAAACATCCGCCACTCCCTTGAAATCTTCCTTCTTCGTCAGCAAAGGAACCGTCTCAGTATGGTCGGCATCGTCGTCTTCCACTGCTTTGGGAACGTCCTTTTTGGCAGGGACAAGGGACGAGTCATGCGTTCCGTTACCAATGAGTTCTCGGCTAGAACGCCAAGTGCTCGATTCCAAGAGGATCTTCCGACCAAGATGCATGCCCCGTTGGGCAACGGCATCTTCAGAAAAGGCAATGGCCAAGAGTAGAGCAAGCTGGATGCGCATGATGAGAATTTGTTGCAACTTTGGCGGATCGCGATTTATGAGAGGTTTCTCCTGATCATTTTCCGCTCACCTCATGCATCCAAACCTGGAATCATGACAGGAGCAGTGCGTTTGATCCCATTCTGTCAAAGACGAGTCAGCCGTTGCATGTGGCGCCAGTCAAGACTAACTGGCGAAACAATGTTTGCACACTTTGGCCTTAGAGGTGCTGGTGAGCGAGCGCTCCAGCTTTGGAAAAGACGGCTCGGCAACATTCTCGTACGAATAAATAATTGGCGTTGCATCAGCCACGGACTTGGCGGTCAAAACCAAATGCGATACGATTGAAGCTTAGTCTGTCATACGTTGGTCGCTATAGGCTTGCTGTAAGCGTCTCCCTCGCAGGCGCTTTAAATCGCTTTGTAGCTCTGCCAAGACTGAATCTATCTGCAAAGAACTTCCTTCTCGCAGACGCATCGTTGGTTCGTGCAAGCGCTTTTGGATAAAGGCACTTTCGTCGGCGTTGAGCGCAAGATTGTCCGCTTGCCTTCGAAGTTGAACGATTCGTTGCGTCCGTTCTTCATCCAGCGCCATGGACAGTCGCTCCAGTGTCACTTCTATAGCAGGCTGGATCCCTTTCTTCATGGCGGCCTGCGTGACGAGCTCTAGAACATGACTGGGTGGGTCTACCGAATACTTGTTATCGCCCGTTCCGTATTGCTGAAGCAATTGAAGCTCGGAAACAATACGATCATTTCGAACAGCCTTGCCTGCTTCCAACGCCCCCTTGAGCAAAATGCTCGTCTGCCTGCCTCGACATACGTCGAGAGTTCGCTTTAGCTGCAGCAGCACGTGCGCGTCGCGCGAGGAAAATGGTTGAAAGGGAACGGGTCGAATTGGACGTCGTGGGCGGTTCGCCATGCCGGATGCAATGAGGCAAAGGTGGCGAGTAATGTCGGCCAGATCTGTATAATGAGTCCAGTATCGCGACAATTCATTTACTTGGCTATCACGGAGAGTGCTCTGATGATGGGCTGTAGCAATGCAAGTCGGCATGTCCCAACCAAGGCCCAGCTGAAGCGTGTGAGGATGCTCCTGATGGTACTGTACCTGCCGCAGTAGCTCACGAGAAATTATGTCGACTATATTTTCATTGCAGCAAAAGATGAGCAGTTCCAATCGAGCGCAGTTGGAAATGACAACGACTTCGTCGACTGAAGTCTTGGCAAGCAAACAATCTTGGAGTGCCGTCAATGTCTTTGGTTTTGGAACGAAAAAGTCTTGTCCATTGCCGAGAACCGTATCCTTCCATCGCCAGACAGTTGTTACTACTTCACTAAATGTACCAGGATCATTTGGGGGAGTGTATTGTAGTGATAGCAAGTGTAATTTGCTAGTCTTAGATGCAGTTGTTGATGTGGACGTCGTCACTGTCTCGAACCGGGTCGTTGGGCCGGTAGTTCGACAATTTCCATTACTCGCTGTCAATGAGAAGCCATCAACTAAAATCAATATGCAAAATTGTACTATAAAAAGGTACGCCAGGACCAACGATGGATGCGACTTCATTTTTCATTTCGCCATGGTCGAATGATGGAAGTGATGGCTTTCGTGCAAGAACTATGGCGAAAACAGTAGCCTGTCGTACAGTGACTCACTAAATTCGTTTTCAACGACGACCATCACTTTTTCCATCGTCTCAACTTGCGTAGCCCCACTTTCTCTCCGTTATACAGCTGCCGCTTATAATGCAAGTCCTTCTACCTGGCGATTCGGTGAGCGTTCCGTCGAACCTTCAGCTCGGTCCCGGCCTTCGCCGCAGTGATTCGTTAAGCGCCGTCACCGACCAACAGCAAGTCGTCGCAACGCTTCCAGGCACTCTAATTTTGACATTAAAGCACGCCTACATTCGCCACAACCGCAAGCGCTACTTACCTCAAGCACAAGATCGAGTCATTGGAGTTGTCATTGATCGCATGGGTACGGACAGTGGGGGCGGAGGTGACTTGTACCGGCTCGAAATTGGAGCAACCAACTATGCCGTGTTAAACAACTTGTCGTTTGAAGGAGCGTCCAAGCGCAATAAGCCGCAGTTTCAACCGGGACAAGTCTTGTATCTTCGAGTCAGTGAACTATTTGATGGCTACTTGGATCCGGAACTTTCCTGTGTCTTGGGGCCGCATGATGCTGGTGTGCCGAGAAAGGAATGGCTGACAAACGAGGGAACCTACGGCGAGTTGAAGGGAGGGACTTTGACAAAGATTTCCATTGGATTAGCTCGGCAGTTGCTGCTTCCGAACAATCTTGTGCTTGCAGAATTATCTAAAAACAAGTTCCCGTTTGAAGTGGCGATTGGAGTCAATGGTTACTTGTGGATGCATTCACAGAAACCAGACTACATTATTTTGATTCAAAATGCTATTACGAACAGCGAAGTATTGACACCCGAGCAAATCCGCGCCATGGTCAAGTCTCTTGTGTATACGGTAGAAAAGCAAATACAGAAAGATCAAGATGCCATGGATGAAGACTAATATAAATTGGGAGGTATACACGTAGTCATGTATTTTCCGCCAGAAGCAATTTCCCTGTCATTTCGACCCATGTAGCTCACTTTTCACGAAGAGATGCACGTTTTCCGCAGAATCATCCAGTTCAAAAGCTCCAAGATCGACTGGTGGAACGATGAATAGAGCGAAGACAGCGGTGAAGCCTTGCACGCAGGCACTACCCGTTTGAAAGATTGATCGTCGACCGGCCAACGCCATTGGGCCAATTTCGCCGTTTGCGTAGTAACCAAGACAAGGCACATTAGGAAACACATTTGCAAATCGTCTGGCATCTGCCATTTCCTCTGGAATAAAGCTACCAGGTGATGGCCCCCGTCCGTTGCAGCTAATCATGAGGGCGCCGAGGATTTGTTCGCCAACTGTCTGTTCCTCCAGCAATTTCATTTTGCTTTCAAGATCTAAGCAGCAAGCCTCAGCCTGCAGCTGAAACAAATCAAAATTCGCCCCAACTAGAGATTGCTCGTCGAGTAATTGACCGTCACAAAAGAGCAAGATCTCATTTATTCTAAAAGAAACCTGATGTGGCGGTAGGACCTCGAATCCATCATGACTCTCCCTTCGAATTCCCACCATATCAGCTAATCCAAACTTCTGCATCAAGTTAATTGGCGTATACAACTTTCCATCTTCCTGATTTCGAACACTCCGAATTAAGTGATATGAGGGGGTTTCACGCTCGAACATGTTCGCGTCGTCATCATGATGCACAACATCGGCAGCTTCGATGTAGTAAGTTGTTGCAGATTGAGGGACACCTCCATGTATCAAGCTCCTCACGCCTCGCGAAACGACAGACCTGAATGGGACCTGTCCAGTCAGGGCAATACCAAATATACCCTCGTCTATACGAGCGAGGCGAAACTTCTTGGATTGCTGGAGATTGTAAATTATCTCGACGACTTCATCTTTCATACATCCAGTAAACTTTGTCGTTCCTCCAAGAGAACGATATAGTTTGACAAGACTTGAAGTAGTTTGCTTGCCAAGGTCTTCCTTTGTGCTAGCGCCGACTGGAACACTCACTGCCCCGTGGTCGCAAACGCCTCCAACAATAGTTGCTTCAGGAAATCGCGCCTGCAGTTTCGTTACAAAGACTCCCGCTCCAGTCACCGAGCCGGCGACATTGATAATAAAAACCTTCCAGTCGTCCGTAGTGGCTAAGTGCGCCAAAAATTGGTCGACAACGCCGCCTTGACTGCAATCCAAAGCTTCGCATTCCAAGCAAAAGGGATATATCTTAGCCTGCGGCATGCTCGCAAGCATTAAGCTAGCTTGAGACTTATACTCAATGTGGTGATCAATTCCGGACACTGAATTGATTCCGCCACTGTCTCCATCGCAACGATATCATCCGGCAAATGGCTCGTGCTGAACGACCCGCTGCCCTTTGAAAAGGCCAAGGCAAGGTTCGGGGTAGTCTGTATTTTGCTAATGGCTTCTTGACAAACTTCGGCAGGCGTCTTTTGCCGAGTCTTTATTGCAGGATCATGACTGGTCGCCGCTACAAGCTGCGGGCCAATTAGCTTTTGAAACTGACGCGTCAAGTAAAAGTATCGAGAGGCCGTCTGCGAAAGTTTGGAGCAGTCGCGAACGTTAAGAAACTGAATTACATTCAGCATAATGTCAGAGTTCCAATCATCCATAATATTTCTTTATATTGCTGGAATTTGGGTGTGTGTACGAGATATTTGGCAAATGATTGCGCAGAACGCGTGAGAGGATCTTCTCATGGTGGTCGTCAAACTGTATCTTTCGAAAATCGATTCGGATGTCGTTTCGTTACTCACCTTTAGGCATGTCGTTCAAATTTAGCTATTGAGGCTGTAACTAATCAGATTATATACCTGCGCATTGTGCTTGCTATTTTCCACGTAAACTATCAAATAATATATTTGCATTCTCATATAGTTCTGATGTAGCATCCCCTAAGAAACGCACGCGTGACATTAGCGCGCGACACTGGTACAAGTAGCTCAAACCATGATGAATCCTTCCATGTATACATTTAACATGTTGAAAGACATGTAAGATCAAGTTGCCCAAGCATCACGAAATTGCTTTCATCGACGCCAACAAGCTGCCAAAAGTTTACTCCCTCCACCAAGGAGTAAATGGTATTGTTCCGGCACGGCCCAGGACTCGCCGAGACTCCATAGTCAATTCCCTGCGTCCAGCATAAACGCCCTTCCTTGATCACCAAGTAACTGGCAGAATCCGAATTGCTGCCGCCACAGCCAGCGCTGGTGGACATTGTAATGCCGCTCTCAGCATAGGTAATGTTGACAATAAAGGGATCAAACGCGGTAATGTCCTGCGGCGTCACCGTCCCCGTAAGAGTACCGTAAGGATTGCCCGTTGGGTCCCTCGCGTCCTCACAGCATCTTTGCCCTCCAGACCGCGATAAGGGAGTTGTTGGAGCTGCGCTGGGAGATCTTGAAGGGGCATAAGTTGGTGTTGGCGTCGGACGGGTTGTTGGAGGTGGCGTCGGACGAACGGGAGCTTGCGTCGGCTTTCGCGTGGGAGCGGGAGTGATGAGCCGAGCGCGAGGCGAAGGCGCAGCTGAAGGTTTTGCACTGGGAGCTGCGGACGGGCGTCGCGTTGGAGGTGCAGTCGCGATGCTAGCAGTGGGTGCCCCGGTGGGACGACCCGTGGGGGATCGGGTTGGCGGTCGCGTCTTTCGGCCGCGTGTTTCAGTAGGAGGCGCAACGGGAGGTTTTGAAGGACTGGGTGACGGGGTTGCGCCGCATCCTCGATTCTTTGTTCCCTGATGAGGGCGATTGCCTCGCCGCGACATCATCTGGTTGGATGGTGCTCTCGGTCTGTTCCCATAACGATTTTGACCCGTTGAAATCGGTTGACGACTCCTCAATCGGTTGTTTCCGGACCGAGGCCGGCAGTTGCCAGTAAGGATGGGTCTCCCGAAGACGCTCGATTGGCAAAAGGGCAGCGTTAAGTCTACATCGTCCGCACGGGCTTGAAGAGTGAGCGCAAAGTTGAGCACTGCTCCTAGTATGAGATGAATGAAACGCATCATACAGGTCGAATGAGAGATTTGTGAGCTTGCAATTACGGCAGCGTTAGCTTGCTTTTGGGCCAGGGCAGTTCACGTCGAACAGCGATTCGTCTCTTAAGGTTCTTAGCGCGTCTTTAGGCTCGTCGGCGACCTATTTCGACCAATTTCCCGGCTCCGGGAAGTATCATTGTGAGAAGCTCGACAGATAACGACTAATGGGAGAGTACGATCTGAGAAAGTCCACGGGATATCGAAGCAAAAGCGACGCGGCACATCCAACGACGAAAATCTGAGTGCCACTACGAATCAAATTATTAACGCTGCGACATCTTCGGCCGGTTTCGTTAACGCGCATCCCATCAATCCTCGTCGATCAAAATGGTGCGACGTCTGTATATTGTTCGACGTGCATTATGAAGAAGCAAGCTTAAGTTACGTATATTGCGCGGGAGACACCGTTGGCTACTGATTGCTATAATACAAACAATTTGTCGAGTCTTGTCGTCTATCGGCATGCTTCGGTCGGCAGACCTTTCTCTTCGCAAACGGAAACGACAGCAGTGCAAAATAGGATGGCTAATCCTCAGTTCACTACTCATTGCGGCAGTTTTTATTTCTCAACTGCTTCTTGAAACTACTATCTACCTAAATCCGTTGCTCTTATTGACAATGGAAGACTACAGTGAGCAAGCATACATGAGCAAACTTGCAAAACGATGGCTGCACGACGAACGCACCAGTCCCTTCCCACAACCTTCACCCGACGAAGATTGTAGCTGCTGGAACCCTGACGCCAAACCTCCTTGCTGCGAGCGAACCTTTCGTCGAGCTCACAAAATGGGATATGTACTGACCGAGCGGCTATTTACTACCAAGACTTTTGGTGCACGAATCTCCACGACGCAATCCTTTCGACGCTTTCCTGCCGAACATGACTACAGAGATGTTGTTTTAGTACGAAACTTTTACGACTCCATCGCCAGTGGATACCTCTATCACAAGCAGGGCAAGGAATGTTGGCTGGATCACGTTGGACGACGCTTTACACGACGCGGAAAGTGGGGAAACGACAATTTTCAAAAATTTGCCGGAGGAGAAAAGTCTTACATCAAATACGAATTGGACCCTCCGGCAAAGCCTGGCGACACCTTGTGTCACTACCTTGCCAATAACTCGGAGAAAGTAGGCATGCGAGCGTACATGTCCTGGATCTTGAACAATGGATATGAAGGCGTCATTTCCAGCTACGTTTACAACATGTTTGATCCTTTTAATCGCACTCGCTATATTTGCTACAAAGACATGTCCGATCCAGAACAGGACTTGCGAGTCATAAACGAATGCTTGGATTGGTGGTTTCCAACGGGTCACGGTGCGTGGGATGGAAGGAAACCCACCAAAACCAAGGAGTACAGCGGCAATCACGCAACGAGCCACGACCCGAATTTGCGACGGCGTCTTCGCCGACTAATTGAAGAGCTCGATGAGAAATATTTTGAAGGGGTTGTAGCCTGGGCAGATTCATCTCTTCCTTGTCAATAATGAAATAAATTTTGATTAAATGACTGGCAAGTGCGGAAAAAGATGTATAACAAAAAGCCATGCAGGCCCAAGTTTCACCATGGCTCGATGGACAACATCTTGGTGCATCTTGTGGTGCCCTTCCCTCGTCATGGAACCCATCTGTGGTTCGTTAATAGTAGCCTGTGGTAACCCTTGCCCTCACATTTCTTCAGACTTAGCTAAAAGGTCAATGCAGGCCCTAGTTCTGCACCAGGGCTGACATCTGAATATCTTGGTCAATAGAACGATGCCCAACCCTGTCTAGGACTCATTCAGTAGTTAATTATCCATTGCTCCCAGTAAAGACACAACTACCACAATACGTACGACTTCATGAGATGTCGCAAGCGAGTACCGCTATGACCACCTCATTATTGTGGTGCGATGATGGCCCGTCGCCCGTCGACATGAACCAGTTGCGATCGTCAGTTTTGTTGCTTCGCATGGTACCTTATCCTCTTTTACCGACGATGCCGCATTATGTACAGTAACCTCAGTGGCAGTAATGACGATCAGCGGAAGCGCAGAAATGTTGTTAGCGATGCCGACATGGCAGAGTTGGAACGACATTATCGTTTCGTTCCGAGCAAGCAGCCGTCAACAGCAACAGCTTTCTCTGAACCGTCGAAGGAACAGCGCGGCACCTGGCAGGACCGAATGGTGCAGCACTATCATCAGCATTTGTACAAGGAGTATGTGCTCGCTGACCTTACGTTTGCGTCGGAGCAGCGACTGGGGCTGCGATGGAGGACGCAGGACGAAGTTGCTAGCGGCAAAGGCTCGACGTCATGCGGAAACAAGCACTGCCCGTCACACAAAGGCCAATTCAACGAGACGAAACTACATGCGGCAATTGTAAAGGTCAAACCCATTGGTATTGATGAAGAATTAGAGCGAAAGAGACTTATGAAACTAGATTACGGGGATGATCAAGTCGACTATGAAGTTCCATTTTCCTACCAGGAACAAGGCGAATCCAAACTGGAGCTTGTCAAGCTCCGTCTATGCGCCAAATGTGCGCCGTTGCTCTTTATTTCGCATAACAAGGCTGACCCTTGTCTTGCCGCATGCAAAAACACGGCAGTTGCTACGTCACTACCTGTTCAAACGCAATCATCATTCAATGGGAAACTTGAGTCAACGACGACTGCACCAGCTGAGCGTGAACGAAAGAAGAGACAGCGAAAGCGTTTCAAGCACAGTTAAGTAAAGCAAAGTCGGCATGGCGAGCCGTAGCGATGCTCTGTCAGGAGGCAAACGTGTCGAAAGATAAGTGGGTCGTTTCATTTGACATTGTTGACGCGTATCATACAGTTCGAGCAAAATCTTGGTTTCGCACAGTAGGTCTAATAATTGTATGAGTAGTGCTGCTCTTCTATACTTGGGAGTTAGCAGCGGTAACTGTAAATAATGCGTTCAAGTAATAATTCAGTGTATCATGTAAGAATATACTATTAAGGTAAAAGTATGCGGCCAAGTATTGCACAAGGCTCTATTATAAAGTGTCTGAAAGCTTTCTGCTTTCACGCTCATGTTTCGGAAGGCGCATTGTTGTCGTCGTCGATATTTTGTCGCAGCTTGTCATTCATCAAAAATGCAAGCTCCAATTTGACTCGCTGATCATCCTTTGAATATGCCTGTAGCCCCCATGCGACTGCAGCACCCGCGCTTAAAAAGTGCCAAACCGAGTGCAGGCAAGTATATGCCGCCTGGGGTGTCACCGCAAGGCAGACCAAGCCAGGAACACCAAAGGACAAGGCATGCTTGGCGGGCGGTCCGCAAACCTTCCAGAAATACAAACCAGCACTAATGGCAATGCCATGATCCAAGTAGCACCAACTTTCCGCAACTGTATAATCGCCTAGTGCTTGTACCGAATGAAACAGAGTACTGATCAAACCTGCTGCAAGGATCCAGTAGCCAAGCGCCGACGTTCGAGTCAGTGGAGGCAACTGTATTTGCGGTAGCCGCGAATCGCTCAACCGTCCAAGCGTCGTTGTTTTAATGGATTGCGAAGTACTCTTAAGTAGCAAGTACAGTCCGCTCATAAAGTAGGCAATATTGCTGAATAGAAAGGCTCCCACTGTGGCGGCGCCGTGTGGGAGCGAGTGGACAAACTGCATGTCCACCATTTTCCAAAAAGCTGGCGTCGTTGCATCCATATTCAGCATGAATTTGCATATGACTGGAACAAGACAAAGAGTCATGGGAAATGCCCACCAAGAATCTGATAAAAGAGCTTGGCCATCACGAAGTGACTTGTGACTCTGTCTGACAAATGACTGATATGTGCGGTGTAGAGCTTCCTTTTGCTTTGGAACATCTATTGTAAAAACAGACAAGCGATCTAGAACCGTTTGCTGCTCTGTCTTTGTCGTCGTTAAAGTCGCTGTTTGACTTGGCTGCTGCTGCAGCAGAGTTGATGAGATGGATACAAAAGGCCGACCCAGTGATGGAATGCTGTTCGTGGAGAATCCAACGGGGTGTGACGTACGAGTCGCCACAAAGGCATTCACGCTCACGCCGCATAGCAGTAGCGGAAGTAGTAGAGATTTTCGGGTCATCATGTTTGACTTTCTCGTGAGTAAATGCAAAGTATTTGAGATGAAAGCGGAGAAAGGGATGATGTGTATGTGCTGGTCGAAGACGTTCCAACTTCCATGGTGCTCGGCGCCGCGCGACGAATCAAGCGCTGCTGACTCACTTTATGATTAGAGTGACTAAATATTTCGCATTGGTCTTCGCTAGATTCAAAAAGCACATGCGCCGCTATACACGCGAGGCCACTCGAAAACCACGTCAGCATTCAATGCTCATGACTGAACGAGTTCGGGATCGAAAAAGGCTTCGCATCGATCTGTCGAATCCGGCCATCGGCGTCCATTCTTCATGACCCTCCATGCCTACTATTCGACACATAAAAGGACCAGCAAGATGTTTACTTCGGAAAAGAAGTGAATATTCTTCTTTGCCATGGCAAATCAATTGCGCTATACCCCAATTTTGGCTCGCCGTGTCGCCGCGAATTCGACGCTAACTTCTCACTCTTCAGACTTGAAGCGTACAATATCCATCCTTGCTGCCAATTCTCCGACGGTTACCAGCCACCACAACACTACAAAGACAACATATCGCTACTTTCGCATCTCCAAAGATCTTCAAGCTCACGTTGATTCCTTGAATGAGTATCCCACCAAGCAGACTGCTCTGGACGGCGGAGCAAGCAGCTACTACAATATTCCCAAGCGATCAAAGCAAAAGATAACGACGGCCGAGGATGCTGTCAGCCTTATTCGGAACGGAGATACTGTGGCTGTTTCTGGTTTCGTGTGTCAAGGAACGCCAGAGGCAGTGCTAAAGGCGTTGGGGAAGCGATATGAATCAGAAGGCGCGCCATTCGACTTGACGCTTGTGTTTGGTGGTGGTCCAGGTAAGTCGGCTGGGCAATGATGATACAGTCATTATCTTTACGAACTTTGCTTGCAAATCAGACCTCATTGTTATTCCTGTCACAGGCGACTGGTCTACGCGAGGACTTAATCACCTGGCAAAAAAGGGTGGCACAAAGAATATGCTCAAGCGCACCATTGGAAGTCACTACGGACAAGTACCAATGGTGGCGCAAATGGCGCTCGATGAAGAGTGCGAGGCTTGGGCTCTACCGATGGGAAGTATCTCTCGCATGCTGCGTGCCAAGGCAACGCATAGCCCAGGTATGTTTGTCCGCTTTGAAGGTGCTGTGTATCTGTCGACCCTTCTCGCCCTGACCATCTTTTAGGCCATATCACAATGGTCGGAACAGGTACATTTGTGGACCCTGACTTGGGCGGCGGAACTTGCAACGAAGCCGCTAGGAAAAGTCTCTTTCAGCCCGTATCAAAAATTGACATTGACGGTCAGCAGAATCTGCTTTACAAGGCTCTTCCTATCAATGTCGCGATCATTCGCGCGACCACCGCTGATACTTCTGGTAACTTGACCATTGAGCGCGAGTCCCTCATGTGCGACCAAATGAACACTGCTATGGCAGCAAGAAATAGTGGAGGCATTGTCATTGCGCAAGTGATGCGACTCGCCAAAAACGGCTCGTTGAACCCCAAGCAAGTCGCTGTTCCCGCGCCACTGGTAGACTGTGTCGTGGTTGTTGATGAGGAGGATCAAGATGAGCTCCATTCAATGAGCTTTGTGGAGCGGTACAATCCCTCTCTTACAGGGCAGATTCGTTCGCCAGAGGATGCAATTGCACCCTTGCCCATGTCGCAACGCAAAGTCATTGCTCGACGAGCGTTTTTCGAGCTGAAACCAGACATGGTTGTCAATTTGGGTATCGGACTTCCGGAAGGCGTGGCCCGAGTTGCTGCAGAAGAGGACATGCTGGACTACATTACTCTTTCAACGGAACCTGGCGTTTTCGGTGGCCTTCCGGCGAGCGGGCACAGTTTTGGACCGGCTTACAACCCAGCGGCAGTAATTGAAATGAATCAAATGTTTGACTTTTATGACGGAGGTGGTCTAGATATTTCATTTCTTGGAGCAGCTCAGATCTCGCCTCGTGGTGATGTGAACGTCTCGAGAATGTCAAAGGATCGCCTTACTGGCCCTGGCGGATTCATCGACATATCTCAATCGACCGACGTTGTCATGTTCATGTCGCCTCTGACAGCAAGTGGACTAGATGTGACAACAACTAAGAATGGCAAGTTGATTATCAACAAGGAGGGCAGCATCAAGAAGTTTGTCAACATGGTCGGCGAAGTTACGTTTAGCGGTGACGAAGCCGTTCGACGTGGCCAGAAGGTACTCTATGTGACCGAACGAGCCGTCTTTCGGCGTTCGTCGCACCATCCCGTCCTGGAGCTGATTGAGATTGCTCCAGGAGTTGACTTGCAAAAGGATGTTCTAAATCAGATCGAGTTTGAGCCAGTGGTCAGCTCAAATTTGAAGCTAATGGACCGTCGTATATTTTTGGAAAAGAAGATGAATGCAGCTTCCGAAATATTTGGCTCGTTCAAGGATCGCTTCTCCTACCACGCTGAGGACAATGTCATGTTTCTCAACCTTTGTGGTATATCTTTAAATTCAGATGAGGACATGGACTGGTACTTCCGCTGCCTACGGGAAACTTTTGGTGAAGTTAAGAGCGAACACGGCAAAATGAACATGGTCATCAACTATGATGGTTTAAATTTGAACGGCTCATTGGAAAACAGATATTGGCAAGAGACTCAAGAAATCGCCAATGAGTTTTATCTTAATGTACGCCGCTTCGCCGGAGGAGCTTTCCATCACGCTCAACTTGGCAAAAAGCTTGAAACATTGGATACGGACAAGTTGTTTCGGGAATTTGATTCGAACGATAATGGCTCTGTGAATGCTACAGAGCTACGCGAAGGCTTTCGACGAGAATTTTGCCGCCGCTTAACGCAGAAGGAACTTGACCAAGTTTTCGGGGGCGATGCCGAACATGGTATTAGTAAAAAGCAATTTGCGTTTGTCGTGCAGGAGCTCCTCGAAGGCGGACGTAAGCAGTAAAACATTGTTCCGATGCTTTCAATAATGAACCGTTTAGAATGCGTTCTACCTAGCTTTCATATAAGAGTTTAATAGACTTGCCCTCCATCCACATAAGTTCGTGTTGGAGTGAAACATTTAAGAGCTTATCCGGCAGCTAATGATTCTATTCTGTTGCGAAGAGTCGTTGCGGACCATGAATGCTATGTGGTGTTGCGTTGAGCTAATGAATTTGCCGGTACATTCAAACCTTCCTTCAGGTCCGTCGTGAGTAGCTAGATGAGAACCACTGCGACGCGTTCGAGCACACCGACGAAACCACCATGGCCGGCAAAACATTTTTCATCAGATAACCTGTCTTGCTCACTCGGCAATCACCTGTCCGGCCTCTCCGTCTTGTTTGACTGCAAGCATATGAACGATAGATCTAAAATGCGACTTTCTGTTCCAACTGGAGGCGAAGCACTCGTCTCCAGTTCCGGCGCTCACCAGCTGGCTCCTCGCTCATCATCTGCGATACCTCCCATGCAATATTTGCATCGCCTTTCGGACTTGAAGCAAATGGATGTTCAAAGCGCCATGGATCAAATGAAGCAGCTGCTTGGAACGCGGCCGCAATCCGTGTACAAGACGTCGTACTATCGCAAGCAAACAAAGAACCATTGGGCTCGTGACGACCCGGCCTTTGGTGCCCTACAAGTTTTGTTCTTGGGCATTGCCGCTATTGCTTACTCGGTTGCCTTTCGGACGACGTTTGCGGGATTCCTTTCTTTCTTTCTGTACACGGTCTTGAATTACTTGGGCTTGGGATGGGTACTTGCGACGCTTTGTCGAGAAGTTGCTAATCGAAATCTGGTCGTGCATCAGTCCTCCACTCACGTCAAGCAAACGGTGGAATGGATGTATTCGTTCGACATTCACTGCAACAGC
The DNA here is from genome assembly GCA_027923505.1 of Mayamaea pseudoterrestris. Taxonomy (NCBI): domain Eukaryota; phylum Bacillariophyta; class Bacillariophyceae; order Sellaphorales; family Sellaphoraceae; genus Mayamaea; species Mayamaea pseudoterrestris. The sequence continues at coordinate 204,225 of BROI01000017.1, read as the reverse complement.
TTCTTTCCAGTGTTCATGGTGCTATGTGAGTGTTATATTGGTTGCATTTGTTGAATAAACGATGCGGCCGTTCTGACGAAACGGTTTCTTTATCTTTTTATATACAGACGTCCTCCAATTCTTCATGCTCCCTATTGTATTGGACGAAGGTCTCACTGCATTGATCGTCGCGAATACGCTTTACGCTGTCGCTCTCAGTTGGTACTGGTACATTACCCATCTCGGCTACAGGAGTCTGCCTTTTTTGCAGAATACTGAAGTGTTTCTGTTTCCGATTGCTGCCTTTATCCTTCTCTACATCGGCATGATTGTTGGATATCCGTTTGGACTTGGATGGAATGCTGCTCGAGTCATGGCACGATTTTATTTCATGTAATTCCGATAGTTAACGTACAGAATTATAACAATGCATCATTTACATATTGCCTTCTCGGCGAAGAGCCTTATCAAACTTCGGAAGCTGTCGGCTTAGCTTGCAATACGCGCCGCGTCAATCGCTGACTTAGCGAAATGCCTCTGCCACTAATAGACATGCTGTCACTCGCATTCGATGATGTTTTACGGCGGCCGCGATTTCCACTGTGCACCGTTGTTTCGTCGTCTGAAAACTTTAGGTCACGACGGAGCCGGGCATCGTCGTCTGTTCCAGAAATAAGTGGAGTGCCTAGTTCCAAGTCTTCATGATCTGCGAATATAGCATCGACGGCATGCATGTCGAGTGCGTCCTGCTCGTTCGATGTGGTGAGAACAATTTCGCTCGGCTTCCGACTGTGGCCTCCATGATGTGCCTGCACTGGCGGTAGTCCGACCAAATGATGAAGCTTCTTCAAATTTTTCTTGTCACCCATGGCAACCAAAGCCGAACGTCTTCCAGCCGGAAACGGAGGAGCGTCAGGAAAGGCAATTTGCCGCGTATTGACGAGCTGCGCATAGTGCAAGACTTCAAACTCCTCGCGGACATCAATTCCATCCAAAGCCAAGAACGCTGTAAATGGATCTTCGAGAACTTGTAGACTCTCAAAAAGACATGTCAGACAGAGACACGCAATGATTCCAAAGCAAATTCCCATACCAAGACTACCCGTCTCGCGTGCAACCTGAGCAAACGTTGGGGCATAAAAGGGAGGAAGACATACGCTAAAGATGCGAGCAAATGATCGCAAGGCTTGAGGAGTGCGATACATCTTGATGAGCCGCAGCTGCTCGACGCAAACGGAAATGAAGCGCTCATATTGCCGCATACGGCTCATTTCTCCTGCAGGAAGACCAATCTTCTTCAAGCGTTCACTGTACAGGATAAGCCGGGTCATGCGCTGTGTTTCAATGCTTTCAATTAAGTGATATGCAGCCTCCATGGTACGTCTAGCTTCCTTTCTCCCAGTCGCAGTCATTCGATGGCGACTGCGGCTCGTTGATGGCAAGGTCAAGAAGCGTGACAGTTCGTCTCCAATGCCAATGAGCTGCGCCATGACAGCATCAACGTGTTCCACCCAGTCTACCTTCTTTGCAGCTTCTCGTCTACCTCCTTTCTCGTTCCAGTCCCAAAGACAGTGAGCCAAGAACAAGTGATGCGAGAAGGATCGAAAGTCTCCAATGGCAATCAGCGCCCGTTCTCGCCGCGTAAACGACATGTTGATGGCCGTTGCAATCGACGTTGATACAGTAAATGCCAGTAGTATAAAGTCGAGGCCGCCACCATACCAGTTAGGTTTGTTCAAATTCGCAAAGTACCAGTAGCAGGTAAAGCCAGTGGTCAAAAGGCATGCCAGAATCGTCTCGAGCGTAATGAGGTAAAAGAATAGGATTTTGAAGGCCGCAAGGTTACCAAAGATGAGCAAGTACCAGGGATTACTGGCAGCTCCAACTCTGGCTTCCTCCTCCATTTCCTCGACAGACCGATATGTCTGCTTATTGCTCTTCATGGGAAAGGATGATTGCGAAAACTCGTCCAAGTGTTGCTGACGCTCATCCTGCATTGCTGCATTCAACCCATACTGGCCAAGACCAATCACCTTGTGATCAAGATGCGCAGCCTTTCCACGAAAAAGACCCGTCTGCTGAGTCGTCGTGTATCGAAACATGTTTGGTTTTGTCGTCGAAGCGAATTCTTTGGAAGGCTTGGTACCCGACAATGAATGCGATCGCCAAAATCGTGGCTTAATGTTGGACGTCAAGTCGGTCCGATCGGAAACAGATGTTGGCATAAAGTCATCGGGAAGCGAGAGCTGGTCTTCTTGATCAACAGTTTCATTGGCAACAGTATCGGTGATAGTGGATGGCATAATTCCGGCAAAAGTCTGATCCATGGTAGAGGTCCTGGGCGAGCGACCTGCTGCCGACGGCGAAGCTATAGTCGCATTCGCTTCCACATGCTGCCGCGAAACATCTCCGTGACTATCAGCCATTGCGGACAAGAGAGCCTCGTCAGTCAGCTGTGAAGATGGTGGGTTCATAATGATCAACGCAACTTGGGCTGGCGAAGGGAATTCCGTGGATTCGAAGTCTGTCGCTCACCTCGCTCGACTCACCTCAGCGTGTCTGACTGGTTCTCCATCTACCGGTACGAGTACAGTATATCGAGGACTTGTACGGTATGGACATCCGATGTTCGATTATAGTGTATGGAAGTACGAGAACTACCTTCCAGATTAAGAGTATAGACTGATGCATGTTTAAATAATAAAGTGTGAACGAAAACCCCAAAAAGCCTTTGGCATTCATTGCAAGACACAGCATCCCTTGTCTGCCTTTGGCGTACACCCCACTTGCTCTGTATCCAGGACAACCTCTGGTCCTTCCACAGCAGCATCCGTACCAGCCTTGGTGTAGACTAGTCGCAGTTGGTACGACTTGCCAGGTTCGAGTGAGTCGGCCGTCACAACAAGCTTTTCTTGGGCCGTCGCAAGAGATACGTTCATGCTACCTCCTTGCTCCCAGGAAGGACATGCATGTTCCTTCCATTGCAGTAATACCTTGACGCTTGCCGGCGGCGGAGGAAACTGTACAGTGAGTGATGTCTGATATGTTTATATTTTGAATGTAAAGAATGAATGTGAGAGACATAAACTGTCGTGCGAACAAGATCATCTCGCGGATTATCAAGCGGAGCAACGGCAGTATAACCGAATCGTCTCAGATACTATCTAGCGGATAACAAGAAAGCGTCCTCATCCACGTGATTTGTGTTTGGACCTTGATCCAAAAAGATGTCATCATGGACAACAAGCTGGCTTGCTTGCCTCGTTGCGCTGCCTCGCATTCACTCTCTTGCAAACAATATGTTTCCTCAGCAGTTGCATTGATTACGTTAAATTAGATCAACATTGTGTATTCTGTAATCTCATGTAGAACACATCACTGGAAACGATCATTGATTGCGAGAAGAGTAGAATCGTCACACGTTTCTTCATCGACTCACCTCGGAGGCTTCCACAAACTCGAGCTTGGGCGGTGTCAACGTCATGGACTCGATATAGACGACTTCTATTCGACAGAACAGTCGCGCTGTGATGCCTTGATGCACACTTGGTTGATTGCAGGATGATCGTCTGTTTCAAAGGTGCAGAGTCGAAATTGGGGCAGCGTTGGCATTCATGGTTGCGCGCGACGGCGCGGGTCGATCGCGTCGTAGCGGTAAAAAATTTGTCTTACCGTCACTGAATCAATGGTCACCAGTCGTGCAGCCAAGAGCCGCTCATTCATGCAAGTTGAAGCTCCTTCCATCGGCCGGCCTCATCTCCTTGTCACACGGTCAACCCACGGAAGCAAGGACAAAATCGACTCGATTGTTCAGTGCTTGATAGCAAAGCCGATTATCTTCTTCTAGTATCAGCTCATTGCAAAATGCCGACGGTCGCCATTGAACGCGACCTGCTCTACACGCACCTTGGTCGAACCTATAGTGACGAAGCCTTTGACGAACTATGCTTCGAGTTTGGAATCGAGCTTGATGAAATCACTAGTGAACGTCACGAGGTGCTGAAAGGACAAGCAAACTTGACTGAAAAACAACTTGCCGCCTATTCGGACAAGGTTGTCTACAAAATTGATGTACCGGCGAATCGCTACGATTTGCTTTGCGTCGAAGGATTGAGTCGAGCCTTGCGCATCTTTTTGGGAGACATGGAGGCGCCGGAGTACAAGCTTCTTGAGCCAGAGTCAATGACAACCATGACGGTGCAAAAGGGCAATGTCGATCAGATACGTCCCTTTGTCGTTTGCGCGATTCTGCGCGACTTGGCGTTTGACGAGCATCGATACGCGTCGTTCATTGACCTGCAGGATCAACTGCACCGCAACCTTTGTCGGCAGCGGACGTTGGTTGCCATTGGAACGCATGATTTGGATAGCATACAGCGGCCCTTCGTCTATGACGCGCGGGTGCCGAGTGACATTGAGTTTGTACCGCTGACGCCAAACGATCGGTCGTTTAACGCCAAGGAGCTGCTCGGGTTCTACAATACAGACCCGACGGCCAAACATTTGAAGCCATATACGTCCATTATTCAGGATTCGCCTCTTTACCCTGTCATTTTGGATAGTCAAGAGACTGTTTTGAGTTTGCCGCCCATTATCAATGGAAGCAAGAGCAAAATTACACTCGACACGAAGAATGTCTTTATCGAGTGCACTGCCACAGACTTGACCAAGGCCAACATTGTCCTCGATACAGTGGTGTGCATGTTTTCCGAGTACTGTTCCAAGCCGTTTTCGGTTGAGCCAGTGGTGGTCAACTATGTTGATGCGCTTAACAGCATTGTGGACAGCTACACGACGCCCAAGCTCTTTACGCGGCGGGAGCGCGCAAGAGTGGACTTTTGCAACTCACTCATTGGGATCCAGCTTAGCGCGCAAGAAATTAAGGAGTTGTGCAACAAGGTGCAGCTCGGACCCGCCGTCCTGTTGGAGAATGACACTATATTGGACGTACAAGTCCCTCCGACTCGAAGCGATATCTTACATGCAGTCGACATTGCAGAAGACATTGGTATTGCTTACGGCTACAATAATATTCAAAAGAAGGTGCCTTCTACATGTACCGTTGGCGCCGAGCTTCCATTGAATCAGTTTGCGGACTTGCTGCGCGATGAAATTGCCCGCGCTGGATACACGGAAGTCTTGACGCACGGTCTGTGCAGCATTCACGAGAACTTTACGGCGCTCGGGCGTCCCGTGACGGCTGCCGTATCGTTGCTCAATCCGGCCAATATAGAGTACCAGATTGTGCGAACGACGCTTCTGACGGGCTTGCTCAAGACGCTGCAACACAACAAGTCTGCGAGTTTCACGAGCGGTTTCAAGTTGTTTGAAATCAGTGATGTCGTTTATGTGGATGACAAGCATGTCGTGACAGAAACCATTGTTGGAACGAAGAATGCAAGACGCTTATGCGCCGTCTACGCTGGTCCAACGTCGGGATTTGAAGTCATTCATGGTCTCGTCGACCGTATCATGACTCTATCCGAGGTAGCACCAGAAGCCGAATACATTGCCAACTCTGCCAAGTCGGACGAGGAAAAGTATCGCGTCAGCCGCGAAGGTTGGACATACACAATAGCTCCGCTGGAGGAGTCAGATCCATCTGCCGGCACTTTTTTCCCAGGCCGCGCCGCCAGTATATTGCTCAGCACGCCTCATCAAGGGCGCCGCTCGATTGGAACGTTTGGTATCATTCACCCAAACGTTTTGTCGAACTTTGATATACAATATCCAAGCTCATGTGTTGAATTGGATTTGGAGTCACTCATGTAGACGGCATAATTGATTTCTTAGAAGCATCACACGTATACATGTCGTATTGCTCTATCCTAATAGCTTGACTCTCGCGAGAGCTAAAGCTCGCGCTGTTTCAACGAAGTGCTGGTGCTTCTTGGACAAGCTACCCAAGTACTGTACATACGACTAGCAATGACACAAACGGACGCTGGGCAGACGTGTCGCACTACGACATTTGAGTCTTTCGAACTCCACGTGAAGGGCGCGCCTTCGTGCATTGATGCTTGCGCTGTCGCCCCACGCTGCATCATTCGCTTTAACTGAGAGAAGATCATCCTTCTTTATTGCCACTATCGCCCTTGCTTACTATAACTAAAAACACATTTATTATGTCGGAAGAAGAAAAGGCAGCCGATCCGGAGCAGATCACGATTCGCGTCAAGGACCAGGTGAGAAAATAAAGGAGCGGATGGCAGAGAGCGTGGGGTGCGCGGAAAAGCGTCGGTTTGCGAAAATCGAAAAGCTACTCTTGCAATTCGTTGCAGCTTGTACCATCTGGCGTCATAATTGATTTATATTATAAAAAGCGTCCCTGGACCTGCGTTGCGTGAAACGAAAGCTGCTGGTTAATTGTTAGTCTGTGTAGTGAAGTAACTCGTAACTCACCCTTCCATCGCCCGTCATTTTATTCTATTTTTTTATCAATTGTTAGACGGGAGAGGAGACGTTCTTCAAGGTCAAGAAGACTACCAAGATGAAGAAGATTTTCGAGACGTATGCCTCGCGTCGCGGCGTCCAAGCCAGCTCGCTTCGATTCTTGTTGGATGGCGAGCGCATTGAGCCAGACCAGACGCCCAAGATGCTCGAGTTGGAAGACCAAGACCAAATTGATTGCTTGTTGGAGCAGACTGGAGGACGCAATTAGGTGAATTGCTGGAGATTATATCATCTTGGAGGATGGAGGAGACTTTGGTGGGGTCGAGCAGTTTCGTGGAGCACGGGGCGGCGTATATTGTCGCCGTCATGCATATTACAATTAGTTGTAGCCTAAACACCATCCGGTGCATTAGCTACTCATTTGAAGTACAGCTGAATGCATTAATAGTTATATTCTATGGTTCCATCGAAAAATAATGAAGGGAGGATGTTTGAATTAGACTTGCACCTGTTAGACCTCCGAGACCCGAGACGCCGTTAAGCCGCTGACAATAGCTTTAGCATACAGCAAGCCATGATGTATCTCAATATTATATCATCATAACAGTCAATGAATCCTTATTTATTTCAAAAAGCTGGGCTCGTTCAAGGTCTTCCCGTAAGTCGCAGAAGCTCGTCGTCCACCGCCCACCACTTTAGAATCGATTGTAGGGATCCCGTCGATAGCCTCCGCCACCCATCATGGTTCGCTTGATGCTATTGTAGACGCTTGTGACTGTAATGCTCACCAAGGCTCCAACGATCCATCGAACAATGAGCTCATGATGAATTTCCGGATAGCTACTGTCCCAGTCACGCAACTCTCGTCGAATGTCGAGCTCGCGCGAGGCTCGCGTCGTGCTTTGCTCTACCGTACGGTATGCACGGTGGAACCTGATGCAGTATGGTAAAATTCAAGTAGTAATGCATGAGATTGATACAATAGAGCGAATAGAGGAACGCAAAATCTTTGACGAACGGCGTACCAGTTTCGCTCACCCGCTCCACGACCTGGCGTCACCAGATCGAGCCATATTTCAATGACTTTGTCGACTACCTGCGCTGGCTTGATCTGGAAGAAGATTACAAGCGAGAGACGATTGTTAGAAAGAAATGAAACGAGAACCAGGAACCGCAACTCGCTAATAATGAGGCCATTCGGCGCTGTACTCACTTCCTTAACCGTGAACCAAAAACTGATCTGTCCAAGCACCCACGTATCCATGTCTGTTTTTAGTCGCTTCGAGTAAGAGTAAGTGAAGGTTGCGAAAAAGGTTCAAAGTCGATCCTTGCTTTGAGCAGAGGCCGGAATGGAATCGCCTCGTCAAAAGCGCGGCGCCGTTTCCGCGTGGTGGTGCTTGAAACCGTTGCGATAACGATGACGTCAGATAGGTTTCGGCGCGGCGACCGCGAAAATCTCGCAGAATTCTGCCGCCAAACACACTTTCGACACGAGACACTCGGAGCAGTCGACTCTTTACCTTTACAGTCTTACTTTACCGCTATAGAAACACCGAAATATGGAGGGCGATTACGACACGGAAATTCCTAACATTGACGACTATCACACCGAGCTCGTTGAGTTTTTGGTGCATGATCCAAACATGAAGCATGCCGCTCGGTCCGCCATGAAGCAAGGCTTGGGCGCAGCCGCTGGAGCAACTCTTGGTGGACTAATCATGGGACCACTTGGTGGGCTCGTCGGAGGCATTGTTGGCAGTATTGCAGGATTCATGTCGGTCGATGATTACGATGGAGTCGTTCAACAGATTGTCAAGCTGCAGTCGGAAGCACAAAAGGATCGACTCATCAAGGGCGTGCGACAAGTGTTGCTCCAGGCGGGAGCGACCATGCCTTCGTCGGCGGCAGGCTTTCGTGGAGCGTTGATGCAATTTGCGCAACAGAGAACGGTCCGAGAGCAGGTTTGGAAATTATGCATGGATGCGGTTGATCATCATTGACACGTTTAGAAAGAATATATTCGGTTGTGCGTAACAAAATGTATGTTAAGAACTCATGCTGTGTATCAGTAGTTAACGTTTGCATAAAGCCGCGATACGTCATCAACCGGCTATCATTGAGGATCGTCCGGAAAAAAGACCTCCAGCACCTTTCCTGCCAGCAATCCACTCAAAACCTGGCTCGCCGCCAGATCGAGAAACGTGCTAACGGCCAATGGCGCAATCATCAAGGCAGGAGGACGCAGCAGCAGTACGACTAGACTGGAATGCAGTCGATTGATTCGCAAAATGGTTGGCCCGACCAGCAGCAAGAGTACGCAAGCTGTCGTCTGCATCAACGTTTGTAAAAATGCCTTGATAGAAAAAGCCACTTTCTCATTGCTATCACTCACATGCAGTTTGCTAGTGAAGGACATTAAATACGTGTAAGCAATCCACAAAGAGAGGTGAATGCAAGCTATCAACAGGAGCTCCCCTCGTCGCACACGGCCCAAGCGCCACGATGCGATTCTCGCCGACAAAATTGGCTGCAAATTAGCAGATGTAGTTTTCATATTGTCACGTGAAGTGTAGTAGAGCCACGTTGCCAGCAGGAAAGATTCGATTGAGCATGCTGTGGAGGTCAGATGCTGCTGCGGCAAATGTGACAATGCGAGCATGGCTTTGGCGTAGTGAAAAATTGCTTGTATGACTGTCGATCCCAATAGATATAATATGACGGTCTGACATTCACCTCGAAACAGTGTGGTAAAATTAATTGCCCTAACATTGGGCATCGTTGCCGTTTCTTGACCAAAGCTTCCAGGCCAGGATGATCCGGTGTCACTTCTTGCGCGATTTTGATCATGCTGTGCCGAACTTTTGTGTTCATTTGCATCTAGCATTACAGATGCATTTCGTTGTCGAAATGGCGACTTCATCATTAACAATACGACAGAGTTATGTTCACCTTTGTTCTCCACCTTGTTCAGCAACATCAGCAACGACCCCGACGAGTTGTCGAAGAAGAAAAATCATTGATGTCGTTGCGGTACTCATGCAGTACCACTCAGACGTTTGCACAATGGAAGATTTGACGGAACGAATCATCAAGGAACCTTACCATCCGATCATAACGGATACATCTATAGAATCATTAGCAGTTTCTCTTTGTTTTTGCTTTTGGACAAAGAATGACAACGTACCGGTTGAAACGTATTCGCTACCAGGTAAGTAACGCGACAAGGCCGACAGAACACCGGCAACAGGATGCTGCCTGCCCGAACGTTGTTCCGAATTATCTTACAAATCATATTTTACTATAAATAGAACAATTCCAACTGTCATATACTACTGCAAAATGAGAATGGCCCATGTCCGCTCTTGGCCGCGGCCAACGGGCTACTCCTGCGAGGAACGCTAGAGTTTCCAGCTCACTGTCTCCAGCACGGGGTTGCGTCTCTCGAGGATGTGACAAACATGTTGGCCAACCAGGCGCTTGCAATTGAGGACGAGTCAACAACAATAAAGTCGAATGACAAGACATTTCATATTGATGAACTAATGAAGTGGATCCCGCAGTTTCAGAACGGAATGGATGTTAATTTAGGATTCACCAAGGTGGATGCATACGAGTATTCGGCGCAATTGACGGCTTGGGACATGTTTAGGATTCAGCTAGTTCATGGCTGGCTGGTGGACCCGCAGTCAGCGGAGGCGCAAGTCATACAAACTAAGACTTACAACGTGCTGGTGGATATAATTTTTCAGGCGCAGGATGCTGCGCTTGAACTAGAGCAGTTGGAGAAAGAACCTACGGACGTTTCAACAACGAATTACGAAGTTCTCGTAGAGCGGCAGAACAAACTGGAGCGCTTACAACACTCGGCGACGCAAGGCAAGCTCATGGAGCATTTTTTGGAGTCGACGAGCCACCAGCTTACTGCGTATGGTTTGGAGAAACTTCGCGAACACTTGTCGGAGGATCAGCTGGCAGTTTTCTTTCGGAACAACCATTTTGCGCTCATGACAAAACATGACGGTGAGCTGTATCTATTAGTCACGGATCTGGGATATGCTGACTCGCAAGACATTGTTTGGGAGCGACTGGATGCGATTGACGGCAATACTACGCTTGTGAATGCTGATTTCTGCGAAAACACGCAGCGAGGAAAGGAGGAGGAAGCGTATCAAATGGCACTACAACTAAGTCTGCAGCAGCAGCAGCAGCAAGGAACGACAGTGGCGCTTCCGCCAGTGTCGGAAGGAACTCGAGCGGCGTTACATGAGCCAGCAATAGCAGAACAACTGCCAATGGTCGCAGTAGGTATGCCTACCATGCCGAAATTGACAAGTAACCCAGCTTCGTCCGGTGGCGAAGTACCTCGTTTACCTGTGGATGTGGGTGTGGCTGGATCAAGTGAATTGGAGCATGCGGTGGGCGCACCTGCCCGTCAACCGGTGGATGCTGACATTATGCTAGCTCGCCAATTACAAGCAGATTGGAATAGCGAGTCAACGACAGATGATGCAGCAAGCCTACAGCTCGCACTTCAGTTGCAGGCAGAGGAGAATGCCCGATCCCAACAGCAAAGATCGACAACTCCTGCTGCAGCACCACGACCGAGCAGAGCTTCGTCTCAAAATAATTGTATGGTTTCGTAGCAAGTGTTAATTTTAAAAACCATGGTTAAATTTCAATATGTGTTATGTGCTTGGGCCTCTGGCCAATATGCAAATCAAGAGAGATAACCACAGGCTTCGACCCTCTGCACCCAAATATGACAACAGGAATGCATCAGTGCACACGGCTCTCGACCTGCATGACGATATCGATTTGATCATTCAAAATGTGAAGAACTTTTTCGAGTGTGTCAAGCTTGGCTGAGCCAATTTCCCAGCCATTAATGCTTCTGATAACATCTCCTACCACAGGTCCATCGTACGGTTGATCCGCTTTCGACTGAGCAACCAAAAGCAAATGCTTGTCAATCTCCCCGAGTCTATCTATCTGTAACTCCAGATTCCACATGTTCTCTTTCGAAGAACGAGTAATTCGAACAAGCCGAGTCGATGTGCTATATTCGTCGTCTAAGCCATTACGCGTCAGTCGCGCTGAGCGTATCGTTGATAGTGTTGTCCCATTTGGCACTGTCGCCAACTTGCCAGTGCCTGATATCTGCTCATCTGTCTCATTCATCTCTTTATCGTCCACTGACATACTGCCGACTGGTACTCTTGTCAAAAGATCGTGTTGAAAGGTGCCGTCATTGGTGGTCAACATATTATTTATCTTGTCGCAGTGTTCATTGCATAGAAATTCCTTTCCATATGCCTCAAACTTCCATCCTGTCTTAGAAGCGCATGCGTAATGGAAGCTTTGATTGCATTGTAAATCGTGGCAATCAATTGTGGCCCCAGGCTGCCCGCACACATGGCAATCAACTAGAAGGCCTCGATTGACAGCCTTCACCACGTGTTCCCATTTTCCTTCATATACCTCCACCTCAGAACTGGCTTCAGCGCAATTGTTGTGAACGCAAACGCTTCTCGATCCTCGCTTAAATGCAAGCAGCGGCCCCTCGTCGCCCGATTCACCAGAGCGACACAGCGCGCAGTACAGCGGCGCTTTAGGGTTCATGTGGCGATAGAGCCAAAGAGGAATCAGCTTGTCAACACTCTCGGAGTCAGATGATAGCTTTATGGCATCCATAATTTCTTGCCCGGCTCTAGTCCCTGAGAGCAACGCACCATGCGCCATCGATGGATGAAGTGCAGTAGTGTGCTCACCGGCAAAGAAAAGTCTCATTGTCTCAAAGCCATCGAGCAAGATGCTATCTCCGTTGCCGTTGCAGGGTGATTGCAAGACGTGGAAGTCAGCTTCAGTTGTTCCAGGACCCAGAAATGTATACGATCCCCGCGAAAATCTGTCAGAACCCCACCTCGTCAATTTCACTCGTAAGGGATCCGGAACGCTCGCTGACCCAAAGAGAGTTCGAAGCGTCTCCATAACCTCCCGTACAACCTCTTCAGATGTAAGCCGCTCTAAAACAACAGCCTCGACTCCCGAAACAAGCGACATAAGGACTGCCGGCGGATTAGCACCAGGGTCGAGAGCTTTACCAACGTCTAGGAACATGTAATGATGTGGATGCACGCCCGATGCGTTTCCGAACAATGTATGCGATTCTGTGCCTCCATTGTTGTTAGTTCTCCAGAACGCGGTTGGAAACTGAATGTAGATCTTGTCAAGTAGCCCAAACCCGACAGTGTTTATAGAATCTACTTTTGAGAATGGCAGCGGTGGGTCGAATTTCAGGCAGCGATCTTCCTCATTTTTTTCAACAAGAGCATGCTTGAGGACGCCTAGTGGAACTGCGCAAACAACGAAATCGCATAAAATCCTCGTATCACCATTTTCTGATGTGACGCAGCATGTATCGGAAAGCTCAGTCAAAATTTGCCGTTTCGGCGTCCTGCCAATGTACGTTTGGCTTGTGCTTGATCGAGCATACGCTATACTTCCAACTGGACAATTAAGATAACATTGGAAACGCTTACCCCTTTGTCGAAGTTGGCTCAGCAAATGCTCTATCACAACCGAATAACCCTGCTTTAATATTACGTGGTCACCCTCAAAGGCATGTCGTTCATCAATGTCCCAGAACATTTGCGATAAGTCGCTCAGATTGGCGCCAAGCGCATATTCGACATTCTTCATGTTCCAAAACAGCATCCGTCGTTCTTCTGGTGACAGAGACTGAAACTCCTGTAAGAGTCGCTCCGCGATGGCTCGACCGATCGCATGATCGACTGAAACGTCGGACGACTGTCGATGGAATGGGACTTTGGTTTTTGACGGCCGTTGCCCGCGCCCACAATCCTTGTCCAACACTGAGGCATACCATTTGACGGTCGCTTCATCATTCGCCGAGCGTGCGGTGTTCGATGACCAAGTCATTTCAGCAGCAACATCCAAAAGTTTATCAAAGAATTCGCCAGCATGTTTATCCTTCGTCGCATCAATCACTTCCATATTCCCTTGCAGCATTTTAACTTCTTCGCTAGTAACAACAAAATCGACACCCGCTTCGCGTGCTAACGTTGCCAAAGGGTTCAATTCAATACCATGGATCCATGAAGCTCCAAGATCGACCGGAAACGGTGAGTCACCGTCACTACGTTTAAACGTATTCCTATCAGTATGAAGCCTGCCACCCAGTCGGTTGCGACCCTCCATAAGGTGAACTTCGACATCAATGCCTTCGCGCTCACACTGTCGAAAGATCTCCAAACATGCAGACATGCCAGCGATTCCAGCCCCGACGACGCATACACGGTAAAACTGTCGTGGCTCCATCGGTAGCATCGCTTGAGTCAACGAAGCCGTGGATGGAACCGTGAATGAACTGACAGGTGCTTCGTCTGGGACAAAGTTGCCTTTTCTGTCTTTTTTGAGCTGTAGCATATTGAGCATCGCTTGTTGTCCAATGTCGAGGTTGACTGGCGGAGACCATGGCGGAAACGCCGTCGATTCTAGAAATTTGTTGAAGCCCATTGACATGGACAAACTAATAGCTCGTCCAACCTTTCTGTCAGTCGATGGGACGAGTGAAGCTTTCTCAGATTCAGCGAATTGAAAGTAATATGAGCCAACAAAGTTTCCTCCCGCTGCGCATGCGTTTTTGATCAAAGCTTCTTTGTCGGAATTGTCTTCGGCAGCCGCTGCAGCATCCGCGTAAGTAGCAAGCAACTCTCTGTACCCCGGGCTGGTTCCATTGGCCCGGATGAAGCGAAATTTCTGCACCTGCTTATTGGTGAACCCGTTCAAGTTGAAATGTTCGCTTGATGTTTGCTGGTGCTGTATTTCGCTTGGCATTAGCGACATTATCCTGCGATTTAAGTCCAGCCCAGCAGCTTCTTGCTGCAAATGCAAGAGACTAGCGGCCTTCAAGGTAGATTGGTCCACTAGCATACCATAATACCGTCGACTGTTCAAAGTCGCAGATATGTAGGCACCCTCTCCAGCAATCTGGCTATCGCCATCATCAGGATGCTTAAAAGTGAACGTATCTTCAATAGTAACTGGATCTATCGTCTGGCCTTTATTAAATTTCCCGTGGGCTTTCCGACTGCGGCGTTTCTTTGATGGAATCTGGGAATGATGGTTGTGAATGTGAGAATGGCCTTCGCGCTGTCTATAAACTGAAGATACTACAACGATACAGCAGATCTCTCAAGCCGTCAAAACAATCTAATAGTTCCGACAAATCATGTGATCCTATGTGAACAAACAATATACAGTTTGACTATTACATATGCAAAGGTAACGCTACAAGGTCGTACCTCGTCAGCCATACTGGAGTCACCACTCAAGCTTTTGTATCAAGTTGCAGAAGCTTCTATTGAATAAATATACGACTCATCATTTCTTCTCTTTCTTGTAATGGATGGATATATAGTGATGCACGAGAAATCGTGAGAGGTCGATCGATCGCAATGTGATGGCCGGATGAAACTAAGATGATGAACCGCGATGAACGAATTTTCAGGCCATCCGTCGCAGCGGTTTTAAACTTTTGCCGAGATCTTGCTGCCAGATGAACAAACATCATCACAAAGACTGTCAGCATTAACAAGAGACTACGGTAGTTCATCCTTTTGAATATAATGACGCGTTACCAATTAGCCATTGAAGCTGAGAATTTGCCGGGAACATCATTATGGTCGCGCTGGTTTGCAAGAGAATCCCACGAAGTCTACGCCGAAATCGTTGTCACGGGTGGTCCTCAACAAAACACAGTGATTGGTAGGACGGAGAGCCACATGGGGCGACGAATACAATGGATCAAGACGCTCTTTGTAGAAACCGATCCGTCCATATACATGCCGTTAACAATTCGCGTTTATAAAGTGAATGGGACGCTGCTTGGTGAAATGACAGCAGAAGCAACTGCCATCTTCCAGAGCCCTGGGAGGTTCAAAACTGAAAAGACTGCGACTGGAATAATGTATGTACCATATATCTGTAACGGTAGAGGAACTATTGGACTACTTGCTTCTCATATTTCGAGTTTGTTCTGCAGAATTACTGCTTCAATTGAGCATTCGAGGAAGGGCTCGTCGCATGGCACTGCGGAGCTGCACTTTCGTGGACTTGATATTAAAAATGTTGAACCTGGTCTACTTGGTCTAGGACGATCTGATCCCGGCTTTGAGATTTCGAAAAAGAGTTTGGATACGACTGCAGGGGTTGTGAGATGGTGAGTGTCTGCAAACTGCAAATCACAACAACTCTGTCGTTCCAGTACGCTTGAAACGTGAAAGTGCATTGCTCGCTCACTGAGCAATAATGTTTCTAAATACTCGCAGGATTACAGTTTATCGATCGGAGTACATTATGAACCACTTAAATCCACATTGGAAGGAATTCACCATGGACTTGGAGGAGCTTTGCTATTGCGATTTGGATTGGCCATTACTGATTCGCGTGTTTGATTACCAAGCAAATGGAAATCACCGGGTCATTGGCTCCTTCGAGACGACGCTACAGCTGATGATGAACAATGTGTCTGTGCGAGGCAATGCGGACCGCAGGACAGCCTTTGAAATACTCAAGGAAGGCGAAGACGACAACCAAAATTTGCACATGACCAGGGGACTCATCGTCATTGTCAAGGCCGTTTACCACTAGGAGAGTGATGCATGAACGTTCTAGCATTTGGTCCATGAGCGTCTTACAACAATTTTTTGCTTGTAATACCACATTCGTCTGTGTCTTCGTTGAATGCAAGGTGTTGCAAGAGTGATATTCGCGAGCAGCCGTTTCGAGTGCACATGAAAACGAACGCAAGGACGATCATCCGTGATTGGCACGCGAGATTCGTTATAGTCGATCCTCGAGATGCCGACAGATTCTTCGCCTTGATACGCAAAGCTAATGGGAGATCGAATCTCCTTTGAGATTCTTCATCGCGGCAAATGACGTTAATGTTCCTGGCTGTTGCAATACGCACATGTTGGATCACTTGCCTTAGTTTTGCTCGTTCGAACCTCGGTTGCTAGTAGATTCTACCATTCGTAAGTGAGCCTACAGCTCAAGATTTTGACAGAGCAACTTTCAGTCTCATTCTTCAACTCTGCGCCTCTCTAGTGCAACATGAATCGTATCGCATTTGGCTCGTGCAACAATCAGGACTTGACCAACAAGCTCTGGCCGGTCATCACGTCAAGGTCACCGACAGCTTTCATCTGGGGCGGCGATGCAATATACGCCGATGAACACAAGCCAATTGACTGGAGCACCTACCCACCAAAGTCAACTACTACATGCGCCTCGCCTCAACGAATCCGGTCGCTCTATCGCTTTCAAAAGTCGGTGCCTGGCTACAAACGCCTGCTGGAGACCAATATTACTGTTTTTGGCACGTTTGATGACCATGACTTTGGCTGCAACAATGGAGATTCGACGTACAAGTATCGCCACGAGAGTGGACTCGCCTTTGTTGACTTTTTGGGTGAGCCAGCGCAGTCGCCGATGCGTCGCCGAACCCAGGAAGGACTTGGCGTTTACGGAGTCAAGCTATTCGACTTTGATCGGCCTGTCGGGTATCAGGAGATTCCCGACGAGGAGGCGTGCCTCGATCCGGATGCTTGCCCCATGAATGCACCCTACATGCCAGCTTACTCCAACAAGACGGTTGCAATCTTTGTGCTCGACGTACGCACGAACAAGTCGCCATGGAAGAAGGGATCTGCAGCTTTTCGTTCGGACTTTGAGGGAGACTTTCTTGGTGAAGAGCAGTGGCAATGGTTCGAAAAAGCCATCAGTCGCTCACAAGCCACAGTCAATGTGGTTGTGAATGGACTCCAAGTTCATGCAAGCCGTTTTCCTAACGCTCACATTGCCGAGTCGTGGGACAAGTTTCCACGCAGCCGCAGTCGCCTATTCGACGCCATTTTGCAGGAGAACGTCCAGTCTCCCATATTGATTTCTGGTGACGTGCACATGTCGCAGCTCATGCGCAAGGACTGCGTCAAGGTTGACTCGAATGACGCTCCCCGTCCCTTGCTCGAATTAACCACGTCTGGCATGACGCACTCGTGGGGGTCCATGACGAGTCCACCGTTGTTTGCGGCGACTCAATCAGCGTCCATGGTTGCGCGCTTTGAACACTTTGCGGCCAAGACGCTCATGTCCACCATGCATGCGACATGTCCGTGGACTGAGCTCCTCGAGTCGCAGACGGAAGATGTGGCGAAAGGATTGTTTGTGAATGGCGGGGCCGAAGCTTCGAAGCAAGGTCTGCAGTTCAGTCTCGAGAAGAATTTTGGCGAGCTAGAGTTTGACTGGGACCAGCAGTCAGTGTCGATTCGATCAATCGGCGAGGACGGTAAATCTCTTCTGTCAGCCAGGCTGAGTCTGGCTCAGTTATCTGGAAAGGAAACTATTTATGGCGCATCCGTCGACAGCAGTGACTTTCATCTAGCCAAGGAGTCGCTCTTGCATGCCTTGCCGAACAGCGAATGGGTGTGCGTCAATTACCGGGGTGCGGCGTCTCCAGTTGACCATATGATTGGCCAAACTCAGTCTGCCGCCCTTACAGCGACCATTGTTGCATCCCGAGCGTTGCTACTAGGAGCCATGATGTTTCTCTTGTGCCGTCGTTATTTCAAGACATCGTGCATGTACCAACGACACTCCTTTCGAATGTGAGGCGAGCAAAATCTAACGTGACAAGCCTTAGTGTGCTCTACATTTTTCATTACATAATAATTAATTATATTTGTTGACTACCATCCGCCTGAGCCTTGCCTAGTTTCCGAGTCTCTAAACGAAGTGCCAGAGCTGCCTCGTTCATAACGTGCCTTGTATCCACCTCGTTCGCCACCCTGATCCGGTCGACGATTTCCATAGGAAAAGCTGCTCCTCTCTGGTTTGCTCCCATTTCGATCATACTTGTTGTAGGTACTCCTACCCGGAGGCCCGCCTCGTCCTCGCGAGTCGTATCCTCTGGAAGGTCCCCGTGAACCACCGTATCCGCCGCCAGGACCGCCACGGCGATCACTAAATTTGCCACCGCCACCACCGCCTCGGCCGCCTTGCTTTCCAAAATTAATGCCACGCTCCACCTCAAGCTCGCGTAAAATCTTAAACTCATTGCCCCCAGAATCATTCTTTTCGCAAAAGGCAACTAGCTTTTTCGCATTATCAACATCCATATCAAAGACGGCAGCGCCAGTTTCTGCATTGGGAACAATCCTTCCAATATCACTTTCGAAAGACAATCCTTCCTCGCGGCGGCTCATGCTGGCCAGCTTGCTAATAGTGTAAACCACATCGTTTGGAGAAACTATTCGTCCTCGACTGTTGGACATTTCGACAGTGGTCATTCCCAGCTCTCCAGTCAGTAACGACCGACTTTCGACTTCTCTTGATCGCCGAGATATGGCAGCAAGACACCGTGAGACAACATCAACTGGATCGTCACTCTCTTCAAGAAGCAGCGCCGCGGATTCCTTAAAAAATTCCGCGGTCTCTTCAGGAATCATTTTGCAAGCCAAAGCAGAAGTCTTTGCCGCTGCATGCAACGCAGCCTCAGTGGATGGAGGTCCAACGAGGTTAAACGTGAAGCCCTTTCCAAGATCACGCTCAATTCGAACAACGTCACGTGCTTGCTGAGGACTGAATAGCATGATGGAAACGCCCGATGCTCCCGCGCGGCCCGTTCGCCCACTTCGATGAACGTATGTATCCACATCGCGAGGTGGATCCAACTGAACAACGAGATCAACATCCTTGATGTCGATTCCACGCGCAGCGACATCTGTTGCCACAAGAACATTAAACGCGCCAGCTCGGAAGGCATTCAAAGTAGCGTCGCGCTGCTTCTGGCCCACATCGCCATGCAGTGCTGCCGCCGTGAGACTCTTAAAGACTCCACCCGAAACAATTTCGTCGGCGACTTTCTTCGTTTCCGTGAATACAATAGTTTTTCCAAAAAGCTTTTGTTGAAAGGCATTGACCGCGTTGGCTTTCTTCTTTCGCATGGCAATCATACTGACTGTTTCTTCCTCCTCCTCGCCGTAAACTTCTGCAATCTTGGCATCGCGGGAAATTTCAACGGCAATGATATCCTCTAAAATAGATTTTTTGGCTTCTATACCAGGCGGAACTTGGACAGCAAGATGTCTGACTGTCTTGGCGACGCGAGCACCACCTTCATCCTCGGTCGAATCAATGTGTAAAACGTTTTGCTGGTACTTGCGACCAATGTCCTTGACCCAGCTGGGTGTTGTGGCAGAAAACAAGAGACATTGGGTCTTTTGTGGGTTGTCTTGGCCGACGCCGTCGAGAATTACTTCCACATCTTCAGCAAAGCCCATGCGAAGCATTTCATCCGCCTCGTCGAGGACAGCAATGTCACATGCATCCAAACTCAATGTGCCGCGGTTCAGGTGATCCATAATGCGACCTGGTGTTCCAATGAGAATATCAATACCCGCCTTCAAGTCGCGTGCCTGAGGATCATAGCTGACTCCGCCATGAAAGACTGTCGAGTAAAGTCCAAAAAGCTTGGCAAATTCATCTAGTTCCTCATACACTTGTCGCGCCAGCTCTCGCGTCGGGCACAATACAATCATGGACGGCGTTCGGCCTCGCTTCATGCGGCCAGATTCGTCTCGCTTGCCAGTGGCCTGCGCAAACTCAACGACACGCAATATTCCTGGGATGCCAAACGCCAGCGTTTTGCCAGTTCCTGTCCGGCTTCTTCCAATAATGTCGCGACGAGCCAAAACAGGTTTCATGGCTGTCGCTTGGACTGGAGTGAAGTGTGATATATCCTTGGACTTTAACACGTTCAAAATCTTGGCGTCAATTCCAATTTCGTGCCACTGAGGATGATCAATACTAAGATCATTCATGCTGAGTTCTGGTTCCGTCTTGGTCAAGCTGTCCGGAAAGGGCTTGGAATTGGGAATATGTGCGCCGACCTCGCGGTCGGTTTCCACCTTAATTTGGTCAAAGAGATTTTCGAGGGCCGCATCAAGCTCTTGATCCGACTCGACAGTCGACGAAAATAAACGTGATTGCAAATCAAACGGTGACACAAGGTATGAAGCAGCAGCCGGTGCAATCATGCCTCCTTTCAAAGCATACCTCGCATTCGCACTCGAGGTCCTTCCAGCGCCCTGAAAGGCGGCTGCCAAGAGGCGGCGACTGCTAGAGAGCATCACGAGATACAAAAACTGTTGTGTTCGAAGAGATGAAATCATACAAACGTGCTGTCAGCGGGTTGGTAGATACTGGCGTCTTTTTGTCGATAAGGAAGTGATCCTTTCAAATTCTTGATGGCTGGCGAATAAGGCAAACGATTGCTTGGACAAAGCTTGTGTGTTGTCTTGTACGTTAGCGAAAGAGACAAAAGACTCCTTATGCAACGTCAAAAGTCAATTGAAATACAGCAGAGATGAGCGAAAGACTGACGGCAGCAGGATGATGGCTTGGAGGACGTGACGAAGAAAGGCGAGCAGATTGTTCCGTCGCGCAAATTTCGGTGGCTGTCAAGTGAAGGCGCAGGGGTAATCAAACGTGATCAGTCGCACCGGTATAACATCTCGCCCCCAACGCAACCCCCGAATCGAGTTACCGCGTTACTAAAACTCTCGTCCTCCTTCGACAACCAAGTGCTGCAGTCGACCCTCCCTGCTTGTTGTCGTTGTCTCATCAGTTACATACTGTAGGTACGAGTCCATTTGCTAATAGGAGATGCAAACGAGAGGGTATTTGAATGACAGATCATGATATTAGATATATGATCCCTTCGAGCGATCCTTTGGGGAATTTGCCTGATGAAAGTAGGGGTTCTTTGCCATGCGCCACATTAACTCATCCAGTTTTTTATATCCTTGATATTTTAGAATACAACCATGACTGTCGCTGGTATTATGAAACAATTCCAAGTCGTTGGCCGCAAGGCTGCGACGGACGACCACCCAAACCCAGAGGCATACCGCATGATCATTTTCGCGCCAAACGCAGTGATTGCCAAGTCCAAGTTCTGGTACTACATGCATCAATTTCGCAAAATGAAGAAGACGACTGGTGAGATTCTTGACTGCGTAGAAATTGTTGAGAAGAACAGCCGAATTGTCAAGAACTATGGCATTTGGTTGCGATACTCGAGCCGATCCGGCACGCACAACATGTACCGCGAGTTTCGCGACGTGAAGCTCACGGGAGCCGTCACGCAGCTGTACGATGAAATGGCCGGCCGACACCGCACCAGACCTCGTTCCATTCAAATCATCCGCACCGGAACCGTCAAGGCGGCCGACTTGAAGCGTCTCAACCCCATGCAGTACGCCAAGAAGGATGTCAAGTTTCCATTGGCGCATCAAGTCATGTCGGGCAAGCGCGGACAAAAGGCGCTCAGTGACCGTACCTTCACGACGCAGCGCCCAACTACCTTCTTTGGTTAGACAGTAAAGCGATAAAGTTTAATTGACTATGATAATATATACTTGTCCTTTCGTCGTCGCGTACTTGCTCGCTCATTGACCTAATAAATTATACGTTTAAAAGCTTTCAACAGCAGTCACGTAAGATTGTAAGCTCATGTATTACCAGAATGAACTTCAGCCGTAAAGACCAGAGGGTCAGAAGACTCGATGGTAACTGCTTTACCCATCATGTGATTAGATGTCGAGACGATTCCATCGCGCCCAAACTCGCTCCGCTGATTCGCAAGGTTCCACTTGAATCCATCAGTCGTAACGCGCCTACATGGAGTCGCCAATGGAATGAGCCCGCAGGTTGGTCCCTCGCAAGGAAATCTGGATTCATCCATTTCGTCATTTGGTAGTTTCATCGTCACTACATACTTTCGTTGCGACGATGCGTCTTCTACGGCTCTCCTTCCTCCCACCAAACATGCGCAAGTCTCATCGTTATAAAGCCATAAACCCTTTGGGAAGTGGGAGTCCCACTTGTACAGTGCCTGCATGCTTGCCATTTCCTGGTCAAATCGTCCGCCAAAGGCCCCGTATATCACGACGCGTGACTTCTGACTGCATCGCTGCAATGCCTTGTCCAAGTCATTGCAGTCTTGATCAAAATCTTGCTCAATGTTAACATCTTGATGTAAATAGTAGGCGCGCACCGAGTCGTTCAAGCTATCCAAATCGCCGACAATGAGATTCGGCAAGTATTTGGGATTGGCATTGTGTAGTCGATTGGCTCCACCGTCGGCACAGATGCGCACTTGGCTCGAGTTCCACAAATAATCGAATAATGGACTGGGTGGACATGCTATAGGTGAATTGAGAATGATCAAAGTAGATGAACCGTTTTCGTTTGCTGATGCAGCTGCAAGAGGACTGATAATGTGAACACTATTGTCATCCTCGATCGTTTTAGGCTGTTGTTGCTCAAAATGCGATGATGCAGACATTGAACCAAGCCGACGCCACGAAGCTGTTCCGATGTGACGAGAAAACGCAGAAGAAGCAAGAGAGCGCAGAGAAGCGGGTAATAGGATATGTAGCGCCCTGAGTCGCGATGGTCGCATAGAATTATTCAGGTATCGGTAATCGGAATCGGATGGCTGACTGGGATGACGAATGACGACGCACACTACTCTACAGTCAAATATCTTGTAACCTTTCCCTCCTGAGCGTCACGCACTAAAGCTGGTTCCTTGATCCATATTTAGTCGACCGCTGCTACCGGCGCTCGTCATGTCGACGAATTGGCCGCCGTATCTTTCGTCCATGGTGGCAATCAAATTTTCGATCCGAATCGAAACGTCAATCAGAGTCATCACTATATATGCCTCGTTACTATTCACGATGATTGGACACGAATGACCTTAAGAACCTCACGTAGATTCTACGTGAAATTTGTACCAGAAAAATTTGTCGTTCCGTTACTCACATGACATCATTGCTCGAGCATCCGACGACAAGCAGCATCGTCAACCGATTCATGTAAGCAGACGGATGTTACATGTAGTAATTGATCACTAGCCCCAAGCAGCTAAGACAAGCACTTGATTAAATAAGCTAGTTGCAATCGATATGCGGCGGGAGCGAGCAAACAATGGCGCCGTACGAGCGGTGCAGCCACACGCACCAGTGCGGTTGCTCGGTCCTTGCCTCATGCTCCTAGTAGCAGCATTCATTCAACCAGTTGCCGCCCAAAACTCGACAAGTCTTTTACCAAATACTGACTGCGACGACTTGCAACTCGCGTTTGAGTCATGCGCCTCTAATGAGCTGTCCAGTGACGAGCTGGGGGTCTGCAACTTTTGCATGGCGCGAGCAATCCTCGTCGCCCCAACGGAGAGTTGTGATTCTCTCAGCTCCAACGTATGCACGGCTATTGACTCTGACTGCAAGTGCGGAGATGCCTGCAAAAGTTCACTGGAAGCGCTCATGGACTGCGGCATGCAGGAGATTTTTGGATGCGGCATCAGCTGCGAATTCGCAACCATGACACCCTCCGTCGCCTTCATGACAACGGCTGCTCCCACAATCACTGCATCTGGTCCTGAAAACATGACAAACACGCAATGTAACAATGCTCAAGATGACTTACAAACCTGCTTTGCTGCTAACTTGAATGAGACGCAAGCGGAGACCTGCAATGCCTGCGTCGCCGACGCCATTCCCTCGCCCAGTGCTTCCTGCAACGACGTTGAGTCCAGCGTCTGCACAGCCATTACTGAGTGTCCATGCGGTCCTTGTCGAACGAATGTACAGACAATACTCAATTGCGCCTTTGAGGAGTCCATTGGATGTACATTGGCATGTGACTTGTTTAAAACCGGTGCCCCAACTACTTCGACGGTGACGGATGCTCCGAGTACGACAACTTCCTCGCACTCGCCCCAGCCAACCAATTCTGTAGACGCACCGAGCACTGCGACGTCGTCCCCTTCAACAATCACAGACTGTGACAGTGTGCAAGCAGCTTTACAAAAGTGTTACTCTGACAATCTACATTCCAGTGATTCACTTTCTTGCGATGCCTGCATTGCAGGTACCATTCCTGGTCCACAGGAAACGGATTGTTCCGTGTTTCAAACCGACCTTTGTCCTGCTCTTTCTACTTGCGGCTGCGAACCGTGCGGTCAGGCCGTTGAAGACTTGCTAAACTGCGCCTTTGTCAGTACAAATAGCTGTCACTTGGATTGCGCCAACGAGATTGGAGCGCCCACGCAACAACCAGTCACCGACACCAAGACCTGTGACGACGCTCGCGAGAATCTGCGAAAATGCTTTGATTCAGATCTGAGTCTCGATGAAGCTAGCTCATGCGACGCATGCGTCGCTGCATCCTTTCCGTCCTCGTTCGTCGATTGCAAGGAGCTCAGCGATGCTGTATGCTCCGGCATTGATACCTGCTCTTGTGGAACTTGTCAATCGGACGTCGAATCGTTCGTCTCCTGCTCGTTTCAAGATACAACAGAGTGTGTCATTGATTGCGGGGCGGGCGCAACCATTTCACCGACTCAAAAGGAATCAGCAACGTCGTCCACATCTGCGCCGACTGCATCAGTGTTGGATCGATCAAATAGTTCACGAAGATTTGCTCCCATGACAGGTTTGGCGTCCCTTTTGTTTGCACTATGGATGCTGTGCTGAGATACCATCGTTGGATGATATGTTCAACCCGTGGCCGCGATTATTGGCATTGCTGGATCCGACATGGATCGGTGACGAACATCGGTGAATATCATGCTAGTGATATACTGCAATAATTGCCATACAATGTATATATCTCTATCTATTTTCTATATGATTATTTTACAAGCGATACGCTTTCGTTATGGAACGTCTCCTGCGATGTCCTTTCAATGCAAAACGATGGCTTTCATCGCGTAAACTTCGGAGCAGTAGCATGGCAGGAGAGTCGGGTGACTGATTCACAAACAATTTTTCTCCCGGAACGTAGAGCTGTTCATGCTCCTTCGCCAAAGCGGCAATAGGCACCGTCGCATAGTGTGGAGCGGCGCTCGTTGCAAATTGAACATGCGTCGCATTCCCTGGTAAAACGTTTGCCTGCGCCATTCCCTTTATAGCAGCCGATAGCTGCCCAACACCACCATCGATTATGATAAGATCTGGCACGTCCCATGACGCATCAACCTTTTCATCGTTACCGGCGCATGTCCAGAATCGTCGAAAGCGTCGGTATACAGCCTCCTGTATGCTCGCATAATCGTCAACACCCACGACGGATCTTATGTTAAAGGTTCTGTAATACTGTGGTGCCGGTTTCCCATCTACAAAAACAACCCGGCTTGCAACAGGAAAATCCCCTTGCGTGTGGCTTACATCGTAGCACTCGATTACTCTAGGGATGTCCTCGAGAGAGAGCATTGTCGCAAGCTCTTCGGCAGATTTGTCTAAAGTAAAGTCTGCCACTCCTCCCTTTAACTTTCGTTGGACATCGCGTGCGGATTGCTGGGCATTACTCATGGCAAATTCAATTGCTCGCGCATCGATGACCTTTCGCTCGCCACGTGATGCGGGCGTCTTGATGACGACACGCTTCTTACGCAACGGCTCCAAATCTTTTCGAGCCATGTCGATTGCAGATTGTAGGGCTGCCATGTCGGCTAGCGAGTGGGATAGCAGTATTTCATCCGGAAAGAAAGAGAAACCTTCAGGTGACTCTTGTCCTGAACGATAGTGTAGTTTCTCTAATACATCGTGTATGACGTCTCCAAAGTCCTCGTGCGAGACGAATCCAGATGGCAGTTGACAGGTATACGAGAAGCGTCGCGCCACCATTCCCTTTCGAAGCTGCACAACTTGGACCACGGCGGATTGATCGTCGTCGCCAAGGGGCACTGCCACGACTACATCTCTGCAGGTATTTAAAGGCGACTCAAATAAGTGGCTAGCTTCTTCATACTCTGACCGCCTCTGCTGAAGGTCTTCGTCCAAACCGTCAACAAATATTTCTTGTAAGGCTCGCTGAAACAAGGCATTGTACTCATCTTGTGATCCCCCGCCATGGCGTGCTAAAAAGGAGTGTGCTCGCAAATCATACTTCTCTTCAATAGCCTGCAGAATACTGTTAATTTCCTGATAGCTGGTGTATGGTCCAAAATATCGATAGTGTCGACGAGATTGGTTAGTTTCTTGCTTGTACGACGCTGCCGTAAAAGCTGGTAGTTTATCACCGACTCTCGCGCAAATGTAGGGATAATGATGGTCGTCTTTCAGCAGTACGTTGTATGGCGGCTGGTGGTGTTTAATAAGCTTCGATTCAAGGACAAGTGCGTCTCGCTCCGAGGGGGTAATTTCAAATTCAATCGAACTTGCTTTTCCTAACATTGTATTTATTCTGTGACTGCGATTTGCGCTTGAGGTAAGGTACGACAAGATGCGGCTCCGCAGGCTCTTGGCCTTTCCAATGTATAAGATTTGGCCACCAGGATCTTTCCAGTAATAAATACCTGGGAAATTTGGGATGTGGTCCGTCTCCAAGTTCGACTTGTCACTGACTGATATCGCAGTGTGTTTTTCAGATAAGTTAGGCCCACTCGGGCTGCCCGAACCAAGTAGTGTGCGTGATCCTGCAATAGTCTGGTCACCGGAGGCAAGTTCTTCATCAATCTTGTCGCGGAGGAGATCAAAAGGCGACTGAATAGATGATCCGACCGAAGAAACCATCTGCACATCATTCGCCTCGACGTACGCCAGTTGACGAGCACGCCTTGTGGCTGTCTCTTCAATGCATTTGCGCATATTCTCGGTCACCCTCTTGGCGTAAAAAATTGCTGTGCCACTGGTATTTCGAGCAGCTCGTCCAATAATCTGCAAAAGTGATGTCTGACTGCGAAACATTCCGTCGGCATCAGCGTTGAAAACGGCCACCAACGAGCATTGTGGAATGTCGAGTCCTTCGCGGAGCAAATTGACTCCGACAAGACAGTCGATCTCACCTGTCTGCAAAGCTTTCAAGGCCGACGACCGCTCCTGTGTACCAAGCCCTGAATGAATGTAAGTCGTTTTCACGTCGTTCTCTTCCAAGTACGATGCCAAATCTTCGGCATCCTTTTTGGTGAGTACCATCGCAAGCGTGCGTTCATTGACCAATGCACGTGACCTAATTTCGTTCAGCAAATCATCGAGCTGGCCTTCAGGGCTCCGAACGTGAATTGCCGGGTCGCGAACGTAGGTTGGTCGAATCTGCATTTCCACTGGTGGTGTCTCCGACAACAATAATTCGCGTTTCGATGGAGTTGCTGACACGAATATTGTTTGATTCACGCCGCTCCAAAACTCTCGGTCGGTTAATGGTCGATTGTCGCGTGCCGACGGGAGTCGGTATCCATGTTTGATTAATGCATCCTTTCGCGACTGATCCCCTCGATACATGGTTTGAAGCTGCGGCACTGTGACGTGACTTTCATCAACAATCAACAGCCACTCCTTTCCCATGTAGTCCATCAAGGTTCCCGGTGGCTCACCTGCTGCGCGTCCTGCTAAATGACGGCTATAATTTTCCATGCCCTTGCAAAAGCCTCGCTCCTGCATCATCATGAGATCATTCCAAGTCCGTTTCTGTAACCTCGCTGCCGTCTCTCTCTGATCCACCTTCTCATCCAACATGAGCTCGTCAACTCGCTCCCGCAGTTCCTCTTCGATTCTCGACATTGCTTCCTGCAGCTTGTGGTCAGGAACGACGTAGTGTCGTGCTGGAAATATCGTTAATTCGCGCACAGGTTCCATTCCAGAATTGTCACCCTGGTACAAAGCCGTCACTTTGAACGTCTTTGCCCCAACTTGCTGCAGCTCGACACGCATGGGAAACCCTTCCTGGGGAGGCCAACATGTGTATATAAACTCTTTCCGCCCGCTGTCGTCCATCGTTTCACGCCATTCATACGACCCTCGGGCAAATTTGTCGTGTTCGTCCTTGACGTCTTGATATAACATTCGTTCCAAATCGTCAATAAATTCATGATCGAGCACTTGATTGACTTTCAAATGCGTACTAGCTTCCAAATAATCACTCGGCAAGCCCAATCCAAAAATGCAACTAACACTGGCCACGACTACCACATCCTTGCGCGTCACGAGCGATCGCGTGGCAATGTGTCTCAAGGCCTCAATGTCAGCGTCCGTCGTACTCTTCTTGGCGCAATACGTTCCGGTTGTTTCCTTGTAAAACTCTGGTCGATACGTTTTAAAGGCACTAATGAAGAGTTCCACGGCGTGAGTGGGAAAGAACGATCGAAGCTCGCGCGCCAATTGAGCGGCCAACGTTTTATTGTGCACCAACACGAGGGTTGGTTTGCCGTGCCGGGCAATAATGTGGGACATGACAAACGTCTTGCCAGTACCTGTGGCGCCCTTTAGTACGTTGAATTTCTGGCCGTCCTGCAGTTGCTGCGAAAGCTGTTCAATGGCATATGGTTGATCGCCAGTTGGTTCAAATTTGGAATGAACTTGGAAAAGAGGCGGAGCTACTCCTTCAATGTCATCGACAACAGATAGATCAGAGACAGCCAAAGATGAGAATGTTTTAGTGCGCAATAATTTGCTTCTTGTCAGTGCCGAAGAAGCAAGAGCATGCTGCCAACGATGGTCTCTGACAATCGGTCGAACAAGTAAAGAGGAAGATGCCCGAAACGCTCGAACGTTTCGACGGGAAGCAACTAGAACTGTCAATATCATGGATTGAATTTTTTTGGTTCTTCGTGCCATGCGAAAAAGTTCTCTTGGCAGTCGTAGGTGCAAAAGTGCAAAATGCCAACGCGAAACGTGAACAAGAACTTCGCAACCAGCAACTTCAAATCCACCTCTTTTGCTCAGAACACGGAGCAAGTCCGTAGATTTTTTTAGCTAAAACAGCCGAGAGTTGTTGCAACGCTTAGCTTAGAGGTGAGCCTTGATATTGCCACGAAACGTGAAACCTGGTCGAGGTAATAAATGAAAAAGCAGTCGGAAGTTTTTCGGTCGTGAATGTGTCGCACCGGCTGTTTAGTACCGTTAAGACACCATCAAACATCATCCGTTTTGTGTCTTCAACGGACTGCCTTGATGTCCTTGCTATGTGGCTCTAGTGCGACGACAGACGGGCAGGTTGTATGAACAGTAACCGTGTGTCGGAAAAGGAAGCAGCCCGATATTTAGTTTTGCTATTGGACTAAAATGTGTGGGAATAGCACTTGGTAAACCCGGACATGCTCGGATGTGATTAAGCGCAGGCTATGTCATGATGATAAAAGATCGTTTATATATCGACGTCTTCTTTTGCGTAATGATAATAATAGAGCTATAGAAGTAGTTCCAGACCTTATCAGTTTGTTACCTACCTTCTAAGCGAAACAGCAACGACCTTCGCTTGCTTGCTGCTTGCTGTGCTCACGACGCACCCATTTAATGATGGGGAGCGCCTCCATGCTGTTCATAGTAATCATGAAGGACTTTCTTTTCAACTTCATGCTTGTGCTGCATTGCCCTGACTGTATATTACAACGAGAAAGGTACGTAGCAGTCAGCATCATGTATCATGTTCAACACACGCGCTAATCACGCAGAAATATCGCCAAATCTCATATTCCAATGAACTTACGATCGCGAGACAGGTAGCTCGTCGTGTACATGATTGCCGATACGGCCATCATCATGTGCCAAAGTGGCGTGGCGCTGTGTGAAATTAAGAGAAACATCGAGGGTGAGTCGACTTCCAATTCGTTCGCTGACTAGCGCCTCTATGAAAACCATTTCGCAAGGACCGAAATCCTGAGGCAACAATTTATCATATCAATTTCAAATTGCATCAAGTACTTTTGTGAAATACAGCCGCAGTGATCGTCAGACATAGTGACAGGCAAGCGAGCAGTCGGCGTACCTTCCCTGACGAAAGAGCGGGTGGTAGTAATCGTACGAGCGCGTCAAAATGTTTTGCCACTGCGTCTTGTAGTAGGAAGCGCTAAAGGCCTTTTCCGCAAAGCGACTAATGGATGCCATGATTGATATGTGAATGTAAAGGGAAGCAGACAACGGCAGACCGGCGATTTACAATCTCCATTGTGCCGCCGCATTCAGCGGATCTTGGGTTCTGAGCCATGTCGCAATTTAACCGGTGCGACAATTGATGACGTCGAGTGTGACCGACGGATGAAGAAGATGACGGTGGAACGAGCGACGCGATGTGCATCGCACTGTTTGCAACCGCCAGGACCAGTGCGAGCAGTTGTAGCCAACTAATACTGAAACGATGGGTTGTCAAGCAAGTAAAGCTGTTCCCGTCGACAAGAATTACTCCGTCGCAAATGAAGGCGAAAAGGTACGAAGATGGTCGCTCATATTTTTTTCATTTCAGCTTTCGCGAGAGGAGGGCGGCGTTCGTTAAGTAAGAGAAATGCTTATCTTTCCTTATCACTATTCGTTTCTGGTTTCACCAGTCTAACAAGTGTGAAGGTTGTAATTGTAAATCCTCTGCGGCAAGTACGGACACGATTGACTCTGGAATCAAAGCACAAGATGCCGGTCCGTTACATGGCGGATTGGGAACAGCATGCGCTCTTGATACAATACATGAAATTCCCATCGAGAAACAGATACGACAACTTCCTCCGGAAGCTGATGCAGAAGCTGATAAAGTTGCCGAGGAAGGAGCAGATGCGACGGAGGAAGAATGGCATCATTCGATCAAAGTCGATCAGCTAGCTCTCAAGCTCCAGAGCTTGTCGAGCGATTGGGAAGAGACCAAGGAGCAAGTGCACTATGTTGAATAACACGAACGAGACTCGGTTACCTTACGATGCCTCTGCACTCGCAATTAAGAGATTCTTACCTATGTTAATAGTTTTTGTAGCGTTCAAAATTGCTACTTTTTTCGTTACTTCTATAAATTAGATACTTTATTTTGTAAGCCACGTTACTATATACAAGCAACTTCACAGCGCAACAATCTCGCCCAGACTATTAACAATACGAGCTTCACATGACCGCAGTTGCATTCTTGGTGCTATTGTTCGCTTCATGGTACGCAACATGTGCGTCAAGCGACTCGCCATTCACCCACTGACCATGAAAGCCGAATGGAATTCGGTAAGGCATCTTGATGCGAGTGACCAGTTCCGTAGTCTCGCCATCGTACAGCACAAAGTAGTCGGCGTTCTCGGAATCGTTGTGAATAAAGGTTCCGATATAAACTTGATTTGATTCAGTGCTACCGGGCTTGGGAATTACTACAGGTTCGCCTCCATTCTCGCCCTCGCCAAAGTGCACCACTTGATTCACCTTCTTCGCCTGCAAATCAAACTGCGCCCATCCCTGGAACTGTCCGGCACCAGTCGTTTTAGTCATCCATCCAGCATATCCAAATCGACAGGGCTTGCCCAAACACTCGTCGCGGACGCGTGGAAACTCGACATTGTGCTCCGCTGAAGCGACAACCATGGTTGCTTCGGCAGTGCCAGGACGCATTCGAAACTCTGTCATGAAAAATTCGTTATTGTGGTCTTCCAAACCAAGGTCAACCTTGTCGCTAGCGGGCGCCCACATGACAACGGTACCATCTTCTTCCTCCCAAGCAGTCAAGGTATGAACAATGGACATGGCCTTGTTAGTTTCAAACCAGTCCAAGTGTCCGTCGCTTCGCGACATTAAACCAATCTTCATGGTATGGCTAGAGTTCCAGCCAAATATGGAAGCTCCAAATTCCATCAATTTTTCCTTCTGAAAATGTACAGATCCATCGTAGACAATCAAATAGTTCTTAGTGAAGGCCATATCATGCGCAAATGGAAAATGGTTCAAGGAAATGCCTTGGTACACTCCAAATGTGTCAGAAGGCCCATGGTACTCGCCCACCTTGATCGGTCCATCGCGCTTAACCATCTCCGCATCACCGCTATACGAGTGAAACAAGAGACTGTTTGTCACAGGGTCAATCTTGGCATGTGCTGAAACCGGATAGTTGAGTGTTCCACCAAACGTGTCGTACCCCACCGCAGCCTGGACAGCTCCCTTGTCGTCCAGGATTAACTCGAATGGAAGCGAAGACTCGTAGCAGGCGTAAAACTTGTCATTGTACATGAGTGTGTGCGTATTCGCTTGGCCCGCAGTCAGATCTGTAAGTCCATTGTTTCGCAGCATGTTTGGCGATACAAACAAAAGCTTGAACAAACCAGTCATTCCTGTGATTTCGCCCAGTCGCATGAAAAGTTCCTCTCCATAGCTCTGCTCCGTCTTGTATCTTGGAGTCGGTATAAATTGGTTATTGTAGTAGGCCTTGCCATCGACAATGCGAAGACTGTGAATCATTCCATCGCCATCAAACCAATGGTAGCGTTTCTTCGTCGTCGCAAACCCGTTGTTTGGTCCATTTCGAAGGAACAAGCCATTCAAATCAGACGGTAAACTCCCTTCGACCGGTACATGTACGTGCTCCTCCGACACTGGTGCATAGTTGCCCTGCAAATAAACGTTGGAACGCCAATGGTTCTCCTGGTCCTGAAACGAGTCGATAATGGTCGAGTCAAAGAGGTGAAGCAGATACGTGTTGCGAAAGGTGCATTGCACTGCAATCGCAAGGATCGCAAGAACCGCAAAGGCCCGCTGAAGTCGGGACGAGTCGGTTGGTTTCATGCTTGGAGATTGTAGTAGAACTCAATCACAGCGCGTCAAGTGGAGAAATGTTCCGTCTCCAAAGAGAGGATGATGTTGACTCTGTCTTTGACGCATCGTTTTCGCGCAAATAGAACAATGATGTGTCGTGAGTGAGCGCGTCTTCTTTCGTCATTGGGAGTTCGACAGCGTTCCGAGCGCCCAGTCATTTTGATAATCGATCGGCGTTGGAGTGGTCATAAAGGGGTCGTGTCAATCAAAAACTGATATTTCGGCGCGTGCCCGTCAAAATGCAGTCTCATTAGCTATGATACTGGTACCGAGTACAAAGACAACGTTATTCGGGCGCAATGAGAGTCTCAACTTAATAGGTACGCTGGTTTAGTATCTTATTAGTAGTTAAATCTGCTTCACACAAAGAGGAGTAGTTAGGACAGTGTTCGTAACCTGAAGCATTGAGTGAAAGACCTCGCTCCGTAATGTGGGATTCTGGAGAGCCGGAGGAAAGCGGTGATTTGATTGGCCAACGATGACGTCATCGGATGACGGCATTGGCGCATTGGTTCCAGAGGTCATGGGTCCTCTCCAAGGATTGCGAAGCAAGCTTGCGGCTTGCTTGTCATTCTTTTGGTCTGTTTGCCTCGAAGCTCTTGTTCGAGGACTGTAAGATAGATTAAAGTTCCCACCCTAGCCCATCCCTGGGTTCAGCAGCAGCACACTGCAGCTGGCAAGCATCCCGCTCTCTAGCGCGGATCTAGCCCTGCTCTGCTAGCCCAGCGGGGGTGCTTGGGTTGCTACACATAGCTACCCAAGTTTTAGCAAACGCCGTCTTTGTGTAGTAAGCGGAAGAATCTGTGGCTGGATATTTAGTTTTTGTTCCCAAGATAGTCATTCAACGCCAGTTTCTACCTTGAGCAACACTGCGCACCTATGATGCGCAAGACCAATGCAATCTAATAGTGGACGAAAGAACTTGCTGCGTCCCATTGGAACGACGAATTCAGGTTGCACATGGACCGTTGTGCTAGCAATTTAGTCACGCCGACAAAGATCCGATGACCTCCAGCCGCCGCCTCGCCGAAATTGCAGGAGCCAATAGTTCCTTAGTGACTTGGCTCCCACGAGTCGGCGGGACCATCTTGGTGCTGCTGATGCAGCGTACTGCGCTTCATATCTAGTACCAATAATTATTGTTAAGAATGTATCTATTATAAAGATTAGTAATCGAAAAAATGCAAGGACGCGAGTAGTTGGGCCCCCGTACTCAGCCTCTCCAAGCGCCAACCGTAGTAGCTTAGAGCGGCCTTCCATTCCTTGTTTCGATCAATCATTGTTGTAATTTGTATGCAGTTTTCTATTGTAGTTTGTCGTATCTTGTATCTTGTCTTGTATCTTGTTGTATCCGGCGACTAATACAGTCGCTCGGCTCTTGTATAAAATGGATTCACGTGCACATTCCACACATCACATGTAACACAAATGCCCAGTGGCTCATTGCCGCACAAAGTACTTTGCGGCCAACGATCAAAGTAGGGTCGAAACTATGCTCCAAGACCTTCCTTGACCACCAGGTGGAGAGCCATTAACGTAACGGCCGCAACAACGGAGAGAGTCGCAATGACATTTTGCTTGCCACCTCCCAAGTTCCACAGTTGCTTGGCCAATGTTTTCGGCGCAGTCTTGATAGTCTTGGCGACTGCAACTAGGAGAGCATGCGCGCGACGCGTCTGCAGCTGCAACAAGAAACGTCGTTGCTGCAAAACCCGACTCATGAGAACCGACACGGCGGCAGCCAAAGCCGAAGAGCGAACATGTCGACTCACAGTCTTGTCCTTCATGCTGACTTGGCTGTCAGTAATAGAGGTAGTTTGGTCAGTTGGCAAAGTAGGCTCCATGTTTCGAGCAGCAATATTGGAGGGAGCCATTTGATGGCCATCATGTGTCTGCAGCATTTCCTTTCCAGCGAGGCCGGCAACACCCAAGGCATAGAAAGCATCGTGATTGTCCTGTAGTTCCTTGTGATCCGCCTCTCCCTGCTTGAGCCAGTCCATGACGTTGAACGACTTGGCCGCGGCTTCCGGTTCGTCCTCATAAAGTCTCGTGTAGCGACGCTCCAGAAAACGAAGATAATCATCAACGCTGGAGCTGTCGTCCTGAACATCAGTAGTGGTGGTAGCAGATGGTTTCCACCAGCGCGAGTCCTGACTGTATTGCTCGGAGGCAGCGTCGCGAACCGCCGAGCGGGTCAAAGCCGTAAAAACACAAGCCTGCTTGGAGGTGGAACGAGTGACGCCTGAAAATGCCAACGCCGAGTCTGGTACGAGAGCCATGACAAGCGTCGCAAGTACAGTAGCTAATCGCACGGTTTCAATTGATTGGCATGGCCGAGAACGGTGGCAAGCAGAATTGCTGGTAAGTTGTTTGGAAATTGTCATGGTGTAAACGTGCTTGGTGGATGGCTGGTTTTTAAAAAAGTGAAGAGTCATGGGGAAGTGCGGCCCTTTTTGCTTGCTCTTCACGCTCGTTTGCGACGAGCCAATCAAAACGAAGCAAGATTTGGAGCACGAACGCCGGTCTTGGATCGTCGGAGTATCGCAAGTGTCGAATCCGCGAAACGAACCGCAAGAATGTGTAGCGATCAATTTAGCTGTCTTTCAATAGCAGTAAATGAGCTTCAACTGCCCATGCGGTCACTGTGTAGCTGTTCAACTCGGAATTGCGACCTCTCTCTGGGCCATAAAGAACTGCACTCCCGCAGCAAAGAAAATTCAACGGCCAATCAAGTCTCGTCAAACGAGTCAACTTCAAGGGACGCCTGCCTTGGTCGACGACATCAACACGATTAGAAGTGGATCACGCGCGCCGAGGAGTGATGACGCATGCGGGAATTCGGTGCGACATGCGCTTCATCTTTCTCGGCGACCCAGCGACCGATCATTTTTTGTTCGAATAGATTCACCATGGTATTTCTATCGACCGTTCAGGCACTAGTCGGCAGACCGTTGTCTCGCAATGTGTTTGCCTTTGGGACGCGTCAGTTGGACAAAGCATTGGTAGTTGAAGAGATTGCTATGAATATCTTTCTCGTCTTTCCATTGAGCATGATTCTCGCAGCCATGACGATCCGGATTGCTGCCAAGTCGATTCCATTCATACGGAGCGACATTTACACGACAATGCTGATAACGATAGTTGGAGATATTTTTCTCGAGATACTGTTGCCGTCGCTCCAATGCCTACCGATGGATCAACCGATGCAAAACGACATGTCCTACATTGCGTGGTTGAGTCAAACTTGGGGCTTTCAATGCCCACCAAACCTTGGTAGAGAGGCATTGTTAACCACGGACGCAGTCGGCACACTTTTGACGATTCGCTTGATTTTCATGTGTGTCGGTGTCTATCTTGGTGAAGCCTTCGTTCCAATTGCTCTTACGGGAGGAATCGCATCGGGAAAAACAACAGTTGCGCAACTTTTGCAAGATCCCAAACGACTCTACGCACAGAAAAGTAGTCGGAGAAAGAAGCAAAAGAGCACGACAGGTAGCAGTGGAAACACATTAGGCTCCATGTCGGGAAGCGGGACCGCGAGCGGTTTGTCCTCTTTTGTGGAAGGGGACGACGAAGGAAGCTTTGACGTGATTGATGTGGATCGAATTGCACATGAAGTGCTTCTCCCGCCGTCGGTCCTGAAAGGAGACGATCCGGCGCCCGATGTCGAATTACCTTACACTACACCACCAGAGTATTCATTATACGAGCAAATTGTCCAAGTCTTTGAAAATCATGACATTCTTGACGAATACGGCATGATTGATCGACGCAAACTCGGGGCTGTCATCTTTCAAGACCACTCGCTGCGACTGCAGCTGAACCGATTGACCCATCCTCGGATCTTGTTTCTACTGTTGCGAAAAATTGCTCGTGGCGTTTTTGTCGGCTCCAAGGACATTATCTGTGCCGATATACCATTGTTATTTGAGAGCGGCCAACTTCGTCGATTGTTTGCACTGACAATCTGTGTGGCGGCCCCCAAAGAACTTCAATTCGAACGCCTTCGCAAGCGCAATCCTGATATCAGCTTGCAAGAGTGCTGGCATCGTATCAATAGTCAAATGCCAATGGAAGAAAAGTTGAAACGGGCTGATATTGTCATTTGGAATACTG
This sequence comes from Mayamaea pseudoterrestris, assembly GCA_027923505.1. Lineage (NCBI taxonomy): Eukaryota > Bacillariophyta > Bacillariophyceae > Sellaphorales > Sellaphoraceae > Mayamaea > Mayamaea pseudoterrestris. The sequence continues at coordinate 167,104 of BROI01000017.1, read as the reverse complement.
GTAGGTTAAAAGTGAAAACATTTTGTTTGCTTAAGCTGAAGGCTATTGTACTAACGCAATAATATCCTTCCTTGTGTGCAGGTGACATGGATGCACTATCGGAAGATGTGGAGAAACTCCGACGAGACGTCATTGGGCGCATCTTTGGCGTCGGCATGTCGTTGCTTCAGATGCTTCTACTGGTTGGTGGCTCACTCTCGCTTGCGGTCAGCAGCAAGCTCTTTACCTAATCGACAAACCTGGACTTGTTCTGTCGTGACGCAGCAACAAAGCTTTCTGCTTTACCGATATGTTAAAAAAATGGTCACAGCATGGCCCTGTTCAAAATGAGCGGTCATCCTGGCTATGCAGTGTAGACAAGGCCAAGTTAAACCATTTCTTTCTTCGAAAGCAGCCATTCGAGACGGCTGTAACCAAAAGCACTGGTTCTAGAAGGTGCCAAAGTCCACATATGATTCATAATAACAACAACACGGCTACGCGAACAATATTTTACAGTACTTTCGTGTCTTATGTAGCGTTTCTGTACATACTCGCACTGATACTTCTTTACCGCGTAGCAAACGGAATCAGATGTAGCCGTAGTATACAATCACCCTTATTGAATATCCGCAATGGATCGAACGGCGTCCGACGTTTTATTGAATGAATCATTCGCCTCCGGCTTGACACATGTAATGAGACCAAACTTGATGAGTCCCTTGTTGAACCCTCGCAGCATGAGCAACATGGCATAGGCTCCTCGTTGCGTACTGAAACCCGACTTGAGCAATCCCCACACAGATTTAACGTTCAACGACGATCGGATGACAGCCTTCCAAAACGGAGCGATAATGTAACTCCAGTCTTCCGTCCGAACATCTTTGGCTCCCACTTGCGTCAACAAATCAACGTAATCTATGACACTACACCATCGCGGCAAGTAGTAGGCTCGATTGATTTTGCGCAGTAGCTTTTCCTCGCTTCGCGTCAATCCAGTTTCACCCTGCGCCAAGTCGCGGTGGCACCAGGTGACAATGAGTATGCGTCCACCCGGCTGGGCGACGCGAAAGAGTTCCTTGACAAAGGTAGCCTTGTTGGGCATGTGCTCGCCACTCTCCAGACTCCAAACAAGGTCAAACGAATTGTCGCGAAAGGGCATGTCCAATGCATCGGCGACTTGGAAGGAGCACTTGTCGGCAACGTTTTGCGTCACGGCGAGTTCATTGGCGCGATTCGCTTGGTATGGACTCAACGTAATTCCCTTGGTGCTGCAACCAAACTCGCGAGCAATGTGTCGGGACGATCCGCCAATGCCGCATCCAACGTCGACCATGTTGCGAATGGACTTGACGTCGGCCCATTTCAAAACTTCGTCGATCAAGTCAATCTGCGCCTGCTGGTGGTCAACGCGATCGGATGGAACATAGTAGCCATGATGCATATGCTCGCCCCATACGTCTGAATGATATAGACAGAAGGGAATGAGTTTACGATATGTGTATGAAGGGGCACGCTCCCTGAACTTCCGTTGCTTCAGCGCACCTTCCCAAAGCTTGGAGGATCGATCGTAGAAACCAGCAATACCAATTTTCAAGTCCTTATCGGTTCGTTCCTGACTAGTAAGACTTTCCTTGACTCGATTCACCGTCTGTTTGACTTTGGACGGAAGGGTAGTAGCCATGTTAAGGCGAGTGCTGCCGATGTGCTGCTGCTGCTGCGTCCTTGATATCCTTTGATTCGTCCATGCTGCTGTCACTGTAGCAGACAAGGCAATGATGAGAAATCTCATTTGCATCATTCGTCTTGATGGAGCAGAGATGAAAGAGACAAGACGGCCAGAAATGGAATCTTTTGGAAGACAAAAAGTGGCCGATGGACGACAGCGCATCGAATCGGTGAGGATGATCCTGATGCAAAAGTCGCAACGAGACTCAAAGCTGTCGCATGCGACATGCGTCGCTCGCCCATCATCAATCGCCTCATTTTTCTTTGGCAACCGTAGTACGTTTCATTGACTGTACCATGAGCAAAGGCGAGTGCAGCAGTACAGAATCAAACTTTCGCGCAGCAAGAGACATTTTCTTGTCACCTGATGAGCGCTATGACGTTTGGGTGGTGAAAAGAGTTGAACGACCAGAGTTGCTAGAGCGAACGAAGACCGAACACGCCCACCAATCCGATAAAGATAAGGAATTTAAATGTGATCAAGGCGATTCATGCAAAACAGAAGGTGAAGAGGAATGTGTGCTCCCGCTAACTGATGGCTGCGATTTGCTAAACTGGCGAACGCATGGCCTTGCAGCTGCCTTGTCGAAGGATTCTCCCACGCGAGCACTTTTGAACGTTGGCTATGGATGCACCTTGCTGCGACGAGAACGGCAGCTTCCGATCATTTCATCGGGAGCGGCTAGTCAGTGGAAGGAGTTGCGAGCGAAACTTTTGGAGCCGCCTTTACGTACAGCCATTGCAACACATCTTGACAAAGTGAACGAAACATGTAGCAAGACACAATTTACTTTGCATTCTTCGTCACCGTGGTTTGAGCGAGATAACTTGCCCGCTATTATTCACGGCTGCACTAAAGACTGGTCTGCCATGGAAACGTGTACATTGGAACGTTTGGTGCAGCGATTTGGAGACTTGCAGTGGAGATTTTCCGATACGCACGCCGAAACCATGACCTTGAGCACCTACTACAAATACATTCAATGGGAAGGCAGACTGGACGATGCACCATTGGCAGTCTATGACTCGCAGTTTGCCAATGATGAACGAGTTTGTTTGCTTGACGAATATTCAGTGCCGACTTGTTTTCGGTCCGACTTGTTTGACCTTTTGCCTGACGACCAGCGACCACCATTTCGATGGATACTCATTGGACCAGCTCGATCTGGAACTGGCTTGCACATTGACCCAGTTGGTACCCACGCTTGGGTGACGCTTGTGCAAGGCCTCAAGCGATGGGTACTGTTTCCGTATGGTACCGATCAAGCGTCAATTAGCATGCAGGACCCAGCAATTCCATCGGCTATATGGTTCCGCGAATACTACGATAAAGTCAAGCCAGAGCATTTAGATGCAGTGGAAGTGTTACAGCGACCAGGCGAAACAGTCTACGTTCCTGCGGGCTGGCCGCATTTAGTGTTAAACCTTGAGACTAGTGTAGCGATTACACACAACTACGCAACAGCGCAACCTTCCATTGAAAGGCTCTGGCAGGCAATGGTTGACGCTGAACCGGAAATGGCCAACGATCTTTACTCGCGGATGCAATGCCATTGTCCGGATTTAGCAGAGGAAATACGTAAGTTTAAAAACTAGCTATCATACATATAATTAGTGTGCATTTTAGATTTCAGCCCTGGCGTTGACAACCGACCCAAAGCCCATGGTTGACACCGATGCAGCGTCATGGCTAATGGCGATTTGTAGAAAGTCTGGCCGCTCAGGTTTCGCGACTCCCCGAGCTCGTTGTTCGCGGACCGACTGAACCACAGTTCGACACGTTTTTGACCAAATGTGGAGAGCAATGACGCACGACTTGGTCTTGACGGAAAGAAAGCCATTGGTTCGTCTCCATCGCCGCATGTCAGCGGCAATGCCATGCCCTCGCTCCTTGAAGGCTTTAACATACTCTTTTGCGCCGTAAATGCCAATTGACGCAAGAAAGTCGCACTGCCATGTTCGCAAAATGTTGGATAGCGAGAAAGGATCGCCCTTCAGAGCATTAGCAGGTTTGCCTCTGCCACAGCTGCAAGCGACGCCAAGCTCGGGAAGGTAAAACTCGACATGATCCTTTCGGACACCAAACAAGGAGTCTTCGCAGGTGCATTGATCGGCAACACCAATGTTGCTGATAATAATTTTTCCATTCGATTCTTGCGAGTCATCGCGACCATTTCCTGGAAGAAAAAATGTCCCAGTCGACGACACGGCGGATGCCGCCACACTCGCACGGCTGCTACCGTCAAGAAAGATACGTTCTGCAGCATCAAGTATCTCCTCAGCCTTTTGTTTAATCTCATTCGACGACCCATTGACTACATCCTTCATAGATTCACTCGGCACAACAGCAACATCAAGATGCTCCGCAGGCGACGCACTTTTAGAAAGAATGTACGATTCATCCTCGCCATCATTGTAAGGTAACTCGCAGGAACATGTGGACAGTTCATCGAGCAGCGGCTGCAGCGGATTATTGTTTTCGATAAATGTCAGATCTTCGCTTTTCTTTTCTTCCTCGCAGTTGGCAGAGAGAAATCGTTTCTTGATGCTCGTAGTAGGCGTCGCAGAAATTGCTTCATCAGGCTTATTCGTCTCGCCAATGGCGTCTTGTAACACATTACCTGGCGAACGAGAAGATTCAGCTGGAGGCACCAATTTGGACCCTTGCATTTGCTCGATTCTCCGCTCAATCTGACTAATCTCAAGTTTCAACGACTCCTGCTTGCAATGATCCCGAAGTTGTGCCAACTCTCGTTGGAGATCGGCATTATGTAGCTCAAGTCGATCGTTCGTAGCTTGAGACGCTCGCAGTTCGCAACGAAGCTCTTGCACTAGGCCATTCAAGTCATTGTCTTGATGTCTCTTCTCATGAGACTCCACAAGCTCATGAGCATTCATCTGACAGGCCATGCCTATAAGTGCAGCATCTGTATCACGTTTTTGCACTTCCGTATGGACGTTCGTTCGCAGTTCTGACAAGTACGACTGCTTGGCGGCAACTTCCTTTGACAGTTTACAAAGCTCATCTGCCAAAAGTTTCTTTTCGTCTTTGAGTAAAGCGATTTGGTTTTGTAAGAGCGAAGCATCTTGTCTTGCACCATCGTCGACACTCCAAAGGGACTCCGTGTCATCAATTAGACTTTCCAAATCGTCATCATCCGCGTGACTCATCGATAATTCGTATGTCAGGAGCGGTGAAACACAAGACTCGCGCGCTTTCGCTCGATTGGCTTGGTCGACTGCAGCGACGGACAGATCGCGAGCCATTTTTGCTTCGCACTCGGCCGCCTTGAGCTTCTCCTGGAGACCTGATAATTGATCGCCCAATATGTCGTCGCTGGCCTTGTTGGCGCCACCCAAGGCCTTCTTCAAATGAAGCACCATGTTTCGCAACTTCTTATTCTCCGCGCGCAGTGCCGCATGCTCTGATGGGCTAACGACCGCCTTGATCAGGTTTTGCTTGACAACGTTTGCAATTGTCCGCGACCTTTCAGCGTATCGCAAGGTATTAATCGACTCTTCCGCATTGACGTCTGCTGGAGAGACGCAAGCAATCAGTACTGTCCGGCAATTTCCACCGAGTGAGTCTCGTAAAAGCCTTGTAAGCTTTGAATCGCGATAAGGAATGTGACTGCCAGTGTCTCCGCCGCGTTTGGCCCGGTCCGAGAGCGCTGACACTACCTTGCCTAGCACAAACAAGTCCTTGTTAATGTTGATTGATTCTTGCTGCTGCACTCCAACTACTCCAGTATCCTTGATGCGTTCACTTCCAGCCAAGTCAACCAGCGTCAGTTTCGCCGTCACCACCGCGTCTCGTTTCGTGTTTAAGGAGGACGGAGGCGCTACAGTAATAGACACGGTGCAAACGGCATGCGATCGACTTGATCGTTCATTGAGTCGCGTGCTCGCCGTCGTTCGTCGCAGCGTCGCCTGCTCCATCAAGTTGTGCATGTGACTCATTGTGTGAACATTGCATGTCTGCAGGCCGCGGATAGACACGCCATGGCCATGGTCCTGCATCTTCAAGGCCGTGGTCGATCCAGCAGGTGCATTCGGTAGCAAGTCGCGCAACTCATCCTGATAAATTTCCAAGCAACTAAGCTTGACTTGTACTGAGAATTGCCGGTCTTCATAGTCGTGTTTGAATTGAAAAATGTCGCGGACAGCGCGAGGAATAATGCCGTCATTCTCATCCGAGCAATCCAAAAGGCTGCTATTGGATGCAGCAAGGTAGTCGTCGCCGGCGAGGGTTCGCGCGTCCTTTTGACCTCCCATTGTAAATGTCTATCGGTAGCAACGTGTGCGCAGCAAATGATAGGGATTATGAGGATGAATGTGAGTCCGAATCTTCATCGTCAATTCACTCGCATCTCTCATGCCACTCTCACCTTTCCAGATCCAGTCTGTCCATAGGCTAGAATGGTCGTATTGTATCCCTGAAACAAGTGTTCCGCCATGTTTGGTAGCGAATGTTCATAAACAAATTGCTGCGTCGAAAGCGGACCAAAGACGGCGTCCATTTCAAACTCTCGATGACCCGACGACGATTCCGTAGCAACAATCGTCGGTAGAGGTAGCAGCTGCTGCTCCTGCTGCTGATTACTAGAATAATTATTGTAGCCAATCTTCGAGTCGCTACAATGCATGGTCAGGACAATGCCCTCGTCCAAGCAATGCTCCGACTCCTTCATCTTGGTCGGCGTTGCCGTCGGCGATGAAAATGAGCTGCGCAGTCTCGACAAGATTCCAGTCTCAGCTCTGGGCGGCTCCGTAGCTGCGCTTTCCTGAATGCGTATACTTCGCTTGCCGCCTCGCTTGGCTTCCTCCTGATTCATGGGTCGTATGCGAGCAACGACGCGAATATGACTGATTGGGTGAATGGCTGAAGGACTTTGGTAGGAATCTGTTTCACTCTCCGAGTCTTGTTCAAGCAATGCGCGACCGCGATCATTGGGAGTCTTGTAGCTCAATGACGAATCCATTGTGAATTTATTTGGCCGTCGAGCTCGCTAGTGACAATGTCAGTGTGCAGTTAGAGTACAATGGTTGCTGTTCTGCGAGCCCGGGAGGAGCGTCTCCACTGCGTGACAAGAGCGTTGATTCTCGCTGCAAGCTAGGAACGTTACGAATCTATCGCTGAATGTTGTTCGTCTCACAATTTCAGCGAGTCGACGCTGTCGTGTTGAATGATGTGAATGTTGAGAGAGAGAAAGAGCGTTGGTAGAGTGTCAAGCAAACCTCATGTCCATCGTCGGCGTGATTTTGCGCCTCCGCCGAGCGCGCGCGGCGTGACTGCAACCGCCAACCGACACACAAAATGAGCAACTTTCTTAGCGATGGGGTTAAACGCAGGCGTTCCACGACCGCGCGCTATTTCACCATGAGATCGATCCGTTGCTATCTCATCTGCCTCCATACTACACCCTCATTCTCACAAGCCGCGTTCCAATTGTCAAAGCCAATTATTGATCACCATGAACACATCCGCCATTTCCTCATCCTCGGAATCAACGTCGTCAGCAATTAATGTCAACCAAAAAATTCACAATGATTTGCAAATCGTTGTCGACAAGATGAACGGATGCGAATCGTTAATGCAGTCAAGCAAGACTGCCTCACAGGAACTATTGGCCGTTGTAGGCTTCTTGGAAGCTTGTCAGCCTCGCATGATTGAGTTGGTGGAAGCGGCTGCCCAAGGCGCCTTGTCGGAGCAAGTTTTGATGGAAGCCTTGCAGGTGAATGATCGACTCACCAAGATTTTGAGCGACGTGGATTATCAAATTGATTTTGATAGTAATAATACAGCTGATCCTGCTGCTGCGCCTTCGGAACCGGAGTTTACCATTCAGGAGGAGGGAGGGGACGAAGATTTGCTTCTCATGGAAGACTTTGATAATCCGCTAGCTCCAGCTGTTGTTGCTACGTCAGCTGCCGCGACAATGGACGAACCTGCCACGGGCGGACCGAAAACAACGGGAGAGGATCTAGACGACTTGCTGGATCTTGATAACGAAGCTGCCATGGATCAGCTCACTTTGGGGGATGATGATGCAGGAGACAAAGTCACATCGACCAAATCGGAGGATGAGTTTGATGAGTTCCTCATGGGACGAAGTAGCTAACTACTGGAAGCCATTGTAGCAATACCGATATACATACAACAACGATGAAAAACTTTAGCAAATAAGGCTTAGCTACTAAGTACCGATTTAAGACCCATGTCTCTAGACAGTTGCCGTTGTCAGCTCGGCAAGCTTGTCCAAGACTTCTTGTGAATGCCTGGCAATGTGCGACTCCACATCCGTAAACACCCACCTCAAGTTTCCCTTGGGATCAATGATATACGTTTGTCTGTTGCTAAAGGTGCCAAAGCCAGGAATGGAAAGGGCGCTCCCGTACAATTTGCTGACCATTCCACCTTGATCCGAAAGCATGTAAAAATCCAGTCCCTCCGCCGAGCAAAATTGCGCATTCTTCTCAACAGGATCGACGGAAACACCAACAATCTGAGCATTCAGCTTGCGGTAAGAGTCCATGTCGCGCTGAAAGGCTCGGGCTTCCAGCGTACAGCCCGACGTAAAGGCGCCAGGATAAAAGTAAAGAACAGTATACTTGCCAGTCTTGGTGAGCGACTGCAGCGAGGTCGTTCCTTCGCCACGGCTATTGGGAAGCTCAAATGCAGGTGCCTTGGCTCCGGCGTTTGGGACTGCCGCCACAGCAGAGTTTGCGGAAGAGCCAAAGGCTAGAGCGGCACCTCCGAGTGCAAGTCCATCACGAACAAAGGCGCGGCGTGATGATTCCGATGGCGACAAGGCAAGCGCTGAAGTCAAGACTACAGCCAATAGAAGGAGAAAACGGCGGCTATATTGATTCATGTTGATGCCTCGAGTGTTAGTGATGGGAGTTCTGTGGATGTTGCAGAAGGACTGTATATTGATGATGGATCTCGAGTGATGATCTTCATGGTGAGTCACTTTACTCGCGTCGTCGTGTCGTAGCGTTACTAGATGACGTCGTTTCTTCGCGTCACGCTGCCTCCACTCGTTGCTCCACAAATTGAAACGCACAAAACCTCCATAATGATGAGCCTGGGACGACAAAGAGTAGGTGTTACACTTCGAAAAGCCACGTTGAATGGAGGCGAAACGTCATCACTTGGCAACTACGCGAACTTTCGATGGAAAAATGAGCGACGATACCTTTTTCCGTCACAGCAAACCTTTGTCACATTCTGTCATCCGTTTGATCGGCGTCGCGACGATGATGAACAACGAATTCGCACAAGTCAATTGTCATTGACAAGATCACCAACGAACATGCAATACCATAGTAATGCCCGAGATGAGCGTAGTGCCGTTGCCATTATTCTTGGATTGGGAGCCGTCTCAGCAACTGCCTACGCGGGCGCCTCGGCCGTGCGCGCATGGAAGGAGTTCCAGGCCAGTCTGCCGGAAGTCACGGAGGAAGACTTGAAACGGCAAAAGGAGGAAGCAACGCAAAAGTCGCAAGGTGCTAGCGAATCTACGGACAAGGCAAGCGAACCAAAGGGGAAGGAAACAAAGCAGCAAACGGCGCGAGAAAACTTTTTCAAAAAGTGGTTTGCCGTTGATGTTGGTGCTTCCTACTACGAAGGTGGCTTTGAGGATATCATGACCAAGCAGGAGGCTGCATTGATTCTTGGAGTGCGGCAATCGAGCTCGCCGCAACGGATTCGCGATGCGCATCGCCGTCTGCTAGTGTTGAACCATCCTGATACTGGAGGTTCAACCTACCTATCGGGAAAGATTAATGAGGCAAAGGAATTGTTGCTCAAAGGACGCAAGCGAAATAGTTCATGAGCTCCATCCTCGGCATGTAGCTGTGCAGGATTAGAATTTCTTGTACATGCTCAGGAAAGGACCGGCTTATTGTAAATCAATCTGCGACAGTTTCTCGTCAGATATAGCCCTTCAACTTTAAATAAGTTGTGTTAACAGCTCTGCCTGACTTTCTATGCTTGGTGGGGCAGCAGTCGCCATCGGGAACGCGAGTACCGATACGATGTTAAATTGATTGCCAGCAAAGCGTCGACCATGCGATTTGCCTCTCAGCCACAATCACAACCCAGCCAACAACAAACGCCTCGCCGCCGCAACGCTGCACAATTTCAATCATCTTAACCGCACAAAGTCGCATTTAGCGAACGAAGCCTTTTCCTATCATGTCGGACGACTCAGAAGAAGAGTTTGTGTTTGAAGAGGCGGAGAAAAACCCGTCGGCCAAACATTCATCGAAAGTCCACAAAAGCGATGCAGCTTATTCAAACAACAACAACGACGATGACATGGAAGTAGATTCGGACGAAGAAAAGCCCATTAAGAAACTGAAAGCGAAAAAGCCAAAGGCAGTAGAAAAGAAAGTGAAAGCAAAAGCGACCATGAATGACTCGGACGACGACAATTTTATTGATGATACCGACGTTACACCCAAGAAAAAGAAGTCAAAGTCTAAATCAAAGTCAAAAAAGGAAGACAGCGACTCTGATGACGATGACTTTGTGGATGATGATGATGACGCGGCGCCGAAAAAGAAGAAAGCAAAGTCCAAACGTAAGCTTAAGAAGGACGACAGTGACTCGGACGATGGTTCCTTGCCGAAGAAGAAATCATCGTCAAGGTCCAAGGCGAAACGCAAATCGAGCAACGGCGACATGGATGAGGATGACGACTCGTTTGATGACGAAGACTTATCTTTGAAAAAGAAGAAAAAGAAGAAGGCGAAAGAGCCAGTAATTAAAAGCGAATCAAGCAAGAAACGAAAGAAGGCGCCAGAGTTGGACAGCACGCCCGTCAAGAAGAAAAAGGTGAAACCTGACGAGGTCAAGTCTGAGTTAGTGTCCACGAAGTCCAAAGGCCTCAAGGAATTGGACCGTACAGCTCGTTTGCAGTACGCCATGCAATCTTTTCTGTGGTGGAATGCTAAGGAGCCTCCGTCTGGATACAATTGGTCCGAGCTGGAGCATGCTGGCTTGAGCTTTCCTGAGGCGTACAAGCCTCATGGCATCAAAATGAAATACAACGGAAAAGAGGTAACGCTAACGGCGTTGCAGGAGGAAGCGGCTACTTTCATGGCAGCGACGGATCCGGACGGCATGCATCTCGGCAACCAAAAAACGGCCAAAATTTTTACGAGCAATTTTTTCGCCGACTTCAAGCTCGTGCTGGGAAAGGGACACGAGATCAAGGATTTTGCTAAATGTGATTTTGAGCCGATTCGCCGCCATCTCAACGAGCAAAAGATTGTCAAGAAGGCTATTACTGACGCCGAGCGCTCGCTAAACAAGGAGGAACGCGACAAGGCTTTATTCCAATATGGTTTCGCCATTGTTGATGGCCACCTGGAACGCGTGGGTAACTACAATATGGAACCTCCTGGAACTTTTCGTGGACGCGGTGCGCATCCAAAAATGGGAAAACTAAAGCAGCGCGTCTTGCCAGAGCAAGTTTCCCTAAATTTGAGCGAGGCAGCCCCCGTTCCACGATGCGGCTTGCCTGGTCATGCTTGGAGCGACATTCGCCACGACCCTCGCGGGCAATGGCTCGCGTCTTGGAAGGAAAACATTAACAATCAGAACAAATATATGCAGCTTGCAGCTTCTAGCTCCTTCAAAGGTAAATCTGACCGAGCCAAGTACGGAAAGGCTGGTTTGCTTTGCAAATACATAGAGAAAATCCGCAAAGTGGTTAAGAAAGATCTTGGCTCGAAGGACATCGAAGAACGAGAGCTTGCGACTGCAGTTTGGGTAATCGATCGCTTGGCGCTTCGTGTCGGCGGCGAAAAGGATACGGATGAAGAAGCTGATACTGTCGGATGCTGCTCCTTGCGCGTCGAGCACTTGCACTTTGATCCGAATCAAGAAGGGGGAGACAATCGCGAAATTGAACTTGAGTTCCTCGGTAAGGATTCGATGCTTTACAAACAGACCATTGATTTTGGATCGCACATTTACAACGAGGAGAATGGCATGGGCACCAAAGTTTACGATAATTTTAAGTCGTTTTGCAAGGGCAAAAAGCCTACGGACGAGGTATTTGGAAACATCAACCCGACTTTGCTAAACAACCACCTCAAGCAGTTCATGGACGGCTTGAGCGCCAAAGTGTTTCGTACTTACAATGCAAGTAAGACGTTGCAGTCCGAGCTGCGTAAGCACGAGGCATCGCCTTCCTGGAAAAGTCTTTCTGCGTCCGAAAAGGTTACGGAATACAATAATGCCAATCGTGAAGTTGCCATTCTCTGCAATCATCAAAAGTCCGTCAGCAAAGCGCAGGAGACGCAGCTCGAGAACATTGGCCAGAAGGTGGAGGTCCTCAAGAAGCAAAAGCATGCACTCAAAGCCATTTTAAAACGACTGAATAAAGGCGAGACGGACAGTATTCCGTTGCGAAAGTCAATTACAAAAGCGGAGGAGGATGTTAAGAGTGCGATTGAAAAAGCCAAGAAGCTAAAAGATAAGGCGAAAACGAACGAAGAAAAGATTGCCGCGACGCAAGCTGACGAAGCCGCCAAACAGAAGCGTCGCGATCTTGCGGATATCAAGTTTCAAAAGGCACATCTTTGGGAGAAAATGCCGACGATTGATCAAGTAAAGAAGCGTATTGAGAATTGGACCGCCAAGATCAACAAGGCCGAGATGGATCTAAAGCACAAGGACGACAATAAAGAGGTGTCGCTTGGAACGTCGAAGATAAACTACATGGACCCCCGTATCTCTGTAGCGTGGTGCAAACGTAACGAAGTTCCCATTGAAAAGATCTTTTCGAAAACACTTCGCGACAAGTTTAATTGGGCGATGGCTGTCAAACCAGATTGGGAGTTTAACGAAACCATTGCTGAGTAAATAAAATCACAAAAAATCGTACCAGCAATTTAGATAAACCAACTAATTAGATGTATGTAGATTATGCGCATTGCGTAGCTACGGGTATAAATGATTATCGTTGTGGGCATCGTTGTTACTAGCTAACCGATGAAAGCATCGTTTCCCACAGTGAGGGTTCTGCTCCGTCTGCGCCAAGGTAATCATTTTCAATGATTGCGCAAAGAAAGTAAGTATCTCGTATCGTTTCAATCAGGGTATAACTTTCGCTATCAAAGTCATACAGATTCAACCACATGGTTGTCCAAAGTGAAAAGGCTTCTTCCGCCCAGACGATAAAGATATCTGGATCAAATATAGTTGGTTGTAGAATCTCACGGTTGGGAAAGACGCCCCAGGTCAAAGCCGTGACTCCGCCAGGCTCCGCCCCTTCCTGTACTAACCGACCATCAATGTTGACAGCGTAAAGATTCATGGAGGGATGGCTCCGCACTAAAGTAACAAGCTTTTCCAAATTTTCTGGACTACAAAAGCACTCACAATACTCTTTCTGGTAGACATATCCATTCGGTCCACCCCAGCCAAAAGTCTTGTGTGAACTGGAAAGGCCATTCGCAGACGGTTGACTATTGATTGTTAAACAGCCAGCTCGATTTAATGCTGCAAGCTTGTCCTGGATTAGAAACGATTCAGGTTGAAGCGCAGCCTCACACCAAGGTATGTGAGGTAGTTTTCCTTCAATGTATCTGGCAAAAACTTCGTAAACTTCTTTCGGCTCCGTTGGATGATGGCCAAGCATGGCGCGTTGGTCTTCCATCGTCCCCAAAGAGAATTGGTAAAAGTGACTGAGTTGCGAAAGTTCTCCAAATGCTGGCGATGTCGCGTCACCCCAACGACCGTTTGGAAACTCATCCCAATCCTCGGTGCGTAAAACATAGCTCTTGGGCCGATTTGCCCAGTTAATCGGCCTTATCTCCTCCAACGATCGCTTTTCTAGTGCCGACGGTCGCCATGGAAATGGACGTTGTGAATTGGTGCGCACATCGTCACAGGAACCCTTAGCCGTCGGCTTGGCAGTTGGTTCGTTATTCACCGGACGAACAAGATCTACGACGCCCAGGCGCATGAGTATCTGAGTGACACTCCGCTCCAGGTTAAGCGTATAAAAGTGAATGCCCTCGACGCCATTGCCTTGACCGATAATGCGGCGACACATTTCCGAGGCAATGTCGCAGCCGATCTCCTTGATTGCTTCATCGTCATCTTTGACAGGATCAAGTCTATCCCAGACTTCCTGCGGAACCTTAATGTTACAATAGCGTGTCATTTTCTCAAAAACGCTGTAGCTTTGTATGGGCATGATGCCAGGAATAATTGGACAGGAAATGCCAATCGCACGACACAGCTTGACAAAATCGAGAAAGACATCAGTATCGTAAAAGAATTGCGTCAAGATAAAGTCAGCGCCAGCGTCAATCTTGTCCTTTAAATGCTGAAGCTCCACTTGACGACTAGTAGACGACGGATGACCTTCAGGATGTCCAGCAACAGCAATGCCAAAGTATTGACCAAATTCTGCTCGAATTAACTTGACCAAGTCAATGGCTCGATCGCAGTCGCCTCCACTCACTTCATCAATATCCCATGAACGCTTCCCCACTGGTGGATCTCCTCGCAGCGCCAAAATGTTCCTTGTACCCGACTCCTTGGCTAATTGCAAAACGCGGATCAGTTCAAGTCTCGACATTCCTTGACACGATAAATGCAGCACTGCATCAACTCCCAAGTATTTTTGAGCATGTTGCGCAATATGAAGAGACCTCCATTCGGTACTTCCAGCAGCTCCCCAAGTAACATTGATGAAGAGCGGATCTAATCGCATTGTCATGCGATCAATCCGCGTCAACAAGTTTTCCAATCCGGCCTCGGTTTTGGGTGGAAAGAATTCAAAGCTCCAAAATAATGGCTCGTCATTATTAGACTTTCTTTGGCGATTCCGTCGCTCGATAATCTTGTCAATGATGCGTCCCATGGCAGTATCGAGAAGCCAGCAGAGACATTCGGACGACGAAGTGATGGAAGCAGCAAGCGCAAATCCGTCATGGTCGTCCATGCATCACTTCAACTTGTCAGCGTGACGTCATAATGACACGTGCAAGCGCGCCGGCCAGTCGTTCAGACGTTTCGCGTTCACCATGGGACAATCGACAGCGGTGCTTTATGACTCGGCCACAGTGCAAGAAGCCAACGCTCGCAACAGAAGCACATTGCGTATTCTATCAGTTCGTTAAAAAAGTCTCGCGCTTGACGACTTGAATACTTGGAGAGATAGAAGTATAGATTAGCAACGAAACTAGTCGAGCATCCAAACGCACCGCCACTCGTTCCAACGAACGACCACAGCATTCAGCAGCATGGCATCAGATTCGGAATCTTCGACTGAACAAGACAAGAAGAAGAAAAAGGAGAAGAAGGAGAAGAAAGAAAAGAAGGAGAAAAAGGAAAAGAAAGAGAAGAAGGAAAAGAAGGAGAAAAAGAGCAAGAAGGAAGACAAGGAGCAACATCATGAAGTAACCGAATCCGACGACGAAAAGAAACGACTGAAAAAGGAAAAGAAGAAAGCCAAAAAGGAGGAGAAAAAGGCCAAGAAGAAGGAAAAGAAGAAAAAGAAGGACGCGGACAGTCACTCATCCGACTCCGAAGGATCCGCAGCTGACAATCACAAGACCACTAATGGGTCAGCTTCGCAACCGGCCGTCGTCGAACCGGCTAGTACGCCAGCTAGCAGCAACAGCCGATATATAACCATAGACCCGACCAAGTCGAACGCATCTACCGCCAGACAACGAAGTACAATCTCACGGAATCAACGGCCGAAGGAACCATTGCCGCAGTTTGACGAGACACCCGATTGGATGTTCCAGCAAAACAATTCGGAGGACAAGGTAGTTGGCCTTGGCATCGCCGCAAAACTTGCCAAGGAGCGCCGCCAGGAGCGACAAGCCAGTGTGACAAAGCAAATACTTGATGATGTTGGAACAAGCTCCGATTCTAGAGCTTTTGCAAAGGATTTCAAGTCAAAAATGGAAACTGACAAGGATTTGAAAAAGAGAGTCGTGCTTGACAAGAATGCGTCGCCAAAGGACCAATTTCTAGTTCTCCTTAATCATGATCCTTGGCTGAATCACAGGAACAAAACCTATGACGACGAGCTTACCTATGACTTCATTCGAAAGAACTCTAGAGTTTGTCGCAAAAAGATTAGCCTCGACTTTGCCAAGGACAAGATTTATCCGTTCAGCGTCCTTTGCGCCCTCGGCGCCAGCGCAAAGACGCTGGCGGAATGCTACAAGGCGTATCCACATGCAGCCGCATGGAACGATGGGTTTATTGGTACGCCCATGCATTACGCTTGCAACTATCGCGCACCGGCAGAGGTGTTGAAATTCCTGATTGATGAAGTACGTGTTGATGACGAGTCGAGCAGCAGCAGTTCCGGTAGCAGCAAAGGCTCGTCCGATGCTGACAAGAACTCCATGATTTGGTCAACGAATCACATGTTTCGACTTCCAATCCACTTGGCTTGCATGGCGCAAGCTCCCGTTGCCTCGTTGAAAATGTTGATTGACGAGTACAAGCAGGGACTAGCGCGCGTTGACAAGGACGGTAATACACCGCTCCATTATGCGTGCGACCATGCAGACGCCGATTTGGACGTTGTCGATATGTTAGCGATTAAGAACAAAAAGGCTGTTGTTGTCAAGAACAAGACAAATGGACAGACACCCGTGCATCTTGCTGTCCATCGAGGATGCCGTTTAGAAATCATTGAAGCTCTCTTTCTCTCCGAACCCGATCGGGCCCTGTCCATTGCTGATAAGGAAGGGAATATACCGCTTCACGTTGCAGTATTAACGAACGCTGACATGAAGATTATCCAGTTTCTCGTTTGGAATCATGCAGACGGAGTGACCACTTACAACGACAAGAACGAGCGACCCATCGACATTGCACGGCGGCTTCAACGGAAAAATAGAGACTTGGCCGAGATTCTGGATCCATTAGGAGAGAGCTGAGCTTACAATAAGTTGAGAGAGATAACTTCCGGTAGGAGTTGTAAGTTTAAAAGCATTGGCGCGCAAATATATTGAATGGTTCTGATCTACTTAACATGCCCACAAAGTAACTAATCAGTGATTTATTTTTCAATGCATGTTTAAAGAGGTGAACTCACACCCACTAGCTAGATATGTCAAAAGAGTTGCTAACTGCACTTATTCACTGTTTATGTCACTATCATCAATCTACTTTCTGCCTCATTCTGCAGCCACTGTTAACAAGCTGCTGATAGTAAATTAGATGATTCTTGGGCAATGCTGAGCATCCCTTGTGGCACCCAATAATGCTTGCAACAATGACAGGCTAATGAATAGGCATTCCTTTCAGTTGCTGCTTGGCAGGGTGATTCTTTGGGCAGTTGATGCTGGTGCTAACTTTCTTATTTCAAGTGCGCTACAAGATAAGTTGACTGGCTGCATACACATGGCTCAAGGTGTGGGCTACTGAAAGGCATGACAGCTTCTGGCTGAGACTGGTGACAAGTTATCATCAATCACATAGCAGTCCACTGAGACACTAGCCAGTAAACTTATCTTGACCCCAGGTCCTATAGACAACCCCATCAATTAAAAACATTGCCACCACGGGCCAAGATGTCAATGAGGCCAACAAACCCTAACAAACCTGGCAAGCTCAAATTTTTGGGAAGTTGTGGGAGTAGATGTGCCAGATAGAAAGGAAGGACTGTTTCAGAATCCAGACCAGCTTATGGCCATTATTTTGGGAATAGACCTGCTAGCTTCCAACAAAGCTGAGGATTGTGCCACCAAACCAAACCTGCCACACCACACTGATAGGTCCCCTGAACATCCCCATCAATTACAAACATTGCCACCATGGGCCAAGATTTTAATGAGGCCAACTAGCCCAAACAAACCTGGGAAGCTCAAGTTTTTGAAAAGTTGTGGAAGTAGATGTGCCAAATTTCAGTCAGCAGCTGCCATGCCCTTCAAGTGCCCATACCTTGAGCCATGCGTATGCCCAAATCAAGCCAGAATGGTGCTAACATCCTTCTTTCAGGTGCGCTACAGGATGGATTGCCTGGCTGGTCCCTTGGTATACTGCAATGTGACTGGTGAGAACTCAGCCAGCAGATGCCCAAATTTTCCAACGTCCACACCTTGAGCCATGTGTATGCCCAAATCAAGCCAGAATGATGCTAATATTCTTGTATTTGGTGACAACTTGTCACCAGTCTCGCCTGCAGATGCCATGATATTCACAGACACCTACAGCAGGCCCGATAGGTGCCCAAATTACACCAGAATGGTGCCAACATCATTAGTCAGGCTGCGCTACAAGATGGTAGGCTTGGCTGGTGTCTCAGGGGAAGGCAATGTATTTGGTGACAACTTGTCACCAGTCTCAGCCCACAGCTGCCATGACATTCAGACACACCTACAGCAAGCCCGGATGCCCAAATTAGACCAGAATGGTGCCAACATCATTTTTGAGGGCTGCGCTACAAGATGGTAAGCTTGGCTGGTGTCTCAGGGGATGGCAATGTATTTGGTGACAACTTGTCACCAGTCTCAGCCCACAGATGCCATGACAATTAAATGCACCTACAGCAACTCTGTAGGTGCCCAAAATACGCCAGAATGGTGCCTCCATCATTATTCAGGCTGCGCTACAAGATGGTGGGCTGGGCTGGTGTCTCAGGGGATGGCAATGTATTTGGTGACAACTTGTCACCAGTCTCAGCCCGCAGATGCCATGACATTCAGACACACCTACAGCAGGCCCTGTAGGTGCCCAAAATACACCTGGATAGTGCCAACATCATTATTCAGGCTGCCCTACAAGATGGTAGGCTTGGCTGGTGTCTCAGGGGATGGCAATGTATTTGGTGACAACTTGTCACCAGTCTCAGCCCACAGCTGCCATGACATTCAGACACACCTACAGCAAGCCCGGTAGGTGCCCAAATTAGACCAGATTGGTGCCAACATCATTTTTGAGGCTGCGCTACAAGTTGGTAAGCTTGGCTGGTGTCTCAGGGGATGGCAATGCATTTGGTGACAACTTGCCACTAGTCTCAGCCTGCAGATGCCATGACATTCAGACACACCAACAGCAGGCCCTGTAGGTGCCCAAAATACACCAGAATGGTGCCAACATCATTTTGGAAGATGCGCTACAAGATGGTAGGCTTGGCTGGTGTCTCAGGGGATGGCAATGTATTTGGTGACAACTTGTCACCAGTCTCAGCCTGCAGATGCCGTGACATTCAGACACACCAACAGCAGGCCCTGTAGGTGCCCAAAAGACACCATAATGGTGCCAACATCATTTTGGAAGATGCGCTACAAGATGGTAGGCTTGGCTGGTGTCTCAGGAGATGGCAATGTCTCAGCCTCCAGATGCCATGACATTCAAACCCCCCTACAGCAGGCCCGGTAGGTGCCCAAAATACACCAGAATGGTGCCAACATCATTGTTAAGGCTGCGCTACAAGATCATAGGCTTGGCTGGTGTCTCAGGGGATGGCAATGTATTTGGTGACAACTTGTCACCAGTCTCAGCCAGCAGCTGCCATGACTTTCAGACACACCTACAGCAGGCCCTGTAGGTGCTCAAATTACACACTCAAATGGTGTCAACATCATTGTTCAAGCTGCGCTACAAGATAGTAAGCTTGGCTGGTGTCTCAGGGAATGGCAATGTATTTGGTGACAACTTGTCACCAGTCTCATCCCGCAGATGCAATGACATTCAAACGCCCCAACAGCTAGCCCTGTAGGTGCCCAACATACACCAGAATGGTGCCAACATCATTTTTCAGGCTGCGCTACAAGATGGTAGGCTTGGCTGCTGTCTCAGGGGATGGCAATGTATTTGGTGACAACTTGTCACCAGTCTCAGCCCGCAGATGCCATGACATTCAAACGCCCATTCAGCAGCCCTGTAGGTGCCCAGCATACACCAGAATGGTGCCAACATCATTATTCAGGCTGCGCTACAAGATGGTAGGCTTGGCTGGTGTCTCAGGGGATGGCAATGTATTTGGTGACAACTTGTCACCAGTCTCAGCCCACAGCTGCCATGACATTTAGACACACCTACAGCAAGCCCGGTAGGTGCCCAAATTAGACCAGAATGGTGCCAACATCATTTTTGAGGCTGCGCTACAAGATGGTAGTCTTGGCTGGTGTCTCAGGGGATGGCAATGCATTTGGTGACAACTTGCCACCAGTCTCAGCCTGCAGATGCCATGACATTCAGACACACCAACAGCAAGCCTGGATGCCCAAATTAGACCAGAATGGTGCCAACATCATTAATCAGGCTGCGCTACAAGATGGTAGGCTTGGCTGGTGTCTCAGGGGATGGCAATGTATTTGGTGACAACTTGTCACCAAATACAGCCCGCAGATGCCATGACATTCAGACAGACCTACAGCAGGCCCTGTAGGTGCCCAAAATACAACAGAATGGTGCCAACATCATCATTTTTCAGGCTGCGCTACAATATGGTAGGCTTGGCTGGTATGTCAGGGGATGGTAATGTATTTGGTGACAACTTGTGCACAGTCTCAGCCTGCAGATGCCGTGACATTCAAACGCCCCTACAGCAATCCTGGTAGATGCCCAAATTAAACCAGAACGGGGCCAACATCATTTTTGAAGATGCGCTACAAGATGGTAAGCTTGGCTGGTGTCTCAGGGGATGGCAATGCATTTGGTGACAACTTGTCACCAGTCTTGGCCCGCAGTTGCCGTTACATTCAAACCCTCCTACAGCAGGCCCTGCAGATGCCCAAATTACACCAGAATGGTGCCAACATCATTATTCAGGCTGCGCTACAAGATGGTAGGCTTGGCTGGTGTCTCAGGGGATGGCAATGTATTTGGTGACAACTTGTCACCAGTCTCAGCCCACAGCTGCCATGACATTCAGACACACCTACAGCAAGCCCGGATGCCCAAATTAGACCAGAATGGTGCCAACATCATTTTTGAGGGCTGCGCTACAAGATGGTAAGCTTGGCTGGTGTCTCAGGGGATGGCAATGTATTTGGTGACAACTTGTCACCAGTCTCAGCCCACAGATGCCATGACAATTAAATGCACCTACAGCAACTCTGTAGGTGCCCAAAATACGCCAGAATGGTGCCTCCATCATTATTCAGGCTGCGCTACAAGATGGTGGGCTGGGCTGGTGTCTCAGGGGATGGCAATGTATTTGGTGACAACTTGTCACCAGTCTCAGCCCGCAGATGCCATGACATTCAGACACACCTACAGCAGGCCCTGTAGGTGCCCAAAATACACCTGGATAGTGCCAACATCATTATTCAGGCTGCCCTACAAGATGGTAGGCTTGGCTGGTGTCTCAGGGGATGGCAATGTATTTGGTGACAACTTGTCACCAGTCTCAGCCCACACTGCCATGACATTCAGACACACCTACAGCAAGTGACACAATATTATTGAGTTGAGTTGACCTGCGTCTTATGACAAGACGGTTAGCTACCTGTGTTTTGTATGCATTTAATCCTGTGCAGGGTAGAGTCACACTTGTGACCAAATCCTCACATACATGAGTGAAATCGCTGACGATCGAGGCGTGAACCTCGACCGTGAACCCAGTGAGAACGAGAAAGAAGCGCACGAGTAGAGTAGCGAGTAACATCCACTATTCTAGCAATTGAGTTTGTTTGTTTGCTTTACGCTGGACGAAGAGGTTGATCGCTCCGAGTCCATTGTAGTCGCTGGAATAAAGGTTCGTCTGATATTATCGTGTCAGATTAACAGTCTTGCTAGCTTGTCTTGACCTGAGAGAGCTGTGCGAAAGAGAGAGAGTAAAAGAATCGAGAAATTGAGAGAGAAAGAGCAGATTCCTTGCGGCGTCGTCAATCCGAATACTTGGCACGAGCGCGTAGAACAGGATCGTATAAGGCTCGACTGCATTGAGAGCGGTTGTTGTGTAAGAAAGGACTTGCGGAAAGCGAGGTATTCACTATCATGGTTGCGATTACTGCGGAAGCTTTGCAGCTTCTCTGCACGAACGTTTTCGGACGAGACATCCAAGAAGCGTTCTTGTTTTGGAATGTAACCACCACTACCCAGATGTTGAGATTGACCAAGGAGCAACTTGAAGCCCCCTACTGGGTCGACAGAGCCGCCATTCAAGCTGGCGTTGGACAACCTGAAGGCGCGCAACCCGACGATGCGCCGCCGGGCGACGAGCCGGCCGAAGAACCGGCCGAAGAGCAAGAAGCCGCCGCCCCAGTACGATACGAGACGACACTAGCACCAGTCTACGTGAACCTTGTCCTCGATGCATGCGAATGGTTTACCATGCACGATGGACCCCCGAACACCAAGAAGTGGGCGTTGCTTGATTTAGGCAAGCTCGAGCGATTCCAAGAGATACTCGCCGAACAAGAAATCGGTCGGAAGCGCGAAGAAGGATACTACGAGCTCGAGTCTAAGAAGAAGCAAGCCGAGCTACTTGCCAAGCAACTCGAAAATGAGAACTTGAAGGCTGAGAAGGCCGAAAAGGAAGCGGATGCCAAGGGTCGATTCTCGAACATCAAGACGAAGCGAGATTACAAGGACTACAAGACGTTCCAGCATCCCCACGGGTGGTTGAGTTGGAGCGCGTCTACCAAGGCAATCGCCAAGCTCCATGGCTGTTCTAACGTGCTCAATAGCAAGTACGTACCAGTCACGGAAGAAGAGAAGGAAGAGTTCAAGGAGCAGCAAATCTTCATGTACACTGCGTTTCGCAATTGTCTCGAA
This sequence comes from Mayamaea pseudoterrestris, assembly GCA_027923505.1. Lineage (NCBI taxonomy): Eukaryota > Bacillariophyta > Bacillariophyceae > Sellaphorales > Sellaphoraceae > Mayamaea > Mayamaea pseudoterrestris. The sequence goes on along the minus strand of BROI01000017.1, from coordinate 144,672 downwards.
GTACCTGGATACCAATCGCTCCTAATGAAGTACGCTGACGAGTCTGACGCTCAGAGCGTCTATCGCGACCTCGCGACCAAGTTTGGTTCCGGCGAGTTAGCTACCATCCAAGCGAACGAACTACAAGCCAAGCTTGCTACGATTCGCCTAGATTCGACCTGGACGAAAGGACACTACAAGTTCCTAAACTACATCGAACAGCTCATGAAGAATCTCGAAGAGTTCCGTCCTGGAGTGACGGATGACAAGAAGAAGTACTACTGGCTCCGAGCTGCAGTGGAAGGCGACGAAGAATTCGGCCCCACGTGCACGACATTCGACCAGCACTTGACATTTGAACGACGACGCATCATCAGTGCGGGCGGTGACCCAGATGCTGTCGTAACGGAAGATTATGACTATCTTTTCGACATGTTGTCGCAGCAGGCTTTGCGCATCGACAACAAGAACGCCAAGTTGAATAAGGGCAAGAAGAACGCCGACCGCCAAGCGAACAACGCGAACACTACCGGCCAAGGACGTGGCAGCGGACGCGGTTCCGGACGTGGTGGAGGACGCGGCGGCCAAGGCGGACGCGGCGCTGGACGAGACGGTGGACGTGGCACTCAAGCGGGCCGCGGTTCCGGAGGACGAGGCTCTTCCGCGCCACTACCAGCAGCCGGCACCCAAGCGCATCGGGAGCGATTCCCTGGTGATTATCTGAACTTTGAACAGTTGTTGCAGGCCCCCTGGTCGTACATGTCGTACGAACGACTCGGCCGACTTAACGAGGACGAATACGCTCAGCTCATGGCTCGACGCGAAGCCGTCCCAAGACCCGCCACAACAAGACGCGCGAACAACGGCAACCGCGCGAATAACCAGCAGTCACAAGCGGCTGCCTCGGTGCCTGGTACAATCCTGTATCAGAATGACGCTGTCTCGATCGCCCCGACGACAGCCACTCAAGGTGCACCGGATGACATGATTAGATCTTTCCTTGCGAACGCCGCGTCGTCTCGCACTCAAGCTGCGAATAACACCCAGCAAGAGTTTATGGGAAGCGACGGCCGTCGGTACCGCGCAATGGTATCGGTGCGCTACAATATGGTGAACGGCAGTGTCTCAGGGGATGGCAATGTGATTTGATGACAACTTGTCACCAGTCTCAGGCGCACAGATGGGTAACACATTCAACGCCCCTACAACCAAGCCTTGAGTGCCTAAAGAGTACACCAGAATGGTGCCAGCATCATTTTCCTCGTTTGCAGAACAAAAACTTGGTTTATCTCCCGCGGGTGGAAGAACCTTTCGTCGACGCCCGCATGGATGACTTCGCGACGCCACCTACGAACAACATGAACTCAGTGGAACGTGTGGTGTGCAGTATGTCGATCGCAATCAGGCTGATACGACGCGCCAAGCCAATGCCCGACGCATGCCAGAAAACCTGACCAAGCGCCTCGACCCGCTTGCCCTAGACGCCACTTGAACGAGTCAAGCGCACCATTAAGAATACGACACAGCTTTTCCGTGCATCGGCACACACCCCATTTCGCCAACACTTTGAGTCGCGATTCCCTCGCCAATGTGGTTCGTTTCGACCATACGGCGGGACAGATACCTGGTTTTCCGAACCCGCCTTCGACGGAATCCGCGGCCATGGCGGATGCAAGATGATGCAACTGTTCGTCGGCAAGAAGAGCTTGCTGACGAGGGGATACCCACTGAGAACCGAGTGACATGCCGAAGACATTACGAGAGGCGCTCTTCGTCGACTTGGCTGATACTCATCGTAACTCGCGGCGCTCGGGAAGCAAGTTGAAACCTTGTTGCGATTCTACGCGATTCGTGACCAACAGAGCGAGCGGATACCAGAACCAGAACCCTGGTGCCTAAAGAGTACACCAGAATGGTGCCAGCATCATTATTCCAGCTGCGCTACAGATGGTAGGCTTGGCTGGTGTCTCAGGGGATAGCAATGTATTTGATGACAACTTGTCACCAGTCTCAACCGCACAGATCCGTGACATTCAAACCCCTACAACAAGCCATGTAGGTGCCCAAAATACACCAGAATGGTGCCAACTTCATTATTCGAGGCTGTGCTACAAGATGAGTAGGCTTGGCTGGTGTCTCAGGGGATGGTATGTATTTGGTGACAACTTGTCACCAGTCTCAGCTCTGCAGACGCCATGACGTTCAACGCCCTACAGCAAGCCCCTGTAGGTGCCCCAAAATACACCAGAAGCTGGCGCCCCTGAACCCGAGTCCGAACGACCATTGTTCGCGGAACCTGTCTTCGACGCGGCCGCGGAGAGTCCAAGTCGAAACCGTCAACGATTTTGACGATGAGTATGACCTAGTCGGTCCGGTGTTTGAACATGACCTTACACCGACCCCAGCGCCTGATTCTGGGGGAACCGTGGATGAAGACGCATTCACGTTGGAAAGCGCTGCCGAGTTAGCCGGTCTGGATCCCAACGGACCCATGCCGTCCTTTACTCCGGCTGAACTGATGGGACGCACTGTCCTTCTTGACGAGGAAGACGGCTCCACGCGACGTTACAAGGTTATTGAACAACTAAACGATCGCGATGAAGCCAACCACAAGATTATCAAGTTTCGATTGAGTCTCGGCGACGGCGACGTCGACGAGCTTATTACCTACAACGAACTAGCCGACCTTTGCGAACGGCAAGATTCTTTACGACTGGGGGACCACCCCGAACTTGACCTTACCGAAGAGCTGGATGCCCGTGGCATTCAACAGTACCAGTCTCTTATCGGTGCCCTCCAGTGGGCAGTGACCCTATGTCGACTAGACATTCATTGTGCCGTAATGACACTTGGCCGATTCCGCTGCGCCCCGCGCCGTGGACACCTGGACCGAGCCAAGCGAGTCTGCGGTTACCTAGCTGAGTACCCTGATGCGGCGATTCGTTTCCGGACGAAGATCGTCGATCACGGGGAACCTACCAAGTATGATTGGTTGCAATCGGTCTACGGCAACTCAAGCGAAGAGCTTCCGTGGAACATGCCGATCCCGAAGGGCAAGCCTGTGCAACTAACTACCTTTATGGACGCGAACCTGTACCATGATTACACTACTGGACGTTCCGCAATGGGAGTCCTGCATTTCCTGAACCAGACGCCCGTCGAATGGTTCTGCAAGCGTCAGAATACTGTCGAGACTGCAACGTACGGATCCGAGTTCGTCGTCGCCAAGACCGCGACGGAACAGATTATGGATTTCCGATACTCCCTACGCATGTTGGGAGTTCCTTTGAGTGGACCAGCCTGGATGTTCGGCGACAACGAAAGTGTCAAGAAGTCGTCAACGATCCCGCACTCCACACTTTCTAAGCGACACAATGCGCTCGCCTACCACCGAGTTCGCGAGGCCATTGCAAGCAATGTTCTGTACTTTGAGCACATCTTCGGCAAGCAGAACGTCGCCGACGTTCTTACCAAGTTCTTGCCGCATGCCACGTTCCGACCCCTGATCATTCCGATTCTTTTCTGGAAGGGTGATACGGCAAACCGATCGTTGTCACAAGCCTAGATCAAGGGGGATGACACAATATTATTGAGTTGAGTTGACCTGCGTCTTATGACAAGACGGTTAGCTACCTGTGTTTTGTATGCATTTAATCCTGTGCAGGGTTGAGTCACACTTGTGACCGAATCCTCACATACATGAGTGAAATCGCTGACGATCGAGGCGTGAACCTCGACCGTGAACCCAGTGAGAACGAGAAAGAAGCGCACGAGTAGAGTAGCGAGTAACATCCACTATTCTAGCAATTGAGTTTGTTTGTTTGCTTTACGCTGGACGAAGAGGTTGATCGCTCCGAGTCCATTGTAGTCGCTGGAATAAAGGTTCGTCTGATATTATCGTGTCACCAAATGACACCAGAATGGTGCCAACATCATTATTCAGGCTGCGCTACAAGATGGTAGGCTTGGCTGGTGTCTCAGGGGATGGCAATGTATTTGGTGACAACTTGTCACCAGTCTCAGCCTGCAGATGCCGTGACATTCAGACACACCTACAGCAAGCCCTGTAGGTGCCCAAATTACACCAGAATGGTGCCAACATCATTATTCAAGCTGCGCTACAAGATGGTAGGCTTGGCTGGTGTCTCAGGGGATGGCAATGTATTTGGTGACAACTTGTCACCAGTCTCAGCCTGCAGATGCCGTGACATTCAAACGCCCCTACAGCAAGCCCTGTAGGTGCCCAAACTACACCAGAATGGTGCCAACATCATTTTGCATGCTGCGTTACAAGATGGTAGGCTTGGCTGGTGTCTCAGGGGATGGCAATGTATTTGGTGACAACTTGTCACCAGTCTCAGCCCGCAGATGCCGTGACATTCAAACGCCCCTACAGCAAGCCCTGTAGGTGCCCAAAATACACCAGAATGGTGCCAACATCATTATTCAGGCTGCGCTACAAGATGGTAGGCTTGGCTGGTGTCTCAGGGGATGGCAATGTATTTGGTGACAACTTGTCACCAGTCTCAGCCCGCAGATGCCGTGACATTCAAACGCCCCTACAGCAAGCCCTGTAGGTGCCCAAAATACACTCAAATGGTGCCAACATCCTTATTCAGGCTGCGCTACAAGATGGTAGGTTTGGCTGGTGTCTCAGGGGATGGCAATGTATTTGGTGACACCTTGTCACCAGTCTCAGCCCGCAGATGCCGTGACATTCATACGCCCCAACAGCAAGCCCTGTAGGTGCCCAACATACACCAGAATGGTGCCAACATCATTATTCAGGCTGCGCTACAAGATGGTAGGCTTGGCTGGTGTCTCAGGGGATGGCAATGTATTTGGTGACAACTTGTCACCAGTCTCAGCCCGCAGATGCCGTGACATTCAAACGCCCCTACAGCAAGCCCTGTAGGTGCCCAAATACACCAGAATGGTGCCAACATCATTATTCAGGCTGCGCTACAAGATGGTAGGCTTGGCTGGTGTCTCAGGGGATGGCAATGTATTTAGTGACAACTTGTCACTAGTGTCAGCCCGCAGATGCCGTGACATTCAAACGCCCTACAGCAAGCCCGATAGGTGCCCAAATTACACCAGAATGGTGCCAACATCATTTTTTAGGCTGCGCTACAAGATGGTAGTCTTGGCTGGTGTCTCAGGGGATGGCAATGTATTTGGTGACAACTTGTCACCAGTCTCAGCCCGCAGATGCCGTGACATTCAAACGCCCCTACAGCAAGCCCTGTAGGTGCCCAAAATAGACCAGAATGGTGCCAACATCATTATTCAGGCTGCGCTACAAGATGGTAGGCTTGGCTGGTGTCTCAGGGGATGGCAATGTATTTGGTGACAACTTGTCACCAGTCTCAGCCCGCAGATGCCGTGACATTCAAACGCCCCTACAGCAAGCCCTGTAGGTGCCCAAAATACACCAGAATGGTGCCAACATCATTTTTCAGGCTGCGCTACAATATGGTAGGCTTGGCTGGTGTCTCAGGGGATGGCAATGTATTTGGTGACAACTTGTCACCAGTCTCAGCCCGCAGATGCCGTGACATTCAAACGCCCCTACAGCAAGCCCTGTAGGTGCCCAAAATACACCAGAATGGTGCCAACATCATTATTCAAGCTGCGCTACAAGATGGTAAGCTTGGCTGGTGTCTCAGGGGATGGCAATGTATTTGGTGACAACTTGTCACCAGTCTCAGCCCGCAGGTGCCGTGACATTCAGACGCCCCTCTAGCAAGCCCGGTAGGTGCCCAAAATACACCAGAATGGTGCCAACATCATTATTCAGGCTGCGCTACAAGATGGTAGGCTTGGCTGGTGTCTCAGGGGATGGCAATGTATTTGGTGACAACTTGTCACCAGTCTCAGCCTGCAGATGCCGTGACATTCAAACCCCCCTACAGCAAGCCCTGTAGGTGCCCAAAATACACCAGAATGGTGCCAACATCATTATTCAGGCTGCGCTACAAGATGGTAGGCTTGGCTGGTGTCTCAGGGGATGGCAATGTATTTGGTGACAACTTGTCACCAGTCTCAGCCCGCAGCTGCCATGACATTCAGACACACCTACAGCAGGCCCTATAGATGCCCAAATTAAACCAGAATGGTGCCAACATCATTGTCCAAGATGCGCTACAAGATGGTAGGCTTGGCTGGTGTCTCAGAGGATGGCAATGTATTTGGTGACAACTTGTCACCAGTCTCAGCCCGCAGATGCCGTGACATTCAAACGCCCCTACAGCAAGCCCTGTAGGTGCCCAAAATACACCAGAATGGTGCCAACATCATTGTTCAGGCTGCGCTACAAGATGGTAGGCTTGGCTGGTGTCTCAGGGGATGGCAATGTATTTGGTGACAACTTGTCACCAGTCTCAGCCTGCAGATGCCATGACATTCAAACGCCCCTACAGCAAGCCGGGTAGGTGCCCAAAATACACTTGAACGGTGCCAACATCATTTTTGAGGATGCGCTACAAGATGGTAAGCTTGGCTGGTGTCTCAGGGGATGGCAATGTATTTGGTGACAACTTGTCACCAGTCTCATCCCGCAGATGCCATGACATTCAAACGCCCCTACAGCTAGCCCTGTAGGTGCCCAATATACACCATAATGGTGCCAGCATCATTATTCAGGCTGCGCTACAAGATGGTAGGCTTGGCGTGAGTCTCAGGGGATAGCAATGTATTTGGTGACAACTTGTCACCAGCCTCAGCCCGCAGATGCTGTTACATTCAAACCCCCTACAGCAGGCCCTGCAGGTTCCCGAATTACACCAGAATGGTGCCAACATCATTGTTCAAGCTGCGCTACAAGATGGTAGGCTTGGCTGGTGTCTCAGGGGATGGCAATGTATTTGGTGACAACTTGTCACCAGTCTCAGCCCTCAGATGCCATGACATTCAGACACACCTACAGCAAGCCTGGTAGGTGCCCAACATACACCAGGATAGTGCCAACATCATTGTTCAAGCTGCGCTACAAGATGGTAGGCTTGGCTGGTGTCTCAGGGGATGGCAATGTATTTGGTGACAACTTGTCACCAGTCTCAGCCCGCAGATGCCATGACATTCAAACACCCCTTCAGCAAGCCCTGTAGGTGCCCAGCATACACCAGAATGGTGCCAACATCATTTTTCAGGCTGCGCTACAAGATGGTAGGCTTGGCTGCTGTCTCAGGGGATGGCAATGTATTTGGTGACAACTTGTCACCAGTCTCAGCCCGCAGATGCCGTGACATTCAAACGCCCCTACAGCAAGCCCTGTAGGTGCCTAAAATACACCAGAATGGTGCCAACATCATTATTCAGGCTGCGCTACAAGATGGTAGGCTTGGCTGGTGTCTCAGGGGATGGCAATGTATTTGGTGACAACTTGTCACCAGTCTCAGCCCGCAGATGCCGTGACATTCAAACGCCCCTACAGCAAGCCCTGTAGGTGCCCTAAATACACCAGAATGGTGCCAACATCATTATTCAGGCTGCGCTACAAGATGGTAGGCTTGGCTGGTGTCTCAGGGGATGGCAATGTATTTGGTGACAACTTGTCACCAGTCTCAGCCCGCAGATGCCGTGACATTCAAATGCCCCTACAGCAAGCCCTGTAGGTGCCCAAAAATACCAGAATGGTTCCAACATCCTTATTCAGGCTGCGCTACAAGATGGTTGGCTTGAATGGTGTCTCAGGGGATGGCAATGTATTTGGTGACAACTTGTCACCAGTCTCAGCCTGCAGATGCCGTGACATTCAAACGCCCCTACAGCAAGCCCTGTAGGTGCCCAAAATACACCAGAATGGTGCCAACATCATTATTCAGGCTGCGCTACAAGATGGTAGGCTTGGCTGGTGTCTCAGGGGATGGCAATGTATTTGGTGACAACTTGTCACCAGTCTCAGCCCGCAGATGCCGTGACATTCAAATGCCCCTACAGCAAGCCCTGTAGGTGCCCAAAATACACCAGAATGGTGCCAACATCATTATTCAGGCTGCGCTACAAGATGGTAGGCTTGGCTGGTGTCTCAGGGGATGGCAATGTATTTGGTGACAACTTGTCACCAGAGTCCACCGCAGATGCCGTGACAATCAAACGCCCCTACAGCAAGCCCTGTAGGTGCCCAAAATACACCAGAATGGTGCCAACATCATTATTCAGGCTGCGCTACAAGATGGTAGGCTTGGCTGGTGTCTCAGGGGATGGCAATGTATTTGGTGACAACTTGTCACCAGTCTCAGCCCGCAGAGGCCGTGACATATAAATGCCCCTACAGCAAGCCCTGTAGGTGCCCAATTTACACCAGAATGGTGCCAACATCATTATTCAGGCTGCGCTACAAGATGGTAGGCTTGGCTGGTGTCTCAGGGGATGGCAATGTATTTGGTGACAACTTGTCACCAGTCTCAGCCCACAGATGCCGTGACATTCAAACGCCCCTACAGCAAGCCCTGTAGGTGCCCAACATACACCAGAATGGTGCCAACATCATTATTCAGGCTGCGCTACAAGATGGTAGGCTTGGCTGGTGTCTCAGGGGATGGCAATGTATTTGGTGACAACTTGTCACCAGTCTCAGCCCGCATATGCCGAGACATTCAAACGCCCCTACAGCAAGCCCTGTAGGTGCCCAAAATACACCAGAATGGTGCCAACATCATTATTCAGGCTGCGCTACAAGATGGCAGGCTTGGCTGGTGTCTCAGGGGATGGCAATGTATTTGGTGACAACTTGTCACCAGTCTCAGCCCGCAGATGCCGAGACATTCAAACGCCCCTACAGCAAGACCTGTAGGTGCCCAACATACACCAGAATGGTGCCAAAATCATTATTCAGGCTGCGCTACAAGATGGTAGGCTTGGCTGTTGTCTCAGGGGATGGCAATGTATTTGTGACAACTTGTCACCAGTCTCAGTCCGCAGATGCCGTGACATTCAAACGCCCCTACAGCAAGCCCTGTAGGTGCCCAAAATACACCAGAATGGTGCCAACATCATTATTCAGGCTGCGCTACAAGATGGTAGGCTTGGCTGGTGTCTCAGGGGATGGCAATGTATTTGGTGACAACTTGTCACCAGTCTCAGCCCACAGATGCCGAGACATTCAAACGCCCCTACAACATGCCCTGTAGGTACCCAACATACACCAGAATGGTGCCAACATCTTTTTTCAGGCTGCGCTACAAGATGGTAGGCTTGGCTGCTGTCTCAGGGGATGGCAATGTATTTGGTGACAACTTGTCACCAGTCTCAGCCCGCATATGCCGAGACATTCAAACGCCCCTACAGCAAGCCCTGTAGGTGCCCAAAATACACCAGAATGGTGCCAAAATCATTATTCAGGCTGCGCTACAAGATGGCAGGCTTGGCTGGTGTCTCAGGGGATGGCAATGTATTTGGTGACAACTGACAACTTGTCACCAGTCTCAGCCCGCAGATGCCGTGACATTCAAACGCCCCTACAGCAAGCCCTGTAGGTGCCCAAAATACACCAGAATGGTGCCAACATCATTATTCAGGCTGCGCTACAAGATGGTAGGCTTGGCTGGTGTCTCAGGGGATGGCAATGTATTTGGTGACAACTTGTCACCAGTCTCAGCCAGCAGATGCCGTGACATTCAAACGCCCCTACAGCAAGCCCTGTAGGTGCCCAAAATACACCAGAATGGTGCCAACATCATTATTCAGGCTGCGCTACAAGATGGTAGGCTTGGCTGGTGTCTCAGGGGATGGCAATGTATTTGGTGACAACTTGTCACCAGTCTCAGCCCGCAGATGCCGTGACATTCAAATGCCCCTACAGCAAGCCCTGTAGGTGCCCAAAATACACCAGAATGGTGCCAACATCATTATTCAGGCTGCGCTACAAGATGGTAGGCTTGGATGGTGTCTCAGGGGATGGCAATGTATTTGGTGACAACTTGTCACCAGTCTCAGCCTGCAGATGCCGTGACATTCAAATGCCCCTACAGCAAGCCCTGTAGGTGCCCAAAATACACCAGAATGGTGCCAACATCATTATTCAGGCTGCGCTACAAGATGGTAGGCTTGGCTGGTGTCTCAGGGGATGGCAATGTATTTGGTGACAACTTGTCACCAGTCTCAGCCCGCACATGCCGAGACATTCAACCGCCCCTACAACATGCCCTGTAGGTACCCAACATACACCAGAATGGTGCCAACATCATTATTCAGGCTGCGCTACAAGATGGCAGGCTTGGCTGGTGTCTCAGGGGATGGCAATGTATTTGGTGACAACTTGTCACCAGTCTCAGCCCGCAGATGCCGTGACATTCAAACGCCCCTACAGCAAGCCCTGTAGGTGCCCAAAATACACCAGAATGGTGCCAACATCATTATTCAGGCTGCGCTACAAGATGGTAGGCTTGGCTGGTGTCTCAGGGGATGGCAATGTATTTGGTGACAACTTGTCACCAGTCTCAGCCTGCAGATGCCGTGACATTCAAACGCCCCTACAGCATGCCCTGTAGGTGCCCAAAATACACCAGAATGGTGCCAACATCATATTCAGCGTAGGGTGTGTCATAGCGGATGCCATGTGGTGCCAACATCATTATTCAGGCTGCGCTACAAGATGGTAGGCTTGGCTGGTGTCTCAGGGGATGGCAATGTATTTGGTGACAACTTGTCACCAGTCTCAGCCTGCAGATGCCGTGACATTCAAACGCCCCTACAGCAAGCCCTGTAGGTGCCCAAAATACACCAGAATGGTGCCAACATCATTATTCAGGCTGCGCTACAAGATGGTAGGCTTGGCTGGTGTCTCAGGGGATGGCAATGTATTTGGTGACAACTTGTCACCAGTCTCAGCCCGCAGATGCCGTGACATTCAAACGCCCCTACAGCAAGCCCTGTAGGTGCCCAAAATACACCAGAATGGTGCCAACATCATTATTCAGGCTGCGCTACAAGATGGTAGGCTTGGCTGGTGTCTCAGGGGATGGCAATGTATTTGGTGACAACTTGTCACCAGTCTCAGCCCACAGATGCCGTGACATTCAAACGCCCCTACAGCAAGCCCTGTAGGTGCCCAAAATACACCAGAATGGTGCCAACTTCATTATTCAGGCTGCGCTACAAGATGGTAGGCTTGGCTGGTGTCTCAGGGGATGGCAATGTATTTGGTGACAACTTGTCACCAGTCTCAGCCCGCAGATGCCGTGACATTCAAACGCCCCTACAGCAAGCCCTGTAGGTGCCCAAAATACACCAGAATGGTGCCAACATCATTATTCAGGCTGCGCTACAAGATGGTAGGCTTGGCTGGTGTCTCAGGGGATGGCAATGTATTTGGTGACAACTTGTCACCAGTCTCAGCCCGCAGATGCCGTGACATTCAAACGCCCTACAGCAAGCCCTGTAGGTGCCCAAAATACACCAGAATGGTGCCAACATCATTATTCAGGCTGCGCTACAAGATGGTAGGCTTGGCTGGTGTCTCAGGGGATGGCAATGTATTTGGTGACAACTTGTCACCAGTCTCAGCCCGCAGATGCCGTGACATTCAAACGCCCCTACAGCAAGCCCTGTAGGTGCCCAAAATACACCAGAATGGTGCCAACATCATTATTCAGGCTGCGCTACAAGATGGTAGGCTTGGCTGGTGTCTCAGGGGATGGCAATGTATTTGGTGACAACTTGTCACCAGTCTCAGCCCGCAGATGCCGTGACATTCAAACGCCCCTACAGCAAGCCCTGTAGGTGCCCAAAATACACCAGAATGGTGCCAACATCATTATTCAGGCTGCGCTACAAGATGGTAGGCTTGGCTGGTGTCTCAGGGGATGGCAATGTATTTGGTGACAACTTGTCACCAGTCTCAACCCGCAGATGCCGTGACATTCAAACGCCCCTACAGCAAGCCCTGTAGGTGCCCAAAATACACCAGAATGGTGCCAACATCATTATTCCAGCTGCGCTACAAGATGGTCAGCTTGGCTGGTTTCTCAGGGGATGGCAATGTATTTGGTGACAACTTGTCACCAGTCTCAGCCTACAGATGCCGTGACATTCAAACGCCCCTACAGCATGCCCTGTAGGTGCCCAAAATACACCAGAATGGTGCCAACTTCATTTTTCAGGCTGCGCTACAAGATGGTAGGCTTGGCTGGTGTCTCATGGGATGGCAATGTATTTGGTGACAACTTGTCACCAGTCTCAGCAAACAGATGCCGTGACAATCATACGCCCCTACAGCAAGCCCTGTAGTAGCCCAAAGTACACCAGAAAGGTGCCAACATCATTATTCAGGCTGCGCTACAAGATGGTAGGCTTGGCTGGTGTCTCAGGGGATGGCAATGTATTTGGTGACAACTTGTAGGTGGGTGCCATCACCAGAATGGTGCCAACATCATTTCAAGCTGCGCTACAGCTGGCTGTGTCTCAGGGGATGGGACTTGAGTCTCAACCCGCAGATGCCGTGACATTCAAACGCCCCTACAGCAAGCCATGTAGGTGCCTAAAGTACACCAGAATGGTGCCAACATCATTATTCCAGCTGCGCTACAAGATGGTAGGCTTGGCTGGTGTCTCAGGGGATGGCAATGTATTTGGTGACAACTTGTCACCAGTCTCAGACCGCAGATGCCGTGACAATCAAACGCCCCTACAGCAAGCCCTGTAGGTGCCCAAAATACACCAGAATGGTGCCAACAGCATTATTCTGGCTGTGCTACAAGATGGTAGGTTTGGCTGGTGTCTCAGGGGATAACAATGTATTTGGTGACAACTTGTCACCAGTCTCAGCCCGCAGATGCCATGATATTCAAACCCCCCTACAGCAAGCCCTGTAGGTGCCCAAAATACAATAGAATGGTGCCAACTACATTATTCAGGCTGCGCTACAAGATGGTAGGCTTGGCTGGTGTCTCAGGGGATAACAATGTATTTGGTGACAACTTGTCACCAGTCTCAGCACGCAGATGCCGTGACATTCAAACGCCCCTACAGCAAGCCCTGTAGGTGCCCAAAATACACCAGATTGGTGCCAACTTCATTATTCAAGCTGTGCTACAAGATGGTAGGCTTGGCTGGTGTCTCAGGGGATGGCAATGTATTTGGTGACAACTTGTCACCAGTCTCAGCAAACAGATGCCGTGACATTCAAACGCCCTACAGCAAACCCTGTAGGTGCCTAAAATACACCAGAATGGTGCCAACATCATTATTCAAGCTGCGCTACAAGATGGTAGGCTTGGCTGGTGTCTCAGGGGATGGCAATGTATTTGGTGACAACTTGTCACCAGTCTCAACCCGCAGATGCTGTGACATTCAAACGCCCCTACAGCAAGCCCTGTAGGTGCCCAAAATACACCAGAATGGTGCCAACTTCAATATTCAAGCTGCGCTACAAGATGGTAGGCTTGGCTGGTGTCTCAGGGGATGGCAATGTATTTGGTGACAACTTGTCACCAGTCTCAGCCCACAGATGCCGTGACAATCATACGCCCTACAGCAAGCCCCATTGAATGGATTGCACATCCAAGATCTTTAATTCATACCTAGCAACCGTAGAGACTCATAAGACTCATATTGAAGCAGGCTGGCCCATGGACATGGCTATTGAGTGTGTTTGTATTTGAATAGCTGAAACCAAGGCTGAACCCAACACCGGTCATTTTAGTGGAGGGTTTGAGGGTATACCATTGAATGGATTGCACATCCTGCATCCTTTATGCATGCCTAGCAACCGCAGAGATTAAGATTAAAGCTGGCTGGCATGTGGCTATGGCTATTGAGTGTGTTTATATTTGAGTAGCTAGACCCATGCCGAACCCAACCCAAGTCATTTTACTGGAGGAGGTGTAGGAATACCATTGAATGGATTGCACATCCTGTATCCTTTATGCATGCCTAGTAACCGCAGAGACTCATATTGAATCTGGATGGCCCATGGCTATGGCTATTGAGTGTGTTTGGATAGCTGACGCCAATGTGCCTGCCAGCCACCACCTAACCCCACCCAACCATGGTCATTTTACTGGAGGGTGTGAAGGTAAACCATTGAGCGGATTGCAAATCCTACATCCTTTATGCATGCCTAGCAACCGCAGAGACTCATATTGAAGCAGGCTGGCTCATGGTTATGTCTATTGAGTGTGTTTGTATTTGAATAGCTGAAACCATGGCTGAACCCAACCCCGGTCATTTTACTGGAGGGTTTGAAGGTGTACCGTTGAATGGATTGCACATCCTGCATCCTTTATGCTTGCCTAGCAACCGCAGAGACTCAGATTGAAGCTGGCTGGCATGTGGCTATGGCTATTGAGTGTGTTTATATTTGAGTAGCTGGACCCATGCCGAACCCAACCCCGGTCATATTACTGGAGAGAAGTTGTAGGTATACCCTTGAATGGATTGCACATCCTGTATCCTTTATGCATGCCTAGCAACCGCAGAGACTCGTATTGAAGCTGGCTGGTACATGGATATGGCAATTGAGTGTGTTTGAATAGCTAAAACCAATGTGCCTGCTGACCACCAAACCCCACCCAACCCCGGTCATTTTACTGGAGGGTGTAAAGGTATACCATTCGAACAGATTGCACATCCTACATTCATATTCCATGCCTTGCAACTGCAGAGACTCATATTGAAGCTGGCTGGCTCATGGCTATGGCTATTGAGTGTGTTTGTATCTGAATAGCTGAAACTGTTGCTGAACCCAACCCCAGTCATTTTTCTGGAGGGTTTGAAGGTATACCATTGAATGGATTGCACATCCTGCATATTTATTCCATGCCTAGCAACCGCAGAGACTCAGATTGAAGCTTGCTGGCACATGGCTATGGCTATTGAGTGTGTCTGAATAGCTGAAACCGTTGTGCCTGCCAGCCACCACCAAACCATACCCAACCCCGGTCATTTTACTGGAGGGTGTGAAGGTAAACCATGGAATGGATTGCACATCCTACATCCTTTATGCATGCCTAGCAACCGCAGAGACTCATATTGAAGCAGGCTGGCTCATGGCTAGTGAGTGTGTTTGTATTTGAATAGCTGAAAACCCAACCCCGGTCATTTTACTGGAGGGTGTGAAGGTAAACCATGGAATGGATTGCACATCCTACATCCTTTATGCATGCCTAGCAACCGCAGAGACTCATATTGAAGCAGGCTGGCTCATGGCTAGTGAGTGTGTTTGTATTTGAATAGCTGAAAACGTTGCTGTACCCAACCCCAGTCATTTTTCTGGAGGGTTTAATGGTACACCATTGATTAGATTGCACATCCTGCATCCTATGTGCATGCCTAGCAACCGCAGAGACTCATATTGAAGCTGGATGGCCCGGGGCTATGGCTATTGAGTGTGTTTGAATAGCTGAAATTGTTGTGTCTGCCAGCCATTACCAAACCTCACCCAACCCCGGCCATTTTACTGGAGGAGTTGTAGGTATACCATTGAATGGATTGCACATCCTGCATCCTTATGAATGCGTCGCGACCGCGAGACTCATGAAGCATGGCGCTGGCATGGCTATTGTTGATTTCATACATGCGGTAAATTACCTGTCGTACTCCGACCTCCCAGTTGTCATTCGTCCGAGGGTTTGAAGGTACCAGTGGTCGTGGAAATATATGCACATCGTCTGCATCCGTAGAACATGGCCTTGCCGGTAAGGCATTTACATCTTCCTAGTCCAGTCTATGAACACTCCTGAGATGAAGCTGAGCTGGCACATGGCTTATGCGCTGTTGAGTGTGTTTTATCTCATTTTCCTGCAGCACAGCACCACCCAACTCATGCCGAACCACAACATTCCTGGCGTTTTCTGGAGGTAGTTTGAAGGTAAAACCACGACAGATGGCATCCTGCGTGTACGAACGCGCACCGTTGCGAGCAACCGCCAGACGTACATATTACGTCGGCCTCACTCTGCAGCATTACTGGTTAGTACCATTGTGAGATTGCTGCTGCAAATCATTGCGCTACATACTGCTCCCAGCGCTGTAACTGATTGCTCAAAGTTTCGGGATCAAAGCCTAGCAACCGAAGAGACTCAGATTGAAGCTGGCTGGCACATGGCTAGGGCTATTGAGTGTGTTTCATTGACTGTAAACATTTCCCTGCCAGCCACCACCCAACTCAAACTTACCCTGGTGATTAGTGTAAAAGGAACAGGTAGGTACTTGACTGTGAACTCACAATTTGCATCCAGGCTCAGATAGTGTAAGGTTGCTAAAAAGATGATAGTGGCTACCGGTAGTACTTTTTGGCCGACGCGCTGCTACCATAGGCACTATCCAATCCTTCGACTCCCGGTCCATATCCTACCGGTAGTACTCTGCAGCAAACTCGTATACTAGTACAGATTTGATGATTGTAAGCTAGCATATAATGTAGGCTTTGATCGTGTATGTCATGTAAGATTGGTACCTGCCAGGCTAGTAAAAGAAACTCTTAAAAAATTCCTTCCACAACCAAAAGGCAGAGAACTTTGGCCGACCCATCATTTGAAGCATTGCCATCTTTAACCAACATATTGGTTAGCTGTCACCAATCACATTGCAGTCTACTAAGGGACAAGCCAGGCAAATTTTCTTGTAGCGCACCTGCAATAAGGATGTTAGCACCATTCTGGCTTGATTTGGGCATGCACATGGCTCTAGGTAGGGCATTTGAAAATAACAGCATCTGCTGGCTGAGACTGGTGACAAGTTGTCAACAGTCACAATGCCGTCTACTGAGGGACCAGCCAGGCAGTTTTTCTTGTAGCGCAAGCTGAATAATGATGTTGGCACCATTCTGGTGTAATTTGGGTGTATACAGGGCATGTTATAGGGGCAATTATACGTCACAGCATCTGTGGGCTGAGACTGGTGAGAATTTCTCACCAGTCACATTGCAGTCTACTGAGACACCAGCCAGGCATGCCATCTTGTAGCGCAGACTGAATAATGATGTTGGCACCATTCTGGTGTGATTCGGGCTTATGCAGGGCATGTTATAGGGGCAATTCACAAAGGAACCAGCTCCATGGTGCTACAGTGCATGGCCTTCCAAATCTACCCCCAATTGTAGTCTTACTCCATCAATTCCATTTGGCTATGCTTGGGGACATGCTTGCGGTGAGATTGGTGCAGAAATTCATCCATAGCTGATTCCTAGCAGCTACGGTGTGGGAGGGCAATCCAGATATCCACACAGGTACCAGCTCCATGGTGCTACAGTGCATGGCCTTCCAAACCTACCCGCCCATTGTAGTCTTGCTCCATCAATCATGTTTGGCTATGCTTGGGGACGTGCTTGCGGTGAGATTGATGCATAAATATCATCCATAGCTGATTCCTAGCATTTATGGTATGGGAGGGCAATCCAGCCATCCACACAGGAACCAGCTTCATGGTGCTACAGTGCATGGCATCCAAACATTACCCTAATTGTTGTCTTGCTCCATCAATCCTGTTAGGCTATGCTTGGGGACATGCTTGCGATGAGATTGGTGCATAAAAATCATCCATAGCTGATTTTTAGCAGCTATGGTATGGGAGGGCATATAAGACATCCACACAGGAACCAGCTCCATGGTGCTATAGTGCATGGCCTTCCAGATATACCCCCAATTGTAGTCTTGTTCCATCAATCCTGTTTGGCTATGAAAGATTATGACGCAACGGTACTCGTTTAGCTAGGAGTAAAGGAGCCGACTGCCGGACCAGTGAGTCTTAGGAGAGACACCGAGGCCCGCCGATATTCTTCCGAACGGTCCCGACGGTTGAGCCCATGGCATACATTATAATTGCACGTTTTGCCTATGACCTTTACGTCTCATGACTAGGTGTAGCACTCTGCATGCAGATAGACGACAATCTTGGTCATGGAGACGCAAGCGCCAATCCCGTTGATCCCTCGCGTTGATTTCCAAGCGAAGAAAGTGGCGAAATTGTATGTGGTTAATGGCGCAGGAAAGAACGAAAAGCGATTGGGGTTGTTGTGCGATTCAACCGATCCCGAGCTGCTCTTGCGGACGATTCGCAATCACACGGAGCTAGCGGAAGAGTTTGATATTCAGAATGACGCCAAGAAGATGCTCAGCATGTTTAAAGCAATGCTATTGGAGGAGATGAAGATGAGCCTGCAGCAGAGCGGCAGATCCCAATTAGGCTAATTTAGGTATGGAGTGTGCCTGCTAACTGTGGATTTGAAAAATAGCTTAAAGCCATCAGCCTCTGGTACTTCAGAGCAGAGCGCACTCATTAACAACTAGTTCAACCATAATCTGGTCATATGGATGGTCAAACTGTTGGTTAGATCACAAGATTAAATGTGATGAGGAAGCTTCTGGCTAGCAGTAGCTAGCTGCTGTCGTATCACGACTCACCGGGACACGTCACGAGGGCTCATCGAGATTGTTCGCAAGTTCCTTCGGATCTTGTTCGGCCTCGTCGAAGACGCCAACAAGCTGTTTCTTCAAGTGTCGACGTCTACTAGTGCTGTAATAGCTTTGCAACTAGTAGTAGTGATATTGGAAGGAGCTGCTGGAAGGACTTGTTTCACAGAGACGCCAGCAGATTGCTTGCGAAATTTTTTTGGCAAACTTTATTTTGGATTCAGATTCCGTTCCGAGATTCTCCGACTGCAGCGACCATGACGAACAATGGCATTTTCTTCTTGATGTCAATGATGAGTCTCCAATTATCAAGTCAAGGCGTGGCGAACGCGTTTCAAGTGTCTCATAGCTCTCCGCGAGACGCTACATTGAAATTGCTTGGTACGTTTCACTACTGAATTGCATTCGAAACAATTCCGACGCCAGGCACATTGAGTTAACTCAAGTTATTTCTTACTCTTGTTGTTCAAGCAGCTCAATCAGCAATTAATACAGATGATGAATCAAATCAAGCTTCCGGTAAGCGTCCGTCTACGTCGTTGCCTCCTCGATCCAAAAAGAAGAATGGGCCAAAGAACAAAAAGAAATGGGTCGATTCATCCAATGCAGCAAATCCATCGGAAGAAGGATTTTCCGACTTTCATGTTTCGCAATATCTGCGCGGATCTTCCAATTTGTTTCGAAAGATGAAAATGGAGGGGGACTACAGCGGAGCGGCTGCCTCAAGCACCTCTTGTACGCAGAGCCTCGACGGCCGCACCGTTTTGGTATTGAACGCCGACTACCAACCAATGTCATATTTGCCACTGAGTCTCTGGCACTGGCAGGAAGCAGTCAAGGCTGTATTCGCGGAAAAGGTGACTGTCGTGGACGTTTATCCGAATATCACCATTCGATCCGCCAACGTTGCCGTGCGACTTCCCTCGGTGATTGCCTTGCGCGACTATGTTCCAACGCAAAAATATTTGCACAAGCATTCGCCGGCGTTTACGAAACGAAACGTCTTTTTGCGAGACGAGTATCGCTGCCAATACTGCAACGTTCAATTCAATAGCAAGGATCTTTCGCTGGATCATGTTTTGCCTCGATGCCTTGGTGGACGCTTGAACTGGGAGAACAGCGTCGCCTGCTGCAAAATTTGCAACGGACGCAAAGGTTCATTGACGCTCAAGGAGATTTCGCGCGTCGGCATGAAGCTTTCCCGGCCGCCGTTTGTGCCGTCGCAGTTTGAACTGTCGCGGATTGCCGCCAGCATGCTGCTTCCGCGCAAAGTACATGCGACCTGGCATCCATATTTGGGGATTATCCACGAATCTGCTGCTGTCAATGACAATAGCCATTGGCGGAGTCAAGATAATGGTCCACCAGGCAATATGGCGCAAGTGCTGCTGGCGGATGAGGGATACGTGGCGTGAGCCAGCGTGAATGGCGTGGAGTGGATCGAATTTCTTTGCCGAGCGTAGACTCTTGAGACGTGAAATGTATATAATAAATCATTAGACTTGACTTTTTATAATAATAAAAAGGTCAAATTAATCATACTATGGTCTACAAAACGCAGCAATTCCGTTTCAATCTCATCCGATCGTCTCGTACTCGCGTCACTTCAACCAAGTGTCGTCCATCTACAACGCGGCCAACTCCGCTTCCAACGCCTTCATGTCATCCTCCTCCTTCTTTGCAAGTTTTGGCATCTTCGAATCGGGTACCGTCGGTAGCGTTTCCAAACCAGTCATTGGTGGCGCAAGTAGCTCAGCCTCCAGGTCGGCCGTCTCCAACGCATTGAGTTCCGCCATGAGCTCGTCCTCATCTGTCATGTCAACCGCTCCCGAAATGGCAAGATTAATCTCGCCCGCCAGCTCCATCTCCTCTCGTACGCCTTCCATAATGTCTTCTGCTTGATCAACATCAATTTCGGTTCTAATCTTTTGCATGGCACTCGTTCCCTGCGCCATGGCTTTAAAGGTTTCGGCATTCTGTGCCGCCGACTCCAAACCAATCACCTGCGTCTCCAATGTCATTTTGATGTTTTGAATCTTGTCATACTCGGCTTCAAACATTTTCTTGCGCTTCATGCATGCAAGAGCGCCTGTACAGAGATTGCATGATCAAGAGTCAGTCTCGTCGTCTCGTCCGTCAAACGCGCAAATATTATAGGCAGTAAAGTAAAGCATCCATGCTGCATTTTCATGATTCTTTCCTTTCGTACCTTTCTTGTCTCCCTTGGCCATTTTCGCTTTGGCTTCCACGACGACTGTATCAATCTTGCGCTGAATATGCTCCTCTCTGTTGGGGCGAGGGACGAGGGACGTTAGAGTGCAAGCAAGCGCGTGAGTTGCAGCAATTAAATCACAGCCAATCATTCTCCATACAAGCACCATCTTACTCACCGCTTTTCTTGATTGGAAATGGTTTCGCGAAGCTTGACAATGGTAACTTGAGGGTCCGACGTTCGAACGACCGAGGTAGCAGAGACGGTCGACGGTTCCGGAGCCTTTTTCTTTCCAAACACGTTCCACATGCTGGCTATGTAACGAGGCGATTTTGCGTATGCGTACGCAAGCTGATAATAGTAAACGCTATAACTATATATTCTATCAAGAAGGAAGGAACCGCTTCGTCTCCTTCACAACGAGTCCATTGTCGCATCACGCGGAACAAGACAACGGTCGCACCGGCGATTTTCGCGTGGAGGGAAGGCGACGTCAAGCCCACGTCACAAGGCAATAGTGTAAACGAGTGCCAGTGAAAACTGCGTCATGAGGCAATATTATGAAACGAGTGCCAGTGTCAATTACGTCATACGGCAATATTACGAAACGGGTGCCAGTGTCAATTACGTCACAAGGCAATATTACGAAACGGGTGCCAGTGAAAACTACGTCATTCAGGCATTAGTACGAAACGAGTGCCAGTGAAAACTACGTCACCAGAAACTGTCGACCATGGCCAACATCATCAGCCGGTCAATCCATCATCACCATCATTTGCACCATGAGAATGACAAGGATACGACTGGCGCTGCTTTCGTCAATGGCGACTGCATGTTGCTGCTTGACAGTGAATGATGCGATGGAATCTACACTTTCTCGTACGTCGAATGATCCACGAGTGTCAATCGAGAAACGCAACAACTTGATCATTGCTCCGTCTCCATCTACCGGTAGACGATTGGAGGAGCCATCACCTACCATGTAAGCTCATGCAAACGGGATTGTTTTATGATCGATATATTGTAGTATATAATTGTTTGTGTGTGTGTGGAGTTCCAATGAATCATTAGTTGTTTGTCTCTCACTACTGGATTCACTCGCTGCATGGACAATACAGACAGCCTACCACTACTTGGCGTCCAACGACGACTTGGTATCCGACGACGACTCCATATCCAACAGTGAGACCCACGCTAAAGCAGCAGCTGGAGCTAGACTACACGCCCTACGAAAATACGGGCTACCATGAGCCTCGATTGGTGCAGCCTGCACCCATTGACGCTGCACCTTCTGCTTCCAAGCAGACGTCCACCGCTACGACCACAAAAACCAGCAGTAGCAGCAGCAGTAACAGTCATACTCCGAGCAGACATGGCGATGGCGATACTCCGGCGCGCGCCGTGGATGACGACGACACTGCTTCCGTCACTGCGGCTTCCACTCGCACCGTCGAGCAACCCGCTGCATCCGGCAGCAGCGGAGGCTTTGGTCTTGGCGTTGGACTGCTGCTCGCCGTCTTTGTCGCGGCAGGACTCTTGTCGCATCATAACACGCGGCAGCGAAACCAGCAGTTGCCAACCAGTGGTTTGGAACTGTTCGACGTGCCACAACGTTCGTCGCGAAAGGGATTTGGCGGCGGCTATTCGGATGTTCCGGAGGCTGATATTCGAGGGCCGCAGCGAGATTACAATATATGATGCGCAAGGCATAATGATAGCTGATACAGTACCGGACATGCATGTTGACGGGCGAGTACACTAATTGTCGCGTCACAGCAATCTTGTTCCAAAATTCTTCCATGTTTCGAGTGACAAGGGCCGTCGAGGCAGATCGTGCTGGTACAGGGAATACATGTAGCGTCGATCGTTGTTGAAATCGTTGTTTCCTTTTATTACAACTGCTCTGTTCGTTCACCAGGCAGTCAATAGCATTTAAATTCTACTTTCCTATACATTGTTTATGATAGCTACAGCTCTTAAACCGCAAGGAGATGGCTGCACACACGAAAGTAGCACATTGTTATTTTATAATGCAGATGCATCTGCCATGCGCGACGCGAACATTACAATTGCAATCTGCATCATAATCGTATAATGCTGCGACACGCGACACTGAATCTACAAAGATTCTAAAAGAACAAACAAGACCAATGAGGTGACTTTATTGCTATTGCTAGTGTGATGGCTTTAACGTAATCACTTGATTGACATGTATAACAGAAAGTGCTTTTACCGAGTGACTTTCATGTCCGTTTAGTCGTACCTGTCACGTGTTGATTAGAATCCAACATCCGAGTCATCGCCGTCCTCCGCGTCATCTTCCGCTCCCTGCATGGCGAGATCATCAATGTTATCCACCTTGGCGCGAGGCGCGTTTGGATCAAAGCAATCGGCCAGTATCGCCTTGGCGGCATCCTCCGCTAGATTCTCCGTGACCATTTGACGAAGGCGGTCATTCTCCTCGCGCAACGCGTAGTAGTCGTTTCGGAGTGACTCGATGAGAAACTTGGTGCGGACGCCCGACTTTTTGATCTTGTCCTTCTTGGATTTCTTGTCTTCTGACATTGTAATGTAGATGAAAGTAGAATGTAAGTGGAAGGAGACGAGTTGTTTGGTTGGTCGACTTGATTGGGTCACTTTCGATGGAACGAAACTGATCGACGAGCGATGTGTGGTGTCAAGTGAGGCGAGGTTGAGGCGCGGATCCGGATCCTTTCCGGGTGATGGACATTCTCCGACTAAAAAGAATATATCATAGTCATGCGGAATGTGCTTGGAATAGCCCGAACAAGGCCATTCGGGCAAGCACGTCATGTTTCAGAGTCATCATGATCGTTGATGAGTGTTTTCCACTATTCAACCTACACTGGGTATATTCTGTAGCTATAGATTGTACTAAATAAGAAACATAGAATGCATAAAACAGCTTCAACGTAAATTGGGGCTGCTCTAGACGCCTCCCCAATTAGAGCCTGGCTAAAGGCAATAGCAAAAGTGGTTCCGAATTAATTCTTCACGTTCTTTTTCACGATCTAGTCGGAACGCAAAATGCCACTCACACGACTGATCTGCCTCACCGCTTCCGCACGCTTCCTCGTCGCGTCCTTTCGCGAACGAGTAACGATCGATTCACACTTTCCTCCCACACCTTCTTCGCTCATAGCAATCGCCTTGGGTCTGTTAAACTTTATCATATCAGAATAGCAAGCAGTATAGTTCGATTCGCAACGTTCTATAGCATCGAAAACGTTGCTCCCATAGACCAGCCTTCGAGAGATGCACGACAAGCTCGCGCAGTCTTCCACGCTCATTTCGCAAGCAACTGCTTCTACCGCAACAAAACTCCCGAGCCGCCGGAGCCTTCGAAGATTTCGATCCAATCAAAGCAAGATAAACATGAGTCAGCAGCAGCAGCAGCTACATGGACGCCGCCTGAATGCCAACGACTCTTTACGCGAAACTCTGACGGAACTAAAATGTATGGAGGAGAATGATTCGCTTCGAATCAAGGCGCTCGACTGGTTGGAACGCATCCTTGCGAAATGGTCATTTGCATGCAGCAATGAGAGTCATACTGGAAGCTCTACTAGCAGCAGTAAACGAAGCGACAACGAGGACGACGAAGACTCTGCGTCGCCATGCAAAAAGAAGGCGCGTGCTCCTGCAGTCATGGTCAACAATTGGCAGCGACCTCGACCGATTCTAATTACCTTTGGGTCATACCGCTTGGGCGTCCATCGGCCTTGCTCGGACCTTGACTTGCTGGTACTAGCGCCCGCTCATTGCAGTCGCGACGACTTTTTCGGCTCGCTCGTGCAACTACTGCAGCAGCAGTCTGACGCCATCATTCGGCAGGTGCACCCCATTCCAACGGCATACACTCCCGTCATTAAGTTTACTCTCTACGGAATTTCGATAGACTTGCTCTTTGCCAAGGGACACTCTGCTGCCATGCAGCAGTATCAATTGAAGCGACCGAATCCGCTGCTGCTCGTCAACTCGAACGAGAAGTGTTTCAACGACCATCGGTCGGACGAATACTTGATTCATGACGCCGACTTGGCGGACCAGGATGAAGCTGGCGTGCGGTCACTGAACGGCGCTCGCGTCAGTCAAATGATTTTGGAAAAGGTGTCACCTCATTTACCAACCTTTCGCATCGTCTTGGCGGCTGTCAAGGAGTGGGCCATGGCCAAGGGCATTTACAGCAACGTATTGGGCTTTCTTGGAGGCATCAACTACGCCATTATGGTAGCCTACGTTTGCATTCACAATCCAACGATTGCCAACGATCCAGTGGCACTACTCGAGTGCTTCTTCATTACCTTTGCCTCGTGGAAGTGGCCGGAACCAGTCATTATTGGTGAGCTGCAATTGGTGCGACCGTCCAGCTGCAGTCTGCAACTCGCTGGTTGGAATCCACTCGTCAGTCGACGCGATGGCCTTCAAATCATGCCAATCATTACGCCGGCCTATCCCTCCATGAATTCTGCCTACAATGTGGACGTTCCGCAGCTGCGGCAGATGAGAAACGAGTTTGTACTGGCGGCCAATTGGGTGGTCACAACTCACAAGTCCAAGCGCAATTGCTTTTTGCGTTTGCTGCGGCCGTCTGACTTCTTTGCGAGTCACTCGCACTACTTGCAGGTCAAGATTACTAGCAAGACGCAGCAGGAGCATGTCGAGTGGTTGCGCTTGGTCGAGTCGCGACTGCGCCTTTTGATTGGCAGCCTTGAAACGCCGGAGCTTCATGTTTGGCCGTTTGGCAAGCTCTTTCACAAGCCGCGAAGCATGGTGACGCAAGTGACTACCACTACTACAGTGAGTGCTACGTCCAGCGTCGTGGCGTCGGAGCAGCAGCAGCAGCAGCAGCAGCAAGGCTTGTTGGCGGACGTCAAGACTGATTGCGAGGACGAGGATGATTTTGAATCCACCTTTTACATGGCCCTACGCTTCGCTCGGGGCACGGAGCAGACCGACATTCGCCTACTTACGTCCGACTTTTGCCATCAGGTCTATGCATGGGAGAAGCGAACGTCGAGCATGGACATGTCTCTTAATCATTTGACGGCGTCGCAACTGCCTGCCTACGTTGTGCCGCCATTGAAGCTTTTGGACGATGCGAGTACAGCGACGGCATCTAGCTCCTGGGCATCATCGTCGGACGGTTATGAAGACGGAGACGATGATGACGGATTGGTGGAAACGGAAGCAATTGTCAACGAGTCACTTTTGGGATTGGAGAAGGAGAAGCGCGAAGGCTTGGTTGCGCATGAGCAACGCCCTACCTAGGCGACACCTTTGGCCCAGGCTGCTTATCGACGAACAAGCGCCCTTTCAAGTCTGCAGCTTTGCACTATGCATAGTTGCTCCTTGCATTTACTTCATAATATATTGCATACTGTCCAGGCGGCGAGCAAATGTTTGCTTTTGTTCCGCCTGTTGGTCGCAATCCTCATTGGAAGACGACGCAATTACATCTTCATTTTATAAAACAATTACAATATACATTACAAGCGTGTATATCTTCTGTGCCAGTCTTTCTTACAATTGGTAGAAGTATCGTTCATTTCCGATGCAAACCCAAATTGCCATGCTGCCTCCAGAGCTATATTCACGAGAAAACCAAGCCTTGACACGCGCAGATGGCGCATATGTCATGTTACAATACAAAAGTAGGCCCATCAGCGCCGCAACTAATGAGCATAACCCACATTCATGACGAACTCCGCATTCATTCACTCATTCATGCATCTGTTCATTTACTCGCTAAACACTAAATCCGTCCGAAACACATATTTGATTCCCTTTTCCACAAGATCACCTGCATGCGGCAAGCAGTCATCGCCATGCAAATGAAGCAGCATACTTCCAATCTTTGGAACGTAGACTATATCCTTGCCGCTGCTGCCATGCGGACGTTCGAACCGCGTTGCTCCGCCCTTGCATTCCGAAAGATAAATCAGTACCGTGACGCGCGTATAGGTTGGGTTACCGTTGCTTCCTTTAAGCGGCGGAACAGTGTCAGTGACATCCACATGCATGCCAAACTTGTGTCCCGGAATATACTTGTAGAGTCGAATGTTTGGATTGCAGCCAAGCGCAGGTGTTTCGAGTGGCAGTATCTGCAGCAGCGACGCTGGAAAGCGCTCAAAGATCTTTTGTGCAACGTCGGGGTCGTCCTTGCGTAGCTCGAAACACTCGCGGTGTGCCATGTAGCGAGTCGCTCGTTGCTTGTTGTGTTGCATCAAATGCGACTCTTTTTCCATGTGTTCGATCCAATTCCGACATTCCGTTGGCGAAAGAACGTCATTGACGGTCCAAATGTAGTCTTGAAGGATGGTCTTGTACTTTTCCGGAGCCTTGTGAGTGTTGGAGAAGAGTGTCAATGGAAAGGGCGACGTTTGAGGACGCGGCATGGTATTCTTCCTCTTGGCGGAAAGAGCGATTGTTGTCGAGGAGACTGACGCTTGGCTCGGCTTTGATGCTATTGTATTCTTTACCATATTCTTCCCGTTACAAAACAAGATGGAAGACAAGGCTGCTAGTTTGTACATGCGAAATAAGGAAGTGGAAGGAACGTTTTGTGTGAGGAAATCGATGAGCGGGACCACGCATTGCCGCATGCCGATAAGAAGAGGAAAGAAGTTGCGTGATCGATGTCGTAGCGCTAGTTAAAGACGTCCAAGCTACTGGTAGTAGCTCAATGCTACTATTTGTTCCGCTCCAACGTTAGTTTCTTTCGACGCAATAATAGGCAGTGCATAGTATAATATTGTGCTATTGTTATTTAATGACAAGAATCAGCTTGTTTGCCGCTCTCCCCGATCCAATTCCAGAGTCAATTTAGCAGAGCTTCGTTCTCTAAACATCGCCACATCCTCAATCATCAAGCTCCACTTCCCTCTTGACTCCCTAATGCGGCTTTGGGACATGCCCATCCACATAAAAGTTTCTTGTCGCCTTGGGTAACTCCAATACTGCATTCTCCATTTCCGGCGTGACAATGACCTGACACCCAAGTCGACTTGTTTCAGTCAATCCAAATGCCATGTCCAGCATATCTTCTTCATCTTCTGATGGTTCCGGTAGCTGATCATAAATGCTTGCCGGAAATATCAAATGGCAGGTGCTGCAGGCACAAACACCTTCGCAGGCGCCTTCCAAGTCCACGTCATGGCGGTGTGCTGTTTGTAGCAGTGACTCACCAATCCGAGCATCAACTGTTTTGATCGAGTCGTCGGCAAGTCTAAAGGAGACTGTGATGGTGGGAGCATCGGCTCCAGGCCCGCCTCCGTGCCATCGAATGAAATGAACTGATGGTGATTGTAGTTGTGATGTACTAGAGACGATGACGTTTGATCTTTGCATCGACTGTTGCAGACCTCTGCTAGAAGTTATTCTAATTCTATGTATAGCTTGCATCGTGGCTGTATGTCACTGGTAAATTATTGCTTGTAATCAGGGTGCGTAAGAACGGGCGGCTGATGAGCACTCACTGTCAGTTTTGCGTGGCCATGGTCGAGTTGTTCGTCATCGTTCATGCGATTGAGTACCGTTCCGATAAACATCGTAGCGTTACTCAAAGTCTAACAAGGAAACGTGAACGACTTACAATTCGTCAGTTTTTGTCGGCACTCATTTTTCACCATGATGATGATCATCCACCCTTCATGTTAGTCTTTACCAATACCCGAACCACTAACAAGCCTCCCCGAGACGAGCTTGAATAAACAGGATTTGATTACGGACTATCGCCTCATTTTCTCGCTCCAAAATTTCAGTTCGTTCATAATTCGTCATTCATCAGCGCCCATCAACAATGTCATTTGGATGGACCTGCTCCAACTGCACCTACAAGCACCATGCTCCCTGCGAGCGATGCGCCATGTGCAATGAAATGCGAGTCACCAAGAAACAAATGGCTGACTTTGTCCTGGGAGTTCCAATTCCAAAGACTGTCAATGCTGCTGCGCCTGCAAGTCCAGCGCCGTTGCAAGGAGCACCAGCAGCTATCAAGCAAGGCACTCTTGACGCTGTTTTTGGAGGTGCAAGCGGAACAGTGAGTCAAATTAATAGTTCAACAGCAAGAGTAGTGACATCGAGTACAGCTAGTGCGCCTGTTGCAGCAGCAGCAACAGCGGTGTCAAAGCCAAAAGCGGCGACAATAACGCACAATCCATACGCCAAGAAACGACCTGCGTCGGCCATGACGAATCACAGCAATCAGCAATCTACAACTAGTAGCAGCGCGACTGTAGCTTCTAGTGTTACGACAATGGCGGGGGCTCAGATAGACCAGGCGGACGCAAGTGCACGCGGCGCGACAGCAGACGCAGGAATAGTGGCATCGAGCAATGGCCAAAATATACACGTCAATAGAACGGCTCTACATTTGGACAGTACCGATAAGAACTTGATGCAGCTGCCTCCATCATCGTGGGCGACTGCGTCTGTTTCAGCCGCTGCTAGTCATGCAGTAACTACTCGAAACGAGGCACCGACTGTTAACAACGCCATACATTCGGCGCAATCTGCCATTACCACCGCCGCTGTTAACGACAATCCAACACCTGTGAATACGTTAAACACGTCAAATGGTCCTCAGCAATCTACATTAGCCAAGTATCATCGACCTGGGGTCTCGCTGCAAGGAAAGTCAGCGACATTAAAGACCAAGCGCCCAAATGAAGCGGAAGACAAGAATAAGATCAGTCGCCAGTATGGCATGGTTCGACCACCGTATTCGCCAGGGCCAGTTCCAATTGACCCAAGCACGGCTCATGATTGGATTTATCCGCAGAATCCCGATTACCCGACTCGTCTATACCAACTCGAAATGTCCTCCACTGCCATTTTCCACAATACACTCGTCTCGCTACCAACCGGGCTCGGCAAGACGCTGATTGCTGCCGTTGTCATGTACAACTACCATCGCTGGTTTCCAACTGGCAAGGTGGTATTCATGGCGCCAACCTTGCCGCTCGTACAGCAACAAATTAAAGCTTGCTACCAAATCATGGGCATTCCAACCTACGTTACGGCCATGCTGACTGGCAAGGTGTCGCAGGAAAAGCGACTGGCTATTTGGCAGGAGCGCAGCGTCTTTTTCTGCACGCCGCAAACGGTGCAAAAGGATTTGGAGCATGGAACGTGTCCGGCGCAGGATGTCGTTTGCGTCGTGTTGGATGAGGCGCACCGCGCTGCTGGCAACTACGCTTACGTGAATGTTGTTCAATACTTGGAACATTCTGGAGCAAAATTCCGCGTACTGGGTCTGAGTGCAACGCCTGGTGCTAACATCAAGGCGATTCAAAAGGTGATTGACGTGCTTGGTATCAACCGCATTGAGGCGCGCAATGAGTCGGACCCGTCGGTCTCGCAGTACACGCACACTCGCACATCAGAGATTATCGTTGTACCACAAGTAGCTGCTTCAAAAGGGATTGAAGTGGCACTTAACGCAATAATAGACCCCCTTATTAGTCGTTTGCGGAACGCTGGTTGCTTTCAGCGATTTGGAACCAACAATTCCATTTCATGTTATAATATCATGAAGGAGAGCGAAGCCTACAAGGAGCGAACGCAAGATTCCGCCATGTCGGGTTTCTTTTTTGCAGCACAAAAGTTTGTGCAAATACGGGACTTTTTACACAAGCAAGGAGTCGGCATGGTACGCACCAAGATTAACGAATTGCGCATAGGACGTCCGAATGGCATGGTTGCCAAGATTGTCAAGGGGCCCGAATTTGTCAAACTTTGGGACGAAATATCGCGAGCTGCCTGCGATCCGAATGCGCATGAAACGGATGCCCGCGATCGGTTACACAACAATCCAAAACTTGCCAAGCTGTGCGAAATCTTGCAGGAACACTTTGAACGAGCGAGAGCGTGTGGCAAGTCGTCGAGAGCAATTGTCTTTTCGCAGTTTCGCGATTCAGTTTCGGAGATTGTCGCCGTGCTCGACCCTCACAAACCCACAATCCGATCGAGGCACTTTATTGGACAAGGCAAGGGAGCAAAGGTAAAGAAAGATGATTCAAACCCAGGACAGCAGCTGCAAGGAATGAACCAAACTGAGCAACACAACGTAATCCGCGAATTCCGCAATGACGTCTACAACGTCCTTGTGGTAAGTCATAATTGCCGAAGATTGACACATATCTGTGCCGTTGAACTTGTGTATTAAATTCTGCTTAAATTTTGTTGCAACAGTGTACTTGCATTGGTGAAGAAGGGCTTGATATTGGCGAGGTTGACTTGATTGTAAATTTTGACACACTCAGCAGTCCGATACGCAGTCTACAGCGCATTGGTCGCACCGGACGTAAGCGAGAAGGGCGCGTTGTTTGTCTTGTATCGGAAGGAGCGGAGGAAAAGACTATGAATTCGTCCAAGCAGAAGGAACGTACCTTGCAGCATGCGCTCAAGAATCCAAAAGCATTTACAACCTTACCTACAGTACCAATGTTTGAGGTTGAACCTGAGCAGTCAAGAGTTGCTATGAACTTCTCGCAAAATTTTCGTGAATCGCAAGTAGAAGGGATTGGAGGAGCCAACCGCAAAGACAAAACGATAGTCGCGAGCTTTACACGCTGGAAACTGACCGAAGATGAGAATGCGCAGCGGCTGAACATACTACGACAATACGCTAGGGTACAGCTATCAGTGGAAGGAACAGGCATGACGAGTTTACGGCGACGACTATTGGCAGGCAGGAAGCTTAAAACAGTCACTGAAAGCATGAAGGAAAATTATTCTGGACGTACGGTGGCGTTTCTTTGCAAGCTGGAGGCTTCGAATGATGTAGCGAATGAAGCAGTATCTGGTGTAACTCGCAGTCGAGGCTTCCGAGGCAGCAACGACGAAGCGCTCGACACTCTTTTCCCGCTAGTAGTTGACAATTCTCGGGGCGAATGGGGAGTTGAGATGAAGCGCATCGTCCCAAATGAACAGGTGGTCGATTCGTCCACTGTAGATGCACCTCTGGAAGTAATACCGACGGCTAATTATGATGCAGATGCAACACTAACAGTAGGCAACTCGATAGCACATGCGAAGCCGACTCTGCCCGAAACAAGTGTCTGTCGACCTTCACCATCCAGAAACGTCGCGGCGATTGGTATGGAACTGCCGAGGGAGCAGCATGCTGCGTCACTAGCATCACAGGCACAGTTTGAAGACTTTTGTCTTCCTCCAGATTGTGAATCATCCAGTGATGACGATGAGCATTTGGATGATGATTTAGTGTCGAACGTGCCTGGGGAAAGTGACTGCGCCGAGGGTGGTGGGTCTAGCAATGATGTCCTAAACGTTCACATAAATACTAATCTACCCAACACTCCACCTGCGAAAGCCGTGCTTGATGAATTTCGCCTACCGACGCCAGCGTCTAGTTCGGACGAAAGCGATGATGAGTCAGTCGCATTTGTGGAAATGAAAGCCATTGACGACGTATCAAAGGACCTTCTGATGGGCAGCGACAGAACGATACTGAAAGCATCAACGCATCCTTCGGAGCAATCTGATAAGTCGTCTAATGCAAAGCTTCAAGAAAGTCAAACTGACTCCAGCCGAGTGTACTCCAGAAGTAATGAAGCGAAAAACAATTCACACTTGACTGTCAATAATGATAGTCCAGAAAGTGAAGCATCCATCCGTCACATGGTGAAGAAGTCCAAGAAAAACTTTCTTGTCATTCAAGACTCACCGGAGGTACAGATTGTGAATCCTTACGTCACACGCAAGCGAAAGTCTTTGGGGTCGCTCTCTTGCGACTTGACCAACACCCAAGACGAACCAATGGACACACAATGCAGCAGCAGTCATCCTGGAGATGCAGATGATATCATTTGCGCCGTTTGTAGGTTAGGGCATAGTCCGGATGAGAATCCTATCATACTGTGCGATGGCGAGCGTTCGCCCGGGCGTTGTTGTGACTTGGCGGTGCATGTGTCCTGCTATTCGGTTCGCACACCTCTGATGCCGGACGAGGACTGGTTTTGTGACCCATGTCTTTCGCGAAATAAAGGACTGAAAGGCTCATTCGAATGCGTCGAGTGCCATGTTGGAGAACATGGAGGAGCCTTGAAGCAGGGCGTTGGGAGTTTGTGGCGACATGTGAAGTGTCATGGCAGCCGCGATAAACCGCAACGACTAAAAAAGATTAGAGGGAAGAAGAGTAAAAAGCCACCAACACATCGTAAATCAATTCAAGAGGCAAATCGTTGTCCGCTGTTGGACCTGTCCGCCAACGCCGAAACACATGAAAGCGATTCGACCCGAAAACGGCGACGCCAGCATCATCTGCGGCGTTTTGTCCAGGAGGAAGCTGACTGTGACTCGGACGAGGATATTGATGGAGACGGTGACGAAGAGGATGCTATTCGGGCGATTGAAGAGGAGGAAGCTCTGGCAGCTGGCGGCTTTATCAACGACACGTCTCAGCTGGATTACACGCAAGATATATTAGACCAAGTGGATCCGGATGCTGCGAACGACGATACTATACACCGGGAACTAGATTGCGAGCGAGCGCGCCATGAAGAGTTTGCAACACCATGTTTGGGTCGCCGCTTCCTGAAAGATAAACAGCAGCTTTCTTCCAATACGCCGGCGTCCATGCCAAGTTCCGAAAAGTGCTTGGGCAAAATGCATTTCATACGGAGTGTTTTGGAGCACCATCGCCAAGGTGGCGACACGGAAGATATCGAACAAGCTTACAATAATTTGGAGACTCATGGTACCCAGGCTGCGTTTTCGCAATGGTAAAGCTACCTATGCTCGTCCATTAAATATGTCACATTAAAAATTAATAATTAGAGTTCACAAACGACTAATGTGCCAGCGCTTTACAAAACAGCGTCATGCGTAGCAGTAAATGAAGATAGCGCGCACATTACCCGCGTTGCTCCCCACATCTATTCTATAATTGATATTGTTGGCTGCGAGTTGCCTTTAAAAGACAGTCGACAGATGGACGACCGCATGAGCGCATCCACGCCGAGTATACCACCCACGCCATAGCTGGCTAGTGCTTCAAACAATGGTAAATTGCCAATGTCAACAGTCAACCGACGATCATCACCCGCCAGCGAAACACCCGGTAGCGACTCGTCATTACTCAATCGAAACGTACTGCCCACCCGAATCCGATGCGTCATATCAACCACAACCTTGTCCAGTCCCAACGAGCCCGTCGGATTAGGTACCCGCTGGACAAACTTGTCATTATTTACATCCAAACCCAAATCTTTTAAGCCTTTGAAACTCAAGATAGTCGACGACGACCCCGAGTCAACAAGCATGTTGACGGGTCCTCGATCGCCAAACCAAACGGGAGCGTACAATATACCACCAGCCTGCGACGACAGCCTTGTCATTTTGGCTTCTGTGAGCAACGTTTGCGACGGCATTATCTTTGGAACCTTGTCTTTGTACATGATGAGTTGCTTGTTGCCAAAGTCCAAGTCCACGGCTGCAAAGTCTTGCAGAAAGCTCAATCCAATAATGCCATCAATTCTAGTATCCGTAATGACATCCAAGTCTTGTATAACAATTGGATACATCTTGTCGCGAAAGTGGTGACCGCCTAGCCTAAAGTCGGTTAGCTCTGCAACGTCCGTCATTTGCTTCTTCAATTGATCGCCCGCGGCTGATCCAGCCGCCATGACAGTGACTGGCTTTTGAAATACGCTCAGCTTGCATTTTTGTATCGCCGACGGTCGAAACAAAAGGCCAGTGGCGGCAGTGTCAAGTAGCAGCGTGACAGTTTCCTGATTGATGGTTAGCTGCAACGTGGCATAGGCAGTGTCAGACAGAATGGTCACGCCGCCCTGCATGTTGGAGGCTGCCACGCGGGAACCAACGTCCAGGTAAATCATGTGGATTGGAGCCTTGATAATGTTCGAATCGTTATTGTCAGTCGTTTCGGTCGATGCTGCAGTGGAGAATGACGCAGCAGTAGCTTCGTCAGTGGTTCCATTGTCAGTTTGTTCTTGGAGATTTTGCATATACCGAGCCACCAGTTCCTCCTTTTCAAAGACGTCAGCCGATGAAACTTTAAGTTTACTTAGTTCCATTTTCAGTACTTTCACTGACATGCTGCGAACCTGCTCCTCATCCAACGTACTGGATTGCAGGCGTGACAATGAAGAAAATGCCGACGCGTGTCGACGTTGCTGCTGCGATTGAAGGACGAAGCCTGCGACTCGAGACAGCTGCACCGACAGCGTGAGTGCCATCAGTATTTTCATCATGTTGGTAATTGAATGCTATAATGTTATCTCATCCCTCGCAGCAGCTGTTTATAGACTTGATCATGAGAGAGAAGACTCTCGCTTCTTCGGCGTCGTCAAGGTGCAGGAAACGACAGACGCCTTGTGACGTCGTTTTCACTGGCACTCGTTTCGTACTACTGCCCTGTGACGTAATTGACACTGGCACTCGTTTCGTACTATTGCCTCTGTGACGTCGTTTTCACTGGCACTCGTTTCGTACTATTGCCATGATGACGTCGTTTTCACTGGCACTCGTTTCCTATTATTGCCCTAATGACGCAGTTTTCACTGGCACTCGTTTCACAATTATGCCTTATGACGCATTTTTCACTGGCACTCGTTTCGTAATATTGTCTTATGACGTAATTGACACTGGCAGTTGTTTCGTACTATTGCCTGATGACGTAATTGACACTGGCACTCGTTTCGTACTATTGCCTTGACGAAATAGTTGCGAGGCAGCCCGACTTGATTGCATTATTCCTGTGTGACCATCGACAGTCCAGCAATCGTCCTTAACAAATTACTTGAATCTATATCACCAATGTCTGCTATTCAAGTACACGCTGGAGATTTTGTCGAGATTGCAGCTCCGCATCCAGAGAAAGGCAAGAGAGGGTTTGTTCGTTTCGAGCCATTCGATCAAGACGATGCAAATGCCAATTTTGGAGTAGTCATTGACGAATATAAAAGCCGTCCTATCCACCAAGACAATCAACCTCAACCGCACGCTAGAACCATTTTCGTACCATGCAATCAAGCTGAGCTGGTTCGGCAGCACGACAAAGTAGTGACGACACGAATCGCCGACTTTCGATCCTCCACCTTTCCTTGCTATGGCAAGATTGGTTCATCCTTTGCCCAGGCAGAGCTTTTGATTGATCCGGAATTACCTCATGGAAAGCTAGCTCGCCCATCGGCGCAGGATCTCTCTGGAAAGCCGCCATTCGATTCGTTTTTCAAAACAGTGGAGGCGGAAGCCTTGTACAATGACATTTATGCTGGCAACTTTATCGCAAAGTGGAGTCATTCCTTCCAGCACCCACTCGACGGTACCTGTCCTCCTTTCATGTTCAATCTGCCATGGCCTGCGTTATGTATTCATGTTTACGAAATGTCTGAAGCCGACCAAAAGATTGCGAGTTTCACATTTTCAAAACGCGGAACTCCAAGGCATGCATTACGAGTCCAAGTGGAAGTTTGAGGGTATGACGCAAGACCAGGAGGAATTTTTAATTATGCGAGTTCTGCACCATGTTTTAAGAATCGCTGGATGCGACTTTGGTTCGGCTTTTTTGTTCAACGCACGCGGGACAACCTCGAGCGGATATTTAGCTTGGGAAATGTGGAAGGATGTGCTTGACCTTGCAATTGTTTTGACCGATATTATGGTCCAGACTAGTCAGTCTAGAGATTGTCAACAATACTACCTGATAAATGTTGGCGAGGCTCTGGAGCTTGGCAGAAAGCATGCTGCCGCGATTGAGATTTACGAATGGGCTGGCCGCAACGTATCAAACAATGCGTTACGAGCTTGTTCGCTTTCTCGCCAATGCAATGCCTATGTTCTAAATAATGATGGACTACGAGCTGAAATGGCATGCTTAAGCGGACTTCGCGCGCTGTTTGAGAGTGCCGACGAGAGCAACGCATTTGGTGAAAAGTCCCTCGAAGGTATAATCATACAATTGATGAATCTGTACTCTGTTGGTCTTGCATCATCAAACAAGACTCCAGCGCCATTTATCGCCATGAGCAACGTAGCTGGCTTTACTGCCATGAAGTTTTCCCCTTTGATTTAAAAGGCACCCTATCGTAACATTGACGCAGCAAAGTCAGCTCTAGCAAAAGCCTTTCGGACGCCTTCGCTTAAGAAATTCAACACTGTGGTACATTCATGGATTGCGCGTGGAGTGTCTTATAATTACACACCACCAAGTGACCTTGAAAAACTGCGCGAGGAAATTGACATTCGAAAAGCTGCGCGCCTTCAATATCCAGGAGTTGACTTAAATTGCAACAATCCAGCATGCTCGGCAAAAGCTTTGATTCATGATAGCAAGCTATTTCGGTGCTCTCGATGCAAGGACGCTCGATACTGCTCGACTGCGTGTCAGAAAGCGCACTGGAAGATGCACGAGCCCAAGTGTACGCCTGCGCCTTGAACGAGCAGGAGTTTTTCATGGCCACTCTGTTGTACGAGTATACATATGATAAGACGCATGGAACATTGTCCAGAAACTCTGCTACCGGTAGAATTGTAGTTGCCTTTCGCCTGTTTGTCGGAACATGGGCATACGTAATGGAAAGGCGAGATAGCTACATAGCTACATAGTCGCATTGGTACTCATTTGTGCCATTTTTTCGTCCCTCGTCCCTCTGTCCGATATTATTTTTTGCTTCATCATCATCCATTGCTCGAGTAGTAATCGACCAATTCTTTTTGCCTCATTACATGACTAATCACGTTGCAGAAGACAGTGGCAGTGATGACGAGCAATCTGTCGATCCGGCCGAAGCCATGCTGCAACGAGGGAGTCGCCTGCGACAGCTTCGATTGATGGAGCACGAGGATGAAGCTGCTCGAAGAAATCTTGCACATCAGGACGAGATTGATGAGCAAGCAAATGAAATGAACGACGGCGATGAGTCAGAATCCATCGTCTTGTTAATTGACCAGAGCAACTTGTTCATATATGAGTCTTTTCTCCGCCATCAACGCGTCTATGACGACCTCAAGCACGTCGACTACAAGTATATTGATTATTCTAATGGCTGCTACTCGTTAATCGTGGAGCAAGACAAGTCCCTTGGAAAAGGAGGCTTTTGCTGGGACGCTGCCTTCATTTTGGGCGAGTACTTGTCGTCGCAGGAAAACGGAAATGTACTGCACGATTTACGGCGTGACGCCAAATCAGGCGAGCGGCCACTCGACATTGTTGAACTCGGCGCGGGAACTGGCCTCTGCGGAATGATGGTTGCAAAAGCCTTAACGGATGTCCATGTCACCTTGACAGATTTGGGCTTGCTCATGCCGCTGCTGAAACGCAATTTGTCGCGAAACTTTGCTGCTTTTGACGAGAGGACGACACATTCGTCGACTGCCATACTGGACTACATGGCAACCATCAAGCACGACAAGTCCTCCAAAGGCTCGGTATCGTCTGCCGTTTTGGACTGGGACCAAGAGAGTCACAATGCCAGCTTTGATCTTGTCATTGCCGCCGACGTGGTTGCCACCCTCTACGATCCTTCGACGCTCGCTCGAACAATTCATTCACTGGCAAACGTGGCAGTGATTAGCTTCAAGGAGCGGCTTTCGAGCGTCCACCGCGAGTTTGAAGCTCAAATGGCAAACTACTACGAGTCCATTGAAATCATTCAGCCGACTGGCTGCCGAAATCTGAACACTGCAGTGAAGATTCTCATCGCAAAGGGACGCAAGTAGAATGCGCGGCAAACTATAAACCATTTTGAACAAGGATTGCGCTACAGATATTGTAAGTGTAGTTTTATTAATATTTTCACAAGCCGTAAATGTGTCTGTGTGCTCTAGTAGCGTAGTATCAACATGCGGATGCGTCTTCGCGACTGCAAGGGACAGCAGCATCCTCCTGACTCATCATGGTGGTCGCAGTGTCTCCAATGAGCTCACGCGCCTTTTGATCGTCTCCTCGCAGCAGGCTCTCCAGCGCCAAGACGTGACGCATGGTTGGCCGACCGTGTGGACAGTTCCATGGATGATCGACATCCTGCAACCGCTTGACGATCCGATCCATGTTCTTTTGCGAAAGTGCTTGTCCAATCATGATACTTCCGCGACACGCACGACTTGCAAACATGGCAATCGCTTTTGGTAAGCGAACTATAACCTTTTCCGCTGGATCAATGCCTCTTGATCCACTAGTGTACCGGCGAACAGCATTGTTGCCGTACAATCCATTGCCATCCGCTCCAGTTCCAGTTCCGGCAGCTCCATCGTGTGACGCTGACGACTCGTCAACGCCCAAAATATGACAGAGCGCGGATACATCCTCCTTTCCAAACTGAACAGCCTTGCGTCCGTCGGGCGCGCCGCTGTGTGGAAGCGCCGTCAGTGACAATCGATGGCGCGGTTGCTTGTCCCAATCCACCTTGAATCGAAACCCATTCTTCTCGAAAATCTCCATATTGTCCATGATGCATGACTCCTCGGCAGGCATAAGCTCCAGTGGCATGGGCGAAATGAGGCGCTGCTCGGAAATGATCGTCTCGGCCATAAGCTTTTCAAAGTTGAACTTTTCATCGCATGCGTGCTGATCCAAGATCCATAAATTGCAGTCTTGGCTCACGGCGAGTATAAAGCCCAAATTGAATTGACCAATGACACGCATGGAGCTAAAGTCTTCCTTTGAGAGACTGATAATGTCAGTCTGCACCTCTGGAATATCAAGCGACACAGCCGAGTTCTCGTACCGTAGTCTACGATCACGCAATGCTAACCGTTCCCGACGCGACATCAAAACGGCGTCGCCCGTCCCAGTAAACGCATCGAAAACAATTGATAAAGCCTCGCGCTGTGGATGATCTTGCGTCGGCAGTGCAGGTTGAGTGACATCATCGTCGTCATCGTCGCCATCTTCTTGTTCATCGTCATCGGCCGACGAGGGAGGGCTCCGGCAGCGATCGAGCGATACGCGACGTTGCTCTGCTTTCACTTCATCCCCGCCATCGCCAGTTGTTACAGCCGTTTTAGTTACAACGCCCAAATGTGACGTTGAATGCAAAGCTGACCTCCGTTGACGCTTGAAGTGTAAATCAGGCATCGACGCATCGGAGTTACGTTTGAATGTAAGTTGTTCAACTTCTTCCAAAGACTGGACTGATACAGTCTGGGAGCTACTACGCATAGATGCGAATCCATAACGATCCAAGCCAGCCTGCGAACCTCCAACTTCATGTGCGCCATTCCGATAACGATCAAACGAATTCGTCATCATACCGACACGCTCCACAGCCGTCTCACCTGATCGCTGCAGAATTCCCGATCGCCTCGTCTCACTTGGAAGCATCCGTCTATGTAAAGCTGAGGCAAACACTGGAGCTACGGAACCATTACGAATATCATCAAGCGCCTCGCCTCCCTTGTGTTCGTCAGCGTGTGGCGTGATATGAGCAATTCCAGTCAGACCAGCACTGACAGCGTTGATTGCGGCTTCTTCAATTTCATCATCAAAAAACTCTTGCTCATGAGCTGGTCGAAGAGCCAGCTTTGGAATGACCTCGTCGTCACTCGAGTCATCTGCATCGTCAGCCATTTCCGCCATGACCTCCTTCTTACGAGCCTCCTCTTGCTCTGGAGTGGAAGTTGCTCGTCCATCATCGTATTGGTGCTGCAACCTCATTCGTCGAACGTCATTGACAAAGGCGTACCGGCGAGTGAAGCGACTCGGGCTTGATGTGTCGCCGAAGACTTGGGCAACCTCTTCATTGTCGTCATTGTCCGACTCGGATTGCTCCGCCCCATCGTCGTCGTTGAGTCTGCCGGCAGTAGTAGTCGTTGTAGCGCCAAGCATTGTATTAGCAATCGCATTGCTCTTATGCAGACCAGCTGAAAACTTGCCATCCGTTTGCTCACTCCATTGTCGTGCAACATGCTCTTGAATCAGATTCAAAATACACTCCTCATGCTCCAAGACGACCTTGCGCTTGTCTGGTTCCAAGTTGACATCGTAGGCTGACGGCGGCAACGTAAAGTTTAATATTACGAACGGCTTTGCCGCATTGTTGCCCGATGTTGATCCCATCATGGTCTTCCACAGGAGGTTCAGTCGCTTGGAGATCTTGGGCATGTCAACTGGCCGTCGATTAATCGCAAACAGCTGCCGCTCCCGCACACCGCTGCATTTCTTGGAGGAATGCGCGTGTGATACCAAGCCTTCGACGCAACATGGAGGCGACTCTTGCTGTGATGCAGTGGCCACAGTTGCAGTCTCGTTCCATGCACTCGACAAGTCCACTACGATTTTACAAAGCGACGCAACGACTTTTGGACCAAGCACGCTTGAAACACTATCGGCCAGCGTCTTGCTGGCATTCGTTGTCTGCAATAGAGTCCGCTCCGTACTCGTAAAGTAGTCGGTACCGACCATGTCCATCAAATGCATGGAAACGCCCGCAGCAAACACCAGGTAGGCTTCCATGCGCCGCAGTAACTTTGTGCGTTGCGCATTCAGTCGCTTGACGAAATCATGTCGCCGCACGGGAATACTATCAAAGAGTTTCACGACTGCAACTGTCGTTCCAACTTTCTTTGGAATTTCCATGGTTGAATTTGGCCGCACGCTTCCGTCTGATTGAAACTCTAATTTGGTGGCAAGCTCCTCGTCGGCCGTTCGCGTCGCCACCATTACCGTCTTTGACAAGTTTGCTAGTGAAAAGAGAGCTTCGCCGCGAAAGCCAAGCGTCGTGACATTGTCTAGCATGTTGCTCGCGTCGTTGCTGCTAGATGCAGATGCAAGTAGCTTGGAGGTGGAGTGCGGGGTGCAAATGAGGGTGCGACTCTCTGGCGGAATTCCGCAGCCGTCGTCGGAAACTTCCACAATGGAAGCGCCTTGATCAAACAGGCGGACTGCAATGATAAAGAGAGACATTATCAATGATATAGTGCAGAAGTGAGCGATTTGTTCGAACCATTATAGCATCAGTAAAGAATACTCACTGTTGATGACAGTCGCGCCCGCATCAAGCGCGTTGTCCACCAGCTCCTTCACGGCGCTCGCCAAGTCTGTCACGGCCTGTCCAGCCACAATTCGCTGGACGGACGACTCATCCATGGGACGAATCGTTGACGACATGATTTTTTTGACGAAACGGAAGAGACAATCCAGTCAGCAAGCAGCAGGAGAGGGTCAAGTCCGTCCGTTTTCAAGATTGGAGATGCGATGCTGCGCCTCTTTTCTTACGCCAAGACTTGCACAAAACAAGCAAAAGCTTCTCCATGAATTCAATTAGTAGCTTTTTTCTGACGTATACTAAGAAGCAAGGCAACGCAAAGGTACTCGTAGATTGTTTGGTGAAGATGCATCTTCGGCTCAAGCAGGAAGGCAGGCTCTTGGTTCATGCAGTCTGCGCGGCACGAGATCCAATCACTCTGGAGCGTTTCAAAACAAAGAGATCGACGTCCCCATTTGTGTACTAAGGATCGCCAAAGAGTAATGACGTCACAATAATTGAGAAGTCGGGGTTCGGTAGCATTCGTTTTCATGAACGACTCACATTCGCGGCGCGCCTGGTGCAAGCAATGGCGCTGCGATGAATGCAAGCGTTTGGCGCAAACGTTAGCTGGCTGTATTAGTAGACACAGACACTACTGGCAGCTCCATGGTGCATTCATGTGCGGCCTTTAAACACTACCCGCTGCTTGGCACTAAGGCAGTTTGCGGTGAGAGTGGTGCACCTGAATTATGTCTAGCTCATTTGTAGCCTGGAATGATGCATGTGAGGGCAGATGCTTGTACAGTCAAATCATGGAGCTATTTAGCATATGATGTTGACCACTACCTACTGGAGTCTTTCAGGCTATGCTTTGAAACTATTTTGCGTAAGAATGGTGGGTTTGTTTACAGCAGCTGAACCCACTCTTACAGCCAGAGATATATAAATTGATAGCTGGCAGTTGACAGGCATTGTTTCATGATGTAGAAAGTGCAATGCATTCATCACTAGCCCATCTAGTCTCCAAGATATGCCAGTAGGACTGCCTGTATTTTAAGGCCCCAGGCTTGTCGACAGTAGCTAGCTGCCATAACCCACTCCAACAGCCAGAGAGGTATAAATTGATAGCTAACAGTTGACAGGCATTGTTTCATGATGTCAAAAGTGCAATGCAATCATCACTACCCCATGTAGTCTCCAAGTTCTGCAACAGGGACTGCCAGAATTTGCGGTCCCAGGCTTGTCCACAGTAGCTGGCTGCCATGACCCACTCCAGCAGCCAGAGAGGTATAAATTGATAGCTGGCAGTTGACAGGCATTGTTTCAAGGTGTCAAAAGTGCAATACATTCATCACTACCCCATCTTGTCTCCAAGTTCTGCCTGTAGGACCACCAGAATTTTGTGTCCCCAGGCTTGTCCACAGTAGCTGGCTGCCATGATGACCCACTCCAATGGCCAGAGAGGTATAAACTGATAGCTGGCAGTTGACAGGCATTGTTTCATGAAGATGAAAGTGCAATGCATTCATCTCCAGTCCGTGTAGTCTCCAAGTTCTGCCTCTAGGACCGCCAGAATTTCGTGTCCCCAGGCTTGTCCACAGTCGGTGGCTGTCATAACTCATTTCAGAATAAAGAAAGCAACCAGGACATGCAATTATTCTTTAGTCCAGGGAATGAGTAGGTTAAGGAATATATTGATCAGTCACGCGGGGTTTAGACTTGACAAATGTCCCACATACATCTGT
Source organism: Mayamaea pseudoterrestris (assembly GCA_027923505.1). NCBI lineage: Eukaryota > Bacillariophyta > Bacillariophyceae > Sellaphorales > Sellaphoraceae > Mayamaea > Mayamaea pseudoterrestris. Next base: position 101,408 of record BROI01000017.1, on the reverse strand, counting down.
GAATCTATCAATTATCGCTTGTCACTACAGGTGGGGAGACGGTTTTCGGGATAGGAGTATAAATAAAGATGTTTCTTAACTCTCTCTGTCTTCTACAGGTAGGCCACATCATTGGGCACCTATTGGTGCAACGCAGTTTGAGGTAGAACTGCAAACAAACTTTGGCAACAAAATCATAATACAATGAGATAGACAGAAAGTAGCTATGTATTCAGCCAACACCGTGGGAAGCATGCAGTAGCAAATGACACGACTAATAGCAAGCCAATACAAGGTTGACCCAGTCCCTCTACATTCTTTATTGAACTACAGTCTTCCCTGTCACTGCACTCGTTCGCTCCTTTAAATCATCCAGTATTGCATCCCGCATCTTCAATACAGACATGACACCGGTTCGTCCAATAGTCTTTACGTAAAGCCACATTGGAACGGAGCCACCAGCTCCCTCCTCGCTTGAGTCATTCAAGTCAATCCGACACATGATGGTGAGTGCGCACTTTTTGTTGTTTTCAATAGGCTTGTAAAACGCAAGTGAATCTTGAAAGGCCCGCGTGTAGCTCTTGTCGCGCGGCACCACTGGCGTTTCCACTGAAAACGACCCCGACACCCACGTACCATCCTCGAGCGGTTCCTCCGTGACACTCAAGAAGACCAAGTCGCGCTTGCCAAAGGCCATGAGTCGCTTGGTTCGTTTGCGACAAAGCAACATGTTTGTGCCTGTTACATTGTACTCGCCGTGGATTGAAACGCCTTCGTAAAAGGGATCCATCTTTGGCATGTTCTTGTCCCACTTGTCCAGCAATAGAAAGTCCCAGCAATCTTGAACCGAGAGTGGCATGTCGTACGTCATTTTTACGTAGGGACATGCCGGATCGGTGGGGTGCGTGAGCATGCTCACCTCGACGCCATTCTTGGCGTTTAAAACTTTCCAATCAGGATTCTTGAAAGCCTTTTCGTAATAGTCATTTTGAATGGTTTTCCAGGCATTGTAAAGTTCGTCAGGTTGGATCGGGTTGGAGAGTTTGTAGCCGCGCTCGGGGCGAGTCGTCGTCTTGCTGGGGCACGAGGCAGCAGCTTCGGATGCTCCTCCCCGCGGCTCGCTCGACGAAAACCAAGGAATCCCGCGACTCTGTACGTGTAATAGTAAAGACGTCCATATCAGGAGACATAGCCTTGAAACCGTACCGGTACGTGCCTGCATGGTAAACTTGGTCATAGAGGAAGAAAAATGGATGAAGTGTGCCAACAATTTGTGAGGTTGAGGCGGCGATGATGTCACTCGCGCGCCGGGCGAACCATAAAAAGTCGGACCGGTACCGATCGTGAGGAAATTCGATTGCGTCACCATGGGAAAAGGAAAAGCGACGCTGCTGCCGCGCTAAAGGATTGCGGAGCCTTATGTTCCAGTCGCAGTCAGAAACCATACAGCCAAAGAAGCGTAAATAGGAAATCCTTTACCAGAGCTTTTAAGTAGCTGCGCCTATTGCGCCATGCCATCACAGGCATTCAAGGATTCAAGTCTCAAAGCCGTCCTCCTTGCCTTGTCGGGGACGCTTTATACTGACACGACGGTCATTGACGGAGCCGCACAAGCTATCAGAGACATCGAGAAGCAGATTAGCAAGTCCACTCCTGACAAATACCTAAACGCACTCATCGCAAGCCATTTGGAAGCGACTCGCAGAATTCGGAGTCGTCAATCAAAGCGGCGCAGACAGCTTGGACGATATGCTCATCACGAGCGTCTTGGCAACTCGCAACTATCTATTAAAGAGGGATCACGGAAGTCACTCGTGACTGTAAAGCCGCCAAAATCCCCCTCGAACCACCGCATGACGCCGTTGTCGTTGGGCTCGCTCCGACTGTATGTAATTAATAGCGCATGAACAAGACGTTTCAAATTCACATGCGGCATCCAGAGCGGCCATTGATTGCCATTGGCATGGCCAAGTATCATCGCGACGCCAAACAAATGCTTAGTCTTGGGTCAGGACCGTTTGTGACCGGCTTGGAAATGGCCATGCATCGAGCGGCGATCGTCATGGGCAAGCCACGTCGAGACCTTTTTTGACAGCGCACTTTGAATGGTAATGACGCCTCTGAAACGGTCGTGACTGGTGACGACGCGTTACAAGATGCTCAAAGAGCTATTGATGTTGGTATTGGACTTGCATCTTGGTCAAGTCAGGCAAGAATAGCAAAGGCGACGAGCACAAGGTGCAAGCAAAGACTTCAACGTTTGTTGCTTGTGATTCGGGTTCCGAGGCAGTGCCGTATTTTCTCTGAGACGATGCATGAAAGAGACAGTTGCTTTTGTTGATAAGTAATGTTCATCGTCTGCGGAAGCCGCGGAATAGCAGCCGCCGGCAGCCATGGCGACTCAAATCGTGGTGGCGGCAACAGTCACGGCAAGGTCATTTGTGACGTACCATTCATCCAATCATATCAATGGTGTTGAAGGGCCGCAAGGTACTACAGCAGACACTCGAAGCAAACTAGTTCAATAACGTTGAATTGTTACATTATGAGCTCATGGCGGTAAGCGCCAGGAGACTCTTGCTAATCGAGTGGCTGAGAGCGAAGCGATGGAATGGATGGTGGACAGAATGGGATATTAATGAGTCATGGCGAGTGCGTATTCACAACACACCCTCACCACAATCCATGAGAAGAAAGTTAGACAGGCTCTGTAGCGGCAGCGAGGCGTTCGAAGTAATTCGGAGAGGCGAGGCCGTCGTGCAGGTAAACAGAGCGGATATCTTGATGGTGGGAAGCAGGATGATGCTTAGTAAAGTAGTCGGCAAGGTTTCCAGCTCCCTTGCTCCAATAGATTTGGAATTGATTTTGGTCGACGCGGTCGCGTAGCCAGTAGAATCGCATGTCAATAGCTTTGGAGCGTTTTTGTTTAACAGTGTCGTTGGCAATGCCAGCGGCAGTGACGTTGTCAGTTTGTAGCGGTGTAGCTGGTTGAGGATGCCCCAATTCTTCTAGTAGATGACGAATGGGACAAGCTTCTTTGGCGTTATGGAAGAGCGCTCCGAGTTCTGCCTCGGCGGCGCTAGAGAGGACCTCCTTCATGATTTGACAAAGTACGTTGATAGCGCCGTTGTGAGGTGGAGCTTTGCTAGTGGGGCCAAGAGGGGACTCGGGCCAGCTGCTTAGAAAATGGAAACCACCAGCGCACGAGCGAGCTTTGGCGGCAGAGAGATAGGAGGCGTCGCTATGTTGCCACAAACACATTTCGCTGGCAGTGAAACGCACAATGGCATTGGGGTTTGAGGCGCAGTAATCGAGGACTTGTAGGAAGGCGAGCATTGTTTTGTGAGTTGGGGCGGCTTGTTTAGAGGCAATTTCGTTGAGCGCTTTGAGTAGTGTTGAATCAACGGCGCGCGCGTAATAAAGCAGGACGCCCATCACCTCTTGAACGCGTGTAGCGTCAGCTTTATTGACAGTAGCAGTGTCGTCGGGCGCCGGAGCAAATTGTTGCTTGGCGCCGTAGACGGGTTTGAGCCAGGCGTGGGGCGAGTGCTGGGGCTTTGCAGGCATTTGATGTTGGAAACGTTCGAGTGCTCTTTCAATGTAGCCGGGCATGGAGATATCACACGTGCCGTGCGGGTAGTCCCAGTCAATGGTGAGGCCACAGTAGCGGGCGCCAGTGAGATCCAGACTGACTTTGTAAGTGGCTTGGAGAGCGGCCAGCAGGTGATCCAGATCGGCGTTATCAGTATATTTAATGCCAAAGTCGTCAACAACGAGCGAGAAGCAGATGGGTCGCGTTTTGTGGCGCCAGAAACCCGGCGTGAGCGGCGCGGGCGAGTAACCATGAGCAGCGAGGCGCTTGACGAGCAAGTCATGTGCCAAGCGGCCAGCTTGAGGGAGACCGTACATGCCCTTTGAGATTTCAGTGTAGATGTAGCCGTTGTGAGCTTTGGAATCGAGATCGTAGAGCAGGCGAAAGGCGTCGGGAATGAGGTTGAGCGAGATGCGCATGTATTCCTTCGTTTCCATGGGCGTGTTCAGATAGAAGTCCTTGATGTCGATTGTAGCGAATCGCGCGCCAGGTGTAGAGATAACCGAGTTGAGGAGCACTTTAACGGTGGTCAAGTCGGCGGCTTTAGTAGCAGTGGCGCCAGGATAGTTGATGCGATCGCCGCCGACGGTGATGCGGACACGCCGAGGATTCTCCTTCTCGGGGCGCCAGGCGGAGACGATGCGGGCATACGTAGGGATCTTGTCGTCGGGTACGTCGCGATAGTGGATGAAGCGTAGCGTATCGGTGCCTTTGATGTCGTTGTAGCCTTGGCTGAGGCGCGCAAGTTCATCAATCATGGAGGCTTCCCACTCGTTGCCTTCGCTGCATTCGAGCAGTTCGCGAATTTCAGCCACACGGCCAGTATCGGGATTGATGGCGCTGCCAAGGTAGGCGAAGCCGAGTCGGTTGCAAGTTGTTTCAATGTCAGTCCATTTTGCGACGCCAAGGTTGAATTCGCGAAGCGCCGTCATTGCCTTGCCCCGGGGTGTGGAGCGGACGAAGTCCGTGATGGGACGTTGCTTTGGCTGGGTAGGAAAGATGGAGAGTCGGCTGGGGCGTTTAGGATGAGGAGACAAAGGGGAAGGACGGAGAAAACGGACTCGTTTAAGAGCGAGTTGTTCATTGCGGCGAGCTTGATGGGGGGAAATGGACGGCAATCCATCAGCGTGAGCGGAGGGCTCATCGTGGAGGGGAGGATCGGCGTCGGGTTTCTTGGTCTTGCGGCGGCGGCGGCGTGGGCCCGTGACGTCATCATAGGTGACAGCAGGCGAGGTTGGCGCGTCAACGGGCGGCGGTGCGGCGGGCGGCACGTCAGGCGTGGGGACTGGCGAAGGGGTTGGCGTTGGTGGCGAACCGAGCGGCGTGGCAGGTGTCGTATCGGTGACACGAGTAGGTGCGCTTGCCGGAGAGGGGAGGGCCGCCGGAGAGGGGAGGGCCTTGTCAGTCGGCACCCTCATTTGTGGCGCAAACCCAGGCGGTGGAGAGACAGTTGGCGGGTTGTCCACCCTCAGAAGTGGCGCAGGGTCGGCAGCAGGAGGTTGGTAGAGAGCGATGAGGTCGGCAAGAGCACGGACGCGACTGTCGGTAGTCGGTGTGAGGGATGCCGGTGGATCAGTGGAGGCGATGGCGAGTTTGAGGTCTTCCAATGCCGCATGTATGCGTGAATCAGGCGTAGAGAGAGGCATTGGAATGGCAGGCGGAGGCAGCCATGTGACTTGATGGCATGTCCGTTCGGCGTTCGTCTTCCAAATCCACACGCGATGGCCTCGGTACGAGTCAAGCGCAGGACCGAGATACCAACCATCAAGTGCGCGAGGCTCAAAGGATCCACGGTCTTCAGTAGGAACATGAGCAAGGACACGGATGCCGATAGGGGCCAGAGGCGTGCGGTTGAGGTCGAAGAGTCCATGCACTAGCGTGTAGGCAGACAGCTTGGGATTGATGCGAGAGCCGCGGCACATATTGAGTGTGATTTCAGTCTGGGGAATGAGTTTATCCCACAAATGGAGAGGAAAAGCTTTGTCAATGCCGCAGAGGATAGCAACAAAATGGTTTTCAAACGTGCCAATGGCTCGTTCCGCGAGGTTGCGGCGGTGCAATCCATGACCGACCAGCTGGAAATCAATCTTTTGGTCGTGCATGTAGTCTTTTAAAAGCTGGGAGCATTCGTTATCAAGACGCTGGAGCTGGGGTTGGAGACCAGCGCGAGTGAGGCGTTTAAGAAGGGATTTGTAGGCCTCGAGAATGCAGGTGGCGTTGCGAGTTTTGAATGGTTCGAGCCAGATATAATTGCTGTCGTAATCATATAGAACCATGATGTATTGATTCCCGTTGAGCGAGGGATTAAACACTTTGCCAGTTTGATCAGTATAAATTTGACCAGTAGGCTTGAAAAAGGAGGCGTAGCAGTGGTGGCGCGTCGCAACGGTTCCTTCTTGTAGAGGAAAGAAAACGTCGCCGTCGTCGTCATCGTCTGCGTTTGTTGTTGTAGTTGGTGTCTTGGTGGAACGGAGGCCTTGGCGTAGGGCTTTCATGTGGCCTTTATGCATGGCAAAGGAGACGGGCGGATGCTTGCGTAGGTTGCTGGCTGTTAGGCCAGGGAAGTGGGGTAGCAACCCTTTAGTGAGCGCAGTCTCAAGGGTGCGGAGACTGGGCGAGCCAAGGGCGGCATGATAGAATGTGATGAGCTCAGGCAACTTGGGATCGCCAATGGTAGTAAGCGCGCTCTGTGGCAATGGCGCAGGGAGCTCCATTTGCCAGAGTCCAGTGGCCGGACACCGAGCGCCACTCAGGACGAGCGCTTCTTTATAATGCACGAGGACTCGCTCCTTGTCAAGGGAGACGAGGCAGCCTGCATCACAAAGTGTGCCGAGGGAAAGGAGGGAGTGAGTAGATAAAGCAGGGACAATATGAGCTTTAGTGGCCGACTCGGGAAGACCGGGAATGTTGAGCGTTGCCTCATGAGTTGAATGCATGAGGGTGCCGTTGGGAGTTTGAATTGCAAGTGGGTGTGTCGTAGCAATCTTGTTTAAGATGGGAGCGCTAACGGTGACAAAGTGGGCAGAGGCGCCACTGTCAGCTATGAGGGTAAAAGTAGGATTGGCGGGAGGACCAGTGATAGAGGATAACGAAAAACAAGTACTATAAGCATGAGACATGGTGCTATAGGTGTTATCAATCACTGGCGTCCCTCCATCTCAGCTGCGAGGGTTGGCGGGATTGCGAGGACTCATCTCGGTAAGGGTGCCACCCATGGTATTGTCAGCGGTCGCCGTGCTGACATGATTTGGACCAGGGTTTTGGCAAGTAGCGCTAGTGTGGCGGTAGTTGAGACCAAAGCCATGAGTGTGGCAATAGTGACGGGCGCGTGGTGAAGCGGTGGGCGCTGCCGCTGGCGTAGGCGTGATAGCTGGAGCAGGCGTGGTGGGTGTCGCAGGGGTGACACGAGTAGGTGCGGGCGTCCCATCGCGAATGGCGGCCATCGCCTGCTGCAACTGGCGACGGAGGCGAGTTAACTCGGCGGTTTGCGCGAGGTTGGCATGATCCTGATAGCCAGCTTGGCCAGCCGTGCGGTGCTCCAAGCGCTTGTCGTTGGCCTTGTTGAAACGGGCCTGAAGATTCTCCATGGTGCGGTCCACCTCGTCGACATCGCGGTCGTAGGCGGCGAGATCGGCGGCAAACACGCCACTGTTGTTGAGGACGAGGAGCGTGTCGTGGATCTGTTGTTCCGGTGGAATGGGCGTGCCGGCATCTTCGGCAAAGTCGTTGATGTCGGTGATGCGACTCCAAATGCGCTCGATGGGATCGTTGGGATCCCACGGCGTGAGGAGACGAAGAACGTTGTCTTTGCGTTCCTGGTTGGAAACGCGTCCGTAGGCGGTGGTGAGATGCGTGAGGATCTGCAGCGTGGTGAGATTGGCGTAGATGGTACGACGGTTTCTGAGGACGGAATAGTAGTCTTCGTTGAGAGCAGCAAGGAGGCAAGTCTTGAGAGCAGTGTCGGCAACTAGCATGAGCTTGAAATCGTCGGATTTTTCTTTGTGAATGCGATTGCGCTCAGTCAGTTGGTTTTGGGTAAGGCCAGCGACTTGAAGACCGAGCTCCTCGGGGCGAGTTGGGCGGTCAAAGGGAGCGGCTGGATCAGGGAAGCGTTCGAGGATCTCGGCGTCCGTCATGCACAGAAAATCATGGCCGTTGTCATCAGAACGGGCAGGAATCTTGCGAGCGTTGGCGCGGAGTTGAGCAGAGGCGATAGTAAGGGTAGAGTAAGTAGGCTTGCCTTCGATGATGGTCAAAGGATCGAGCGTAGGGAGCGTGATGTTCATCTTGGGATGGGAGGCACGGAAGAGGCGGCGGAGAAGGGTACGGAGGAGCTGGAGGATTCTGTGAGGAGCAATGGTAGCGGGTGGGTGAGATGTAACAATTCTGTTGAAGGGCCGCAAGGTACTACAGCAGACACTCGAAGCAAACTAGTTCAATAACGTTGAATTGTTACATTATGAGCTCATGGCGGTAAGCGCCAGGAGACTCTTGCTAATCGAGTGGCTGAGAGCGAAGCGATGGAATGGATGGTGGACAGAATGGGATATTAATGAGTCATGGCGAGTGCGTATTCACAACAAATGGATCCAGTTGGGCCTATTTTCAAAGTTTTTGGACTACTCTTTAAATGACTGTGGCAGTGCTCTTTGGTCGACAGTGTGTTGAAAATTAAAGTTATTGGTCGTACTCTTTGGTCGATAGTGTATGATTATGCACGACCGCCAAACTGGCGCACGCTGCACGTGATCGAATGCGTTGCCATGCAACACTCACTCGAACGACGCACCATGGTCACTACAAGTACCAAATACATAGAGTACAAGATTTAATTAACCCAGCATCATTATTTAGCAAGTCTTGGTCGCTACATCAAAGTTTGTAGGGAACAAGAGGCCAATAAGCATCGTCAGAGCGGGTCCTTGGCGGAAAGTCCAAGCAACCGCATGCGACTTTAGCGGGGTAAAAGCATCAAGAGATTAATGTCATCTTGGTTCTTCTACGCCGCAGGGGTTGTGATTAGTATTATTATTATTGTTGTTGTGTTTCGTTGTCGTCAGTTCAATCATGCAAGGTCGGGAGCAAACATGCTCTAACCGGAAAAGTTGAATCCGCCAGTCGGCGGCTGCTGGTCCATGCCAAAGCCAAATTGGCCACCAACCATGGCTGGTGCAATGGCCGCCATCTCATCGTCGTCTTCAACACCAAAGTACGTTTCCAAGATCTTGATCGAGCGCTCGTAAATTTCATTGTTGGAGTGCTGCTGCAAGTCTTCAATCTTGTTGAGGCCCTCCGCTTCCGAAATGTGCAAAGTCATTTGGTTGGGATTGCCAGTGGCACGCGCCTCGTCCTCTCCAATGCGCAAAATGTTTTCCAAACCTTCCAAGGCAATCGTGACAATCTTGGGGTCCGAAACGATGAGCAAGTCGCAGAGCGGGCGAATGCAGCCCTGGTGGACAAGAAACTTGATCTGCTCCGGCGAGCCTCCACTCGTCGCGTTGCTAATCGCCCAAGCCGCCTCCTTGCGAATGTCAAACTCGGCATTCGACAAGAGCTGGATGAGCGGCGGAATAATATTGTTCTCAATGACTGCCTGGATTTGCTCCTTGTTGCCAGCCGTAATATTGGAAATAGTCCAGCAGGCTTCCTTGCGAATGCCCTTCTTGGGCGAGCTCAAGAGCGCCAGCAAGCAAGGAAGCGCGTTATTGTTGAGGACAAACTGCGTCTGCAAGTCGTTTCCAGTCACAACGTTTCCGACCGTGCGCAACGCCGGAGTCTGAACGGCTGGACTCGGATTGAGCAAGAGCTCGACCAAGCGGCGACAGACGCCAGCTTCAATGACGGCCTGGATCTTTTCGTTCGGACCATCGCTCAAGTAGGAGAGCGCCCAGCAAGCATCCGTCAAAACCTCCTCGTCGGGACTAAAGATGAGCTGCGCCAACGTTGGCAAGGCCGGACGAACCAACTCAAAGTCCGGCTGCGGCTTGCCGCGACAAAAGTTGCTCAACGTCCAAGTCGCATTGCGCAGCATGGACAACTTGGAGTTTTGGTGCAACTGCATGAGGAGCGGCTGCATCGCTTGCGCCTGCAAGACCAAGTCGCGGCAAGGAGGCGAGTCACCAGCAATGTTTCCAAGCGCCCAAACAGCTTGCTCGCGAACGTCATCATTTGGACTCAACAGCAAGCGGACAAAGATTGGCACCGCGCCCGACTCCATAACAACCCTGGTATGATCGCTTGTTCCACTGGCAATGTTGGTAAGCGCCCAAGCGGCTTCAAACTGGAGCGCCGGACTGTCGTCGCGCTGCAAAAACTCGACAAAGCGAGGAACTACTCCAGAGTCAATAACTTGCTGGATTGGCGGCGATTTCTCGATGGATAGCAAGCGGCGAAACTGCGTCGTGCTTTCCGTCTGTGTCGTCGGATCGTTGCTCATGAGTCCCTGAATCATGACTGGAATCTGCTCGAGCTGGCGCGCATTGACGGCCGGCATGGCATTGCCCTGTCCATCCGTCGCGACTCCCATGCCATTTTCGTCAATCATGTCCGCGTAAGTCGAATCTCCAGCATTCGAAAGCATCATGGCGGCGGCTCGTCCCGCCGGAGTACTGAGCGACGCATCTTCAACATTCATCTGACGGCGCTTGGCCAGTCGAGCATCCTTCTTGTTCTTGCGGAGCTGAATCGTCGTCTCCTCGCGGCTGCGACGAGAGTCCTCCAAGTCGACCGTCTTTTTGAGATTACGAGCGGTACCAGTTGCGGCGCGTGGCTGTACAAGAAAATGAAACGAAATAGGAGTATGGCGTCAGAACATGAATGTAGCGAGTGAGCGAGTGAATAGATGGATCAATGATAGTAAAGGAAGGCGAAGCAAGAACAATGGCGTTCCAAATAATTACGGTAGCGAAAAGCAATGAAAGAGACTGAATGAAGCATACATTAAACGAGCAAATACAAGTAAAATAGATTCAAATTTACTGGCGACAACGACCACGACGGCTGCTGCGGAGCGGCAAAACTGCATGATTGCGATCAACATTATCGCGCGGCGCATTCTCTCACTCACCTCTCCGGAATTCTGCATTTTTGCAAGAATTGAAAACAATAGATAATAAAGTAACAAGAGAGCAAGCAAAAGCAATGAAAGGCTTGCGGCTGCGAAATGAATGGGAGGATGGTGCAGCGCTGGCGACATGGCCGTTGCTCGCTAGCGCCCCCATCGTCTGACTGTCGTCAGAACGTTGAAGCAGCGCCCCCCGGTAACGTTTCGGGGGCACCATTCTTGATATAGTACGTCATTAGGCAATAGTATGAAACAAGTGCCAGTATCAATTACGTCACAAGGCAATACTACGAAACAAGTGCCAGTGTCAATGGCGTCAAAAGGCAATATTGCGAAACGACTGCCAGTGTCAATTACGTCACAAGGCTATAGTATGAAACAAGTGCCAGTGTCAATTACGTCATCACGACGCCTGGAAGCGTCACGCTCTGCAATCCAATCGAGCGCTTGAGCTCATCACCATGGGAACTGCCGCTCAAACTATACGGTAGCTGGCTAATAGCACTCCACACGCGATTCACGACAACAATGGATCAAAGAAAGTCTGGGGGTGGTGGAAGCAGCGTACCGAGTAAACGTCCTCGTAGCCAAACGCCTCCGACGCGTGGAGAAAAGGATGTTCCTTTTTCGTCGTCAACAATGATTAACAATAAGAAGAAATCGAAGCCATCCAGCAAGAAGAAGAAGGACAAGAACAAGAATCGCAATCGATCTGATAGTGTCAGCGACTCCCACCATCATGGCCGTAGCAGCAGTCATCACCACCACCATCATCATGGATCATCCGGAGCAAGCACCACGACAACCGCCGAAGGTCAACGCATGACGCGCATTCTGAGCACGCTCACGCCGCTGGAACACTCGCGGTACAATGCTTACCAGGAATCGGTCCTGTCAGCGACGGCTGTGGAGCAATATGTGGCGGCTTGTCTTTCGGAGCGACTGCAAGCAAACGGCGCATCAACGCCCCTGCAACTCGCCGATTTGGTCGTTCCTGGACAGGACCAAGACATTGTCATGGTGGTAGCAACACTGGCCAAGATTTACGCGCAGCGTCTTGTGACTGCAGCAGTGCAGTTGCGAGCGGAACGTACCGTCAGTGCAGCCACGAGTGAGGGACAAGGTGCCGCATCAATGGTCGACAATAATAATAATCATCGCAGCGCTCCACTGCAGCCTCGCGATATATTACACGCACTGGAGGATCGGCAACGACAGGGACTGGATCCAGGCTTTTTCCTGCAGACGAACGCACGCGCCGCTGCCGGAGGTTCGCGTGGTGCGAATACCATTGCCAAAACCATCGAGTATCACGATTTGCGAGTGGCAGCCATGGCGGCGGAGCGAGCCTATGATGAGCAGTTTGAAACAAGTGAAGCAGTGCCAAACGACAAGAATGACTCTGGTATTACAAGTAGTAGTCCCATGCAGGTTGATGATGAATAACGCATGGTTGAATTGACGAATGAAAGTTAAAAGTCAAGCAACGTTACGTATACAGCAATAGTAGCACTAGCACCACCACGACGACGGAGAGACAAAGAATCACCAAGAAATTCTTGGTGCCACCGGACTGATCAATGAACTCCTTTGTTTTTCGCGTGACAGCATCCATGTTTGTCGTTGCCGTTTCCAAATCCTCATCCATGTCATCCAGCATTCGGTTCTGCTGTCCCAACTCTTCCGAAATAGCCATGCTCATGACGCCGAGTCGATCCGTTGCTTGCGCCAATAGTTCCAGTCCATGGTCCTGCTCCTGGAGTGTTTGCATTTGTCGTTGCGCTGGATCACTGCCGCCTGTTTCAGCATCGCTCAAGGAGTCATCGTCGGAAAAGTCGTCAAGTGAGACTTGCTTGTAATTTGTGCTAGTTTTGCTTTTGCGGCTACCAGCGCCTTTGCGCATTTTCTGTAAGTGTCTATTTTATAGGTTCAATGTGAACAAGTTGATTTGTGCTGCTGGTAGACGTCGAATGGCCGTTGCGGTCTGCCGAGTGCGATCCCATGGTGACTCGCGAAGAAAAGCGACGGTTACGTTTGGCGTCGCATCGGTTTACATAAGATCGGCGGCTGCGCTAAAAGATGACGTACTTTCAAAATGCATCAACCGCGCCGCCGCGCGCACCATCGATCGATCCAACTCGTTTCGTTTTCCAAGTTGAACCCTCGAACGACAGCCTTCACCATAGTGCTGCCTCGTGTCATATACAGCAGCGACAGGCTTGTCACATTGACAGATCTAAATAGGATATTTGCAGACTTGATCATGAGATTTATCAATCTTCACGCAAGCTTATTACTGGCATGTCAGCTCGCAGCAATTCCATCCGTCACACTTGCATTCGCCCCTCCGACTCGACTTGTTTACAATGCACCAGCAGTAACAGCACGCAGTCACACTCAACTATCAGCCGTGGCGCTAGACGTCAAGAGCCTTCCCAACCCATTCAAGAAACTTCCATGGATCGCCGCCAAGGAGAAGCAACGTCAAGTGCGTCGCTTCCAGCAGGAGCGCGCCATGCTGCACCGGCAACTCGGCATTCCACCCGAAGCAACCTACGAGGAAATTGTCGCCGCGACGGATCGACTGATTGCGGCCAATGCCGGAGACCTTAAAAAGAAGGTGCAAATTGAAATTGCCAAGGACAAGATACTGCAGATTCGATTGAACGAGCGATTGGCTGGCTTGGCTGAGATTGATTCGGCGGCCATGAAGCAGAGTCTTTATGAAAAGGAAGGGTATGTATATAATAAACGGTTCTTTTTTAGCTTGTTCGATGGATCTAGCGCTGCGGAGTGTTGATGTGGATGTGGTGTCGCATGGAGTTATACGACTTCGGTTGTAATCTGCGATAGAACATCTCTCCATGTCTCACTCATTCTTAATTACATATCCTCACCAATTCTTGCCCCCATTAATTCAACAGAGCCGACGAGGACGACGTCTCCAGCAAGGTCAAGGCCGATAAAGAGGAAAACTCAGCACCCGCTTGGACGCGTGGACTCATTGTCAAACCTGACGCCGCGCACGCCAAGGCGCAACTGCGGCTGTGGGGTATCATTACGGCCATTGGAGTTGCACTTCCTCCGTCGCAGGATTACATTGGACGATTCGCATGGTTAGTTTGTGTGGCGCAGTTGACCTTCCGAGGCATGCCCAAGGAGGAGCAAGAGTCGGGCGGCATGGCCATGAACTTTAACACTGGTGGCGGCGGAAACCATCGCAAGGTGGCGTTTGCTATCGGCTTTGGTACTTGGTGTGTTGGAAGCTTCTTGGTATATACGGTGCTAATGCCGAGCTGGGCCAAGGGTCAACGGTGGACTGGATCAGTGGCATTCGCCTTGATGAACCTGATATTTGGACTTGTGAGTTCGTACTTTCAACCGTACAAAGGTTAAATATTGTAATGTTACTTGTTGAAATAGCAATGTTAAAGTGCTGATTTGTCATATTTAACCCGTACGATGCCAAGACATTTACGACTGCAACAAATGTAGCTTAGCAATGCTGAAACTTATACAGTATTGCGAATTGCCTCACTTGCAGACACCGGCGGCGGTCTCCGCACCATCGGCCTTTGTCGTTTCCCATAACCGAATGGTACCATCCTCACTTCCGCTTGCAAACGCCGAGCCGTTTGGATTGTAGCGAAGGCAGCGAATCGGACCGTGGTGTCCCTTGAACGTGTCCAAAACTTCGCCCGTCTCATAGTCGCAGAGTCGCACCCACAAGTCTGATCCGCCGGCGATAAAGACTCGACCATTGGGATGCAGGCAGGCTCCTCCTTCGTTTAAAAAGTGAATGGGTACCTTGTGTTGCTTCAGGAGGCTGAAACATGAGGAAGACTTCGTGTCGACATTGAAGAATAGAACTTGGTTGCTGCTCGCAACGGTCAAAATGGTAGCTCCATTGCCCGTTATGGCAAGGTCCATGTCACGAATCTCCTTGCCAGTAGCAGTGTCCATGATTGCCACGGGTTGTTCCGGATTTGCAACATCATTTGCATCTGCACCAGACGGTATCGACCAAACTCGTATCTTGCCGTCTCCGCAACCAGCTAGAACAGTATTCGAGTCGAGCCAGCACACTTTCAAAATAGTAGTGCCGGGAACAGCAATCGTCCAGCAAGGTTCTAACTCTGCAGCGGTAGCAGACTTTGGTGGCTGATACGTTTGCAAAGCAGTCTCCAACGAGTACACTCGAACCTTTCCCTCCTGTCCACCCGTCGCCAAGTACAAGGAGTCCGGACTAAACGCACACGTCTTGACGATATGTCCATGCTGCAGCGTCACTAGTTCCTTTCCCGTGACGCCGTCCCATAGCTTGGCGCAAAAGTCCCCCGAGCCCGTCGCCGCCAAGCTGCCCGTCTTGTCCAAGGTGGCGCTCCACACGGCGCCCTTGTGGCCCTGCAGTGTTCCAATCCAGTCGCCCGACAAGCCATCGCGGAGCATGGGGAGTTTGTCTGAATATATAGATAGTAGATGGAAAGGAAAGGAAGGAGAAACGAAGGTGGTCAGAGAATGCAAAATAAAATAGTCGAAAGAAGTTATGGAGTCAATCGCAGCGTTCAACCCCGAAAGGACAATGACAAGGTCATTTTTTCGACTAAAATCCCCTCAACTCCTCCAGAAAATATATTGTACGTATGATAAGCTTGCTCACCATGACAAGCCGATACCAAAAGAGTTTTGTTTTCATCCGGCAAGTGCAAAAATTGAAGCTCGGCGAGAGGTCGCGTATGTCCGGGACAAACGATTGGAATAACTTGACCGCCACGACTTGCTGGACCACTCGGCTTGCTATTAGATACGGCGACGGCTGCTGCTGATTGATTCGTCATGACGTTTGCTGCTGCTCGTGCTGGATCAAGGCGACGGTCGAATCGCCATTGTGAAGGAAACGAATTGCACGGCAGATGCTTGGTCACGCAAGCTGTCGCGAGTCCCGAATCACGCACTATTGCTCAAAGAGTAGTGCCAATAACTCTGATTTTCATTACACTGTGCGTCGAAGAGTACTACCAAGTTTCAAAGTTATTGGCACAGTCGGTTAAAGAGTAGTCCAGTAACTGTGAAAAAAGGCCCAACAGAATACATTGATATGATTGGATGAATCGTACGTCGCATCTGTCGCAGCGGTTAAAATCGGCTCTGACTTTCGCCATGGCCATGATGGATGAGGAAATCAGGGACGCAGACCACTTCTTCCTGCCCTCTCATCGGCGACAATCAAGCCATGTCTCCGGCTGAAGAAACCAATGATAATTCTATTGAATCTGGAGAAAAAGTTGATGACAGTGAGGTGACAAATCATCATGAAAGTGGCGCTGGGGTGAACGACGAAATTCGCAACCTATTGGCACTTGCCAAGCTTTCCACTGATAAGCTCTCGTCATCCGAGCCACCCTCCTCCAATGTCACCAAGCTGAATTTAACCAATTGCGGCTTGTCGAAACTTCCAAACAATTTTGATTTTGCCTTTCCAAATTTATCGATTCTCTTCTTGAGCAACAATCATTTCAATGAAATGCCTGCAATGATTGGACGTTGCCGACAGCTGCAAATGGTTGCCTTTAAATCCAACAACATGATTTCCATTCATCCGGATTCGCTCCAGTCTCAGCTGCGATGGTTAATACTGACGGACAATCACATCTCCTGCATTCCAAGTACTATTTGCAGATGCATCAATCTGCAAAAACTCATGCTTTCCGGCAATGAACTAACGTCACTTCCAGAGGAGGCCATGGCGCATTGCACCAAGCTTGAACTCGTTCGATTGGCTAGCAATCAGCTGCAGCAACCTCCAGCACTGTTGCTGCAGTCGCTTGTCAATTTAAAGTGGATTGCGCTTGGCGATAATCCCTTTCTGTCGCAACTCTACGAGCAGCATGAGAATGCACTGGAGGCAAACATGATTGCAGAGGACGAACTGGACGACTCTCGTCAAGTAATACTTGGAAGCGGCGCTGGTGGAACGACTCGCAAAGTGTACTGGACTGCCAAGAATGAATATGTTGCCGTCAAGTCCTTCGAGTCGCCGCATCATCATCATGATCATGTTGCCACAGCAACACCTGTCAATTCGCGCACACTCCGCCGCATGACATCCGACGGTCGACCCGAGCATGAGGCACTCGTCTTTTGCGCCGCCAGTGCCTGCACTAGTCATCACGACCCGCCGACGGTGGTTCAAGTGCTTGGTCAAACTGTTGGCGGCGGAAACATTGTCATGGAGTACTTGCACGACAACCAGGCACTGGCAAATCCTCCCAGCATGGAGTCTTGCACGCGAGACGTTTATCACGACGCACCAACGTTATCGCTGGCGCAGGCCACCAAGTTAGTGACGAGACTGCTCGAGGCGCAAGTGGCGTTGCACGCGAACGGAATTTGTCACGGCGACTTTTACGGACACAACGTGTTGATCCATCAACCAAGTGGCAATGGCAGCAACGACAAGGACGTAATTGATGTTCGATTGAGTGACTTTGGCGCCGCCTTTTTCTACAACCTTTCCTCGGACTGGGGCCATAGCCTGCAACGGTGCGAAGTGCGCGCGTTTGGAGTGCTTGTACAGGAGGTGCGAGCGTTGGTTCAGACGCAAGGTTTGGAGAACGACGACGAGACTGCCGTCACGACAGCGTCCACCGTGACGAACGTTGACAATGATTTGGATGACGGCGGCAGCAGGAGCGACTTGTTGGAGCAGCTGGCTGACAAGTGTCTCGGATCAGCGGGCGAATCTTCCAGCACTACCTTTGACAGCATTTCAATCTGGTGGAAGCAGCAGCAACTTCGAAACATGGCAAAGGATCTGCACGACGAGTTGTTTAATTAACTTGTCGTCGGTTATTTCGAAAACAATGTGCCAGGCGCCGACGGTGGCCTTGACGCATTCGCGACAGGTAGCTGAAGTTGGGCATGAGCGGCGAACAATCACGGACCACTTATCTGCCTTAAATCTGTACATAAACTTTAACCTTGATCTGCATGATATTTCTTGCATTCAACAATCACTTGTCAGTGTAAAAGTAGCTAATCTTCCAGTGAGCCGTTTCGATTGCGCGCCGGCCTTGTTTTTGGTGACTATGTAACGAAAATTAGTTACATGTCGTGTGGATCGGCTCGCGCGGCGGGCTGGCTCTTGGCCTCCAAGCCTGGCGTTTCGACCTTGGCAAGAATGTGATGCTTGTCGCATCCCTGCTGCTATAGCATCCTGCTAACATTAAACTTGTCAAGACAGCTACCAATACATAGAGGAAGCAGTAGTTGAACGCCATGCTTCGGTCGGTCGTTCCGCCACCTCCGCCTCCGGGAGCTCCACCGCCGCGGCTGAAGCAGAATCGGAGTGTGACTTCCCCAAAATCTACAGCATCTACAGCGTCATCATTGCGAGACCATGTCCAACAGGTTGATCCAACAAAAGCTACAAATGAATCGCCTAATTATATTTCTACTGCTACTGCCAAAAGATTTGCAGAAGGAGGTGGAGACGGTGGTGGAGGTTCGTCGAGATGTTCGTCCGTTGATCCACCCGAGCAGCACTATCACCCCGACGAATCCAGAAGGTCGTCTCCCGAATCTCCTCCATTGAGTCAATACTCGCGACGACTCTTTGATTCGGAGCATCGGACGGAGAAGAAGCAAGACGATAACGTCGATGATGACGAAGTCGATTTTGCCTTTGTCGCAAATGCCAACGACGACGACTCGACCCTTGGATCGGAAACAGTCAAGGACCTTAACTTTGAGCGACATGATTATCAGCAGCAGCGGCAGCAGCAGTATCCAATTAACAATGGAAATAACGACACGGACAACAAGTACTTGATCATGATTCACCAACTGCGTCAGCAGCTTGCCTTGGTGGAGCAGCAGGCAGCCGCCTTGGAACACTTTCGCAAGTCGGAGACGGACGATTTGCACCTCATTGTAGACTCGCAGCGGGAAAAACTGCGCCAGCTACTCATCATGCAGAAGGAACGGGATGAGCAGGAACGAGCCTGGACGCCAATGCAGCCTGCTGCTGCTGTCAACAATCAACGCAATGTGGAGGAGAATGCTCAATTGCGCGAGCAACTGCAGCAAGCGCAAGCTGCCATTGCCAACATGAAACAAACACATCAGCAAGAGACGGAGGAAGCGCGCGAAAAGGTCCGGTCGTTGCAGGCCGACAAGCGAGCGATTCAGGCGCAGCTGCAAGAATTCATTGTGCTCAAGCACGAGTCAAACATGCGTGGCAACCGAGACGCTCCACCTGCATCGTACGACTTGGAAAGCTTGCGACGAAAACTGGGAGCGGTGCGGCACGAGTTGGACCGATCGGAAGAGTCTGTTCGCGAAAAGGAAGCACTGATTGAAAATTTGATTGACCAAGTGGACGACCGCGACACGAGGATTGGTCACTTGATGCGATCGTCTGTGGGACTGGAGCAGCAACTGCAAGCTGTTCAAATGGAGCTAACGGCACTGCGTAGCAAGGCGTCGGGTGCTGACGAAGAAGGTGAAGGTTACGATGTCATTCTGATGGAAGGCGGCTCCAAGGAGGAAGTAGAACAGCTTCATACCGACTTGGACTCGCGCAGAGAAGTTGAAAAGTCCTTGACGCATGAGAATGCGCGGTTGAGCAAACAGTCGGATGAAATGCTTGAAGCAAATGCCCGCCTCAAGGCGCAAGTTGATGTTTTGGAATCCGAACTCGGCATGCTTCGGACGCAGTTGCGCGAGGCTGGACAAGAATGCTTGGCAATTCGTAATCCGACAGAGAATGAAACCTTGAGCAATTCCGGCACGGATGTCAGTGTCACTCCTCTGGTACAAATACAGGAACGCGACAAGGCTATTTCCAACTTAGTGCAGCGTTCCATGGAGCAAGAAGGTGTGATTGCCGAATTAAACTCGCAGCTCAAGGTTGTATCGGAAGGGTTTGAAGCCCTTCAAGCCGAGAAGGCGAGTCCACATGAATCTTCGCACCAAGGACCGAGTTGGGATGAAGTCAAGCAACTACGTCGCGAGACGGAAATGTTTGCCGAGCAAATTATTGAACAGGATGAAGAGATTGAAACATTAACTCGTGCTATTCGCTCACGCGAGGAGCAAGCTCGTGCAATGGAGCAGGAAGGGACGGAGCTCAGGCGCAATCTTGCCATGTCAACAAGCACCATTGCTGATTTGAGTTCAAAAGTGGACGAGCTCGAGGAGGCCAACCAGCTTTTGCTAGAAGAAATTCGAGAACTGAAACGAAAGCAGACTGAATTTGAAGAGGCTGGCAACGAAACTGTGGCTCTGCGACAAGAAACAGTTGAATTAAAGGCGAAACTGGAGCAAGTGGAAGCGCAGCTAAGTGTCTTGTCGAAAGAGAAGGCAGATTTGGAGGCTGAGCTTGAAAGTGAGCGTGCCAAGCAGCTCATCATTGATAGTCTTGATGAGAAACGAATGGAGCTCGAGGCGCAAATCAAAGCAAAGGATGTGCAATTGAAGCAGAAAGAAACACAACTTAAGCTTCTGCAGCAATCAGCAACCAACGCCATGGTGGACGAAATGCAAGTGGAGTCGTTGAAGTCAGAGGTGGACAGTCTAAGACTGAACCTTGCTCACCAGACCGACGCGTTGGACAGGGCGAGAAACACCATTTTCGAACTGGAGCATGAAGTGGCGCAAAAGGAGTCTTCGGCTACGACAAATTTGAACGAGGAAAAGGAGGAAATAATGGTGGAAGTTGAGCTGCTTTTACAGCAACTTGAGGAGTCTCAAGCTGAAGTCAAGACGCTCTCGGAAATTGTCGACAATTACGAGCTCAAACTGCGGTTAATTGCGCAAGACAAGGACACGACAATTGATAACCTCAACCGTGTCCTTGCGACGCAAAAGGAAGACAAGGCAGAAGAGCTGGAGTTTATGCGTCGCGAAGTTGAGGCAACGCTCGCTGCCATGAAGGAGTTAAGGGAAGAGGTGGAAAATGAAGTGACGGAGCGAGACGGAAGAATCTTTGCTTTGCAGCAAGCCCTGACCGCTCACCAGGAGCTTGTCGATCAGATGAAGACAGAAATGGACCATTTGCAGGGTGGTATGGAAACAAGAGCTGTCAGTCGCCGAGAAGAAATTGACGACATGCAACAGGAGCTCGTTGAGCTGACAAAAACAGTCGCACAGCAGGAGCGCCAAATAAAATCCCTTATGGGAGAGATTGAAGATAAGAAATTTGAACACGCCGCAGAAATAGACAAGCTGAGAAAGGAGTTGGAAGTCTACCACCAACATGCAAATGAAGCAGAATCCAGAGAGCGCAACACTTTGGACACGCAGGTCGCAAGTCGTGTCAATGAAGTCAAGGATCGAACGGAGAAGCTGCGTTGGAAGAACAAATTTCTTCAGAATGAAAACGCTGACCTGCGGAAGAAGCTGGCAAAAGAAGTCTTGCGCGAGATTACTGAAAAGATTAAACCAGCTGGTGAGACAAAGTCATGTGAGCTTGAAGGAGAGCTGGAGAGCCAAGCAAAAAGAGTCACGGAGCTTGAAAGCGAAATAGAGGAGTTGAAGAAATTGTTGCAGCGGCCAGAGTCCGAGACCGAAGCTCCTGTCGAGGTGGCTCCGTCAACTACAGTTCCTGTTCCATGCTCGACATCTAGTGTTTCATCCATGGAGCCACCGTCGAGCCCCTCGCTCAGCCTGTCAGCTCGACGCCAGAAAGGGCTGGGATTCTTGAGTCGCCAGCGGCGTTGAGACCAGTGACAAAAGAGTAACTGAATGAATTGGATTATGCTGTTTTGCTAGGCACCTTGGCTCACCTAAAGTACTAGTATTAATGTTTTAGAAAATGTTAACGCTAGCTTACGCTGTCATACTTGGACAGCCTGTTTAGTCTATGATACACGAAAGGGTAGGTCTGGCATAAGATCTGCGGATGTTGCACAAAAGAGATGTAAGTACTTTTACGGTTTCACGGTTGCCCAAATAGGTTCCATAACAGTAAATAAAAGAGTATACGAAAGGACAAAGCTGAGAAGAAAGTTCTTGGCTATATGGAGGCTGGTGACTTCAGCCTTTGATTTGAGCTGGTGAACCATGATGAAATGTGTAAGCACAATGATGGTGGTGACTTCAGCCTTTGATTTGAGCTGGTGAACCATGATGAAATGTGTAAGCACAATGATGGTTCCGGCTGCCACCAACACAAGCACACATGTGCATCAAAATGTCATTGTGAATGGTTTTTTGCTCAACCCCAGACTCTTCAATGATCAGTGCAACATTGTGAGCAGCAATGTGGTAGCTCTAGTAGTACGCGGTGATGTGGCACATAGGCAGGTCCAAAAGTGGCTTATGAAACCCCTTGATCCATTGCTGAGCGCACCTCCCACTCTCAACAGAAAAGTTGCATTACGTTGCCCAACCTGCATGCCCTGAAACCCCACTTGTCTGGCCAGGACTATGACTGATCGTGCAACATCAATCTTGCGCACCAAACAAATTGTGCAAGTACTCCCAACAGTCCACATTGTGCCATGGATCCAAATGAGACTGTCGAGCCCACTGTTAAGAAATTCTTGACAGTCAACATAGTTTGTTGCGCTGATGCAGGCTGCTGCTGTGCGCGATGATAGGGATCAAGTCGTTTTTCAAAATGCAATGTTTCAAACGCCACCTCATCAACTTCAAAGTCATCCTCCAGCGCATTATCAATATTGAGCACTAATTGATAAATGGAAGCATCAATAGATCAATAGGCTTCTGGTATATAAGAGTCCTTTTGATTGTGTGCAGCATTTGCACCAGCTTCTGTGTTGCCATTCGCAGCACTTTCAATTGCTTTGGCACCATTCTCATGCTCCAGTGCTACCACGGTGGCTGCAGAAGTTGTCGTGCCTGCTCCATGAACCAGCACAATGCGCCACCAGATGCCAAGAGACTCAGCATGCGCACCACTGTCCCTGTTGCCCACTTGCCAGTTAGCAGCACCAATACAATCACACATGGCGATGTTGATTCCAACGCTAGCACACGCAAAAGCGCTGACCGCCACAACCAAAGAAATGCCCATTGAACAGCTAGCAGTGTCACCAATGCCCAATAAAAGCTTCTTCATTGCAGACTTCTTGACAATACTTCCAGCGCCATGCACAAGTGTGCCTGAAAAAAGGTGTGTCGACTCGATAATGTTGTCACATAGTTTGAATCATGCATCAATGGCAACGAACTAGCATTGGCGTGTTGAAGAGTCACACTATCAGCAGCATGGTGGCGCCGCACCATTTGAGCGCTGGCGTATTGTCCTGCTGCAAAATGTAAGCGAGGCTGGCAACGCAGGTTACAAATCGCGCAAAAGGCTGTGGCAAGGCCCACCACAAAAAGCCAGCCGTGACGCAAGTCGTTGTCGCTGCTGCAACCAGAGCAAGTCGCGTCAGCATGGTGACCGTGTAGTTTAAGTCATTGCTGTAGAAGCATTTGAATGTCAAGGCATCTGCGGGCTGAGACTGGTGAGAACTTCTCACCAGTCACATTGAAGTCTACTGAGACACTAACCAATCATACTATCTTGTAGTGAAGCTTTTTGATTAATGATGTTGGCACCATTCTGGTATAATTTGGATGTATACATGGCTTGCTGTAGGGGCCTTTGAATGTCAAGGCATTGGTGGGCTGAGATTGGTGACAAGTTGTCACCAATCACATTGCTGTTAACGGAGACACCAGCCAAGTATACCATCTTGTAGCGCATGCTGAATAATGATGTTGGCACCATTTTGGTGTAATTTGGGTGTATACATGGCCTGCTGTAGGGGTGTTTGAATGTCAAGGCATCGGTGGGCTGAGATTGGTGACAAGTTGTCACCAATCACATTGCAGTCCATGGAGACAATAACCAAAATACCATCTTGTAGCGCAGGTTGAATAATGATGTTGGCACCATTATGGTGTAATTTGGGTGTATACATGGCTTGCTGTAGGGGCGTTTGAATGTCAAGGCATCAGTGGGCTGAGATTGGTGACAAGTTGTCACCAATCACATTGCAGTTGACGGAGACAATAACCAAGCATACCATCTTGTAGCGCAGGCTGAATAATGATGTTGGCACCATTCTGGTGTAATTTGGGTGTATACATGGCTTGCTGTAGGGGCGTTTGAATGTCAAGGCATAAGTGGGCTGAGATTGGTGACAAGTTGTCACCAATCACATTGCAGTTGACGGAGACAATAAATAAGCATACCATCTTGTAGCACAGGCTGAATAAGGATGTAGGCACCATTCTGGTGTAATTTGGGTGTTTACATGGCCTGCTGTAGGGGCGTTTAAATGTCAAGGCATCAGTGGGCTGAGATTGGTGACAAGTTGTCACCAATCACATTGCAGTCTACGGAGACACCAGCCAAGCATACCATCTTGTAGCGCAGGCGGAATAATGATGTTGGCACCATTCTGGTGTAATTTGGGTGTTTACATGGCTTGCTGTAGGGGCGTTTGAATGTCAAGGCATCAGTGGGCTGAGATTGGTGACAAGTTGTCACCAATCACATTGCAGTTAACGGAGACAATAACCAAGCATACCATCTTGTAGCGCAGGCTTAATAAAGATGTTGAGACCATTCTGGTGTAATTTGGGTGTTTACATGGCTTGCTGTAGGGGCATTTGAATGTCAAGGCATCAGTGGGCTGAGATTGGTGACAAGTTGTCACCAATCACATTGCAGTCCACGGAGACAATAATTAAGCATACCATCTTGTAGCGCAGGCTGCAAAATGATGTTGGCGCCATTCTGGTGTAATTTGGGTGTATACATGGCTTGCTGTAAGGGCGTTTGAATGTCAAGGCATTGGTGGGCTGAGATTGGAGACAAGTTGTCACCAATCACATTGCAGTCTACTGAGAAACCAGCCAAGCATACCAACATGAAGTGCAGGCAAATTAATGATGTAGGCACCATTCTGATATAATTTTGGGTGTTTACATGGCTTGCTGTAGGGGCCTTTGAATGTCAAGGCATTGGTGGGCTGAGATTGGTGACAAGTTGTCACCAATCACATTGCAGTTGACGGAGACACCAGTTTAAGTATACCATCTTGTAGCGCAGGCTGAATAATGATGTTGGCACCATTCTGGTGTAATTTGGGTGTTTACATGGCTTGCTGTAGGGGCGTTTGAATGTCAAGGCATCAGTGGGCTGAGATTGGTGACAAGTTGTCACCAATCACATTGCTGTCTACGGAGACACCAGCCAAGCATACCACCTTGTAGCGCAGGCTTAATAATGATGTTGAGACCATTCTGGTGTAATTTGGGTGTTTATATGGCTTGCTGTAGGGGCATTTGAATGTCAAGGCATCAGTGGGCTGAGATTGGTGACAAGTTGTCACCAATCACATTGCAGTCTACGGAGACACCAGCCAAGCATACCATCTTGTAGCGCAGGCGGAATAATGATGTTGGCACCATTCTGGTGTAATTTGGGTGTTTACATGGCTTGCTGTAGGGGCGTTTGAATGTCAAGGCATCAGTGGGCTGAGATTGGTGACAAGTTGTCACCAATCACATTGCAGTTAACGGAGACAATAACCAAGCATACCATCTTGTAGCGCAGGCTTAATAAAGATGTTGAGACCATTCTGGTGTAATTTGGGTGTTTACATGGCTTGCTGTAGGGGCATTTGAATGTCAAGGCATCAGTGGGCTGAGATTGGTGACAAGTTGTCACCAATCACATTGCAGTCCACGGAGACAATAATTAAGCATACCATCTTGTAGCGCAGGCTGCAAAATGATGTTGGCGCCATTCTGGTGTAATTTGGGTGTATACATGGCTTGCTGTAAGGGCGTTTGAATGTCAAGGCATTGGTGGGCTGAGATTGGAGACAAGTTGTCACCAATCACATTGCAGTCTACTGAGAAACCAGCCAAGCATACCAACATGAAGTGCAGGCAAATTAATGATGTAGGCACCATTCTGATATAATTTTGGGTGTTTACATGGCTTGCTGTAGGGGCCTTTGAATGTCAAGGCATTGGTGGGCTGAGATTGGTGACAAGTTGTCACCAATCACATTGCAGTTGACGGAGACACCAGTTTAAGTATACCATCTTGTAGCGCAGGCTGAATAATGATGTTGGCACCATTCTGGTGTAATTTGGGTGTTTACATGGCTTGCTGTAGGGGCGTTTGAATGTCAAGGCATCAGTGGGCTGAGATTGGTGACAAGTTGTCACCAATCACATTGCTGTCTACGGAGACACCAGCCAAGCATACCACCTTGTAGCGCAGGCTTAATAATGATGTTGAGACCATTCTGGTGTAATTTGGGTGTTTATATGGCTTGCTGTAGGGGCATTTGTAAATTAGCCAATGAAAATGGACTCATTTTATTTTTCAGCACTCAGTACGAAATAATGCACAATGAGAAACAAGAAATGGTTACATATATTACTGCTTCATGCAGTGCACATGCTTTTTTGATTTGTTGTTGCAAATGACCCTGATTGAAACTGATCCAAGTGTCTGACCCATTGTTTGACCTTCTACAATTTTAAATATACAAAGACATTGTCTTGCTGACTTCCGTTCCGGTACAAGTACTAATATTAGCCCTTGCACATTTATCCGCGCTTACGCTTCAACTGCGCGACTTTTGCTTCCAATGCCGAATTCTTCTCCATAATCTTTGCAGCCAGCGCCTTGTACTTGTCGCCTCGGGCCCGAGCCGCCTAATATTCATGATAATGGACAACCTGCTCTTGAATTGCCGTTAATGAATCACTATCATTGTCAACGTCGTCCTCTCCGTCAAATTCCGCCGGCGCTGCCGTGTGCGAAACTGCAGGGTGGGGGCGTGTGTTGCGCGACGACTTTGAGCTGCTAGCCGACGCGCCTGCTTCCTCCTCCTCCTCCGCCTCCTCCTCGGACGTTGACACGTTTCGACGACGACCGACTCGCGCGATTTCCTGCTCCTGATCATGTCGCCGCGGCGGAACCTTTTGCGCGGGCTGTTCATTGCGAGTCGCAACAAATGTCGGCAGTGGAGTGGCTCCACAGGCTGCCCACATTTGAATGATCAACTTTTCCGCAACAGTTCCAGCGGATCCACGAGCCCCGCTTCGCTCGGCGTCTGGAGCGAGCCAAGATCCAGTTTCACGTAGCATGGTGCGCAACTGCTCCAGACTCGTTGCGTAGTGGACGCGCTCGACGAGTTGATTCGCCGGCAAGGTTGATGCGCCTGTTAGCAAAATGCGTCCATTCTCGAAAATGACCTTATTCTTTTTCAAAATATCCATAATACTTGCATCCGTCGCAATATGCGTCACCATTTGTGGCGTCAAGCCCTTGTCGTTCTTCATGTTTGCATCCTTGAAGACTTGCAGATCAACCCGACACATGCGAACCCACCAGCAAAATTGATCCAAGTCGGCTCCCAAGGCTCGACGATTGGGAATCCCATGCTTGACCATGTACATCAAGACGTTTTCTCCGCAGGTAAATTCCTTGCAGATTTTCGCGTCAATCAATGGATGCTGGTAGCATTTTTTGATGAACTTGAAATCAAGCTGCGTCAAGTAGCTGTCGAAGGATCCTCGACTTCCCAAGGCGAGCCACTGCCGCTCCAAGTGATTCGGCTCGCGAAAAGTAATCTTCATAATAGTCAAACTCTCGATTGGAAGACTACGTAGATGGAAGTACTGGTAGTATTGCTCTGAACTTGATGCGAAAGTTTGAAATCTTGACAAGATTTTGATTGACAGACGCTCAACGGTTTTTCGACAAAGGCGTGTCACAGCTGTGTCGCTACGGTTTTTGATTCGCGCATTGTCGTCATCATGCAGTGCTTCGACATTAACTGTATCTTGGTACTTTTACTCCAAGTCTCAGTTAAAGGTAGTTATGCTAACCATTGGCGAGCTACAGCTTAAAGAAAAGAGTTATGCAGGTGCCATTGGTTGGTCATGATGCAGCACTCATTAGCGCATCGAATCGAGTCAAAAAGCTTTTTCATCTTAACCGTATATTGACATCTTCTTCGTCACCCGCACAGTGGCGCTCCTTGCCCTCGATTAATTTCCACTTCCTCCTTGGTTGCCTTGAGCTATACCAACTGGTCCAAAGAGTTTAAAAGGTCCAATGTCGTTGCCGTATATATCCTAAACGTGCACCTCCTTGCCAAGGCAACCGTCACGCATGACGCGCTTGACAATGAATCCTCCGAACTATGGTAGCTCATTACGGCAATTTTACCTCTGTCTGGTTTCAGTATTGCTGGCACCGTTTCCGGCATTGCGCCTTTTTCAACAGTAGTAAGGTTGCTTGAATTGGCATCATCGTATTTGCTTCCTATGAGATATCAACTACCACCTTCCCCTTGACACGTCGATCCAAGATTGCATCGAATGCATTTTTGACTCCTTTTTCATTGAATTCATACACTTGATTTATCTTTGGAGCCAGCTGCTTATGATCCGCCCAAACCGCAAGCTGCTTGAGCTCGCCGCTCGAGTTTGGAAAGCGGATCCAAAAGAGTTTCTCGTGCTTGTTCCAACAATTGAATCCAAGCGTTCGTTCCAAGCCAGCGCGAATCCAGTCGCGTGTATCACCACCAAGTCGCCGATATATATAGTTTGGTGATAGCCATGGTGGTAGATGGTCACTCGCACCAATTTGCTGAATCAAGCGAGGATAATAATAGGGAGCCGTGTCTCGAGGATCATCCGATGTGACGCAGTCCATGACGACATCGTATTGAACTTGCTGATGTTGCAGCTGCTCCAACAGGTCCTTTCGATAGTCCAAGATCATGTCGGCTCCCATATTTCGACAAAATTCGGCACTGGATGCGCTGCAAACGGCGGAAACGTGCTCGGCACCCAGCGCCTTGGCGACTTGGATCGCGACATGGCCCGTGCCTCCGCTCGCGCCAATGATCAAGACGCTCGACTCGCTCGTCACATGCTCCTGCAGACACTGCAGCGCCGTCAATCCAACCAATGGCAAAACTGCTGCCTCGTGAAAGGATAGTGCTTGTGGCTTGTAGTAGACTTGATCCACTGGTGCGACCAAGTACTCGGTCAGCGTTCCCGTAAACGGAGGAACCGTTCCAAACACTGCGTCGCCAGCTCGAAACCCGTGCGCGTCATCGACGACCGTTCCAGAAAAGTCAAAGCCTGGAATCTTGGAATGAATGTAGAATTTTCGCAACCATTTCGTGATTCGTTGAAATGGAATCTTGTCGCCAACGACCAACTTGGCGTCGACGGGATTCAAGCCAGCTGATCGCACTTTGATCAAGACTTGGTTTGATTTTGGAGTTACGAGTGGAAATCTTTGCAGTTCTGGCGCTTCGATTCCGTAAACAATGGCGCGCATCGTCGTCATGATGATGGACTTGCAAAAGTGTGATGTGGTGACGTGACGTGCCGATGCTATTGCTATGGTCAATCTTTCGTGCTACCGAAACCGATGCAAGAATCGCAACAACTTTGTAAGCCAGAGAATTTGAAACCAATGTAGATACCTCGAGCGATCAAATTAGGCTGCAAATAACGCTGATCGTCTGCCTTGGTGCTCATCATTCTATTCTATTCGGTCGCGCAGTGAACGAAATTCGAAATCTTGCTCGATGTCGCACTGGAATCCAGGCGCGCCATCCGCGCCTACGCGCACCAGCTACGGTTAGCTATTCGCGCGGTGCAAAGAATCTCTTGCAAGTACAAGAATTGTTTTGAAACGTTACAACTTGGCAAAATAGTTATTACGGGATATGGCAGAGTGCTATTTGGTTACAACTAAAAGCAGCTACCTTGCTATTTGTGCGTTGACTACCGGTAGAGCCACAGCGGTAGCTGAGGAGGACTCGCAAGCATTATTACAATGAGAAAAAGAATATGTTAATCTTTACCCTGTAAAAGTGGCGCGGGCTCATAAGTAAGTTTCTTTGTTATTCAAGTTGCAGCAACGTAGCACATGCAGCCGCAAGAGCAAGTGACTCCGTCGCAGTCAATCGAGATGAGAAGATCGTTGAGCTGGATCAGATTGCAAAGCTCGGACGGGACGGAACCAGTAAAGCCGTTTCCAGAAAGCACCAGCGATTTGAGCGACGTCATGAGTGCAAGCTCAGAAGGAATGCTACCGCTCAACAAGTTGTTGCCAACGTCTAGTAGCTTGGAAAATTGCAGTCGTCCCAATGTTGTTGGCAATGTGCCAGTGAGTCCATTGTTCGACATGATGACGTATCGAACGTCGCCAAGACGGCCAATCGTCGGCGGAATGGACCCGGCTAAACTATTGTTACCGACATTGAAGGTGATCAGGCTACCACCACCAATGTTTGAGAACATATCTCTAGCCAGCGTTCCCGAAAGATCATTATCCTGGAGCTGCAGCTTGAGCAAACTTGTCAGGTTGCTCAGCGAGTCGGGCACAAGACCAACTAGTGCATTGCCATCTAGACAAAGGTAGCGTAGTGAGCTTAACGCACCCAGACTCATCGGTAAGCTTCCAGTCAAACGGTTTTGACTGAGATACAGCGATGATAACGTCGTCATGGAGGCCAGTTCGGAAACGATTGAGCCTGTCAATGCATTTTCGGAAAGATCCATCGATGCGAGGAAACTCAATCCAGTCAAAGTTGCCGGAATCGACCCAACAAGACCGTTCCCTCGTAAAGCAAGCGATTGGAGGTCCGAAAGAGAGGCAATCGTCGTTGGGATGCTGCCGACCAATCCGACGTTTCGCTCAATCGCCAACGATGTCAATCCACTCAGCATTCCAAGCTCCAAAGGAAGAACACCATTCAAATTGTTGTCCACTAGTTCCAATACTGCAAATTGTGTGCCCTGACAACTTGCCGCTCCGTCGGTCCACCAGAAGCATTCATTCACTGACGATAGCCAAAAGGCATTGTTTGTCCAAGAATCCCCCGACGTGGAGTAATACAACGTTGCCAAGGCGAAGCGAAGTTGCTGCCGATCAAGTGGTAAGCTTTGAAACTGCGACTCGGACGTGGACCAAGCAAAGGCTTGCGACTGTGGTGAAAAGGAGTCGTTATCGAGTGCGGAGATAGTGTACGCCGGCAAGGAGTTACGAAACGCCAAAATAGCGTCGCCAGAAACAAAAGGTGTTACTGTTGGTGTCGGGCTTGTGGCGTTTGGCTGTAGCGTTGGCAAGCGAGGGCTTACAGGTTTGCGTGCCGGAAACACTGTCGGTGCCGGCACTGGGACTGGATATGACGAGTCGTTCGATTCATTCTCCCTTCCTTTGACCAGCCAAAGTACCAACCCGACAACTCCAGCGATGATCAGTAAAAGGACAAAGCAAAGTAAGGCCAGGACTCGTCTATCTCGCCAAAAGCTTTCATTCAATTGTCGTGATTTATCGAGATTAGATTTACTGTAAGTTCGGGCCCCTTCACTTACTGCTGCCGCAGTGTGCACACGTCCACTCCCTTCTATCGGTTTTCCTGCCTTTTTAAAAGGCACTGCTTTAACTCGCTGCTGCGACTTCGGCGGAAGCTTTGCCTGCGACTTCTTTCCAGAAGGCGACCGCAGCATGGTAGGAGGCGGTTCGTAAGTTGAAACTGATATCGTATCCTCTCGCTTGTCGCCCTCGTCGCTCATGGGAGCCGACGGAAGATCTTGATACCCAGCATTCTTGCTTGCCCGCCGCAACAAGTTGCCTGGACTAAGCTTTCCACGTGGAGATTGCTTCTGCGAGTTTGTCGGCGACGACAAGAACGCTTGTTCATGTTCATGCTCCCGATCCAACCTCGACTTGTTGGTAACGAGCGGCGTTTCCGGATCGTAGTGGTGGCTACTCGACGGGTCAATGCTGGCGCCTTCCAAGTCGAGCGCCGACTTTGGTTCCGACAGTCGTTCGTCTTCATGACCGGAATAATCCTCGTCGATGGACCTGGAACCCGAGCCCGTCTCTGCCGACGCGGACTGCGACTCCGACTCTTCGCTTGGTTCAGACTCTTCCTCGACTTCTTCTTCCTCCGACTCGTCGTCCTCATAATCATCGGCATCATGCCTGCTACTCTGCAGCAAACTTCCATAGGCCGATCCGGGCGGCGTGGAAAGTCGCGAGTCAACTTCAGTGTCGGACTCCTCCACAATGGTTTCCTCAACACTTTCATATTCGTCCTCGCCAATGGTTTCCTCGACGAAGGAATCGTCGTAACTAACGTCGGCGTGGTCGTCATCTTCCTCGTCCGAATCAAAGTGGGAGTGGGAGCGTTCATAGGAAACTTCCTCCTCATCGTCGTCCTCGTCCTCCTCCTTGTCCTCGTAGAATGTGTTGGTGTCGTCAATGGAAACCAATTCAAGCAGGGGATCCTTGCTGTGTGTTAGGCTCGAGTGTTGACTGCTGGTTTCCTGGTAGAATCGAGCCTGCAGTGGACTCATTTGAGTATTGCTGCTTGATGTTAGTGTTGGTTTGGGACTCTGCAGATTTATGTTTGGTAGTGATACAGCTTGTCTCGCATCGTTCATAATTGTTGTTGGCGTTGCAACGACTGGTTTCTGCCACGTTCTCGTCGGTGAGACTGAAGGATGCGGCGGCGCGTTGCTTTGCAGCGTCGCCATGTACGCGGCAGCCCTCGACTTGACCGATCCTTTCGCTACCGGTACGTTTGCTGAAGGTGACGACGGAGCTGGCAACGGCGGAGGAGGAGGTGACGGCCGAGGAGGTGCGGCTGTAGGCGGCGATGGCTCCTGCGCCGCAGCATGATCAGTGGAA
Organism: Mayamaea pseudoterrestris; assembly: GCA_027923505.1. NCBI lineage: Eukaryota > Bacillariophyta > Bacillariophyceae > Sellaphorales > Sellaphoraceae > Mayamaea > Mayamaea pseudoterrestris. Next base: position 69,062 of record BROI01000017.1, on the reverse strand, counting down.
AGCAATTGCTGCTGGTAATTTGACATTTTATTCTTTAATATTCCAGGTCTGACTTGAGTATTAGCTGTTTGCTGCGGATGAGCCGGAGCAACAGGTTGACGCATGGCTGTTTCAATCTGCTGTTCTTCCATATGGTGATTGTAGTCATCGATGTTGCCACTCGATGACGATGATTCCTCCTCGGATCGTTCTGACGCAGCAGAACTCGTCTCGCTCGACTGTCTGCTGCTGCCTACACTAGTAGTAGAAGTATAGTTTGGTATTCGCATACTGGCTTGAATGGTGTTTCAGTATAACTTCGATTCACCGGCTTATATTCCATGGTGCAAATCGCTCGCTGCGACGGAACAAACGTTCGAAACGCCTTGGCGCGGCAAGATTCAACGGTCGGTCACGCAATGTCGTAGCGGTACTCAAGCTCTGGCGCGCCGTCGCGCTGCGGCGGCTCCATTGATCACTTCATCCATCACGGTCAAACATTTTATCATGTCTGCTACATTCTTTAGTCCCATTATTCATCTATCCTTCATCAGCGGCCTCTGTCCATGTTTCGAGAAGGAGGAGGATCGAAATGCTCGACATGCGTTGAAAGCCCTGCAGAAGCAGCGCATATTAAACATGCGAACTAGCAGCAGCAAGTCAAGCATCGGCAATCCCATGGCAACGCTGACTAGTCTATTCAAGAATGCCAGCAATGCTAACAGTAACGACATGGAAGCAGACCAAGTAGCCGCTCGACTTTTATTTCGCGACAATGACAATTCCGATCCAGAGCTTGCCGTTGTAAATCAAAATAACAAGACGCTTTGCAGCGTCGCACTCGGCCGGATCGATCGCGTCATTTTGGAACCTTCCGGTCAAGTTGTACTACTTGGAAAGCCTCCCATTGTCAGACACGGAAAGCAGGAAGGACCCGCCAAGGAGGAGCTGAGATTTATATTCATTCAAGAGGGAGGCGGAGGAAATACTGCAAGCAACGGCGAGTATCATGATGACCAAGACGACGACGCTCCCCGTACACCATCGCAGGAAGCAGCTGCATCGCCACCCTTATCTTCTTCTACACCATCATACATTCCAGTCACCAATGACATTCGCAATAATCTCATCCATCACCTGCAAGTCTTGATGGAGTGGGAGCGTCAGCGGCGCATAGACTTGAGCCTTGATTCGTTGGAGGACGAGCCACACTTTTTGCGCAAGCAGGCGCAAACGGCGGCTCGCTTTGCCGAGCGAGAATTGGAACTAAGAGAAACGACGAGAGCGAGAGCGGAACGAAAGGCAAAGCTGGTGCAGCAAGCTGGTGGTTTAAAGTATACCGCACTGGCAATGGCGAATCGGACGAGTGACATTAGCTGATACTACACAAGAATTACATATGCAATCAATACATATTCGAACGTCAACGCTACAACTACAATTAGCATGTAAAAGTGTAAACAAATACTAATTCCTTTTCAACTATCTACAATGGCTTAATGAGGAACGCCTTCGCCTTGTCCAACGTTCAACTTGTAGAACGGAAGAGGCCGGTTCATCACGTCCGGAATATTGCCATGCTTTTTGTAAAAGTCGACGAGGTTCTTGCCCTGTTCAGCAATGTTTTCGGCGTTGAATCCAAACTCCTTGAACACTTCGGGGCCTGCTCCACTGGCTCCGTACTTGCCCATGGCAATCTGACCATGGCTAAAACGGTGCCAGCCATTCACAACAGACGCCTCGACAGACAGCGTTGGAACATTGCCGGACAAGACGGAGCGTTGGTACTCTTCCGACTGATTCAAAAAGATTTCCTGGCAAGGCATGGACACGACGCGTGTCTTGATGCCAGACTCAACCAGCTTTTCAACCGCAGCAACGCAAAACTCGACTTCCGATCCAGTTGAAATGACAACAAGGTCGGGGTTGGCCTCTTCAATGACAGCATACGCTCCCTTGCCAGCCTTTTCAACCGACGACGATTCCAAATTCTTGACCGTACTGCGCGAGCAGCAAATGACCGTTGGCGTTTCAAAGGTGTTCAAGGCCGACGCGTAGGCTGCCGCCATTTCGTTGCCATCGGCTGGCCGAAAGACGTGAATGTTGGGCAGGCAGCGCAGCTGCTCCAAAGTCTCAACGGGCTGATGTGTAGGTCCATCCTCGCCCAAGCCAATGGAGTCGTGCGTCATGACGAAAATGACACCGAATCGACTCAACGCCGTCAAGCGAATCGCACCCAGGCAGTAGCCGGTAAAGTTGAGAAAGGTGGCGCAGTACGGGCGCAATCCACCGTGCGCAAATATTCCGTTGGAAATGGCCACCATGCCGTGCTCGCGCACACCAAAGCGCAAGTAGCGTCCCATGTAACTGTCCTTTTGGAAGTCGACAACGCCAGGATAGTCGGTCAAGTTGGAAGGAGTCAAGTCGGCTGACCCTCCAATGAGTTCGGGCATGTTGGGACCGATTGCGGTCAAGCACAACTGACTGTGCTTGCGCGTGGCCAAATCCTTGTCCTTGCCAGCCTTGTAAGTAGGAAGCTTGTCCAAAATACCTTCGGGCAACTTGTGGGCGAACCGACGCGAAATCTCCGCCGCCTGCTCGGGATGCGCCTTGGTGTAGTCTTGGAACATTTTCTCCCATTCCAAGCGCTTCTCGTCAGCCTTGGCCGACGCCTTGTCGTAGTAGTCTTGAACTTCCTTGGGAATGTAAAAGTCTTGGTCGGGAGGAAAGCCGTACGACTTCTTCATTGCCGCAAGATCGTCCTTGCCAAGTGGCGATCCATGCGCACTCTCCTTGCCTTGCTTGGAAGGACTGCCCTGTCCAATCATGGTCTTGACCTTGATCATGCTTGGCTTGTCCGTGACGGCTCGCGCCTTCAAAATGGCCTCGCGCAACTCGTCGACGTTATTGGCAACATCAGGAACCGACTGAGTGTGCCAACCATAGGCTTCGTAGCGCTTCAAGACATCCTCGGTAAAGGAAAGCTCCGTTTCTCCATCAATGGTAATGGAATTGTCATCGTACAAGACAATCAAGCGACCAAGTCCCAAATGTCCAGCAAGTGAGCCAGACTCGCCCGAAACACCTTCCTGCAAGCACCCATCTCCGCAAATGACATAGGTATAGTGGTCAAAGACGTCAAACTTGTCTTGGTTAAAGGTCGCGGCAAGGTGGCGCTCGGCAATGGCCAATCCGACAGCGTTGGAAATGCCTTGGCCAAGTGGACCCGTCGTGAGCTCAATGCCTGAATGTAAAAGAGCAACAAGGAAAACATTAGATACAAGCATATAGCTTAGCGCAAGCACTTGTCAAGAAGATTCGATCAAGGAGATCATCAAGTTGTTGATATTTGATCATCCTTCTCGTCCTATCGCATCTCTCCTCTCGCAAATTTCAACCACTCGCAAGCTCGCGTGTATAAAAACATACCATCCGACGCAAAACACTCGGGGTGTCCCGGAGTCTTGCTATTGAGCTTGCGAAACTCCTTCAAATCCTGAATGCTCAAGTCGTATCCAGTCAAGTGCAGCATCGTGTACTGCAAGGCGCAGGCATGTCCATTGCTCAGCACAAAGCGATCACGGTTCACCCAGGCCGGGTCCTTGCTCGAGTAATTCATCATTTCTCCCCAAAGCAAGTGCGCCATGGGGGCGCATCCCATGGGCGCCCCAGGGTGACCGCTGTTGGCATTCTGCGGCTGGTCGGCCGAGACGCAGCGAATCGTGTTGATGCACGTAATGGCGAGATCGTCAGTCTTTTTGTTCGTCATGGTGGTTGTAAGAGATTGTTGTAAATTGATAACAAGATCTTTGAGCTAGCGCACAATCTCTCTCACTTGAAACGCAAGAAGAGAAACGAAGAAATCCAGTGGAAGCCAAAGAGCTTCAAAGATGGATGGAGGATTGCGCAAAGTTCTTTCGGATTCCAGGATCCATTGTGTGTGTACCGATGCGATGGGAAATGACGTCATTGATGAAACGGCTTGGCGCGCCATCGCGGCATGTGGTGCAGCGACTGAAACAGCGCTGCCGTAGCTAACAAGTAGTACGTCCATTCAAACCGTTAAGAAGTAACAAGCATATCATGTTACATCTACTATTTGAAAGTTTCTATATGTCGTCATCGTCAGCCGCAAAACGAAACAATCGACGCGTATTCTCAAAGCAAGCATCTGCAACTACTTTCAAATCCAAATCCTTGACTCCGGCAATGATTTCCGCCACTTGCACCACGTGACATGGTTCCTGACGACTCTTGACTAGCTTGCTTCGCTCGTACTTCTTCTCCGCCTTGGCTTCAAACTGCGTCTGAATGTACTTGTAGCCAGCATGCGTTGGACGAACCTCGCAGTAGGGGCAGTCTGTTTCCAGTAGAATGTGATCAAGCGGAAGCTCCTTGACCGTGTTCAAATTGTCTTCGGTGCGGAGACTGCAGCCATTCAAGCCAATGTAGCAGCCCAGCTCGATGAATTCCTGCGCCAGCTCCAGCGTATCATCGAACGAATGTGCAACTGCGCCAGCTTGCTTCCAGCAATCCTCATGTTCGCGCAAGACTTGCACCAAGTCGCGGCTGACGCTGCGATTGTGCAAAAACAGTGGCAGTCCAGTCGGTCGCGCCAATGCTAAGAGTTGCTTGATCAAGTATTCATGCTGAACATGTTTGTCGCAAAACTCGAGTCGATCATAGTCGAGTCCAATCTCGCCAATGGCCACGACGGTTCCGTCCGTCATGCCGTCCTTTGCAATGTCTAGTAGTTGCTGGAGTATTTCGTCGTCTGCAAGTGGAGAGTCGACAAACTCTTGCTGGCATCGGGTGGGATGAATGCCGACGGTGGAGTAGAATCGTATTGGATTTCTACTGTTGTCAATGGCGGCATTGCAAGTATCGTTGTCATGATGGTCGTCGTCGGCCGCCTCGCTACTATGACTATACAGCTGATTCCATTCTCTCGCGTACTGCAAGGACCTTTGACTCTCCTCCAATGTTCCTGCCGTGAGTATCACATTGCAAACGTTGGCTTGGCGCGCTCGTTGAATGACGAGATGAACGTCTGGCTCGTGTCGCGCCTGGCCGCGATAGACGCCCTGCAAGAATCGATCGTCCAGCAGATTGGCGCCAATGTCAATGTAGGAGTTCATTGTGGATGACATGATGATGTATCTTCTGATGGTCGACTTTCCTTCTCGCGATTGAATTCTCGATGAAAGTTCAGGAGAGGATCCAAAGGCAAAGCGGAGCTTTTGGAAACTGCTGCCTCCGCTGCAAAGTCGTAAGTATGTGAAGAGGCTGTAAATAATGAATGGCTGATGGAATTTGAATGTAATAGTAAAGATGGAGTGGCGTGGTGCATGCTCAACCAATCTCATGGTCTTGTGCATCAAACATGTTGTCGTCTTGTGATGTGCACCGCGTGCTCGTCTCATGTTCCACTTAAGCCTTGCTGACGCAGTTTTCACTGGCACTCGTTTCATACTATTGCCTCGTGACGTAGTTTTCACTGGCACACGTTTCACAGTATTGCCTTATGACGCAGTTTTCACTGGCAGTCGTTTTGTATTATAGCCTCATGAGTGGGTTTTCACTGGCACTCGTTTCAGATAGATTGCTTGCTGACGCAGTTTTCACTGGCACTCGTTTTGTACTATTGCCTCATGACGCAGTTTTCACTGGCACTTGTTTCATAATATTGCCTTATGACGCAGTTTTCACTGGCACTCGTTTTGTACTATTGCCTTGTGACGTTGTTTTCACTGGCACTCGTTTCGTACTATTGCCTCGTGACGCGAGAATGGCTCACTGGGAGACAGAGCGCATCATCAATGTTCCTCCAGGTTGATAACAACTTCCGTGTGGTCCTGCAGCTGCTGCTCCTCTCCACCTTATTCTTTCGACTGCTGATACATACATACTACTCTATTGGATGATAATTGAAAGGATATATTTGAAATACTTAATAAACAAAGCGAGCATCGGTGCAGCAAATCGCGCACTCGTTTCCCTGTCCGCCTCTCGCCATCACTTTCATTGACTCGTCACTTACGCCTAAATGATCATGGAGAGTCTCTCCATCCAATTCTGTCTATTCTTCGTTTTCTTATCTCTATTGTTCAGTTCGGCGACTGCGTCGACTCCAGTCGTTGGCGTCTTTTCCGAGCCCTTTTGCCAGGAGCACGTATCAGCAGGCTGTCACAATGAATCGTCATTGAAGAAATGCAGTACAACTACAGTCTGTCAAAACTACATTGCTGCGTCCTACCAAAAATGGCTCGAAGTTGGCGGCATGCGAAGTATTCCCATTCCCTACGATGCTCCGCAGGATCTGCTGGACGAAATATTTGGTGAAATCAACGCCCTATTCTTGCCAGGCGGAGGCTCCGTCTTGAACCATGCCGTGTCATACATGCTCGACAAGGCGCATCGAAGCAATCAAGATGGCATCTACTTTAGTGTTTGGGGAACTTGCCTTGGCTTTGAACATTTGGTCGAGTATTTCGGTGGACGAAACCTTTTGGAGATTGACTATGCGGCTTGGAACATGAGTTTGCCGCTGGATCAAGTCGATGCCACAAACTCGCAACTATACAATGACTTTACTGTATTCAACATGGTCTCAAACCTTCCCATAACCATGAACAATCATCACATGGGAGTTGATCCGAACGTGTTTTTGCAAAACTCTATGCTTTCCTCGAACTTTTACGTTACATCTGTTAACGTTGACGCCAATGGCAAGCCATTCGTCAGTACGATGGAACCGCGGTTGCCAAAAGAGTTTCCCTTTTATGGCGTTCAGTTTCATCCGGAGAAGAACTTGTTTGAATATGGATCCTACAATAATACAAACATTGCCTTTGAAGCGATTGAACATGGGCCAGAAGCAAGATACTTTTCCTTTTACTTGGCGCAGTTTGTTGGAACATTGGCGGCGCGTGGTCAGCGCCTGCAGCAGCGGCAGACTAGTAAGCGAGTAAGTCAACAGGCTACCGGTACTACTGGTCGCCGTGAACGACGAGGGCGACGAATTAAAAAGCAGCAAAAGCAACAGCGCGACCGCCACGAATTCACTGGAAGGTTTCCAGTCCTGTCGAGCTACCCGACAATGGCGGGCATTGGCTTTGAGCAGATATATTTGATACCGAGCGCCATTGATATGATGAAGGGAATGGCGACAGTCGAATGATTCGTACAGTGCCTTCTAGGTATTGTATGTAAAATGGACGGCAATGCAGTTGGCATGATGCATGCCCTACTGTACAAGACTAACGTATAAAGCATTAGTAATAACCATGGACTATGCATTAAACTAACAATAAGATAGACCCCAGTACAATGTAGCTATCTAGACTGATACTTGCCTCGGAGGAGAATCGGTCGGTTCCGCAATGGCTGGTAGCGGAGGTACCAATTGTTCCTCATCGTGCTGGTCAGCCTCCAAAACTGTCTCTTCTTGTGCATCTCGTGCCGATTGATTCTGCGCCTCGACCACGACTTCCACTGGCTCCTCTCGAGTCGATGACGCAGCAAGCGAAATCTCTCGTCGTTCAGTCTCACCTTCCGTTATGGCCACTCCGGCCTGACCAGTCTCTTCATCCGCGAGCAACGGCTCAGTCAACATTTCTGCAGTTTCAGCCTCCTCGTCCGTTCGCGCAGCCCAAGGTGCATGACTGGGAAGAATGCGTCGCAGCCACGAATGACGAACGGCACGAGCCAAACCGCCTCCTCCAGCTGATTCCTGCCTTGGCTGAAGCGCCGTCATTTCCTGCTCCGTCCCAACTACTGGCATAACATTCGCGACTACTCCATCTGCCGCTTGGTCTCGCCGACTTAGTGCTCCAAAGAAGATTCGATTCCATATTGAATCCTCGTCTACAGCTGGTCGCCCAATTTCCTCCTCATGGCGTTGCTCTCTTTCATTCTCCGCTTCTTCAATGTCTTCCTCAGCCCATAGTTCCGTCTTGCAGAGTGGACAAGTCGCCGACCGCTCGGCGAGCCATCGTCCGACGCAGCGACTATGAAAGCAGTGGTGGCAAGGCAACACCCGCACCTTGTCATTGACTTCGTAATCGTCCAAGCATACGCTGCAGCAGTCCAGTTCCAGATTGATTGCCAGTGTCGATGGCGGAAGTGACGATGGCGGTGCTAGCAGCGCGTCCCTCAAATGCGCATTCTCATCGTCGATACCACCACCAAGTCCTTGCTGCTGCTTGCCAACGCTAGCGTCATGCGCACTCTGCTGCAAAACCAAATTCAGTTGCAGTCCATCGTAGCGATACTGCGGCAACAGTTTTCTTATCTGCTCGCGCGTCAGTCGCCGCCGCTGTCTTCGTTGCTGTTGCTGCTGCACTTGCTGCTGTCGGTTCCACTCCTCCCAATCATGCTGACTCTGGTTCATACTGTTTCCCACCAATATCAACACCGTGCAGGCGCAGGCTGCGCAAATGGCAAACAAGCTAATCCAAAGTGCTGTTGAATTGTCTAGCAAGCCAAAGTAGCTTGATCCGCTCGTTCCGTCAATGGTGACTCTCGGTCCGCCGCTAGATAGCGTTTGCGCATCGGGCAGTAGATAAACGTTGAGCAGTTGCTCGTAGACTGGATTCGTAATATGCAGAACATGTAGCGGAATAATCTTGTCAGGCAGATCGTCTCCGTTAAAATCTTGCTTTGGAAAGGCGTATTCCGCTGGCGGTATGCGAACAGACGCTGGATTGACACTTGAATCCAAAGAGCTCGTTGTTTCAAAATGCTGCTGCTCCAATACGAATGCAATCTGCTCCTGCGACGTTTCCATATCATGAGCTATATTTGTAATTCTCCCCGGCTCATCCTCATGATGATTGATATCATTAATAATTAGAAATCGCAACAAGGAAGCTGGTTGGATATATTGCAAGGCAACGTTGATCTTTTGCTGCGTCGAGCACCCTCCGCCCTGCACCAGTAGCGCCACTGGTAATCCATCGGCTGGAACTGTCAAGTTTGTGATTGCCGGAGGACTGCATAGATTGCTGACTGCTGCATGTTCCTCCGTAGAACCATTCGACTGCGGAAGCGGCAAATACTGAAGGCGGGCGTAGTAGTCGTAGCCAGTCCAGAGCGGCTTGCCAAGGTGAGAATCGACCGTTGAGCGAAACCGCTGACCAGTATCCGTCATGGTAATTGTAGCGCTAGTATATTGCGCAAAAAGACTGGCAGCTAGTAGCCAAGATGAGATAGTAGTTGGTAGCCTCGTCATGATGATGTTGATGATGATTGTATGCGTTCGTTCCGCTAAAGTCTCCTCTCGGGTTCACTTCTCCTTTCGCTTTCCGTCAATTAATTATTGCAATAGCGAGCAGTAACTCTCGTTTCTTGATTTATCAGGAGAAAGGTGCTACTGTAAACTAGAATACAGCTTTCGTTGTTATTCGCAAATGACCTGCCATCAACGTGCGAGTCGTTTCCATGGAGCAGCCGGTCTTGTGTGGTTCCTTCGTCTCCCGCAAAATTTCAAATGTCGCAACGAGACCCATTGACGTCACGCCTCGCGGAAAGCTTCAATGAGGGCAATACATTTAGGTGTTTCAAAGGGTTTCGCAATGACCATGGAATTAGGCCCAATCGTGGCGCACCACGGCAAGGAAAATGACCGCCCATGCGACGCTCCGACCAAAACGCGAACGAACGAGGCCCTTGCCATCCATCTCGACGATACTCACTGCCATCGTCAAGAAGTATTGCAAGTAGTCGACTCTATTACTTGCTTGCTTGCCTTTTCGACTGCACTTAGTGCTTGCTTGAATCTATTCTTGATTTACTCGACTCATATCACAGCTACGGTAGCAGCAGCTCGCCATGACAAGAGGAATTTTAAAGAAGGATGGAGGCAGCGATGCAACAACGACAATGAGCCGTAAACTAGCAAGCAACAGCGAGGATGACGAAGCCAAGTCGCTCGTTTGCTTTGGTGACTTGACCATTTACGAATTCAAAAACATTTTGGGCGATAATCCGGCCTGTGAGGGAGCGCCCTTGACCATCAAGTGGAAACACAACTCCAAGAACGTTGTCGCCATTGACTACTACGAATACTTGAGGCAGAGTCGGCCAAGGCGCAAGCGGCGCGATTTAATCGTCAAGAGCGCGGAACGAGATACATAGTAAGTGTCATTAAAATATGTGTATGATTATATGCGTGTTAACTTTCTCTAACCCATTCCGTCACACTTACACGTTTCTATAGTCTACTCGGACAGGGCTATCGACTCGACCAAATCGTCAAGGCTGCCGAAGAAACCAAAAAGATTCGACAGCAGCGACAGGCATCCATGAAGGGAACCACTTGGGACAAGTTCAAGAGCGTCTTTGAAAATAGTCTTGCTATGAAGATTATCAAGGCGCAACGGACGGAGGATGCCCAGCAGCAGGAGCCAAAGATTGTCACGTCAAAGTCAGCGTAAAACTTACTTTGCTTCAGCGCGCTATATGCATACTATAATATCAGTTTACACTTCTATCGTTAGTCGTTCTGTAAAGCAAGTGTATGGAAATGGTTCGCGCGTGTCAACTCCAGCCATCGTTGTTGATTCAGCACGTCGTTGCTCGAACTACCCTACAAGCCACCAAATCCTGATAATCATATACACATCGATAGCTACTAGCGGTAATTAACCAAACGGAGCCATGACCTCTCCATTGTAGTGAGGAAAGCTGCCGATCTGCGTCAGCAGCGGCACACTGCCAGTCACCTTTTGCTCAGCCAAGAAGCCAAGAATACCAATCATGGCCAATCGTCCGTTGTTGAGCTCGGATACTAGTCCACGCTCCTTGGCAGCCGCACTCTTGTTCTTGGAGAAGCCAAACGGGTCGTAAAGGTCCAATGGCATGCTGTGAGGAATTTTGCCGTCCTTGAAGCTGGGGAACTTGCCAGGTTGTCCGCCTCGCATGTAGTGCGTTCCTGTCATTTCAGAATACATTTCCAAGAAACCAATGAACAGAATAATTTGCCACTTGGAGGCATCTGGAAGGGCATCCCAAATCTCTGGCGGGGAGTTGGAGGAAGGGAAGGGAGTTCCGTCCAAAGTCATGGGCCATGGAAAGTGAATGCCATTGGCATGGACAATGTAACCGACGAAAGCAGCCATGGCAATGCGGCTGTGCTTGATTTCCGAGTGTCGCAAAAAGGCAATGGACGCATCCTGTGACTCGCCCCAGAATTTGCTTGACGAGAGTTGCAATGGGTCGTAGAATTTGAGGACTGGATTGGACTTTTCGGCAATGGTCTGACATGAACAGGGTAAAGTTTTGCACGTTAGATTAAAGCCACTTTGTCATTCACAAGAATGTTCATTCATCACATTGAATCATGCAGCATCGTTCGCGTTCGCGTACCTTCAAATCATCCAAGGCCGCGTCGACCTGCATTGACGTTCGTGACGAGGTTTGCGATGGAGCGAACGCAGCAGCAGATGCCGCGAGTGAAAAAGCAATGGCAATCTTCATGTTTGGCATTAGTTTAGAAGATTATGTGCGATGGATGCATGTCGACACGAGGCCAATGCTTGTCGATCTTCTCTCGCTCAAAGATACGTCCTCAACCAAGTTCGAATTTGTCGCAGCGTTTCTGACTTTGACACGGAATTTCCGTTCCGCCGCGCCAACCGTTGCTCACAAAACCATCAATCAAGCAGCTGCAGATCGAACGATTCAAACGATTTGACACTACTATCATGGGACAATGCCTCAGCGCAACGCTTAGAATCATCATTGCTGCAAATCAGCAGCAAAATCAACAACAGCAAGGAACCGGAACGAGTAATCAGCATGGGGATGGCGGCCGCCCTGATCATAAAACCGCATCCTACACGCCGACGACAACTACAGTATCATCCGCGTCCACACTCTCTCCCACCTACTCATCGCTTCCATCTGGAACCGAATCGGCCAAGGTTCGCAATGTCTACGACGGAGATACGCTAACTCTGACGGACGAACGCCGCGTCCGGCTCATTGGAATTGACACGCCAGAGCTCAAGGAGAACCAGCCGTATGCACAGGAGGCTCGCGACTACACAAAGAACCTATGTGAAGATCAAACCATTTACCTGAGCTTTGATGGCGACAAGGAGGATCACTATGGTCGGCTCTTGGCGCACGTTTACGTCAAGCAAAACGACGGATACGTTTGCGTCAATGAAGGCATTGTTGCAGCCGGTTTTGCGTCTGTCTACAGTCCATCGCAAGACAAAAAGACACGCAACTATGACAAGCTGATTCAATTGCAAACACAGGCCCGCGAGGCTGGACGTGGAGTGCATGGAGCAAGTAACAGCGGGGGATCCAACGATGCGGATCGCATCGTCGTTAAAACCAAGAATGGAAGCGCCTACCACGACAAGTCGTGCGAGCATTTGGATCCTAGTTGGTACTTGGTGGAAATGAAGATTAGTGAAGCACAAGACGAGGGACTTCATGCTTGCAGAACTTGTTTGTCGTAATCAAGCATGATCCGTTCGGACACATTACATGTTTTTTTGATGGCGTCGGGTCTTCCTTGTTTAATACGCCGTCATTCTGGTTTTATATTGGAGCTAATACATTACAGAATCAGACTCTTACTGGTCTAGGTAGTAAGTATTACTTGGAGGATAGACTTGCATTCCGTTCGTCGCTTGACCGCGCGAGATGAAGAGTACCGCTGTGACTATTCCTTGAAACGAAATTTCGTATGCGTGACTCTCAACGGACGGTTCCTCGCCTATTTATTCGACGTGTCACGCTCACGGTCGCGCGGGCGCGTCTCACGATCGTTCCACCATCGGCCATGGCGCGTTTCCAATGATATACAGCCGTTTTGCTTGTCGAAAAGTAGTCACCAACAAAAGAATCAATTTGCTCTGCAACAATTGAAACCACTACATTCATCATGCGACGATTCTCTCTGGTATTAATTGCATCTGCAGCATTGATGGGAGGCGTCTCGGCGCAAGCCGTCGTTGAGCCAAGCGTTGATCGGTCCGATGCTATTCCGTCTTCGTCTGCCGTGGAAGACGCAACAGGACATCGACGATTGTTCAATGTTTGGAGCGTGCTGTTCTTACGTAAGTCTCTCAGGCGATGACGACTCCAGCTTACAGTTGCGCTTTGCTGGTCTGCGTCGGCTCACGGCTCACTCACTCGAATATTCGCATACTCTCTGCTCCTACTTGATCAATACGCAGTGAATCCCCACGACTGTCCTCCCTTTGGAAAACCTCATGAAGACTGCATACAGCGACAGAATGCTGCCGCTAATGGCGGGGGCAGTGGAGGCGGATCTGATGGTAGGTGACGACCGAAAGAACGTAAAGTGAATCGTTGGTAAAAGTCTTCAATCTCACTCATACATTTTTCCGGAAAGGTTCAACGTCTAGCAGTTCGTCCTCTTCATCAAATGGCGGAGACGGGAGTGGTGGATCTTCTTCCTCATCGTCGGCTGCATCAACTTCGAATGGGAGCAACTCGGCAAATAGCACTACGCAGGGGTTCTTTGGCTCTAGATTCTCTTGGCTAATGCTTGTTGCAGCGGCATTGGCAGCTGCCATGGCAATGGCCGCCATTTACGTTGGTCAAGGCAAGGGCACCAAGTCTTCTCATGCGCTCCAAGGTAGTGTCGGTCGGCGCATGGGGCTCTTTAGCAATTTTGCCAACAAATCGGCACTGTCTGGCGGAACGGAGCGTCCGCAGCGAGTAGTTGAAATGACTATGTCAGGGGATGATGGTGCCAAGTACTCTGGAATGGTTTAGCGTTCATCGTTTTTGGATGTACGCTAACAAAGATTGCGTGAATTCAGTGTATGGGTGCTTGACTTTGTCGCGCGGTTGATTTGTCTTTGTCTGGCCGAGCAGTATTTCATAACAAGCTGTAATAACATTTAGCTGATCAGTTCTTAAAGCCATCCGCGTACTTTGCAATTCAAATCCCAAAGCGTTGGCTTTCCTGCGCAAGGGCATTCCAAGATTTTGCTGCAAAATCTTTCCCTCTTTCATACTCTGCAGCCGCTAGGGACTGTACTTATACAGCTCATAACACCTACCGGTAGCTTGGTAGTTTCCTTATAGGCATGGGTCCTCGCAGCCACGATGAATGACTTGCGGCGATGAAGATTGCATACTAATCCAGCAAAATCTTTGTGCTCACCAAGAGCATCATTAAAGTTGTATGTCGATGAGAGGACGTCCATTGCTAATTCTATATCGTTGCATCTTGAGCCTATGAACATTTATTTCCTTTTATGGCGGCTTGTGCGAGTCTCGCGAGCGACTATTGTAGGCTAGCTGAATGGATATGGTAGCGCTGGTGACGCCAGGACCTGCTGGAACATTGCGGAACACTCGCAAGCAAGTTCCTAGGATGCGCTGGCGTCAGTATCAATCGCTCCACAGCGCTCCTCGGAATAACTCAATGTAAATGGTAGCTAATGAATGACCAAAGAAGGGATGCCTAGGAGCAGGCTACTCCATGTGAGCTTTCGTTTTCAACTGCCCAAAGCTTCGGCTTCGACAGAAGTTGAGGTCAATATCAAAAGTGCAGGAATTAGTTCAACGAATCATATGTACCGTAACCCCCGAATCTCCGACTATCGGTGGTAGATCAACCGAACCTTATGTAAAAGATTCGTGACGCGCCGACGCCTATATATGCCTTGATATATGTATTGTTATAGCCCATCGTGTTCCTGACGCAGGAGGACACGAAGGAAACAGCTCGGCTTGCAACCTCAATCATCGACGCAAAGACAATGCTCAGAGCGCATCCTTTTTGATTTTCGATCACTTAATCATTCCAGTGATAGACAAAGAAGAATACCTATAATGAAGAATTGTTTGACGCTGCTCCTATTGGCTTTGGTCCTTGAGGCGACATCCCAAGCCTCTGCGCAGCTCGAACTTCGTTCCGACCATGCCGACAAGTTTCGCGATCATCATGTTCCGGCCACAACTGCAATTACTCCGAGACCCAGTTTGTTGCGATCGCGCCAGCTAAAGGAAATGCAAGTAGTTGGCGCGGAAGACTTTTGCGACACTCATCCTCCGACGGATCACGAGCGACTCCTCATGGCGCAGACGCATCATAAATGGCAACAAGAACACCAAGGCCGACGGATACTGCAGGAAGTGTCCATTCAGATCCCAGTCCACATGCACATGCTACTGAAGCAAGACGCAGTGGTCTTGACGAATCAGCAGATTCGTAAGTTTGTCAACACGTTGAATGGAGCCTTTGCATCCTCGCCATTCGAGTTTGTCTTGTACGGCACGGACATCACATACAACGACTCGTACGCTGAATGTCGCGAGGAAGCAGCATTCAAGAAGGCAACCCGATCACTCATTGAACAAGACGGGACGGATGTGCTGCACTTGTGGATTTGCGATACTAATGCCGTTAGCAAAGGCAGCGCTGGCTACAGCTATTTCCCGCCCGTTACGCAATCATCCTCCAGCGATTTGGATGGAGTCGGTAAGCAAAGACTGAGCCGACGACAAGCTATGCCTTAATTGGAAGTAAATTCACAATTGAAACAATTTCACTTTCCGCAGTTATCATGACACCAAACACACATATCTTTGACCCATCCGCCGTATACTACGCCTTGGTTCATGAAGGTGCGTACGTCAATGCAATCGACAAGCTAACCACGATCCACATAGCTAATACCTCAACGCATCTCTCTTTTATTTCTTCAGTCGGTCACTGGCTCGGGTTGCTCCATACCTTTGAAGGCGGATGCAGCGTTGATAAACGCGCAAACTGGGGAGCATACGATGGTACGTTTCATCGCACCAATGAAAGCGTCTGTCGTTTCGCTCATTTAGCTAACCTATTGTGTCGCTTGCCTACGGTAGCCTTTAACGTGATGGGCGACGGTGTGAAGGACACTCCAGCGCATTCTGGTCCAACATACGCACAGTCTCAAGGCATGGAAACATGCTGGCAGAATTTGGAGCCAAAGCTCAACACATGCCCCGATACGCTAGAGAGCATTCAAGCTGGAATGGATGCTGGCGACGATCCGATCGGCAACTTTGTACGTACACAACTAGAAAAGACGTTCATTGTTGTTTGTTGCTATATATCTCACACAATACGTGCCGCTCGCAACATTTCAATCAGATGAATTACATTCCGCCCAATTGCTACCGTGATTACGGTCGTTTCACTCCAGGACAAGTCGAGCGCATGGTTAGCCAATACGAAGCATTCCGGCGCACCAAGACGGTTCGAAGTCCGCCGGCTTACGTTTCGGTCACTCAAGTTTCAACTTCTGCCGCTAGGGAGAGCGACATCACAATGAGCAAGTGTGCTCGTTCACGAAAAAGCCCTTGCTCAAGTCACAGTGACTGCTGCGGTCGCCAACGCTGTCTCAATCGTAGCAACCGTCATGGTGTTTCAAGGAGCACTTGCCAAAGCTGCCGCAAAAGTGGTCGAGGTTGCGAATCGAATGGAGAGTGCTGCAATGGGCTCACCTGCCGACAGTCTGTTTGCCAAGTTGTGGCCAAGTAACGAGTGAGGCAGACGCCGAAACTACATGGTTAAACTGCGAATGGCTGACCAATCTATACGTGCTCATACAATACATACTACACTTGCATAATCAATTTGTCATTCATACTAATCTCGGCCCATTGCCTGTTGGTAGCAAAGTCGCATGTCAAACGCCAATTCAACTATAGAACTATTCAAGTTGACCGAATAGCTGCCTTGGACCAATGGCCAAGTAGGACCAACGAACTAGCATTGCTTCCGCAGCGAGCTCGTTTGGATCGATGCTGCTGGTCATATTCTTCATCGAGACAAGATGATCAGTGAGAACGATGATCACTGTCGAATGGAACTTGTCAAAGCATGGAACCTTTCGCAACAGGAAATACCACCCTAAATGCCCCAGCCGTTTCGTCGATGCTTGAGCGGAAAACGCTGCATCGTATCAATGCGAGGCCTAAGAGCGCCTTTATGGCTATATTTCTGGAATTCGTCACTAATGATGCGACGATCGTGTCACTGAACGAGTAAAGAAGGCGTTAATCAGTCGGGTTTTTTGCCACGACTGCTCTCAGTGTCCATTGATAGAGTTGCTATGCGGACTTTACTGGGAATTGCGATCGCTCAAGAGCAACGGCAATTCAAATTGGTCATTCTTTTAATCAGTCATTGTTCGGCCGAACGAGTCTAATCGTCATTTGATCTTGGTTGACTTTGAACACTGACGAGATCGTGCCTCAGCCCTCCAGTTCCAGAATTCCCTTTCGACTCGATAACTGCATTCACATCATAAGCCTTGACCACCAGCAAGCAAGTGATTCATGCCATTCTACATGTTGCAAACTTTCAACTCGGACTCATATATTTTAAAAGAGAAACAAGTTTGATCATGCTACGAACACTGCTACTGCTGTTGATCATCCGCTTCGCGATGGCAGCGACGTCGTCGTCGTCGGCATCATCGTCACTTGGCGAGGGCTTTCAAAGCCATCATATTCCACTGACTACCAGTAGAGCCAATGGGAACGAAGATGCTTCATCCTCGCAACTCTATGTACGAAAGTCTCGGCAAGCTGCAGAACAAGTCGTCAACGATGCCAAGGTCGGAGCAATGTGTTCCACCCATGATCCAACGGACGAAGAACGTCTCCTCATGGCGCAAGCGCAGCAAACATGGACCAGCAATCCCAATCGACGAAGGCTACAGCAAGAAATTATTGAAATTCCAGTCTATATGCATATGCTACTTGCAACCAACGCTCCGACTCTGACGCAAATGCAGTTGAAGAAATACGTCAACACATTGAATCGCGGGTTCAAGTCTTCACCATTTCAGTTTGTCCTGTATCAATCTGACATTACCTACAACAATACTTACGCGACTTGTCAAGAAGAGACTGCCTTCAAGTCAGAAACTCGATCAAAAGTTGCGCAAGACGGGCCCGACGTTTTGCACCTGTGGATTTGCGATACCAACGCAAATAGTCCTGGAAGCGTTGGATACTCGTACTTTCCACCCATTACGCAATCATCGTTCAAAGATCTTGATGGAGTTGTCATTATGACGCCAAACAATCAGGTCTTTGGCCCAGATGCAATCTACCAAGCCGTCATCCACGAAGGTACGTTGCTGTTTTGATGCTGCTTGCGCAAAGCAAATGTGGCTTTCATCTCCTAGCATTCACTTACATTAATCGTTTACCCCTATCTTTTGCACAGTCGGTCATTGGCTAGGACTGCTTCACACTTTTGAGGGAGGCTGCAATGCGGTAGGCGATGGCGTCAGGGACACCCCTGCTCATTCGGGTCCAACATACGGACAACCTATTGGAATGGAGTCGTGCTGGCAAAACTTGAATCCAAAGCTCAACACTTGCCCTGATACACCAGAGAATGAGGCTGCTGGTATGGATCTTGGAGACGATCCGGTTGACAACTACGTAAGTTCTTGTATTTCCCCTACAGTAAAGCCGTACGTCCGTCGGCAAGCAACTCAGCTAACGCATGCTTTTTCCATTCGCAGATGAACTACTTGCCGCAAAACTGCTACACCGACTACGGTCGCTTTACACCTGGCCAAGTGGAGCGCATGGTTAGTCAGTATCAAGCGTTCCGCTACCGAAATGTTACAACCGCAACTGCTTCTCCATCCGTCAATGTCGCGACGGAGATGCAACAGCAGCAGAAGTCGGGCCCTTGCGCGGCCACGCAATCATCAACGGGAGGCTCATGTGTCACGCATACTGACTGCTGCGGCAATCAGAAATGCATAACGAGAGCAAACAAACGCAACGTATTCGTGAGCAAGTGCCAAAAGTGCCGCAAACGAAGACAAGTCTGCCAGGCTAGCGACGAATGCTGCGGAAGCTTGACGTGCCAGTCAGGCAAGTGTCGAATATGAGAATGACAAACAACGACAAAAACACTGCACGACAGTGTTGCTCTTGACAAAGCTCCAGTTAACTACCGTTCAACAACGAACGAGCCTCGCTGTGTCAAACGTCATGTGCCCACTTGTGAAGCCATACACCTTCACATGTATCTTTCATGCCTCGAACTCATAATACATACCACGATAGAATAGAATAGAATTACTTTTTATAACGCACAGTCGTTTACAGAATAGCTGCGTTGGCTACTCCCGTAGCGAGACTATCCGCAACTAGGCCATCCACTCAGCCTTGTCTCGCGGCCTTCACTAGATGAAGCTCGGGCAGTACTCTCCCAGGCAATACACTTTGCTGCACTCGCCGATATTATGACAAAAAGAATCTTATGCTCCAGCGCGACGCAGTCTTGTAGTCTTGGCTGCTTTTAGTAGTGCTATTAACGGTCAATGTAAGTTGCGCATTCGCCATCGGTCGTTGTAACGTCGGCGTCAACATGGTCGCAACTCGTCTCGACGCCATAGTTCCCATCGTTTGGCACGGATCGCATGTAGAACAAGCCTCGTTGGAGACTGGAATGCGGCAGAGAGTTTCAAAAGTCTGATTGGCAGTTGATGGCGACGCAAACATATTTGCCATTCAAGTCGTTACATCCCCTGGCAATGGTTATTGCTTCTGCAGTCGCCGACTGCTCATTGACTTCTGTAAAGGCTCGTTCATGCAGGTATCGTTGAGAAACGCAGTGAAATCCAGCAACTGAACGTCATGGTCGTTGTCGAAATCGTTGCGGCAGAATCGGAATAGCCTACGAGTATCATCGACGCTCAAAGAAATGCTGCAAAGATTCCGTCTGTCCACAGCACCCTATATATTTAAACGAATGCTAGCCCCTTTTCAAACATCCGTTCGCTCCTCTGTCAAGACTGTATCACTTAATTGAACGAGCAACTTTCGAGTAAAACCCGTCGCCCTCTCGGTTGACAAGTCGCCATGTCCACTTCATTCGTTGCTCCATCCTTCCGGTCCAACGTCTTCCTCCTTGAGAAACGTTCCGCCAGTGGAATGAATCTTGGCAATGACTTCGTCGGTAATCGTTAACTTTTCATGTCGGATGCCACGTGATATCGCTCTCGACTGGCGGCAATCAACTGTCGAAGGTGAAGATTTCCCGCCATTCCGTGACTCGCTTGCCGCGACTCATGAGGACATGCTTTTCGTAAATGTTCCGTCGCCGTTTAATGTCATTTTCATGTTGCTGTTAGCTATTTATGGAGGATATGCGCTCCGACGACGATTCCATTTCGTCGTCGTCGTCGTCACTGAGTCGTCGTCAGTCGTCATCAGATCCCTCGTCTTTGAGTCCAATCTTCTTCTTCCTCTCTTTGCAGCAACATTTTCCTCCTTATGTTTCGTTTTGGTGGCATGCTAGTGTCGTGGATTGTTTGTTCGAGAAGAATGACGAGGTGTGATGACGAAGCGGCGGATGCACATTCCAAGTCGACGACCGACCCGCCGTGCAAATGGCGATGATGGACCTCCTTTTATGACGTAGTTTTCACTGGCACTCGTTTCGTACTATTGCCTTGTGACGTAGTTTTCACTGGCACTCGTTTCGTACTATTGCCTTGTGACGTAGTTTTCACTGGCACTCGTTTCGTACTATTGCCTTGTGACTTAGTTTTCACTGGCACTCGTTTCGATCGATGACGCAGTTTTCACTGGCACTCGTTTCGTATTATTGCCTCGGTGACGTAACTGACACTGGCACTCGTTTCGCAGTTAAACCTTGTGACGTAATTGACACTGGCACTTGTTTTGTAGATCAGCCCTATGACGTAATTGACACTGGCACTCGTTTCGTACTATTGCCTTGTGACGTAGTTTTCACTGGCACTCGTTTCGTACTATTGCCTTGTGACGTAGTTTTCACTGGCACTCGTTTCGATCGATGACGCAGTTTTCACTGGCACTCGTTTCGTATTATTGCCTCGGTGACGTAATTGACACTGGCACTCGTTTCGTAGTTAAGCCTTATGACGTAATTGACACTGGCACTCGTTTCGTAGATAAGCCCTATGACGTAATTGACACTGGCACTCGTTTCGTACTATTGCCTGGTGACGTAATTGACACTGGCACTCGTTTTGGAGTCGCCTCATGGCGTGGTTCCACTTGTAACGATTAGACTGCGAATGAAGGAACAGCTACAAGCATGTTCAACGTCGACAAGCATCGCCCCTCTTTATCAAGGCTTCTTGATGTTGCTATTGCTGTCGTGGAATGGCTCGATGGCTGCGTTCTTTAACTTCCTTCGTGACTTGTGGTTTCATGGTGCGGCGCCGCGGTTGCCATCGTTCATGCAGGTTTAAATACTCAAGTCCCGAGCTGGTTACGTGTGACGCCTTCTGCCGTCGAGTTTTTTAATATAGCCCTTGAGTATCCTTTTGCGAAACCTTTGGCGTTCGCGTCATGACTCGTGACTCACGACTCCTTCCACCGCGCTGGTTGGTGCCTCGCAATTCTTCAGCGAGACTGGTTGCCCTTTTTCAGCGACCGAGCAGCATAATTAGTATCGTTCCATCCAGCAAGACGAGGCAAGCAAGGAAATGCATGCTTGTCTCTGCAACAAGTATACCTGCATCTATACTTGTCGACTACTGTTCTGCCTTGTATAGTAGACTTGCTGGTTGCTGAGTGAAAGTCAAAACGGCCGTTCGATTCTCTCGGTGTGACACGTCAAATTTCTCTCGCCCAAGCAAGTGGAGAGACTTTTCGACAAGACGACTTGACGAGTCTGCAGCAATTTACAAACAAAGGAGAAACGAGTCGAGAGTATAAAGTCTTGTTTGATTATTATTGAGGCCTTGCTGCATTCCATTGAGAGTCAAAGGACGATTCGGTTGGAAGTCGAGAGAACAAGCGCTACTTGTGACTCTCAGCTTTCAGTTTTTCTTGCCTTCAAGTCATTCATTCATTGAATCAGTAAAGAAAGGAAGATTTAGCCGTTCCATCATTTGATTGTTAACTATAACGCAGCAATTGACGGATACCATTTGGCGAGCGACGATGGATCATCAAGACGATCCATACCGACAATCGCAAAGACCCGCGCAGCAAGACGCGTCACAATGGCCAGGCAGAACTGGAGGAAATGTTCACAATCAAAATCTTCCGCCGCAGCCACAGTATGACAATGGAATTCACAACAATTCAAACCTGTATAATCCGCAGCAGCAAATGTACTCGAATCCGCCGCCGCCACAATTACCGAGTCACTTTGATTCAAATGCCTTGCTTTACGGGCAGCCGCCTCCTTCTTCTTCATCGCATCATCATCAACAACGACAGCATCAGCAGCAGTTTTCTGCTGCAACTGTAAATCATCATGGACCGCCGCAGAGTGTAGCATACGCTAGCCTCGGGCCGACGCAGCAGCAGCAAACCTTTTACGCGAGTCAAGCAAGCAGTTACGCAACCTCGACAGCAGCAGCAGCGCCAGTTTCTTCCATGGCCATGCATCAGCAGCAGCAGCAGCAGCATGTCATTCCAGGAGCAGTCGTTTATTCGCAGCCGCCGCCAATGGCGAGTAGCAATTACCATCACAATCCCATGACAATGATGATGATGATGCCGACACCAATTCCAAAGCAACAGCAAATGCAACCGCCAATGTTGACGCGGCCACCCAATGAGCGACCCATTGTCAAGCTATCGATTGCATTGATTGATACGTACAAGCAAATTAATACCATTTACTATGAGGAGCGGGATGCCCGACGAGCGCAGCGCGCCAAGGAAAAGAAGCTACAGCAGCAGCAATCGAGTGGAACGAGTAGTTCCGCAGCCGGAGGCGCAACTAGTAACAACAATGGCTGGGACGATGAGAATTACGACTACATTTTTACTCCAGGCGAGCTTTTCTACGGACGATACAAGATTATGGAGCGCATCGGCAAGGGATCTTTTGGTCAAGTGGTGCGCGCGGAGGATGTTGAAACCAAGCGTGAAGTGGCGATCAAAATTATCAAGTCCAAGAAACCATTCTTATTGCAAGCCAAGACGGAAATTGAACTATTGACTGTACTCTTTGAAAAGGATCCAGATGATCAACATAATCTTGGTACGTTTCATTGTCGGTGGTTTGGTTTTTTTCAAGTCGCTTATTCACTTTTTGTTCTTACCCGTCGTTTCCTACCACTCTCTCTCGTTCCATAGTCCGCATGCTGACCCACTTTATGTATCGTAACCATCAATGTCTTGTGTTTGAAATGCTGTCCCTTAATTTATACGAGTTGCTCAAGAATACGCAGTTTGGCGGCGTGTCGCTCAACCTAATTCGAAAGTTTGCCAAGCAAGTACTCAAAGCGCTTACGTTTCTGGCACGGAAAGACGTTGACATTATACATTGTGACCTCAAACCGGAGAATATTCTACTGCGGCATCCCAAGAAGAGCGCCGTCAAGGTCATTGACTTTGGAAGCTCCTGCCGATCGAACAAGCGCATGTATTCGTATATTCAGTCTCGCTTTTACCGTTCGCCAGAGGTCATGCTTGGTTTGCCATATAGCGTTTCTATTGACATGTGGAGCCTTGGCTGTATATTGGCCGAGATGCATACGGGCGAGCCGCTGTTTTCGGGGTCGGATCAGTTTGATCAGATGCAAAAGATTGTCAAGCTGCTGGGAATGGTTCCAGACCCCATGCTGGACAAGGCGAATGATTCTATCAAGTACCAGTTCTTTGAAAAGACAAAGACACTGTCTGGGTATGAAGAGTGGCAACTGCGCCAGTCAAAGGCACCTTCCGGCAAGCAGGCATCCGACGCAAAGGAGAGTAGCAACAGCGGTGGTGGAACATCATCGCCCGAGTCGGAGCCAAAGTCGCCAGTTACACCAAGTCAAGATCCTATTGCCAGTCTCCGTGAAGTGATCACGGCGGGTTCGCGACAAAAGAAGAAGTATCCGCCGAGCGAGACGTACAATTCACAGCGCAATTATGACATGTTTGTTGACCTTGTCTACAAGATGCTGGCGTATCGACCCGAGGACCGAATCAATCCGACTGAAGCGCTCAAGCATCCATTCCTCACGTCGACGGACACGAGTCCGACGCATGCCGCAGTGCAAGAGGCTGCCGTGGCCTCATTCATGGCCTCGCCATAATGTTGTGCTATTGCCAATTGTCTTGATCTTGTTTCTCCGACATTTTCTTTGGAATTGTTGTTTCATAATGACGTATACTGAAATAGCATAATGTAATCATAATTATTTGTTTTGTTGTAACTCCTTTGTTTTCACAATTGATGGAATATTTTCTGTGGTAGAGTGCTTGCGCAGTTGCTCGTGCGCAGTTGCTCGCGATTGCTTCTCCGGAACGAACAAGTCGATAGCAATCGTGCTGCCCCGACAGCCCTCGATCTATGTGCCATGTATAACGTAGTCTACTCATCAACAGCTTGCGCAGTTGCTTGCGATTGCTTCTTCAGAACGAACAACTCGACAATGATCGTAGTGCTGCGCCTAATATCAACGTGATCTACTCATCAACTCCGCACCAAACAAGGACCGACTTATCAAAAACAGATTTGCCGCTTGATGTCTTGCGCTCGCCTTTGATCAGTCCCTGGACTTGAAGCGAATACACGCCAGTTGCAAACATCAAGAGTTGCTGCTGCGTATCATTGTCGTCGAGTGTGCTCAATTCGCGACGTTGATGAGTAACAAACATTGCAAACCAATCGTTTAGCGTCACGGAGCAGCAAGTATTTAACAATCGATAGAGCAAGCCCGGTATATTAATTTCAGCAGGGTGGACCCATCCCAAAACAGTGTCGCGACGAGGTCGAACAATGGGCTGCTGCAGCAGCGTGGAGGATTGTCGAGCGGACCGTCGCACCAAAGTGCGCTCCAGGCTTGCATGCCAAGCTTGATGTACCGAATCAAAAACGTACAAAATATCCGAAACGAATGAGGCTTGATCAAGCACAATGACAAGCCGGTGAATGAACGCGCGTATTGAATTGTGATTCGGCGTCTTAGAAAGCGGAATGGACAGCGACGAATTTATTGATTCATCGGCAATCATGGCTGCTTGTCGGTCCAGTTCATCTTGTTGTAAGCGAAACAGTAGTGCCATCATGTCACGGACCGCATCCTTTGATACTTGCTCGGTCGAAAAGGCTGATGACGATTCCATGGCATGCGAAAGTGACTGCGTATTGAGATGCAAAGGCTGCTGCTGTTTCTCGGCTACATTGGACCTCCAATGTTGCAAAAAGCAAGTTTCCAGTTGCATAATGATTGCCACTTGCCGACGATGTTGCTCTAGCTCCTGCAGGCAAGCTATTGGATCGCAATTGTTGTGATTGATTCCGTCGCCACTGGCAGCAATTTCATCTTGTTTACGCTTTCGCTTCTTGCCACTTCCACTCGCCGTTGGATGTACAGACGATGCCCTTTGCGGAAACGAGTACCGCTTGGCGTTTGCGTCCAGCATGAACCACTTGCGGCGCTTGGCCATGTCAGTCGTGGTGGTTGGCTTGCTGCTTGATGGTTCAGTGTTGGCTGTGGCCGCCACCATGAGCGCCGACCCTCGATAGGATGCAAAAAAGTCGGCAAGAGTCGCCTTGACTTGCATGAGTGCATGAACAAACGATCCATGCTTGTCGTTAAAGGCGCTGGTGACTGCTGACAAGACTGGTTGATCGGCCAAGTGATAGGCAAACGCGTGCTTGACGTAGAGCGCTTGCCAAACCTGTTGCAGCACATTTTGCGAAGACGGAAGCGACTTGCGTTGCACTAAACAATCGGAATGCGTTTGTAAATAATAGAGTAGATTGCTGCCACTTGAAAGCATGGTAGCTGATGAATGAGAAAGAAGTACAATCGATATTGGAATACCGTGCAGCGATCGTTGCTCCGACGCCCACTCCAACAAGCTAGTCGTAGCATTCGCCGCATCCACAAGTACGAGTATTCCATGGTGAAAATGTACCGTTTGACGCGCCCATTGCTGCAGCAGTTCGGAGCAGTTGCCGCAGCTTCGCAGCTGCGCTTGCGTGAGCGTTGGAGGCAAGTTTTGATCTTGGTTTCGTTCATGCTCCTGCCACAGGCACTGTCGCGTCAGTTCCTCCGTCAGCCGTGACAATGGAAGATTATTACTAGTATTACCATGACCTGATACGGTGGCAAATGACTGCAGCCACACGACGCTGGTTTGAAGCAACTGTTGCTTGCAGGCTTGCACCAATACGCGCATCCACTCGTACCGATCCAGCGAATGCGTGGGTCCATCCAATGTCAAGACTGGAAGCAGCAGGGGATCGAATCGAGACTGCGGCTTTGACGAGTCTAGTTTGTAGCGAGACCAAATGTCGTCGTCCTCGCTGGTGGGGTGATTTGATTCTTGATTGTTGATTGGCTGCGATAATGATTCTGATGTTTTTTGTTGCTCATGATTCATTTTTTCGTCTCCTCCATTCGCTCCACTCGCATCATGCACATACCTTAGCGCCAAATCTTTAATTTCCTGCAGTATATTCGTCGTCTCCAGCAGTTGCTGCAGCGTTTCGTTGACAGTCAAGTCGATCAATCGAGCCGATTCAAAATACGTTTTGGTGCGCATGTAGGCTTCCTCCTCCGCCAACGTCAAGGGATCGTCGACGCGACGCTGTGGACGACTCAATTTCGCCCATGATGGTAACTGCTGCTGTTTTTTACTTGTAACTGATGCTGTTGTTGCTCCCGTTGCAGTGGATTGACGACTGCTCCGGCGAGGAGGAGGAGGCATGCTGGAGAATGGAGGAACGTATGATGGGTTGGACCGAATGTGTGAAATAACCAGTGCGACATGAAACTAGCCGATCGAGTGATCGTCGCTATTCTGCGCGGCTTGACCTACTATGATGGCTGTCTTTGCATCCTCATTTTAATACTACCGGTAGTTAGTTTATACAAAACACTTGCAGTATATATTGGATTTGACTCGGGCCGATGGCGGAGCCGCATCGATATTGCGAGTGCCATCTCAACCAGTTTTTAGCTGCAATTTGCAAAAGCAATCAGTCTTTCCCATCTGGCCGAGAACTGCTTCTGCTTCGAAAATTGTACAGTAATAAGCAGCTCGAACAACAATTGGTATATTTTGATTCGGGCGCAGTAGCGGAGCTTCTAGTTTCGTTTCAACGCAGAAACACTACTATGGGCAGAGGCGCCGTCCGACTTTATCGCCACGTCCAACTGTTGCACTCTGGCGCCTTGCCAGCTTTGACTAACAAGCAGTTCCAGTTGGTGAAAATGATCGCAAACTGGTTAATGGCAGGAATTTTCGGGCAAAGACGTTTTTACGGAACCCAATTCTCCACCGTCCGTCATGACCCAGTTACGCGTAGTCTAAAGCAACTCGTATGAAACAAATGGAAGACGTCGAAAGCGAAAGCTTACACCGAAAAAAGAAATAGCGCGTCGGCACCAGATGTAGCGGCACCGATAAGCAAGAAGCAGAAAACCCAATTGAAGCTGCTGAGCGCGAGACTCCTCTCCGCCAAAGCAAAAGGATAGTGAATTGCAGGGGCCCAGCTAATGGCGATAAGGCGAAAGGTGGCGGCACTTGGTAAGAGGATATTTTTACAAAGTCGTTTTTGAAACATATCGCTTGAACAAAGAGGAGACAAATGGCATGGCGTCCGCACTTCCGATGTAACGACCAGCGACATGGTCGCAACAGGTGCAGCAACACGGCGGGTGGCTCTCTTCAACTGGTTCTTCAACTAAGTGTGTAGTTCAATCATTTGCTCATTCATCAATCCATGACTAGAATATTGTTCGATGTACTACTGCAATTTCTGGAGCAAGTTTGGATCATCCAGAGAAATGTCGCGCTGAATCAACATATCAATTGGTCTTATCCACAACGAGTCACCAGCCAGCAACACCAGGGCCCAACAACTGGCGACAATCAAAACTGCCCTCCATAAAAGCTTCGTTGCTGCGTCTATGCTTCGTCGACGGGCGGCATCCATGAGCGCCACTCGAGCAAACAAGAAAGTCCAAAACGAGCCACTCGACAAACAAAAGAACAGACACCAAGACTTGATAGCGTTCGAAGAAATGGTTATAGCGCCACCCAAAAGCAAGCTAGTAGAAGTAACGACAAATTCGGCAAGAAACATGATGCCGCCAGAAGTGCCGACAAGTTGACCCATTAAAATGGACAGTGCGAAAAGTGGAAGTAGCCGCAGACGTGTCCAGAATGATCCACCCTGGGCACTAGCTGCAGCGCCGTCAATGGCAACGCCATTGCTCGATCGCACGTTTGAGCTTTGATCGATAACTTGCAGCGATATGCTCATGCCCAAACCAAGGCTGCACGTGCCGATTGTCAGTAAGTTAACGAAAAAGTGCGGTGTGCAGCAGCAAAAGCTCCAAAGTGTCGCAATAAGGCCAATCGGTACTTTCCAAGCAAGAGAAAAATCCGAGCCGGTGCTAATGTTCTCATCGCGACCATCGCCAAACATGGTTCCAGCTCGGCCTGCTGCAGATGACACGATGTAGTTGGTGTCTTGGCGGCCAGACCATAACGCTGCGTGATGCGCCTGTTCTTCCTTGGACCGCTTACTCCATGGCGGCAACAGTAAATGTTTTTGGACAGCCATTGGCATAAGATCGTCCCAAGCACCAAATAACCACATGACCAGCCTGGAGTGTTGCAGATGCACACGCGCGCTAACGTCTTTGTGCGAAATATGCGGTGACGGAGTCGCGTGTTCACTCAAAATGTGCATATAGTCACGACTTGTGTATCGTTCGGCCCATCGACCCAAATACATCCATGCCACCAAAAGCATTACAGCTCCAACGCCACACTCACCGGCGGTCAAGTAGCGCAATGATTTTGGGGTCGTAGTCTCGAATATGAGCTCATTCAATTCTTGCTGGATCGGTTGGGCTGGCATCCAAGACAAATACCGACTGACCAAGGTACACATTAGTGGAGCAGCCGTAAAAGCCAGGGAAATCAACTGCGTAGCAATCAAGACCCGACGATCGATAACTGCAATGGCAGCATTCGCATCATCGCGTATTGCCGAACCAATCTGGGAAGCAATGGACCAGAGGAAACGAAGAACTCTTCGCCGCGCAAAGAAAGGGATCAATGGGGCTGGAGGTAGACGAACGTTCCTCGCGTCACCGGCTGCATCGCTCGACTCATGCGCGTTTTGAATCAAGACTGGTGGCTCTCGATCTGTGAGTTCAAGAGGGACGATCGTTCCAAGATCGTCGCTAAGTCGGCTGAGTGGATATCGACCAGTTCCTGGGGGAGGAATTCCGTGCAAGTAGCAATGCATAGAGTAGTACATGTTATGATTGTGATCGATAATTTGATCCGACCATGTGTACTTCCTGTTGATGTCAACAATGGCGTTGACGTCAAGTCCGTTTAAAAGTTTGCAGTACCAGCGCCGGCGCTCTATATCCTCACCAAGCAGATCATTATGCGTTTGAATAGACAAGTTTACCTCGAACTTTTCCATGCGCTGACAAAGAGTTGGCAGCATGATTTTCGGTCGACGAGCTAGAGATCCTGGGTACGGCATTCGATCGTAAACTCCAAAGTTTGACAATGTCGGCGAGTTGCGAATCAAACAAATTGCTGCGTGAAAATTTCCGAGCTCATGCTCTCTCAATCCATCCTTCAAAGAAGAACGAAGCTCGTCTACCGGCCGTTGTTCGAAACGAGTTGGCACCCTGGCGGATCCAATCGACTGATGTTTTATGCTGACCCAGTTGAATCCCCTTTCCTTGTGACCTTCGCTATCGGCCGTGTCATCTTTTTGCAGTGATTCAAATCTACCAATCTTTGACGTTGACAAATCCAATCTGCGGCGCAACGCATCGACGCGCGTGTCAAGCAGCAAAAGTTCGTTCGTTTCCTCAATTTCGTCGCCAGTTACACCGGTAGTGTTGTGCATGCCACTAATCTGCCGAGACGCCCAATTCAACATTGTAGACGCTCGTGCCACTGCCATTGGCTCCATCTTCTTCTCCGCGTGCATAGTGGTGAAGCGCTCAAGGCTTGACACTATCACTGTCACGTTTCGTCGGCGCTGCTGCTTTCGCTCACGGAAATATGCACACTCGCCCTTCATGATAATGAATGCTTGGTGCAATTCTTCGTCACGGAGGCCCCACTTCGTTGGAGGCGAGTAGGGTCGTTTCCTTGACGCATCAGTCGATTCTCTAGTCGCTTTACAGCATTGTTGGCATGGTCCCTCGGTATTGTTTTTGCGGCCGCTGGCGCCACTCAAGATTTGGTAGGCGTGGCTATTCGGATGCCTCTCCTGGAGGCACGGAGCAACAAACGTTTCAAGTCCTTCGTCCATGGCTTTCTGAAAAGTGATTGGATGACAAGCTCGATCCATGAAATCGTGCAAGTGGTAATGCGAATGAACATGCGCCGAAAGTGATATTGTTCGCATGGCATGTGCTGGATGCGCTAGTCGCCAATGAAAGTCTATTGTTTCCTGTCGCGGCTCCATGTTTTCTCGTGTCGCGTCAATATTGACTTGCAGTAGTGGCGCAGTTGTTGGCTTTGTTGGATCGGCCATGATGCTTGCGTCAAATAGGGGAGGTTGAATGGCGAATCGATATCGTATCAGGTATGGAGCTGGTGGCAAATTTTGCAGTTTGTCAGCTTGACTCCTTGCAGCAACGTAAAAGACAATTTGCAAACATGCTCCAGGCTTTATATAACCTTGATTTGGATAAGCAAAAAAGCATTCGGGGCGTTGGATGACAATTTCAAATAGTATGGGACGAAAGGTTGGATTGGTAAAGCGCGCAACATGCCAGGAATGGGTCGTCGCAGAATGATTGTGGATTGTCGGCAGGGTACTGGTACTACTGGTAGTCGAGGCAGTGGCTGTAGCAGTAGCTGGAACGTTTGACTTTTTGTCATTCAGTATTGCATCATTGTTATCATCTTCTTCGTCGTTAGGTTCGTTGACATTGAAGAAAAGCAAGTCGTTCAAGAGTCGACAGTCTTCATTGATGCGATACTGCCGCGTATCAAGTCGACGATTTTGTGTTGCAGCATACTCAAAGGCGCAAGTAATCGTTGCAGTTGATGGTGGATTGTAATTTGGCTGCAAGTGAGCTAGTTTCCGTTGGACGAGTCGCGTTGCTTCCGCCATGGCTTGGGCTCGTGTCGATGGAGGAGGAAATGGTGCAGTTGTTCTCGCAGCTTCGTGGAGACGACAAGTAGGACAACAAGCAGTTGATTGATGGCACTGGTTACTCTCACTGTGCTTCTGCAGCTGCTTCATTGCAATGCTTGCTCTTGCTGCCGACATGTCGTCTCGTTCACTTTCTTCCAGAATTCCACAATGCCCTGCAACAATCCCTTCCCAAGGCCAGACAATATTGGAATGCAAAATCCACAAATCATGAGAATTCTGAAAGGCTCGCTTGTAGGCTTGATAGTAGTCGGTCTTCTGCTGGTTCGTTGCAGTCACGTTCCATCGGCGCTCCAAAAAGATGCGCCAGACGGAATCGCATCGACTCGATTGCCTGCATGATTTTGAAACGAGGCCGAGTGAAACGACTTGGTCTACTGATGAAAAATGCTCTAATATGGAAGCAGCAAGATCTTCCGACGACAATATAGACTCAAATCTTGGAAGTAATGTAACTGATGAAGTAGATGAGCTCATAATGCTTATGATAGTTGCAGCGTTGCAGCAGCGAGTTTGATGGATTCGTCATGGTGAACCATGCGATGAAGTCAAATGTCGCAGCGACACTCAAGATGAATGATCGACTGTGCCGCAAAGTGTAGTGCCAAAAACTTTGATTTTCACTATGGGTTAAAGTGTAGTGCCAAAAACTTTGATTTTTGCACTATGAGCTAAAGTGTAGTGCCAATAACTTTGATTTTTGGCACTATGAGCTAAAGTGTAGTGCCAATAACTTTGATTCTTTTCAAAGTTATTGGCAGTACACTTTACACCACACTGCTATCTCCAGCGAAACGTGTCGATGATCGACCATGGCGTCAAAGTCACTTCCGACAATAGTAAAGCCAACTTGGGACCACTGCTTACTACGTAAATCTGCCTTTCTTATTCTCTTATAAAGGCTATAAATCTCCATCTTGCAATGGATAGAAAGCAAGGCCCGATCATTAACAAACGAGAGGAGCAATCGAGACGAAGAATACGACAAAATCTGGCATGTCCATCATCATATTCCTCCTCCTCGGCTCTGCTGCTACTCATTTTTCTGCTACTCGACAATCTGCAACGCTCCAATTCATTCATTTACGCTGGGAACGAAACATTCGAGTCCCTGCCTGCCCTATTTGGTCGAGCGCTCCCTTCGAATGGAATTGCATTTTCCGCTCGCCTTCAGTTCTTGCCGGAAGCACCCTATCTTTGCGAGCCTCTTTTGAATTCGAGTAGAACTTCCTTTATCATTCCACCGCTACTACAAGAAACAAGTCATAATGCTAATCATCATGAGCGTCAGTCCTACTTTGAACCAGTTGCCTTGCTTGCAGCCCGAGGCGACTGTCCATTCATTCGCAAGGCGGTCGTTGCCGAGTCGCTTCATCCTTCCATTCAGTACTTGATTGTCTACAATTCCATGCAGCAGCAGCAAGTCATGAATGACATGGACTACGATAACAACTACATTCAAGACGAGGATGAACTCGTTCCCATGTATTCCGAGTTTGGAGACTCACGGCTAGTGATGCTGAGTCTTTCGCATCGATCCGGACAAGCACTCAAGCGATGGATGGTGTCGCAACCAAAGCAAGTACGCTTGAACGGAGGTCCACGCATCAAGTTTGACGCGCTTCCACCCAATGGAATGTCTAGTGGAGGTAACTCGCTAGCGACGCTCTCCGTCAAGGATTTACGAAACATGATCATCACGGCACTGGCCTTGCTGCTTACATTAGTACTTGTCAGCGGCTGCTTGCTCATGGCGGCTGGATCCATTGGACACGTCCATGTTTCTGGTAATCGCATTGTACTGACAACGACGACGACGACGTCAAGTATGGATTCCGCGACGCTGGCAGCAATCGATGGAAGCGATGCAACTGCGGTTGCTGCTGCAACCACAGTCATTCATCATCACTATGCGCTTGGTGGAAGTCGACGACTGCTCTCCGAGTCGCAGGTCCGACAGCTGGCCAAGGATCAGCAGGAGGCAACGAGGTACCAGGTGGAAACTATTGTACTGAATTCATGGGCCCGGCAGCGCGAGCGAGAGCATGATGCGGATGCAGCTGCCGATGGGGATGCTGGCGAAGGCGACGACATTGTCAACATTTCCCTGAATGCTTCCAGTCACCAGACCTCGACTGCACTTGACGACACGGACCAGGAGCACTCATGTGCCATTTGCATAGACGAATTGTACGACTTTGAATCGTCACCCGAGGATGCACTCGACTATCGCATCGCTTCAAGCTTGTTGACCCTGCCGTGCCACCACACCTTTCACTTGGAGTGCGTGGTGCCTTGGCTGACGGAGCGGCAATCCAAGTGCCCGCTATGCAAGTATGACGTATTTGATTTTATCATGAGTCAGCAGTTGCAGAGGATACACTCGCGACAAGTGGATGGCAGTGACAATAATAGTGAAGCGAACGATGCGTCTCCCTCGCGTCGTCGACAAGGAGGCGGCTTGTCGTTTCTATGGAACGGCATCTTTGGTAACTATCGACGCATCGGTCAGCAGGACGACGAAGGGCGAGCGGAGCGAGAGGAGGCTGTGCAGGAACTGGAAATGGCCACGGCGCAGCTTCGTCGGACGGTGGACAGTGGAATTTTGACTTGAGTCATGTATGCAACACGAGATCTACGTATTATAGCAAGGCATGTTATATCAAACACAGATTGTATAACGACAGCAGGAAGAAACAAATTTTTCAACTACGGTTGTAAAACCTTGACAATGCGATCATCCCGGTCCAGTCTAGCCCGCTAATTGTGTCGCATCATTTCAATCGGATTCAGCCATCGAGCTTTTTTGGACTTGGATGTCGAAGACTTGTCGCTGTCATAATGGCCAGATCTTGCGCTGACTATTGGTTTGCCGGTACGCTCATCGTGCTGCGACCCATCAGTGTCCGACTCATGGTTCATGCTCGTTTTACTTTCTTCGTCGTTATCATCACGTTTCTCGGGATTCCCAACCCTCACCATCCCCTTGACAAAAGCTCCCGCCACCTTGGGAAATTCCTTACCAGCCTTGTGCGCCATGACGTCCTTGTCCTTGGCGAGTGTTTTGCCCGCTTTGGCGACGCGCTCATCCAAGTTTGGCTGCTCCAGCAGCTTGTTGACGCCGTCAACGACCACGTCCTGGACGGCTCCGTGCAAGACTGGATGGGAAATGACCGCTGCAGCAAAGCGCGCGACAAAGTCGACCAAGAAATCGTAGATGCGGTTGCCCATGATGGAAATTATGATTGGCGGATATGATATAGTATGAGGTGCGGGATGCGGGGCGAGTCGGCTCGAGGATCCCACGTGGCTCGAACGATCCCGTCCAACTTTCCACGAGGCTCTTGATGCTCTTCCAAAGAAGGAGGATCGAGCTTGATGAGAATCCTCCCACCCACGCGAAGGAACAAGAAAATGCCAAGCCGCACTTGAAGTTCGTTGTTCAAACGGGAAATGCAAACGAGGGAAATGTTCCTGCCGTCGAATCACTGATTATGGCTTAATGACGGGACATCTTGATACGAAAGGTTTCAGTCAACATTCAGCACGAAAGGCTTGTCAAATCCTTTTTGGAAAATGTGCTCGCATGATGCAAAGGTTGAAAATTCCGTCTGGAATGCCATTCACTACTGAAATACCACTAGGCTAGCGCTTGCTATGCAATCAGTGCCAGACGATGCACGTTGATGTGGATTTGGCATGGTCCTGCATTAATGGTCGCTGCCGCCAAGACGCTTTTCGCAATACAAGCAGTCAAGTTCATAATGTAAAAGCATTTATAAAGATGTATTGTTTATTCTTGTTCGCCATTCACCTGGACAAGACTGTTGGTAGCGACGTAAGGAATCCAGTCTCATCGCCTTCCTCGGACGACGCCGCGGTTTGCTCGTCCGTTGCATCGTCCTGTTGCTGCTTGTTATTGTTCCTGCCGCCAATATCTTCAATGGAATGCCCCGACGTTTTCTTTTCGTCCGTCAATGCCGACGTTGTCTGCTGATCACTACTACTAGTCGTGTCGTCTATCTTGTTCTTGTCACTTCCATGATTGTTGTTGCTGGTACTATTACTACTTTCAATAACATTATTATTCTGCTGCGGCGCAATCTGAAACATGCCCTTCATGAATGCCCCGACAACCTTGGGAAAGTCTTGACCCGCCTTGCTCGCCATGTGGTCTCGCGTTCGTCCCAATGTTTGGTTTGCAAAGAGCAAGTGCTCGTCCAAGTTTGGTTGTCGGACAAAGTTGATCATTCCGGAGACAATGACATTGGCAATGGCCTCCTTGACGGCTGGATCTGTCAACACGGCAGCAACGACGACTGCAATTGCGTGAATCATCATGTCGAACAAGTATTGAAAGATGCGAGGAGGTTTTGTCATTGTAAAATATTGTTTTTGTAATGACAATGAAAGAAGTGGAAGCTTAATGTCGAATGAAATGAATGAGCGGAGCAAGGAGGCTGCTGGTTGCTGCTGCAATACAATGATTGCGAGTATTGGCGTTAGCGAGATTCTCGATCAGTACTGCACACGACTTGGCAATTTAGGACTGCAATGAGCAATGAGCATGTAAATATTATGATGGCTTCAGTCAATCGAGAGATGAGTGAGCAGTCGTCGATTGTCGTCGAAGCCGAAACGAGCGAACACGACGAAAAGCAGCAGAGATGAAAAGTCTAAATATGAAACGTCATAAAGTCATACCACGACTCAGATGTTTAACCGCGACGCGAGGGCTCGACAAGATTCAACTCCTCGGCATCATTCCGTCAGGACCACCATGAGACTCACAGCAAGGACTTTCCTACTTTACAGCAGAAAGAGCGTCACAAGTAGAATGAGTCATTCAAAAGCAGCAGTAACAGTTGCAGACGATGCAGAAGCAACAAAGTCATCCAGTCAACGACGTCCCATTGCGGCCACCGAAATTCCTCCACAGCCACAGGCGACAACCTACCCCAGCGCATTTCGCTCCATGGTGCAAGGCCGCACCAAGCAACGACTTGGTGAACACTTTCAATTAACCAACTTTGGAGTCAACAGGACAACGCTAAACCCTGGAGCATCTTCCTCGCTCCAGCACTGTCACGCTACGCAAGATGAATTCATTTACATTCTTCAAGGTAGTCCGACCTTGCGATTCGGAAATGAAGATATTCAAATGCAGGCTGGAGAATGCATGGGCTTTCCAAAGAATCGAGAGATTGCCCATTCGCTAGTCAACGAAACTTCCGAAACAGCCGTTTACCTGGAAGTGGGCGATCGAACGCCAGGCGACGTTGTCAACTATCCGCACGTCGACTTGACGGCAATCATGAATCAAGACACTGGCAAATATGAATACAAGCACAAGAATGGAACTCCATACGAGGAATTTGATGCGTAATTGTTGTAAACTGGATCGCGTCGCGCTCTCGGGGCCTACATGGTGGCATGCTTTTGTGCTGGCGCGAGATTTACCTCTCGCAATCCAACGTCCATGTGCGCGAAAGACGGCTTGTAGTAGTTTGAAGGAACTTCTCGCTTGCGCTACATGTCTAGCGTCGTCATCGGCAATCGATGAGGCTGGGTTAATTCGCTGCTGATTTTGTCGACCATGGGACATGCGATTGGATACATCGCGCATTGTGGACATAATAGGCTGATAAGTTATCATTAAGAACGGGTTGTCGTTGTATCATGCTAATCGTGTATACCAGAACAATATACCCGAGTATTCTAATGTACTATATATGCAACGCAGCTTCGAGTAATGGGGGGCTAGCTGCCAAGACAGTCGTTGCCTGCAATCTATCGCTGGAAAAATTGCTGCAGGACTAGCTTGCCGCACATGCCTACCGATAATAAGTTGGCATCCTTCCTTTTTGGAAGAAAGAAGTGACAAGAAGCGACGAAAGTTGTATACCAAAAGAAAATGTTACTATGAGTCAGTCAGAGAATAATAACGAAGAGTAACGGTATCTAATCACGTGTCACTTAGGAAGGGTTAAGTAGATGCCACGTGAGGGTCTGAGGGTCCGCACCGCGATGTATCGTGGTGAACTTCACCCCGCGACCCTCGAAATGCTCGGCTGGCTCGGGAGTGCATTGGCTCGCTCAGCAACAGGCTCCCAGTGCGCCACGAAACAGCCTGTACTCCTCACATTTCGCCGATGAAAGAATGTGTCGACGGTGGCTCCTTGACTTTCAATTGCCATTAATAAAACAATGGCTTCAATCGGTGGATGGTGCGTTCTGCACCCCGCTCTGCAGAGCAAGCTTGACAATGAGCTTGTTCTTGCTGCGGCAAGTAATGGATTCACTCTGTCGCCTCCTCCGTTTCGCTTCTGCTGTAACGTATGGCTCTACACCAACGGACCATTCTTGGCGGAGAAAACTCAGATCACTTCTTACCTCTCTTACTATTCAATGCTTTGGCGGTTTCTCGCAATGATAGGAGACTGGGAATCAATGCTTGTTCTCCTTCTGCCGAGGCCTATTGGTCTTGGCAAGGTTCCTTCCATGAAGGTTGAGTCGCTGGTGTTGTTTCTGCGTTGGAAGAAACTCGACACAAACACATTTTTGCGTGACGACGATGAGATGATACTCCGTGACGCTAACTTCAACGAACCAATTCGTTGCAATGGTGGATGGAAGAGTAACCATAGGATGAAGACCTTCGGCTCAGCCATTGTATGGCTCCATATGTCCATTGGATATGAGGCGCAGGATTCTTTCAAGGAAAAGTGTGTTGATTGTTTGAGTCTTTTCCGCGTCGACCAAAATAGCCATGGATGTAACGAACACTTTGGCAACCGTCAGATCAAGCGTATTGGACAGCCGACACATTGTTTCAAATTTACCAACGGAAAAAAACAGTTGCTCGACAAGGACTACGAGGTACACGGATCCTGCGCCATTGCACCATGGCAGCTTCGCAAACTTGGCGCGTTGCTCGTCTACGAAGGACTTGTTGGTTTGAGCGTTTGGGTTGCCGTTCTGATTGCAATCAACTTGTATTTGAGAGCAGACGACGAGTTGCTGACGATATCAATGGAGAGTTTTGAGGCGTCGTCCTTCCACGTCGAAGCAAACGGACGAATCAACGGTGTCTGCCTCAAGATACGTGGAAAGACCGACTTGCGTGGACAGTACTTTCATCTTTGGGCGGACCATGAGTATCCGGACATCTGCCCAGTCCGCCATCTGCTGCTGTTGGTGCATTTGCTTGGCGTTAAGAAAGGTTGGTTGTTTCAGTCGCTTAGGTCGCTCGGGTCAAACACGAGGCGCGACGACGGAGACTACAGAGGCACTAAACGACTCGACTACGGAACGATATTCAAGTATTTAAAAGAGCGCTTTATTGAATTATTCGGTCCTGAGACAGGCAAGGGATTCGGTATGCACTCGTTCCGCAAAGGTGCTTACTTGAAAGCGGCGTTTCAAAAGGCGGACTTGCGAATTTGCCAATACGACGCTCGCCACATGCGCCATGAAGAAGCCGTCTTGTATTTGGGGAACGCCAATACACTTGTTTCATCCAATGAAATCAATCCAAGCCCAGGAAACGAGCTTGCCAAGGCATACAGAGGCGTTCGCAATGGTGGCGCGCAACCAAGTCCCCAAGAGCATGCCGGTAAATCACTCGCCCAGCTCGCCGACGAGTTTGTGTTGCAACTAAAAGTACCGCATGGCGTGGCGCGCAACGTTCGCTCATTGGTAATTGAGACGCAGCAGTTTCAGTGGTCGACCGTCGAAGGAGATTGCCTCGAGCAATGGCTCATGACTGTTCCAATGGAGCTTCGTAATCCTTGCAAAACCATTTGCTTGCGATACAAAAGGCAGGTCGAATCAATTTATAAACAGCAGCAGTTGATTGAGGCAGAGAAGGTTGCAGCAGTTACGCCACCATCGTCGTCAAGCAAACGCGCAAAGAAAGCGACGCCGCCAACAAACTTCTTTGCGGGCCGAGAGTCAATTGCTCAGTTGAAGACACTGCCCCAGAAACTTGACGCATTGCTGGAGCTGCATAATAGAGTCGAGGCGATTGGTGGCGTTGAAAGAATTGTGCTTGATGCGAAGGAGAAGAAATATTTTGCTCGAACGTTGGCGCCCGTCGCGCGTTGTTTCAAAAACCATTGCGGCGAGAATAGAGACGCGTTCGTCGGTAGATGGGAAAGGACATTTGCAATCAAGTTTAGTGAGTCATGCTGCAAAGGCGTTGGTGAATGTGGCCGTTGATAATGCTAGTAGTTGCCTTTATTTGTTACTTGTCGTCCATGGTTGATCTCGCAAGCGTCCGTCGAGGAAGCAGAGTTGAAGTTGCGGCAGGCGAGTTTCTGTAGAAAAGTAGATCCGTGGTAGAGTTTCTACGGATGAGCCATCACCGGTCGTCGGAGAAACTCTGGCGAAACATCGGCGTTGAGGCCATTGGCCGGCGCGCATGGAGCAACTAAGTCCAAAACGTGTTCAGTACCGGGTCGAGGGTCTGCACCACAGTAATGCAGTTACTCTGCGAAGCAAAAACAAGAACACCTGGGATTCCAACGTGGTCCCCCACCGTAGTACTAACCAGGCCAGGCGCTGCTTAACTTCGCAGAGCAGACGGGATGCGGTGCTGTCAGCGCTGTATGGTCCTTGCTGGCAAAGGTGGCGGGTCAAACCTATATAAAGGCAGATGAAATATATTTCATGCCATCAGATGCATCCACGTTCATGCTGTTCGGAGTATTTTTTCGACTCGATACCTACTATCAATGATTTGATGAATCAAGCTTAAGTAAGCTATCTACATGGACTGCCAATGGACTAGCTTAGCTCGACTATAGAGCGACGTGACAGCCGACGAATTGTCGCACGGAAGTCAGTCAGTTTTCAACATGGATGGTAGTCGTTCTGATGAGCATGTAAGGTATAGTAATTGACGGTTCAGTAAGCGCCAAGACTCTTGTGTGCATCGCTAGACTTTTAAACGATGTTTGCCAATGATGAGAGTCTTGGTTCTGCAGTTTCCTCCCCCTCGTTCGTACGCTGCATTTCTTTGAGACGCTCAACAACCTCTCGAAAAAGTTGTGGTTCCTTCTGACATTGTATGTACACCTGCTCCGCATTATTGAGCACCAAAACGCTGCAATAGCTGCGCCATGAATCGTCCGCGTCCGATTGATGAGTGCTGACAATTTCGTCCCACGTAAACACACGAGTCATTCCTGCAAAGAACAAGATTGGGTGAGATATAGTGACAACGCAACGCGTATGATAGCGAGTCATTTCGACCGAAACTTACTGGCACGAGAACCATCCATATGAACTACTCCTTCCAAAGTGACAGCCGTGTGAGGCGGAAGAAGACCTGCATGCCGAATTAGCAAGTATAGCGCAACTGCTAACAAGCACGTTGGCAAGAGCATGCAGGACGCAAATATGATTGCACTTCTGTCACCGTCTCGATGTCCCTGAATGAAAAGAGGTACAACGAGCCATGCGAGGAATGAAAACATGAATAATGGAAAGGAAAGACAAGAGATGGTTCGACTGTAGAAGGATCCAAGGCTGTGATCAAAGACAGCGATAATGTTCTGTTGCTTGTGGTCTTCCATGTTGAAATAATCGTCCTTCCAAGAATGGTTGGCGAGCTGCGGAACCATTCGAATGGCGTTTGCGTCTGGTGCGAATACGGAGTTGCTAGCGGAAGCCATTTCTTGATCATTGCGAGTAAGAGAGTCGCCAGTATCAATGGAAGCAACATCCGTCGAGAGCGACCCTTCCTCCTCTTCCTTCGTGGAAAGCTTCATCGTGCTGATGACTGTAACCGGTTTTACTGCAGTGAATGAAGTTGTGGATTGATTCTCTCGTCGCACGCACAGCTCCTGCTTGAATTTGCACTTGCGATTGCAACATGGCAACTGTTGCATCTTTCGTCCATTTCAGTGCAGCAAGGGGCGTCCTCGGCGGTCGTGCATAATCAACGACTATGAACCAAAGAGTACGACCAATAACTTTGATTTTCAAAACACTGTCAAACTTTGAAAATCAAAGTTATTGGCACACTGGATCAAAGAGTAGTCCAAAAACTTCGAAAAAAGGCCCAACAGAATTCATTGATACGATTGGATGAATCATCAGTCTTTTCAAACGCGCACCGTTATTAAAGGTCGGACCGGGAATGACATACATCGATGGAGCCACCATGACGCGGCTCAATGTGTAACGATCGCTGCTGCTTCTCGCATCTTGTACAATAGAGTTTAACATTAACTGGCGCGCTCTATAATCATGTGGGGAGATCCAGAAAAGGTTGAATCGATATCATGTAGAGGGAAAGTGATGGTCGTGACGGTGCTGTTCTTTTTCATTCTACTCATTCCATCACTTTTTCGTTACAGAACCTTTCCTTGAATGAATCCGATTCATTGGCGGCAATACTGCTGTAAATGTGCGGACTGGCTCATGTCTCTTGGCATGAATCCTGATGGAAAGAGCTGCTGCACACGCCTATGGAGTCTGGATGCATGTGGAATCGCGACGGTCGTTGGTGCAGCAAGTGACGAGTCAATTGATCTTGCACTTTGCACTCCCCACAGCGGCTCTCTGTATTCATGTTACACGACTATTGGAAGATTGCCTTCTGTCAATGCATCATCATTGCTGGCTCCTGTTAATGTTACGAATGGATCCATCTCTGCGTCGAGCGTCGACAGATTTTCGACTTTCGACTCGCATCGCCATGATAGCCAAGGCGCGAACGGCAGCAGGGAGCTTGAACTTGCTGCGCCTCTTAATACATTCGGTAATGGTTCGTTCCTGCTCACTACAAGATCCATGCAACAATTTGAAACAAGGTTTTACCTACAGGAGTAGAGAGAATTTTCCTACGTGCGAGTCGTCTTTTGAGGTTTCTCCCAACGTTGTGACGCAAGCAGCTCGTGACAATCTTTTGTTTCGAGGCCCCTCTTGGATTGAATTACTGAGCGGCATCATTCTTGACTGTGTGTCGCTGGTCACTCTGCGCTGCCATAATTGCCTAATGGAGGCCGAGGTGTTAGCAATCGAAGTAATGTACGAGTATTAGCTAAACTGGCCAGGGTAGCGCGAAAGTATAGTCGAGTAGCACTCATTCAAACGTCGCAGCCCATGCTCGAAAACTACTTGTTTGTAAAGAGATGACATTACTAGTACAACTACTTTGGGGCGATAGATTCAAAAGATGCCAAGACAGACCAGGGAACTTTTTGGCGTGCCGGTCTTTTTCGCAACGGCGGCGGAGTCTTGGCCAAGATTGATTGGCGTCGCCGCCTTTGGCGCCATGTGGCTTTTCGGCAAGATGCTGGAGGAATGTTAAGACTGGGGTTAGCAGGACTCCAAAAAATTGACAGCTAAATAAGTAGCTCCGGGTTAGCGTGATGGTCATTTTCGCATCACGATAGGGTCATCCCAAGACGGAGGCGGATCTTTTGAATGGCTCCTCGCTCTCGTTCACCTCACAATCCAAACAGGCTGTTTGCTTCGATCACTCCAAGCTTTCTACAACTACCAACCAACAACAACTCTCTTCTACCATGTCTGACGACGAAGATATCGCTGCCCTTGTCATTGACAACGGATCCGGAATGTGCAAGGGTAAGTAACAAGAGCATGCGAGTGAATGGAGGAGATTGAGCGAGGGTCGTATGGCGCATGATCGGCAGTGAAGGGTTTCGGCAAACGTGGAGCGAAATGACTTGAGTGAGAGAGTGGTCGACCATGAGCTCGAGTCTATCCACTGCATCGTCTTCATTCTATCACTATCGTTGACTGCGTTCCCAGCGTCTCGAGCTTGGAGCGAGCGCAGCGAATGGATTTCGAATCTAATGACTCGGAATGACCGTCGTCTAATCAGTCATTTCCACTACTATGCATCGGCATCTCACTCGCTCTTTGGCTTTACTCTTTTTATTTATCAGCCGGTTTTGCTGGAGATGATGCTCCTCGCTCGGTCTTTCCGTCGTTGATTGGACGTGCTCGTCAGCCTGGTATCATGGTACGTGATCCTCCACGCGTGCAAGTGCCAATGCGTGATTAGGAATGGTCGCTGCGAGTGTTTGCTCTGGCTCACCTTGTCATGTTTTTCATTGTCTAATTATTGTCAATGTTTCTTTCACTCTGTCATTAATAGGTTGGCATGGAGCAACGCGATGCCTACGTTGGAGACGAGGCTCAAGCCAAGCGTGGTGTGTTGACGCTCAAGTACCCCATTGAGCACGGTATTGTCACCAACTGGGACGATATGGAGAAGATTTGGCACCATACTTTTTACAATGAGCTCCGTGTTGCTCCGGAGGCTCACCCAGTCTTGCTCACGGAGGCTCCCCAGAACCCCAAGGCCAATCGCGAGCGCATGACGCAAATCATGTTTGAAACCTTTAACGTTCCGGCCATGTACGTGAACATTCAGGCCGTCCTGTCGCTTTACGCTTCGGGCCGTACCACTGGTTGCGTCTTGGACTCGGGTGATGGTGTCACGCACACTGTCCCCATTTACGAGGGATATGCCTTGCCGCACGCCGTCATTCGCCTCGACTTGGCTGGACGCGATTTGACGGACTACCTCATGAAGATTCTCACGGAGCGTGGTTACTCGTTGACCACGACGGCCGAGCGCGAAATTGTTCGCGACATTAAGGAGTCGCTCTGCTTTGTCGCTGTTGACTTTGAGGAGGAAATGAAGAAGGCTGCCGAGTCAAGCGCCTTGGAGAAGTCCTTTGAGCTTCCGGACGGCAACATTATTGTCATTGGAAACGAGCGCTTCCGTTGTCCGGAAGTTCTCTTCCAGCCCAACTTGACGGGTTTGGAGATGGACGGAATCGCCGACAGCACCTTCCAGACCATTATGAAGTGCGACGTTGATATTCGCAAGGACTTGTACGCCAATATCGTCTTGTCGGGCGGAACCACCATGTTCCCTGGTATCTCGGAGCGCATGAGCAAGGAGATTACTGCCTTGGCGCCGGCTTCGATCAAGGTCAAGATTGTCGCCCCGCCGGAGCGCAAGTACTCGGTCTGGATTGGAGGAAGTATTCTCGCGTCGCTCAGTACTTTCCAGAGCATGTGGATCAGCAAGGAGGAGTATGACGAGTCGGGCCCGTCAATTGTGCACCGCAAGTGCTTCTAAATGTAAAGTCGACCAAGGGAAACGAATGGATGTCTTGTTTGGAGTGTGGGCTTTGGTCTCTCGGTACCATTGCTTGCTCTTGTTGGCTCGACATTCCTTTCGTTAGTGTGTGTCAATAGTAGTTATCATTCTACTAATATCAAGTACATGGTTCAGTAACTGTTTATTTATGTTTAGTCGCAAGTAGTAAGTAGTAAGGGCCATGCATCGCACTTTTACTGTCGTCCATCGCGAGTGGAAGAGAGTTAAGAAATGTTTATATTTATACTGCTATCCCGTAAACCGTCTCCCCACCCGTAGTGACAAGCGATCAATAGATTCACAGATGTATGTGGGCCCCGCCGTCCCATTTGTCAAGTCTAAGCCCCGCCGTCTTAGTGACTGGTCATTTCCTTCCTTAACCTACTCCTTCCCTGGGTTTAAAGAACGATCGTATATCCTGGTTGCCTTCTTTGTTCCTTTGTATTTCCGTTAATTCTTCTGCTCGAATAAGCCTAGTAACATGTCGAAGCCATGCTTTGATTTCGTGTGGGGCCTCTGCTCCTTTCTCCTCAATGGTTCGTGTGAAGAACCGCTGGCTCTGCAAAGTGAGTCTCTCTTTCTTATCGTATGCTGTAACTATTTGTGCGTGTAGTGATGCCTGCATGAGGCGTTCTTTTGCGGCGTCTCGGCCGTGTTTGTCTTCGTTGCGCTGCCTCCACACGTCGCCTATGAATTCCCATCCCAGCTGGATGAGCTGAATTACCCATTGT
The DNA here is from genome assembly GCA_027923505.1 of Mayamaea pseudoterrestris. Taxonomy (NCBI): domain Eukaryota; phylum Bacillariophyta; class Bacillariophyceae; order Sellaphorales; family Sellaphoraceae; genus Mayamaea; species Mayamaea pseudoterrestris. Next base: position 24,082 of record BROI01000017.1, on the reverse strand, counting down.
TCGGGCTTCCTGTCATGTGACAGTAATGGTAATGTCCTTTCATGCTCTGTTTGGATAGCCATCCAATCGGATCCAATGTGCCCGTACACAAAGCGGTCCCAGCCAATTGATGTTTGGGTTGTATATGCCTCCTGAATTTGATCGGATGAACAATGATGAGGTTCTGGTGGGAGGCCAAGGAAGCTCCTGACTCCATGCATGATGGAAGATTCAATGTTGTAGTGCACTCTATAAGTAGCTAGCATTGTGTGCATTTTGATGAGGTACTGCGTCTGCGCTTGTTGCCTGCTCTTACACGTGAGCACATGATTAGCATCTTCCACCTGGAGACACATGCAGCATTGGTCCGTCTCGTCGGGATTTTGCTTGTGCAAGAAAGCCGCCGTAGCCGCCCATTCATTTGACAGTTTTGCAATCTTTGCGAATTGACTCCATTGTAATTTCTTTCTGGCTTTGGCGTATGCATTCCAATTTATCAGATCTGGGATTGTTTCATTCCACCCATACTTGTTAATCATATACTCGCGTAAATCTGGGGTTAACGCTGCGTGTCGCAGATGTTCACGGATGCGAGATGTAATTGCGCGAGGGTGGGTTGTGTTGTGTAGATTGAACAATTGGGCGCCGCTATGTGGCATACATGGGACTTGCTCGGCCTTGGCATATGCTGCATGGATATTTCGTTTCATACCCGGCTGGTGCACCTCGTTGTAGTATTGGGTAGCTTGTAAATCTGCGATGACGTTCAGTCTGGCTTCAAAAGTGAGTCTGGCGCCTGGTTTGTCCTGGTGCCCTTTAACGTGTTGGACGCGATGATTTGGTATTTCCTTTATTGTGTGAAATAGTTGTTGACATACGTCGGAATCGGCCTTGAGATTCAGCCCGGTGGAAGGTATCTTCGACTGAAGTCGTTGCAGGCGCTTGATGAGTCCCAAGTTATCGCATATCCATGTGCACTGGAAAACTCGTTCATGGCGTGGTATATTGAAGTATGTGACTGCATGGGTGAGAAATTGGGTAGCTGAAATGCCCCCATAGCCTTCTGCTCGGAATGAGTGCATCATTTCGGAGTCTCCGTGTGCAGGACCTTTGCTTTGGGCAATAATTTCCTCTGTGTCCTGGACTGCCAAGATCCATCCAAATGACCCGAGTCCATCTTTCACGCCACCGTCGCTGCACTGGATAAGTTTAGTAGTTTGACGTAATTTCGTAGCAAAGTCTTGGTCCGTCCAAGAAACAGTGGTGTATTGTTGTAGTCCCTTGTCCCAAGATGGGAAGTCCTGCAGGTACTGGCTAAATGTAGAATACGTTGCTGTTAGCGGTAGAGGTGTGTAATGTCCAGGGACTGGTGTTGCAAAATGATGTCCGCAAAGGTGGGCAGTAGTCGGTACGCTATTGTGCGGAATATCCTGGCAGCTGCCAGTAGCATGCTCACTGAACCACTGGCCAGGAAAACTTGTGCGACTTGAGCGCCGGGTATGGCTCACCACCGGTATTTGTGGATGAATTGCCCAGTCTGAACCGCTCCGTCGATAGAGGAATGCATTGTCTGGATCAATAACAAAGTCCCACTGTTGAGCCAGTTTGTTTACCGGGAGAAGCCAACATCCTAATGGGTGGCGTAATTCGCGATTCTTGCCTGTGTAGTGTGGTTTGGCAAATGTTGTTGTTATCGCTTTGCGGTAGAGTGTCCATCCCTTTCTGCCTGGCTTTTGCTGCTGTGGCCAATTTAATTTATTGACGCGTGGCGTTGCTGTGTCGTATAGATAAGAGTCATCCAATTTTTCACCATCCGTGGTTGAAATTTCCGACAGAAATGTTACTTGGAGGTAAAGTCGACATGCGTTGATGCGCTCGAGCTGTGTGGGATTAGTTGTGTATCTTGTGACTTCATCCATGATGAATAAATCCCCATCTCGCGGCAGTGGCTGCTCAGTTTCTGTTGGTATTTGTAGGGAGTGGTCGATAGTTGCCAAGAAATTGCGTAGATTTGGTATCCAGCCAGGTGCAAGATATGGTATATGCTGAGTTGGCTCTTCCAGTAATAATCGTCGTGTGCCGGCTTCCATTTGCCTATTGCGCAGTGCAATGCGCATCATAGCCCCTTCAACTGAGTTGCTGTCACGTAAATGTGTGATTGCCAGAGCGGTCGCCTCCCGGGGGGGGTTTCTTGTGTGTTTGGTGGGTTCGTGTATTGTGGCCGATGATGGCATAGCTTTCATATTGCCAGTTGTGTCGTCAATGTTTGACGCGAAAGCATATTCTACGGAACTAAATTTAATCGAAAGCTCTGCAGTTTATATCGGCATGTGTTGCAGAGAGGAATAGAGGAGGAGCTGCAGCTGCATTCACCTCGCGTCGGACCTAGCGGCAACAATCGCCAGACGACGAAACCCATGTCCATCATTCGCTACGCTGCCTACCATCAACACTTGACTTTCCGACGCAACGTTATCCACATTAGCTCCAAGAGTGTCACAGATCCTGACTGTGAGCTCTGGGCGACCGATTTGCTCTTGTAATGGATGCGACTGATGCGACTTGCGAGCATAAAACATTTGTAACATCGTATCACTAAAGCTTCCGAGGACAGAAGCCAACGAAGACGACGAAGAAGAGTGTTATGGTATGCATCTATTGTTGTCATAGAAGGTATCAACGCAACCACAGATGCAAAATAATGACAGCAGCGATTGCTGCTTTTTCGAAGGACTGGTGGAACCTCAAAGCAGCAAAACGAGTGCCAATGAAAACTCGCTCACAAGGCAATACTACGAAACGAGTGCCAGTGTCAATTACGTCATAAGGCAATAGTATGAAACGAGTGCCAGTGTCAATTACGTCATAAGGCAATAATATGAAACAAGTGTCAGTGAAAACTCCGCCACAAGGCAATAGTATGAAACGAGTGCCAGTGAAAACAGCGTCATCAAGTTAGTTCAATCGACAGATAATGAAAACTCACTCATAAGGCTATAATACGAAACGAGTGCCAGTGTCAATTACGCCACGAGGCAATAGTACGAAACGAGTGCCAGTGAAAACTTCTTCATAAGGCAATAGTATGAAACGAGTGCCAGTGAAAACAGCGTCATAAAATGAGCCATTATCACCGCCATGCTCGTCGCTCCAGCAGCTTGCACGACGACGATTCTACAGCCATGGAGAATGAAAGCATGACGCATCTCTCGCCTTTATCGTCTCCAATGGACTCTCCCATGCCGCAATCACCCGAAGCTTCAGTATCGTCATCAGAATCGTCAGTATCATCATCATTATTTGGTGTCCAATCGCCTCCGTCATTTTTTGCCTACTTGCGGACGCAGCAAACGATTGGGACTCCGAATCGCAACGCTAGTCACCAGCTAGATTCTCCATTACTACAATCAAGAGATGACGAAGATCTAGATGTGTCGCATTCCAGGAGTCGATTCAAAGGTTGCACAATGTCACCATGGCGTGCAGCGATAGTAATCACAGCCTTTACGCTCCTCTCAGGCCTCATTTTGTTACACGACAATCCATCACTTTTAACTAATAATGGTAATCAATCAGTGACTGAACGATTGGACTTGTGGTCTGATCCGCTGCTGGTGGTTCTTCAAGCAAATCCGATTGAAAACGCAACGAGCAAGGACATTTATTCGCTGCTCGATCCATCCACGCCTGCCCTTGCGCAGGCCCGCACTTTTACCATTGGTCTACAAGACTTGCTCATGAATGCAACTACACGTTCAGACGGCAATAACGATTATGACATTCGAGTCGACAGCTACTATAGTCTGCAGGAGCAAGACTTGCACTGGCTTGCTCCTCCACTGGCGTCATTCGATGGATCCGTTTCCACCATTGCCATTCGTGTCAAGCGAAAGCTGCAATTCGCAAGTGACACCAGCAATACCAACGAAACGAACGTCAATACTACCATTACCACAGCAGCGGCAGCAGCAGCAGCAACAAATACGACAACTCGAGTCATGCGCGAGTTGGCGCGTGTGGTGCAAACATACTCGGCGGACTTTGAGCAAGCGCAAGGTTCACTCATGTACTTTACCATTCACTTGACGGGATGGAACTACATGATGGAGATTAATGAAAACAATCTACTGGCTGACTTGGTTAAAATGACTTTTGCGGGCTTGGTTTTGACAATGCTTGCTGCAGTAATCATCTATATGAACCGGCATGAACGTTCGAAACGATTTGTCAAACTCTGGCAAGGACGCAGAGGACCGGTCTTTTCGATTCTTGCGGGCTGGACAATGACCATGACGCTCTGGTGCTCTATAATGATGTTTTCGCGTCAAATCGTGCATGCAGAGGACCCGGTGGAAACCGAGCGCATTACGTCAGTGTTGGTTCCTTCTTTGGCATTCATCGCATCGATTCACGCTGCCGTTTTGTACAATGACTCGGATCACTCCATGCCAATTGCTGAGGAGACTTTGGAGAAACGAAACTACCATGAGTTCCATGCATGGGCCGCCACTTCCGGACTTGTCTGCTTGGGAAGCTTATGCATCGCTCGTGCCTATGCCGCTTGCATGTCCGTCGCAATGCTTTTATCAGCATCCATCGTTGTACATTCCAAGCTGCTTCCTCGCTTCAAACGAGTCATACGTTTACAATCAAAGGAAGAGGAGGAACACGATTATGGAGCCTTTCCGACGTCACCGTCGTCATCGTCGAGTCAACGATCATCTTTGATCCGAACGACCTCCGAGTTTTATGCTCACGCTAATATTGACGAGGAAGATGACGATGATGAACATGTCGATCTTGAATTGAGCAGTCCCATTCAGCCACTCAGTCCAGGTTACTATTTAGAACGGCAGGTTTCGCTGGCAACTCCCGAGTCGATGTGGTTTGTTATTACCAAAAATATACTCTTGCATCCATGTCGAGGAATGTTGGTTATTATCATTCTTCTGCTGGTGGCAGGCGTATCTCTCAGTCGGTCCTTTATGCACTTGCATGCGACCATTTCGCTTGATTCGTTGCTGTCGAGTCGAAGGAATAACGCGTTTTTGACTTGGAACGTGGTTCGCGACAAGCTCCAGCGCCCGGGTCATGTGGCACCATACCGACTTGTCTTTGACGGACATGCCGCTAACATGTCCATGACAGCATCTGTACAAGCCTTTGAAGTCATGCATATTGTTGTGGAGGAACTCATGGCGACGGAGGAACAGCAAATGGAGGATCACTCGCTAGAGCATGATGGCTGGCGCAGCCAGGGAGCGACGCACATTGGAATGACGGCGAATGAAGCCAGGCAATTGGCGCAACACATCAAGGCAGTCATTCGCGGCGAAGAGGAAGAGGAGGAAGCTTGTAGCGATACAGAAAAGATTGCGGTTCGAAACTTGGGCGCAACTGATGTTGCTGCTTTGAGTCCCACCGTCAGCAGCCAGCACCATTACGTCCACCATCGACGTGCCCTCTACAATGGCATTGCTGTTATGCATAATACGCGACTGCCTCACTCCGTCTACAGTACTGCAAAGTTTTGCAACAAGGTCAAGCCAAAGTGTCCGTTTGAGCTTTTGCACGCGATAAACGTCTTGGATGAATGGTACACTTCCAACGATACTCTATCGACGACTGTCAATGTTGAGCTGGGCGTTGACCCATTTTCCGAAGACGGCATTGAATGGTTTGAGTCGACTTGTACAACGATTCGGCGGCTAAAAGCGAGCGGCGTACTTCGTGGCGTCGAAGTTCAGCTTTTAGGACCAGCTGTTGACGAGCATCATGGTATGTCGGTGCAAAGAGCTGCCATGTTTCCCACCATGTATGGCGTGATGACGATTTTAATGGTCGCTACCTTTATTTGTCATCAATCAATGTTTGCGGCTTTGCTGAACGTCGCGTGTGTCGCTTTTACACTTTACGTTTCTTTTGGTGTTTGGGGTCTTTTATTTCAACCTGCAGGGAGCACGTTGAACTGGAGAATACTTCTGTTGGCACCAATCTTGATTGTAAGCATTTCAGTAGGAAACAACTCGCTACTTTTGTCAAGAGTTGTGCAGCTGCGTACGCGAGGGTTTGAACACAAGAGTGCCGTTGCTGCTGGCTTGTTCGAATTGAGGAATGGCTTGATGACTGTCGGGCTTGCAATTGCGGTGGTGTTTGCTAGTCAAGCTCTCATCTCCAGCAGTCCGATATTGCGCACCTGTCTATTCCTGGTAGCAATCGCCTCTCTGGTTGACGCGATACTAGTTCAGTTCATGATAGTTCCCATAACGATGAACTTGGTCGGACCGTCGGTATGTTGGTGGCCTCGCAACTTCCGTCCATCGACCCGGTTTGAAGGCTTTGAGACGGACGAGCACGACGATCTCTCGGAAGTTATGCGGAACTTTGAAGCATCGTCTGAGTACGTGTCAATCACGCCCAATGCGAGGCATTGAAATTGACTTGACGGCTGCCGACGATGGCCGGCCTTGGGATAAACTCGTCAACTCTGACAACGCTACGCGACTGCTCCTACTCGCTTCTTCTATAAAATAAAGGTTAAACCTGCGAGACGTAATGCATTAACAGTTCGTTTAGTACTTATGTCACTTTACAAAAAGTAGTCGGGCGGAGGGTTTTTAATCGGCACACCTCGCGCCTCTTGCGGAGCTGCGTCAAAGATTTTAAAGCTTCGTTCCAAATTTTCATCCAGCTCCAAAATGGCTGCCACGTTGCCGCATCGATAGCAATAGTTGGGTGCACTCCACACCGTCACGAGTGCATCGTTAAACATGCTTCGATGGCCCTCCATGACGAGCTGATGCGCTCGAGCGATCAAATCCAAGTCGTTGCGCTCGTTAAACATGGACACAATGTCGGCACCAAACAAGTAGCCTGCCCCACGCGGACTCAAGCCCCATCCTTCCAGCTCCTCAGGATCCGACCTGTAGTGTACAATGAATTAAGAAAGAAAGAAGTCGCATTGAGCACGGGCCACGAAACTGTTGCTGGCACGCGGAACACAAACGAATGCCTTACCATAGCAAGTCGCACATGGCGCCATCATGTGGGACCTCTTGCTTGCGGTCTATGACGCGAATTTGATCGAGCGTATTGATACTTGGACTGAGACCACCATGAACCGTAAAAATCTTGTCCTCGATGATTGCGCTTAGCGACAAGTAGTCAAATATCTCCGTGCAATACCTCCAAACGTTGACCGAGCCGTACTTGCGGAGACACTCATCGTAAAAGCCGTAAACTTGAGTGATTTGCCGCGACTCGTGGTTGCCTCGAATGAGCGTGATGCGATCGGGGTACCGCACCTTTAATGCCAAGAGCAAAAGGAATGTTTCGACACTATAGTATCCTCGGTCCTGTCCAAGAAGGAATGCGTTTTGTAATTGAGCATACTGCTACGTGAAACTATATCATCCAGAATGCCAGAATGACAAAATCATATCGCTCTTGCGCCAAGTCCGCGAGTATGAGCCGACAGACCGAGCGAATGATGAAGCACATGCACAGCTGCAACATTTTCATAGACAACGGTGCTACTCACCACAAAATCTCCGAGAAACAAGTAATTTTTCTGCGGACACTCGCCTCCAACCTTGAATAGCTCCACCAAGTCGTAGAATTGTCCGTGAATGTCTCCGCAAATCTGGAAGTGAACGGCAGTTGAAGCAAGATTGCGTGACAGGTGAGAGGCTCATGCGGTCCTTCGTTTCTACTTCTCGTTTGTAGTCGCTGCAACTCCAAATACAACGCCATTATCGCTGCTGCTACATGATTCAGTCAATTACACTTCCATTCAATCATTCATTCACTCATTCAAGCTCAAAATCACCTACCGTCACTGGCGCATCGACTCGCTGAACATTCGATTCATCCACCAAAATTTCCCTCGCTCTCAAGCAGAGCGCCTTGACTTCGCCTTCTCTCAAGTATTCGCATCGCTTTAATCGTTCAATCTGTTCGTCCAAGCACGAGTTTCCTGATGCCGTCGATAGACTTGACGCCGTCATGTTGGTCGTCCATTCCGAAGGCTTGGTAGTAAAGAGCGGATTGTCCGAGGCGGACGGAATCGGAATGGATGAAACGTCAGAGACTTTGGCTGTCATCTTTACTGTACGGATTATTGTAGCAAACTGATTAATGAGATTATATTGCTGTTCCAGTGACTGGTGGTTCTGGCAGTGTGGCAGGTTCCGCAGACGTTTGGTTTGTTGTGCGCAAGACTCGAGGCATGCGGTCATGGTGGTTGCTTGATTTTTGAATGGTGCGTGTCGCAGCGTTGATCGACCTCGATGGAGTCGTACCGGCACACTAACTTGAAGTAGTAAAAAGCCTTCAGTTTGGCTGAATATCATTTGCTTCAAGAACAATTGTCGTTCTTGAAGTTGGCGCTGACTGTGACTGCTGGAGTAAAATAACAGACGGGAAGGACAAAAAAGTCAGCAACGTCCTTTCTCGTCGCCGACGACTCTTTCGAAAAGCGACGGAAGACAGACACTACAGTAAACGTACAACGAAACAATATCTGCTTGAAATAAATTGGCGCAACGAGCCATACGATAGAGAAAATGTAGCAGCCGCAGGTGACATTTTGAAACTGTTGCTATCGAGTCTACCGCAGAGCTACAGCTACATACCTAACCTGTCATTTCAACATTTAAATGCATCAGATAGATACTGTATTAATCACTTGTAGTAGTAGCGTCTACAATCACCTTGGCTTGTCGAGGAGGACGTGTCAGAACGACGCGCCGCATGAGAAATCCATTCAGCTCAAATGCTTCTCGTGGATCCGTCTTTCCGCAACCCCAAAGTAGTTCCGGCGTTTCCTCCAATTCAACTGGTCTGACAGTCTCTACAAAATCGGACAAAAAAGAACGATGTGAGTAACAAAATGTATATATGCTCGCATTACGATGCGGATGCGATGGATGTACGTGCCCAGATGTCAGCGTACAACGCATTCGCTGACTCAGCATACATACCTTCCGTCAGCATGATGGTCTTTACCAGCGTTTCGGTGCCGAATGGCTGCCAACTCCCGTCTTGGAATCGAATAGCTTTTGCCCATGTAATCGACACCAATCCATTTTGGTCGCATGCGTAATTGCCTTCCGCAACAATGCCATCCTTGTGCGCCAAGCCCGCGTATTGACCGAGCCCAAGCTTGACGCGAGCGTCTCCAATGGAAACGTCAACTGTTCCTTTCGAGTCCAAGTCGAGACCTTTTTTCTTAATCGCGTCGCGTACTTCATCGGAGAGTTGAGCATGAAAGGGCGTTTCCTTGGGTGCAGCGTCCTTCTTCTTCTTTGGACGACGAGCCTTTGGTTTGCCCGTTGCATTCCCACTTCCGTTGATGGGGTTGAGCATCTCTTTGTCTTTGGCATTGGCGCGAGTGCGACGAACCTGTCGCTGTGGAAGATCCATGGGCTGACCGCCTGGAGCCGTCACGTTGAGAGCCTTTGGCTTGCCCGTGTCGGCATCGTGCTCGACCTCGAACTCGACAGTGGCATTGGGAATCTGGAACGAATAGAAACATTAAATGCAGCATCAGAAACATAGGCATGCTAAAATGAAACCAGTCATTCCAAATAAAGATACTTGCACTTACCAACGTGCGAAAGCTCTTTCCATCGTTGGCTCCCAATATGCTCGTCTGATGGACGAACACCTCCTGCTCCTCGGCATCGCCCTGCTTAACCTTGGCGGCAATGAATCCAAAGCCTTTCTTTGCACTGAACCACTTGACCGTCCCCGCGAGGCGTACTCCCATGGTGTATTGCCAATAGCTCGATTGCAGCAGTAGCAGCAGGCAAGCAATATGATGTGTGATGGAAGGATGCCGAGGATCGAAATTGTGAAGAGTCGACGTAACTCGTCGAGTTGCAGTCAGAGAAGCAACTGAGCTGTTCTTTCGTATATGCCCTCATATGTCAGACATATGAGTATCAGTTAGAATGTACAGTTTTGACACGTGGCGCTTGAAGTTCAATATCGTTTGTTCCGTTCTTGAAGCAAACGCAGAAGCATCCACACTCCAACGCAGAATCGCAGATGCATCGGTAGAGAAAACGAGACGGACGAGGCTAACGACAAGATATGTTCGTCTCTTTATGTGTGATAGGGCAAATGAAATTTGTACAAACCAGCAGCAGTTGGAAGAGGGTAGAGTGGCGCTTTTTCCCCTCTGCTGGGTGCACTGCCAAATGTTAGGCTTGCGTTAGTCTCGGCAGCAATGAGGTACAGGCATCTTACCTATCCGCGAGGGCAGCTGGCAGATAGTCAGGCACAACCTGATAGAAAAGATAAGTATTAATCTGAAAGAGGATTTTGCGACTAGCAGCATCTGCCAAGGGCGACAAGAATGATATGGCAAGCAGAGTTAGCGCAGCAATTGGCAACCGTCATCTTAAAACGCAAGCACCATGCCGTGGATATCATATCCCTCGTTCGAATTGTACGGTTAGAATGGCACTTGGCTACAATGCGCTTCGTAGTATAACAAAGTCAATTTTCCAGCAAGCTGGTGTAGTGCATGGCTTCCTTTAACTACGGTAGACGATCAACTTTAGATCAAATACAAACGATGATTAATATGTTATACTGCATGACAAACAGTTTGTCCTTTACGCATCCCCCGTCGGTACCATAACGTTCTTCCAAGTCTTGCAAACATGTCAGTTTACTTTCCTCCGACAATCCTTTAACTCCTTCGTGCAGGCGATGCTCCGGCGGCCACTACTTGCACGTCGATGCGCGCGCGATCCTCCAAGCCCAAGCTGTACGGCGTCTCGTAGCCTGTGAGAGACTGTCCCTGGAAATTGAATTTGAGAGTATCTTGGTTCAGTCCCTTGCGCTCCGCATAGACGGTAAAGACGATACGAAGAGTTGATCGGTAGCGCAAAGAAAAGTACGTTTCCTCGCCCGAATTGGAGTCGCGGAGAAAGATGGTAATCGGCTCGTTTCCAGTCGGAGACTTGGGAGATTTGGGAGCCGATGAAGGCTTGGCGGCCGCCACTGGAGCCGGTCGACGTGTTGGCGAGCGTGAACGTGTCGGAGCAAGGTCTTCGTCCTGCGAGTCGGCAACAAGCGACCTATCCGCTCGTCCAGTCGGCCGGGGCGACGGCGAGACTCCTCCGACGGCACGATCAATACCAGCGACGGGAAGACGTCCTCGTGGTGTCGATGGAGCATGATGGCGTAGCTGATCCTCGGCGTCAATCGCCAATCCGTCGCCTTCGAACGCTCCATACTCCCAAACCTCTGGGTCAAGGTCGTTGCCATAGCGCGCTTGAAAGGCAATCTGTGTTGTCTTGATGCGATCCATTGTGATTCGTTCGTTGACCATGGCATCAGGGTCATGTCCAATGACTCTGCCGAAGAGGAGGAAGCAGTCGTCCGTGTAGTTGAGGTTGTCAAGAATGTGTTGCTCCCACATTTGCAGAATGGCAAGTGGAGGTGCGAGTTTTGTCTCCTGCCAATCGTTCATCACCGATTTGAGTTCCATAAACTGTCTGTATCCCTTGAGGCATCGCTTGGCAAAGGCCTCGCTCCATCCATGCACTCGCATGCTACGCTCGACTAAGGGAGTTGCGCCTCGCGAAAGAGGCGGATCATGCTTGCGGTTCACTTCCCACCACTTTTCAATCTTGTCTTCCTTGCTCGTTGCTCCTGGAAGCCATAGTCCAGCGTCGTTAATGGCGGCGACGGCAGCCATGGTTTGTTTGTCAGTTACCAAGATGTTGACCGAGGTGCACAGAGAGCCTATCAATGGAATAGGCTGGCTGCTTGGATTGCCTCCGACGAGGTGCCGCCTCGCTGATAGTCGCTTCCGGCGAAAATCTGCTTGGTGAGAAGGATTGTTTATACAACCATGAATGTTAGAGCTAGAAGGTCTGGCGCGTGAATACTTAAGCAAAGATACTTTTATCTCGGATACTTAGACGCTTGGCGAGTCATTGATCGCTTGCTGCGACACGACGTCACCTTGCGGTACTCAATCAGCTATCTCCTCTCGCGCAAAGTAAAATTGTCGGGATGCGAATGGAGCAGCATTGTTGCAACGATATATTATATAAATACATCGTTTAATAAGTTATGTGGTCGTGTGATCGCATAGCCAATACATGTAGACCGTGTGGATTGTGGCTCTGAAAGCAAGAGACCAGTTTTTATACTTCTTGCGCTGCCGGTGACAATTCACTTTCTGAAGGCTGCTCCTGGACTCGCGAAAGATCAATATCGACCTCCATTGACTCATTATCTGTGGAATCGCCTCCAAGAAGAATTTGTCCACGGAATTCTCCAATATAAGATTCGTCAAGTTGGAGACCCGCAACACGCCGGTGTACTGCTGCCACCAACCAGGCCGACCAGCAGACGCCAGACGACTCGACCAATATGCAAAAGCGTAAAAAGCAGTAGCTTAATGGATTTGATAAGAATAAAAACGGAAAGCAAGACGCCGTCACTCGCCAGATCAACGAGGCGATAATCGTCGCAAATATGGAACCAAGAATGCCAGTATTGAAAAATTGCTGCACACCATCCGGGACCCCAAACAAATTGTCTTCGCCAGGCGCGACCTTAACTGTGGATAGACGAGCAATGAAGAATTGACACAATGTTTGAAAGATCTGTCGACCGACTAGAAACGTCTGCAGGTTGCGACCGGAAAAAATGAATTTACAATTCTTCCACGCCACGCCTTGCTCACGAATCTCCTTCTCCGGCACGTGCAAGACTGCAAAGAATGCCACTTGGAGCCCGTCCAAAAGACCAACGAAAAGAATAAGTAGAATCAGCATAATCAGCCCAGCAGCAGGCGGCAGACCCGTCCACATTCTCGTTTTGCCTTGAAACATTGCTGTCAGCATGACAACAATGGAAAACGAGAGAACACAGGTCGACAAGGCGACTCGTCCCCAAAACAACAACTTGCGCCCGAGGGATCGAGGCGTCTCATGTGTTCGGATTGATCGACCCGTCACTTTGGCAAACCCGATTTGAATCAAGTAGACTGAATGCAAAAGCCCAGACTTTTCAATTGCCAGCGCCGCAATTGTCGACAAGTACATGGTCCGGTTATTCACAAAGTCGAGCATACTATGCGCGCAATTGATTTGCGAGGTCAATTGTCCCAAAACAATCACCACGAGGATAACTGCCAAGCCAGTATTGAGAAAAATGTCATTGACAATTGTTGGCAGCCCCAAAACGCTACTTCCTTTGACCGACGTTGCAAGGAAATTCAGCATGAAGATGCACGACAAGTCAAGAAACTGTCGACCAACAATGAAGCGCTCAATATTGTCACCAGCATGAGCTAGCTTGGTGCATTTACTCGTCCAGACATGCGAGGCTGCATACTGGTGCTTGTCGGTTTGCTGTAGCCCAATCATGCAGTTCAAACCACCTTCCAACAGACTCAGCCACATAATGAAAAACAGAAAGAGACAAAAGGCAATGGCCGGATGAAGGTTAAATGTGCTTGTTGCATTGGATTGCCGTGAGAAAATGACTGAAGCAACCAAAACGACGCAAAAGCAGAGGAGAGCCGTCGAGTAAAAGTACTTAAGGAATGCTATCACTTGAGTCAGCCGACAAGGCTTGTCGCTTGACTTTTTCGGCGCTTCACTGGGATCGTCACTTTGAATCGTAGTATCGCCGATCGATGGTTCGCGTGTATGTGTACTCGCTTGCTCCCAATGCGCAAGGTGAACTTCGACTTCTGGAATGGCCGTCGTCCAAAGGTTGGCATCTTCTTCGCCGAGCAGCATGACTTGATTTTCTCTGTCGTTGCTTGACAACCTTACTGATAGCCCTGGAAGGTGAAAATGTTCATCGCTTTCCTCGATGGCTTGCGCTAGTTCACGCTCGATTGTTTTTGTCGTCGTCGTTGGTAGCTCCATGGTTGGACGAAGTGACAAGGAGCCAAAGGTGTCAGCGGTCAGCGGCGGACTGACACACGAAACTGTCCGAACAAGTACGAAGGATTGATTGAGGGCTTCTTTAAAGTAGAGAAACCCGACCAACTCCACTCTGGCAAGGACAATCGCTCAACAACGTCAATTCTGTCAAGCGATGCGCCAAAGCATCAAGCGACCTTCATAATTGGGCATGGCTCGCCATCGAAAATGTGAGGTGCTGATCCTTCTCGGATTCGCCCGTTGACACGCGCGCGCCGTAAGTTGATTAGGCGTTCTGAAACCTCAAATGAGCGGGGCGAGCGTGTCTTTATAACCGCTATGACAAGGACGGAGCGCCATCGTCTTGAAAACATGCTCGGCCGGCGTATCAGTTGCATGTCGTCTTTCGTTGGATCTTTAACTAACTTTCCATACTGGTCCACTTGACGCGCCAGCCGACCAAACGTATCTCGATCATATTCCACTGCCTCATTTCTTCTTCATACGGTACGGGGAAGCGCCTATAGCTTGTTACATAGATACTATCGACACTCGTATTCCAAACGATATATCGCAACGATGGCAGCACGAATAATACATCAAGCAAAGCGAGTGCGATATTCTGTCGCCTTCTTTTTCTTTGTGTCACTCCTCCATTTTGCCATGGCAGAACAAATGCAGCGACAAGCTAAATCCATGGCGACGCCATTCACTTTCGCAAACATTTTCGATCATTCACTGAGCGTCAAAGAGACTATGAGAGGCAACGAAGAACCGCTTGAACTGCAAGTCTCGAGCATTGCGATGGGATTAACACGCTCGACTGACTTTGCCATGACGATGAAAGCCACAGACGCCACTTCATCCGATAATACGATCACGGACGCAACATCAGAAGCAGAGTCATTTACCAGTACGAATACAGCGATCACAAAAAGTAGAAGTAAAGAGAAAGCGACTTCATTTCGCACTCCAAACAACACAGCAGCCAAGACAACGACAAAGTCCACACGAACAAGCGGCAAAGGAGTCAAGAGAATCAAGGGTAACGACGTCGTTAGTAAGGGATACCACAAGGCCGATATGGACACAAAGGGAACAAAGGTCAGCCGCCTCCAGTCCAAAGCTCCAAAGCAGATTTCAAACTCGAAATCGCCAAAAGGGAAACGAGATAAGAGAACAAAATCACCGAAAGGGACCAAGGGTCCATTTGACATAAGAACCTTCAAGGAAAGCAAGCGGCCGAAAGGCAGCAAGGTTCCCAAGGGATCTAAGAGACCAAAATGTTCGAAGTCTCCCAAATCATTGTCAAAGTCAAAGGCACCAAAAGGATTTCCAAGCGTAAGTAGGAAACACATAGGCGAAGAAGGACCTCCAGCAAAAGTTGAAAATACTTCACGTGCCAATCGCAACGAGTTGAAATACTGCGGATGCGCCGCCTGCGATACATCCGTCTTAAATTTACCAACTGAAGTTAACGGCGCCTACAGCTGCCGCGAGCGCATCGACTGGCTTATTTCGCAGGGAATTCTGGAGGCGAATGCATGCTCGCAAGTTTCCTCGGAGTATGTTGCCACGTGTGGGCCCTGTGCGTGCTCTCGTTCTTCCACTCTTAATAAGCAGCCGATTGTTGTCAATACCGAAGATGATACTAGCAACTCAACCATTGTCAACATCTCGACCGTCATTGTCATCAAAAACAATCAAACGTCAACAGGCACTGCTCCCGATATGTCACTAGAAATTCCAACAGGCTTCATTGACGAAAATCGGTCATACTGCAGTTGCGATAAATGCGACGCGTCTGTGTTGAACACTCTGACTGGTTCCGATCGCCTGTACACGTGTCGAGACCGTATCTCTTGGCTGATTACACAAGGAAGCGGTGAAAGCCTTGCTTGCGCACAAGTCGGCCAAGAATTTCCCGACACGTGTGGAGCGTGTATCTGCGGTGCAGTGGTAAATATCGGTAATGGAACCGATGGAGCAGGTGGAAAGGGCGACGATATGGTCACAGAAAGCAACGCCACGTATTGCGGTTGCGATGCATGCGATTCCAACGTACTTGATTCATCGACGAGTGTGGGAGCTACGTGTCGAGATCGCATTGAATGGCAGCTTATGCAGGGCAGGTCTGAACTAGACGCATGTTTGCAGGTAGCTGAAGAATTTGACGCAGTCTGCGGGCCATGCTCATGTGATTTGTCGCCTATTGTCACCGAAACAACAAGCGCAGCAGATGAACCTCGACACCCCCCAGTCGAGCAAGCGTATTGCGGCTGCAATACTTGCACTCAAGAAATTCTAGACTCTGTGACGGATAATGCCAGTCAATCTACGTGTCGTGACAACATTGAATGGTTGTTAACCCAAGGTATAAGCGAAGCCACCGCATGCCGTCAGCTAGGCGAAGTGGTGTACCCAGTGCAGTGCGGACCTTGTGCTTGTAATGGCATCAGGGATGAAAGTGCCAGCGACAGTTCGGCTCGACAGGTGCCACCGTCAAGCAGTCAAACAAGAGTGACCCTTCAACCGACGACCACCTACTCTGGAAGTACTTCTGCTCCGACAGCAAGTCCATCCGTCTTTCTTGAAACTACTAGGCCATCGATGGTTATCCCTTCAAAGCCTGATAAACCGGAAATACGTATGTCTCCGGCGACTACACTAACAAAATCGCCGATGCCTACAAAAACGCATTCGCCAGCAGAGCGTAACGTCAGCCCATCAAGCGCGCCGCCTGTGCAAGACAATTCGTCAGTTACTGATCGGTCTCGAGCAAGCCCACCAACAGTCGTGAAGAATATATCAACAAATGAGACCATGCCCTTGGGCGGTCGATCAAATACGAACCGTCTCAGCACTGACGCTGTTGACGGCAACGAGACTTCTAGCAACAGCAGTAACCAAAATGGCATCAAGAGTAAG
The DNA here is from genome assembly GCA_027923505.1 of Mayamaea pseudoterrestris. Taxonomy (NCBI): domain Eukaryota; phylum Bacillariophyta; class Bacillariophyceae; order Sellaphorales; family Sellaphoraceae; genus Mayamaea; species Mayamaea pseudoterrestris. Next base: position 7,271 of record BROI01000017.1, on the reverse strand, counting down.
AAAGGTAGTAAAGAATTCAAGGCTGGAGCAAGCAATTGGAACAAGTTGAACAAAGGCAGCAAGAGCAGTAAGGGTAGCAAGAGCAGTAAGGGCAGCAAGAGCGTAAAGGGCAACGGCTCATTATTGACTGGAGATTCCAGCGGGTCAACACCGGTACCTTATATACATGCGCATGGTCGGACGGCACCAACAAATTCCCCTTCGCCAACATTGCCATTTGATCTAAAGGATCTCCCAACAGTCTCAAACGCATTAACGCCAACAGTTGCAGAACAGCAGCGGCAAAATTGCGCAGCCATTCAGGCGGGTCATGGAAAGACAACAGGTCCGCATTTGATGTTTATGGTTGACTTTATTGTCGCATTGAATGGCGATGTTACCGAAACATATAAAGAAATTGACGACGTACTATCTAGGGTTGCTGGTCCAGAACTAGCTGGTTGCTCGAGGGTTGCCTCAAGACGGAAGTTGACCCAAGGCGAAATCACCAATGTTGTCTTCAACGTAACGGAGGATGCCACCATGGATAACGGTACGTATGTTTAGCTCAAGCGATACGGTGTTACTCGCGTTACGGTCTCACACTAACACAATATGTTCGCGTGCGAGATAGATGTGTGCAACAAGGTTACTACTATCAGCAGCCAAACTACCTGTCATCACGTAAAAGCGACGGCAATAATATATTTTGTGAACAACACCGATATGCAATACTCCGAAGCGGACTTCTACAAATTCATTCAGGGTTACTGCACAGATTTGAGTCAGGTGGCTGGAGTTGTCGATACCTACGATCCATGCGAAAGCATGACGGTAACAATGACTGACGCTGACAGCGACACTTTATCACCGGCAACTACACAAGCGACGAAACAGTCAAAACCAGGCATGTCACCGGGAGGCGTGAGCGCGATCGCCACCGCTGCGCTTATCTGCATTGTGCTACTCATTATGTTTGCCAGAGGCAAGCAAGAAGCAAGGCGAAGGCAACGGCAACGTCAACTTAACGCAATGAGTAACAATGATCACATTTTTTTGAAAGGCGACTATGATGGAGGTTTATCGCTGGCGTCAACTGCAGAAAACAGCGAAAATTTACGACAGACGCGTGCCTATAGCGGTACCAGCGGCATCGAAAATACTTCCGTCACATCCGGCTGGTCTGAAAAAAGTCCTACCGTTTTAAACAAAGCAGAAGTAGGCCCTTGTTTGCGCAACTTTGAGGAGGCGCAGGAACTCCCACTGGATCAGTACCAGCGCGAGGATGCTCCGAATGACGAGCACCATGACTACGATACTGAACATGTTTGCAGCTCACCAGCCTGTCAAATCTGCGAGAGACGACTGACAGCGGGCTTGCCATATCGACCAACGGTCATGCCAGCGCATGGGTCAACCATGCCGCGAAATGCAACACGAAACTACATGGAGGGAAACACCGTGCAACTCTAATATATTACATAATTTCTATATGTCTCTTGTGAACAAATGAATTATCCATAGTGGGTAATGTTTTTGTCAGCTAAAGTTTCGGCTCCCATCCCATGTCGCGCGAGTACTTGAAGCTAATGCCGGCTTGATCAAGCATGGATTCCACTTGCTGATAGGTTGGCCTCGATGCAATAGTGCCAACTTTTACAAACGCATCGAGACTGTCATCACGCTGACAGAAGACAACCCAATCACTATCCAATACTTGCAGTAGTCGTATATTAGATCCCCGACAAACGTAGCCTTCAAAATTGTAGACGGCCTCAAAGTTGCAATCAGTCAAGCGTTGCAAGGTTCCACCCTTGCCGCCCAAAAGGTTGGCCAAGTTTGACAAGAATCCAGAGCCACGACTGGCCGAATCGAGAGCATCGTCAACTTGTCGCCACTGCGGATTGAGCAAAAGTGTGATTCTCTTGTCTTGAATGCTGTTCGACGACGCGTCCAAGCGACCAACCAAGTCGTCGACTACTTCCAACGTTGGCTGCAAGTAGACTGTCACGGATGCGTCGTCTGTCGTAAAGAGTCCGACGCCATCGACTCCAGACTCATCAAGAGTTCGATCCTCCGATATCCGAGGCGGTACTCCAGAGGATGCGACATTGCTCGTGTAGTATTGCCGTAGGATAGAGTCGCAGGTTGGAGCAGCAGCGCGATACAACTGCATAATGCCTCCCTGCCAGCTTTCATCGGGCGGCACCAAGACTGTATTTAAATCAGCTACTGACTGCGTCGCTTCGGCTTCGTAATATTTCCCAAAGTCATCGGCCGTTGCATCGCGTGGAAGAAGAATGCGAGCGATTTGTCTCGTTGTTTGATTCTTCTCCATTGCTTGCTGCATGGCCCGAGCGACTTGCCGCGTCATTTCATCCAGCGAGACTGGAACTCGAAGCAGTGAGGCATCAGTATTGGAGGAAGAAGACGAATCGATGCTTTTGGTGGTAGAATGACAAAGGGTAAAAGCCTTGCTTGGAGATTGCTGAAACGATGATGTGCCGGTACTCGCCAGCGTAGAAACCCATGCATTCGTCGTCCAAAGCAGTACAGATACTGTAAGCCAAAAATGAATTGCTCCAAGCACAGGATTGATCATTTTATTCATGAATGAGAGGGAGACATCATCTGCCTATAAATGCCCCGTGCGCTGGCCACCAACAACCCAATGAGTCAGGCAAAACATGTCCAGGGTTTGCCATTGACATGAGGTTGGTCTGAAATGGCGCAAAACGGACTGCCTGGAGGCCTACACCATGGGTACGGCCTCCACCATGGGTATGGCCAACACCACAAGTTGCAGATTCTTCCCTGTCAAACGCCCCATGCCCTGGCCACCCAAATACCCAATGAGTCAGGCAAAACATGTCCAAGGTATGCCATTGACAGGTGCAGAGTCTCAAATGGTGCAAAAAGGACTGTCTGGAGGCTGACACCATGGGTACGGCCTCCACTGTGGGTATGGCCAACACCACAAGTTGCAGATTCTTCCCTGTCAAATGCCCCATGCCCTGGCCACCCAAATACCCAATGAGTCAGGCAAAACATGTCCAGGGTATGCCATTGACAGGTGCAGAGTCTGAAATGGTGCAAAAAGGACTGTCTGGAGGCTGACACCATGGGTACGGCCTCCACTGTGGGTATGGCCAACACCACAAGTTGCAGATTCTTCCCTGTCTAATGCCCCATGCCCTGGCCACCCGAATACCCAATGAGTCAGGCAAAACATGTCCAGGGTATGCCATTGACAGGTGCAGAGTCTCAAATGCTGCAAAAAGGACTGCCGGGAGGCCGACACCAGGGGTACCACCTCCACTGTGGATATGGTTAACACCACAAGTTGCAGATTCTTACCTGTCATACGCCCCATGCCCTGGCCACCCAAATACCCAATGAGTCAGGCAAAACATGTCCAGGGTATGCCATAGACAGGTGCAGAGTCTCAAATGCTGCAAAAAGGGCTGCCTGGAGGCTGACACCATGGGTACGGTCTCCACTGTGGGTATGGCCAACACCACAAGTTGCAGATTCTTACCTGTCAAATGCCCCATGCCCTGGCCACCCAAATACACAATGAGTCAGGCAAACCATGTCCAGGGTATGCCATTGACAGGTGCAGAGTCTCAATGGTGCAAAAATGACTGCCGGGAGGCTGACACTATGGGTACCACCTCCACTGTGGGTATGACCAACACCACAAGTCACAGATTCTTACCTGTCATATGCCCCATGCCCTAAACACCCAAATACCGAATGAGTCAGGCAAAACCTGTCCAGGGTATGCCATTGACAGGTGCAGAGTCTCAAATGGTGCAAAAAGGACTGCCTGGCGGCTGACACCATGGGTACGGCCTCCACTGTGGGTATGGCCAATACCACAAGTTGCAGATTCTATCCTGTCAAACGCCCCATGCCCTGGCCACCCAAATACCCAATGAGTCAGGCAAAACATGTCCAGGGTATGCCATAGACAGGTGCAGAGTCTCAAATGCTGCAAAAAGGGCTGCCTGTAGGCTGACACCATGGGTACGGCCTCCACTGTGGGTATGGCCAACACCACAAGTTGTGGATTCTTACCTGTCAAACGCCCCATGCCCTGGCCACCCAAATAGCCAACGAGCCAGGCAAAACCTGTCCAGGGTATGCCATTGACAGGTGCAGAGTCTCAAATGGTGCAAAAAGGACTGCCTGGAGGCTGACACCATGGGTACGGCCACCACTGTGGGTATGGTCAACACCACAAGTTGAAAATTCTTACCTGTCAAACGCCCCATGCCCTGGCCACCCAAATTGCCAACGAGCCAGGCAAAACCTGTCAGGGGTATGCCATTGACAGGTGCAGAGTCTCAAATGGTGCAAAAAGGACTGCCTGGCGGCTGACACCATGGGTACGGCCTCCACTGTGGGTATGGCCAACACCACAAGTTGCAGATTCTTACCTGTCAAACGCCCCATGCCCTGGCCACCCAAATACCCAAGGAGTCAGGCAAAACATGTCCAGGGTATGCCATTGACAGGTGCAGAGTCTCAAATGGTGCAAAAAGGACTGCCTGGAGGCTGACACCATGGGTATGGCCTCCACTGTGGGTATGGCCAACACCACAAGTTGTAGATTCTGACCTGTCAAACGCCCCATGCCGTGGCCACCCAAATACCCAATGAGTCAGGCAAAACATGTCCAGGGTATGCCATTGACAGGTGCAGATTCTCAAATGGTGCAAAAAGGACTGCCTGGAGGCTGACACCATGGGTACGGCCTCCACTGTGGGTATGGCCAACACCACAAGTTGCAGATTCTTACCCCTCATACGCCCCATGCCCTGGCCACCCAAATACCCAATGAGTCAGGCAAAACATGTCCAGGGTATGCCATAGACAGGTGCAGAGTCTCAAATGCTGCAAAAAGGACTGCCGGGAGGCTGACACCATGGGTACCACCTCCACTGTGGATATGGCCAACACCACATGTTGCAGATTCTTCCCTGTCATATGCCCCATGCCTTGGCCACCCAAATACCCAATGAGTCAGACAAAACATGTCCAGGGTATGCCATTGACATGAGGATGGTTTGAAATGGTGCAAAAAGGACTGCCTGGAGGCTGACACCATGGGTACGGTCTCCACTGTGGGTATGGCCAACACCACAAGTTACAGATTCTTACCTGTCATACGCCCCATGCTCTAAACACCCAAACATTAAATGAGTCAGGCAAAACCTGTCCAGGGTATGCCATTGACAGGTGCAGAGTCTCAAATGCTGCAACAAGGACTGCCTGGAGGCTGTGAAAACATGGAGTACGGCCTCCACTATGTATATGGCCAACACCACAAGTTGCAGATTCTTCCCTATTAAAGCGCCCCATGCCCTGGCCACCCAAATACCCAATGTCAGGCAAAACATGTCAGGGGATGCCATTGACAGGTGCAGAGTCTCAAATGGTGCAAAAGGACTGCCTGGAGCTGAAAACAGTCTGGCCTCCACTGTGTATGGCCAACACCACAAGTTGCAGATTCTTCCTGTCAACGCCCCATGCCCTGGCCACCCCAAATACCCAATGAGTCAGGTAAAAACATGTCCCAGTGTGTATTGACAGGTGCATAGTCTCAAATGGTGCAAAAGGACTGCCTGGAGGGTGGAGCTGGCAACGACCGGACGCCAACACCACAAGTTGCAGATTCTTCCCTGTATCAGAACCCCCATGCCCTGGCCACCCAAATACCCAATGAGTCCAGGCAAAACATGTCCGTATGCTCATTGTGATGCGTATTCTCAAATGGTGCAAAAAGGACTGCCTGAAGCTGACAAGATCCGACTCCACTGAATATGCCAACACCACAAGTTGCAGATTCTTCCTGTCAAACGCCCATGCCCTGGCCACCAAATACCCAATAGAATTCGGGCAAACCATGTCCAGGGTAGGCCATTGACAGTGCAGATCTCAAATGGTGCAAAAAGGACTGCCTGGAGCTGACACCATGGGTACGACCTCCACGGGGTGACCAACATTGTTGCACCAAATACAATACTTCCGGTATCCATTGAAGGTGCAAGTCTCAAATGGTGCAAAAGGACTGCCTGGAGCTGACACATGGGTACGCCTCCACAGTGGGTATGACCAACACCACAATTTCGATTCTGACTGTCAAACGCCCCATCCCTGGCCACCCCCAAATACCCAATGTCAGCAAAACAGTCAGCTTGAATGTCTCAAATGGTGCAAAGGACTGCCTGGAGGCTGACAGATGCCTCCTGGTATGGCCAACACACAATTCATTCTGCCCTGTGCATCGCCCCATGCCTGGCCACCCATACCCAATGGGTCAGGCAAAAACATGTCAGCGTCATTGACGGGTGGAGTCTCGGAAATGGTGCAAAAGGACTGCCTGGAGCTGATAGTACGGCCTCCACTGTGGGTATGGCCAACGGCACAAGTTGCAGATTCTTCCCTGTCAAACGCCCCATGCCCTGGCCACCCAAAAATACCCAATGGAGTCAGGCAAAACATGTCCAGGGTATGCCATTGAAATGCAGAGTCTCAAATGGTGCAAGGACTGCCTGGGAGCTGACACCATGGATGCGCCTCCATGAGTAATACACCACAATTGATTCTTCCCTGTCAACGCCCCATGCCCTGGCCACCCAAAACCCCTGAATCAGGCCAAAAGCATGTCCAGAGTAGGCCATTGACAGTGCAGATCTCAAATCGTGCAAAAGGACTGCCTGGAGCTGACAACTGGTACGGCCTCCACTGTGGATATGGCCACACTCGGGTTGCAGATTCTTCCCTGTCAAACGCCCCATGCCCTGGCCACCCAAAAACCAATGTCAGGCAAAACATATCCAGGGGATGACATTGATAGCAAGAGTCTCAAATGGGTGCAAAAGGATTGCCTGGAGGCCGAAAACATGGATGCGCCTCACTGTGGGTTTGCAACACCACAAGTTGCAGATTCTTCCTGTCAAGCGCCCCATGCCCTGGCCACAAATACCCAATGAATCAGGCAAAACATTCAGGGTATGCCATTTGAAGGTGCAGAGTCTCAAATGGTGCAAAAAAGGACTTGCCTGGAGGCTGACAAATTCGCTCCATGTATGACCAGACACCACTGGACCGTTCTTCCAGCCACCCTGGCCACCCAAATACCCAATGTCAGCAAAAAGCATTGACAGTGCATAGTCTCAAATGGTGCAAAAGGACTGCCCTGGCTGACATCATGGATACGCCTCCCACTGTGGGTATCCAACACCACATTGCAGATTCTTCCCTGTCAAGCGCCCCATGCCGCC